>OZ010700.1:7342848-7998760 GCA_963932265.1 Thymelicus lineola | reverse complement strand
ACTCACAACGACGCCACATTCATGAATCAGTTCAGGATGGTGATACTTCCAAGGTGTGGAAGTTTTTACGTAATTTGGGAGTTGGGAAATCTCATAAAAATTCACAGCCCTCGGTTTCTACCGCTGATTTGAACAATCTCAATCAGCATTTCTCATCGTCTAGCCCCATTACAGCGGCTATGAAATCCTCAACACTTAACTCTCTTTCTGCGATTCCCACTCCTGACTATTCTCCTTTTGTTCTAAATCAATTTTCGGATCGTGATGTTAAGAGAAGCATATCTTCTATCGAATCGGATGCCGTCGGGTCTGACTGCATTAGCCGCAAAATGATTTTACCTATATTGGATATCGTTTTACCTATCATTACTTCCATCTTAAATTTTTCTGTTTCCTCTAGTTCATTCCCGTCTTGTTGGAAAGATGCTAAAGTCATTCCTTTACCTAAAAAACCCAAGCCATCCTTTCCCTCTGATTATCGTCCTATTTCAATTCTTCCTTTTTTGTCTAAAATCTTAGAACGTCTTGTCCAATCACAATTAACTTCCTTCCTTCATTCCCACAATCTTCTAAATCCTCTACAATCTGGTTTTCGTCGCGGCCATAGCACAACATCAGCCTTACTTAAAGTCACCGACGACATTCGTTATGGAATGGAGAACCAGCAACTTACTGTATTGGCGTTGCTGGACTTTAGCAATGCTTTCAATAGTGTTGACTACGATATTTTGTTAGGGGTATTGCGTTCTCTTAATATATCTCCGACGACAATTGATTGGTTTCATAGTTACTTGCATGGACGCCGACAACGTGTGCAGATTGAAGACGTTTCTTCTTCATGGTCTGCTCTGTCAGCCGGCGTACCGCAAGGTGGCGTGTTGTCTCCTCTTCTTTTTGCCATTTTCATCAACTCGATTTGCTCCATACTTTCTTCGTCCTTCCACCTATACGCAGATGACTTGCAAATTTATACGCAAGCGTCACTCTCGAATTTATCAAAGGCTGTTTCAGACTTGAATTCAGACTTAGACAAAATTTCTAAGTGGGCCCAATCATTCGGACTTGCAGTAAATCCAGGTAAATCGCAAGTGATTATTATTGGTAGTTCGAGACTGGTTACTAAAATTGATTGGTTGGTACTGCCTAAAATATTTTTTGATGGAGTCCATATTCAATACTCTAAAGTTGTTAAAAATTTGGGAATCCTTATGGACACCAGTCTATCGTGGACACCTCAAATTAATGAGGTTAGTAAAAAGTTATTTGCTGCGGTTGGTAGTCTACGTAGACTTAGAAATTTCCTTCCTTTGCCCACTAGAATTTCTCTTGCTACTTCCTTGCTTTTACCCATTCTTGACTATGCCGATTCCTGTTATCTTGACATTACTGAGGAGCAACTAGATAAGCTTGAGCGTCTCCAAAATGTATGTATTAGATTCATATTTGGTTTACGTAAATATGATCATGTCTCCGAATTTCGCGCTAAACTCAAGTGGCTCCCTATCCGCCTTCGCCGGAATGCTCACATACTTTCTACTCTGTACTCTGTGTTATTTAACCCGTTAGCTCCTTCATATCTCCGTGATAACTTTGAATATCATCATCAGCCACACAATCACTTACTTCGTTCTTCCAACAATCTTACTTTACAAGTCCCTTCACACACCTCTTCATTCTATCATAAATCTTTCACTCTCACATCTATACGTCTCTGGAATTCACTACCCCTACCGATAAGAAAAGCTGAAACTGTGTTTTCATTTAAAAAGCTACTTAAAGAATATTACCTTCTTTCCTAACCTGTCATCATCCTTTCTTTTTTCCTTTTCTTGGCTTTCATTAACCTTCATTCACTGTTTTTTTTTTTTTTTTTTTTATTATTATTATTATTATTATTAGTATGCTTTGTTTGTCATTTTGATATATATACTTTTTTATCTCTTTCTTCTCTCTATTTCACCTTTTCACACTGTAATACCTTATGTAGGTACGCCTATACCCAATTTATATTCTTGCTGTTTTCTTGCTACTGCTGGGTTGCCTGGAAGAAATCGCTACAAAGCGATAAGGTCGCCCATTGTTTTGTATTCTTTTTTTCTTGTGCTCTTATGTATATTATTGTATGGTGTACAAACAATAAAGTGTTAAATAAATAAATAAATAATAAATAAATGTAATAAAATATCTTTGCTTTGTAAAATGTTCTCAAATCGTCAGTTCCAATTTAAAATCATATGACAACTACTTTTACCTGCGATATTGCTGGAAAATGATTGGCTATAACGTTCGAATCTCGAGCAACGGTTTTCGACATTTGCATTTGCAATAGTTTTGCCAGGTGTCCCGATTTGCGCGGGACGTTCCCATTTTGAGGCATTGGGATTGGAATGTCTCAATTTATTAATTATCTTCTTGTAGTTTCATCTTGAATTTTGACAAAAATTCGATTCTATTGGTAAAATGCTGCTGCACATAAAGTTATATTTGTTTTCATGATTCCCTATTTTTCTTATTATTTTTTTGGAATATGTATCGTTTTAAACACCAAAGTTTCAAATAGATTGACATATTCCTTATTCTAAATATTTAGTTTTCCTTCATGACTCTTCTTGTATGACAGCATCTGCATCGGCCGATGTTGTAAAAACCAGAGATTTCGCTCGCCAACCTGTTCATAGTTTCTCGTCAAATTATTTGCTTTCCTTATCAGTCCAGTTTAAAAACCAAATTCCGATCATTCCAACCTTCCATCCCGAAATTTGTGGTAAATGCCTAGCAACACTAACTCCAATAAACCTCGGCAAGGCACTATAATCGAAGACAATACAAACGCTGTTTATAGTTTATACAGGCAACGGATTATTGTAGATATTCTATCTAATTTAGTGCTGTAGACCGCAACGTGTTATTAGTTCAGAGTGGTGTTGTTACTTAATAACCGAGATTAATATTTTTATTTTATTTTATGTTTATCTTATTGAGCAAATTTTAAAATTTTAAAACTAGCGACTAAAAAATGCTGAAATTAATATAAATTAATTACAAATTCAATATCAAATTTATTTGCTGTAATTGTTTTCCTTCCTTCCTTTCCAGTTATTGCTTTATTTTCCTTCCTTGTACCTACCCAATATCAACAAACTGAATTTTATGGTAATATACAAAAAATTTATTAATTAAAGTAATTCCTACTTGGTTCTTATTTTCCTCATAGATATAGTACCTACTTATTTGAATAGGGAAACTCATTCACAATTATTATTGTTGCTAAAATAATCTCTCATTTACCTACTAACCTACTGTACGTACCTATAGGATATAGTGTACATGTACACTATACAGATATCTATATACAGTGCTACTATCAGATCGCCGATCAGATAGTCAACTATGGGAAACTTGAATCAGATTATGAGTCTGATGTTGAAATCGTTATTCAGTAATTTTTCACACATTTCGTCCTATACATTTGGTTGTCGAAATGTGAATATTCAGTTATCGGCTAAATCACTGTTAACTGTTTAACTGTGACTAAATCCTTAGATATTTCAATATTCAATATCTCATTCACTATTCCTAACTTAGTCCTAAAATTTGCAGCGTTATTCAGTACCTACTTCTTACTAATAAGTATTTTGTTTGATATTATGAGTAACTGCGATTTCAAACTCATCGTGATTAAACTCGTCGTGAATTGCAAACGACGTCATTATTAACAAATATTATGACAATCAAATGTCAACTGAATCTCCAGTATTTTCTTCTACTAATATACAAGTTATCTTAATCTAAGTCGTTATCTTTGACAGCTGATAGACAAAAACCGTTATTTGGAGGTTTTACGCAACTTACACAATCATTTCTTTCTTCTCAATACTACCACACCTACTATCAGTGAGAATGGTTGAAAATTAAATTTCCAAGATATCTTCAGCAATAAACACAGCATGTTAAGGTTAAGATGAATCGGCTGAGCCACGCCGCGTGTGGTCTTGCCGAGTTTGGCTTCAATCTGTTAACCATCTAACAATAAAACATGTCAGGGCCTTACACAAATGTTTGTTTATAATATAAGCGAGTTTGTTTATAATATTATAAGCATTATCTGTAGTGTGATAAAATTTCTTTATCTCATTATTATTGTTAACATAGGGAGATAGTTAGCGGTGAGCTTCGCATTTTATTCTGATGATGAATACGTAAAATTTTATCGCGCATGTACAGCAAAACTTGATTACGAAAGATAAAGGCAACCGTCTTCCAGATAAGGCTAAGCATAAATTAACTTTGTTGCTGTTTTGTATACGGAAATAATACGTATGTTGCGTTAATCTCAATGAGAATCTAATCAATGAGCCCTTGGCAGAGCATCTTGTAATGATTGAAAAATTTAATATTCCATCACCTTTTTTAGAGCGTATCCACATAAAATCAAAAGTTGTTGACAAAATTATTTTAATTTCATTAAACTGTCAATAATAATATGGAATGGACGATAATTTTTAAAATTATGAACCTTAAAAAAAAAGAAAATGTGTGCAATTCACACGTGGTAGAAGTGAAACTTTCCAAAATTTTGGTTTCAAGATAATGATATGAAAAAGCAATAATTTATTTATTTATTTATTTATTTATGGATAACCAACAAGACACACATTAGGTATACAAAAATACAAGATACAAATATTTTAAGGATTAAATGTTGCCTTAATTATAGGTTACCACGGCATGCATCGTGGACGAAGAAATATAACATAAATACAATTTCTAAAAATTATGATGGGTACAATATGTAATAACGTATTCAAAAAACTTAATTAAAAAAAGTATATAAAGTAAAAATAAAAATAGAATATAAAATAAATGCTGACTATTGACTATTGCTTAAAGATTTCTTAACACAGTTTTTAAAAATGAAAATTTTATTACTAAATATATCCATTTCTGTTGATTTGGCCAGAGAGTTGTACTGCCGTTGTATTCTGTTAAGAGTTGAGTGACGACCATTTGATTTGACCAGTGATTACTTTTGGCTACGTTTAAGATAAACGTTCGCGAATGTTTTGATTGTCTAGGTGTTTTAAAAGGCACGTTTAGTTTTATTCTTTCTAGAATGTCAGGGCAGTCAATTTCGCCATTCATTAATTTATAAAGAAATACAACGTCAAGAAAATCTCTGCGTTCTTTAAGGCCGATTAATTTAAAATGTTTAAGACGGTCTTGATATGATGGTAATCGTTTAGCCAAGTTACATTGATAGCTTAAGTGCCAAAGAAATCGTTTTTGCACTCTTTCTATACGTTTAACATAAACATCATAATGGGGATTCCATACAACACTGCAATATTCAAGGTTGCTTCGAATAAGGCTATTAAAAAGTGTTATTTTTGTGGATGGGTTTTTGAAGCTTTTACTATTTCTTATGACAAAGCCTAGCATTTTGAAGCTTTTTGACACCAAGTTATCAATATGGGAGCTAAACTGTAATTTTTGATCCAACAAAACACCCAAATCCTTTACAAGACTTATATTTTGAATGCCCGTGTTATTTATGTAATAAGATTGATAGTGTATCTCTTTTTTTCGAGTGAATCGAATGTGCTTACATTTATCTACGTTTAGAGTCATGTGATTTCTAAGGCACCAGTCATTAAAACGATTTAACACTAGAACCGCCGCCGTCCCAATTTTGTCCCCTCTGCAAGTTTGATCGTCTCTAACTTTTTTGTATTTTTAATCATATACCTGAAACTTTTTGACTTTTACTAATTTATTGAATTTTAACATTTTTTAATGTTATCAAATATATAGCAAGTATATTTAATGAAAAATAAAACGATTTACCTAGAACCGCCGCTGGGTCATTTTTGTCTCATCAGTATTTGAAATAATAATTCGATGTATATAGTGATTGTTTCGGGGATTTGCGGGGGTGGAGGGGTGAGATGTGAGCTCGTAAACACTTGACCTTCGCTCTTAGCAGTCAGTGGCAGTCTGTTGGCCATCGCTCTGCGTAAGGAGTGCACGTTATTATTTTTCTTAGGGAGAGTTTTACGTCTATTATATAATGTATAGTCAACGTCGTAAAACAATGAAACCACACGAAATTATATCTTGTTTGAATGAAATTTTGGAGGATGGATCAGACGGCGAACCTTTAGAATACTCTGGGGATGATTATGTATTGGAAACCAGTTGTGGTTCTTCTTCTGACGAATCTAAAAATGTAATTCAAAGAGAAATACCTCAAGCTTTTTTTATTTATTTATTTTTGTCATTATGTTAATTTTACGAGTACATATTTCAAAAGTTACAAGTTTTATGAGCACCATGAATGAGGCACAAGATCGAGGGCGGGTTCAAAAACGAGGACGAGCTCGAGGTGTTCGAGGGCGTTGCGGCCGGTCGTCTGAGGGTAGAGGATTATCTCTAAAGTATTGAAACTCCCGCATTGAATCGTTCATCCATCCATCCATCCATCAGCCCTTGGAGGTCCACTGCTGGACATAGGTCTCCCCTAACTTGCGCCACTCTAGCCGGTCCTGAGCCTTCTGAATCCAGCGGATGTCCCGCTGTCTTCTTCAGGTCGTCAGTCCACCTGGTCTGCGGCATCTTATACTCCGTTTTTCGAAACATGGTCGCCGTCCGAGGACATTTTTTCAAATAATAATAAATAATTTATATAATTTCATATTTTATTATGGTTAAAATGACTAGGTATACAAATTGATGATTTTATTTTATGAAACCAAAATGTCTAGCTATTAAATCATAAATTGTATTTTTTTTGTTTTATGAGGGTAAGAATTTGATTTAAATGAATAAATGAACAATTAAAGTAAATAACAAATATTTTTAATAATAATTTTCATGCATTAAACTAAGGAATGTTGCAATAAATATAACGGGACAAATTTGGCACGGCGGCGGTTTAAGGGGGGTCGCAGTCTACGGCGGTTCTAGTGTTAAGTCATCTTGAAGAAGACTACTGGAATGAGGACTGTTTATTTCTTTTACAATCTTTAAGTCATCGGCGTAAAGGAAGACTTTAGAATATTGAAAACATGAGGTAATATCATTTATGAAAATATTAAAAAATAAAGGGCCTAAATGGGATCCTTGTGGTACTCCGGATAATACTGGGAATTTTGCAGACTCGTAGCCATTTAATACAACTTTAGAAAATCTGTTACTTAGATAAGAAGAACACCACCTATGCAGATTGCCTCCAATTCCACTACGAGCTAGTTTATCTAAAAGTATTTGGTGGTCTCAAAGGTGTGTGAAGTCTATCAACCCGCACTGGGCCAGCGTGGTAGACTATGGCCTGTACCCCTCAAATTGTGAGAGAAGACCCCGAGCCCAGCAGTGGGACAATTATGGGTTGTTGCTTTTTATTTGGTGGTCAACTTTATCGAATGCTTTACTGAAGTCAGTATATATAACATCTGTGCATATTCTTGAGTCCACATTCTCTATCACATTCGAAAGAAAAGATACAAGGTTAGTTGATGTTGACCGTGATTTAATAAAACCGTGCTGGGAGGGAGTTAACAACTGTTTCACTTGCCATGAAATCACTGGAAAGAGAAGCGACTCGAATACTTTGCCAAAAATGGGAAGAATAGATATTGGGCGATAGTTAGTTACGGATGATGCATCTCCATTTTTAAAGATTGGGATAACAGAGGCTTCTTTCCAACGTGTTGGAAATACACCTGACTTGAGAGATGCATTAAAGAGTAGGGTAAGAGGTTTTGTTATACTATCCGCACATCTAGAGATAAATAAAGGAGGAATACCATCACATCCTGCACCTTTATATATATTTAAACTTTTTAATGCCTTGTGTACTCGGTCTTCGGTAAGAGCAACAATGCTGGTGGTATACCCTGTGTTAAAATCTGAACACTCCGTATTTTGCCTGCTCCATGAAGTGAGAGTTGAGGGAGGGTTAAAAACTGAAGAAAAACAAACAGCAAACATATTGCAAATTTCAGTGCCATTAGATGATGTCACGTTATTTAATTTCATAACCGAGGGTAGAGTGCTACTGTTTTTTCTCTTATGTTTAATAAACGACCAAAATAGCTTAGGATTGTATTTAAATGAAGACTCTAGGCTCGAGAGATAGTTTCTGTAACAGAAGTTGGACATTTCACTACATCTTTTCTTTAAAAGGTAAAAAGTTACTTTATCTAGAGGGTTTTTATATTTGATATAACGTTTCCTATATTTTTCTTTTTCTCTAATAGTTTTAATTAAAGATCTCGAAAACCATACAGGATGTTTATTAGATCTTTGAGTGCCAATTGGAACAAATTTTGTGATTAATTCCCTGAGCTTAGCGTAAAATACTTCGATCATGTCGTCGACTGAGTGACAGGTTTTCATAGTTTTTTCCCACGGTATTAAGTTAAGTTCAGCAGATATTTTTACATAATCAGCCTTATAGAAGTTGTACCTAGCAGCAGTACATGGTTTTAACATTGAGGGGGTAGAAAATGATTTAATACAAAACTCAATGGGAGGGTGGTTCTCGTCAATAGTGCTTAAATTTAACATGCACTTAATTACACTGTTGATATCAAAATTCGCCAGAACTAAATCTAAAATTCTATTTTTATAATTAGTTACATAATTATATTGGCTTAGGTCATTGAGTGAAATAAAATCTAGTAATGAATTAACGCAAGCATTATGAGTAGTAATTTGAGGAGTGACTGCTGACGCATGGCTACTCGCGATCCAATTAATGTTGCTTAGGTTAAAGTCACCGATAATTAATGTGTATTTATCATTTTGTAAATGTATATTTGCATTGTTAATAAAGGTATCAAGTAGTGTTTTATTAATAGGCGGTGGTAGATAAACTCCACAGATGAACAATTTAGGCTGAACATTGCACTTTGATACAGTTATTGAGACCCATATGTCTTCGCAATCACTTTCAAGTTTACTTTCTCTACTAGAGTTAAGACGTTTGTCAACTGCTATTAATACGCCTCCTCCTTCTTTATGATTGAATAGCGGACTAGATTCACGGTCCCTTCTGTAAACCACGTAACGGTCGCAAAAAATTTCATAGTCAAATATTGATGAATTCAGCCATGCCTCGGTCAATGTAATTATGTTATAGTTACAACTTGTAATATTTTTATAGATATCATTAGTTTTAGTCCTTAAGCCTTTAACATTTTGATAATAAATGCTAATATTATTAACAGAGAATTAATTTATTTAATTAATAATAAATCGAATCTTAAAGCAATAAATCGAAGCGCCATCTATGAATACAACTTAGCACTTTTTAAAAATCTATCTAGCAATAAAACGAATGTTCTATCTTACTCCTCACGCCATCTATGAATACAACTTAGCATTTTTACTGTCTGTATAATCGGCTGGTCGATCTACAGAATGAAAGAATGAAATTCTTATTTTTTGTTCTTATTCTTTGAAAATATTTAAAAGAGCATTTGAAAGTATTTAAAAACAGTAAAAAAATAAAACTAAAAAAAAATAAAACTAAAAAAAAATAAAACTAAAAAAAAAGAAATATTCTGAGACGCGAACCTGCGCATCATCATGGCATCAGCATTGTGTGTCTACGTCCTGACCATTGGGCTACGGACAACTTAAATTGAAATACGAAATTAGCGGTTATATTATCTTACCTGTCGTTTTTCCGTTGCATCCGGTTTCAAATCACTAACGATTCTAAAGAAGTTTCACTTCAATAAAATTTACATTATAAAATCCATGAATATGTATATCAAGTTAGATGAAAATCTTTTCTCTCGAGAGGAAATATCAAACTCATGGCAGAATTCCACGTCGAGCACATGTGCTGCCTTGATAGTGATGATGTGGAGAATAAATGAGCTTTAGAAATAACACTGCGTGATAAAAGCTTCAGTAACGCGGCCATTGTTTATGATGGATATAAACAGAGCTGCTTCATGCTTTCACTTTATTTCTCAGTGAATAAAGGAATAAATTACAATATAGGGTATTGTCGCTAACGCTAACGTCATAGGGATATGCGGGATGAAAAATAAACTGCGCCGTTGACTCATTAAATAGGCTTTTGTTTTAAACAGGAAATGTGTCTTCCGAACAAAAAGTTGGTCCCTTTTAAAAGTAATTAAGTTTAATACCAATATCCAAATTAATCTGTAAAATAAAATGGCTTCTTTCCTGTTCCATACTGAACAACAGACCAGACTAGATGAACCTCTTGAAGTTTACTAGCCTCAGATCCAACTTATACCAAACCTTTATAAAACAGAACATCCATAGTTAGAAATTAAGGATATCTTACCCTGATGGCCAATGCTTCCCTTTTACCTAATAAAAGACAAGACTCATTTCACTCATTACTATTTCAAGAAGACAAATTGGTGCAATTTGTGAATTACTCGTAAATTGAATGTGATCGGCTGATAGAGCAAATACGTAAATGGAGTTTGAGCATTTGCTGCCTATTGAGAATTGACTTAAGGCCTTTCACATTTGGATTCAAACTAAGTCATCTGGAAAGGACATTGATATTCAAACCACTAGTTTATCTTCATCATCGTGCATCTTCCACCGTCGTCCACATCGTGCATGCTTACTTTTTTCAACACATGGCTACGTATTTTATTACCATGACCCCGTTTTACGCATAGCTTGTAAAAATTTAATATCCAAGCTTTATTAGCGCTTATCTATTGAATTCTGTTACGAGCAACAGTTACTAGGTGTACATTTACGCGATGTCAGGTGACAGTACTGTTTGCTCAAGTAATATGAGTTGATTAAAATAAACAAGCCATAATACATGTACGAAACTACGATAGTTAAATCAAAAATAAACTCGTCAATAACAACGCAGGGAATCCTTTGTTAGGACTCTGTACACCTCTAGTGAGACCTGATAAATACATACAGCTTACAAGTCACAAGCGTCTTACAGGGCCACTAAGTAAGTAGAAAAGAACGATTGTTTTTAAACTCGCCAAGCGTGTTTCAATATTTTTATTGAATGGACGAAGCAAGCTTGCAGTCCACCTGCTGTTAAACACCCTATAATCGCTAGGTACATAAGTTTTAAACAAGAATACAGTGGCGGTTGGGAAAGTGCAGTTTTATTTTTATGTTAACAGTGATAAGACGTGCCACCTGATAGTAAGTCGTCATCATCCCTCAAAGACATCAACCAAGGGTAGGGTAATGATGAGAAGAAAGAGAATAAATAACCTCTGAAAGAGAATAAATCATCTCTCAAGTCCCCAGCCAAAACACAATAAGATGTTTGACGGCTGACTCAAGCAAGACGGTGGTAAGCCAGGCAGGCTCCACCCATTCCACAGAAATCTAATAAACTAAGCTGTTATTAATATACCTAATAAATCTTGATTGTCTACCGAATCCCAGGTTAGATTTAGAGAAAGATTTAATGAACCCCCTGAAGGCAGGTTTTTTACAGAATAGTAACATTATTGGCATGTTTCCTAATAAATGATCTTTGTGTGAGTTTGGTTTCATTAAATTAGTTTTGATGAAAGATGTCACCAATGTCACCACGCAGTTGAAAGAGCGATTTGTTTACCAAATGAGATGTCACTACAATAATTGGATTTTCGGAGTTGATATGAATAAACTACTCGTATTTGTCTGCTCGACGAGATCAGTTTACGTATTAAAATGTGCTGGAACTGGAAACTTGTCAATTCTTAAGTTTCTTTTTGACACGCGATTATTTTGTCGTGTTGTGTGCTGTCGCCTCTCCGAGATAACATAATGTGAGAAAACACGTTCCCCAAATTGTGTCTTCTTTGTGTCTTTTGAACTTCTTACTTAACTTGTCGCGTTTTGATACAAACATTGATATTCTTGAAAAGAAATTCACTATAGTACTTCAGTACGATATGACACATGAAGTAAAATTAAACGGATGAGTGTATTTTGTTTGTAAGGATGTATGGATGTTAGTTAGTTAAATTTTCATATTTATCACACGGGTATATCATGATCTGGCTTCTGGAATAACATATAGGGTCCTTATTATCAAAAATACTTTATTCACCATAGCATGAATATAAAATCCCTGCGCTATCTATTGAATTCTCACTATTAACGAGGCCATATTGAAGAATGTCATGAGATAATAAATTAGGTAAGTTGTTCTATCAATTCGTTAAGTAAATAAATATCACTACCAAGCTATTACTTACTACTATCATTAAGGTACTCGAGTATACCAACCATTCCCTTCTATACGACTTCCTATATAAGAAATCGTGCGTGGGCAAAAGACGTGGGCTCACTGTCAACATTATGTTAAGGACCGGCTTTTATACTTTATAGACCGAAAATTTTATCTACAAGCATTTCGAAAGCCGTGTTTTACGGTTGTCCACGTTTATTAGGTAGTATTTGTGGGCTGGGAACCTTTGGTAGGAGTGGGATGTTTGAATAACGTAATTATAAAATTACTTCGAAACTGATCCTAATCAGAGATATTTGTTATTTTATGTATTATTCATGGCCGCACATTCCTTACGTTTACATTTCAAGTTTGAGGAGACAATTCTAAGAGAGTAATTTTAAGCGATCCCATTATCCATGATCCCACTGTCCAGTATCCACTACTATGCACGGACCATGGGTCTGTCCTCTAAAGGAATCCTAGAGCAAGGCTATCATTTACTAATTTCTTAACTTTATACATAGGAACTGATAAATATATGTACATAGGTCAAGTCTAAGAGCTTCAACTTTTACAATAGGTTACATACGAACAACTTAACACCTATGGTAAGTGGTGGTCACACCATTCAAGACATGGGCACCATCGATGCTTTGTCACCTAAGAACGAATCCCGCTTTTATTAGGCTTTAGGATATTGCAATTGTAACCGAAGCAGGTTGAAATGTTTAATTAATTTTAGGAGGAGAGAGCTACACCCTGCCACCGCTCTATAAAAGGATCGGGATTGTTTTTTTATGTTAACCGATAAACGAGCAGACAGAGAGGCTGATTGTGGTGATTGGTCATCGTCGCCCATGGACATTGCCACACCACAGACATTGCCGCTGCGCTGTCGTCCAAGAAAGAAAAGTGAAGGAGACAGAAAGAAAAAACTGGCTATAAAGCCAAGTTGAGATTAAACTGGACGGTACAAAGCACAGCGAGGTCCAACAGCTAGTGGAATCTACAGTAGAGCCTGGCGCCAATTAGGTTCAGAGAATGCACCATAATAATTTGGCTTAGGCTCAAGAATTTATGAAGCTTATTACAACAGAAATTATGCTTAGCATCATTAGATCATTAGGCATTACTACCTATTTCGTATAAAATGTATGTTACATCACAAATGTCACAATAATATTTTATGTGTGCCATATTACAGGCTCCGGCTTAGTTTAGGCACCAGATCTCCCACAAATTGTAAATTCCTTATTGTATAAGAAGAGAAAAACTGTATTATGTAACACAAGTACTGTATCACATATCTCGCTCACTTTCTACTCATTACTCAAACGCAGTGGGATAAGTTCTATCCCTAACAAAGTTCATCGCACTCATCGCCTCTCCGAGATAACATAATGTGAGAAAACACGTTCCCCAAATGTGACTTACATCAGTATTCAGTAATCATAATATTTAACTGTTCTCTAATGAATATGAATAACCAGAGTACCATATATACATAGATATTAAACTTAAATGGGTTACTGATTTTTAACATAAACCAAAAATGTTGTTTTAACACAGTGAAGCTGAACAATGTATCTGAAACGTCGAATGATGAATAATAGCTATTGGGGGAGTTTTCAAAATAAATATTCGACGCGATAACACTGATATCAGTAAAATTAAAGTAGCATTCAAGCTGATTTGGCAAGGCTAATCTGAGAAATCTGAGTTACTATTCTCATATGATTTCTCACGTTATTTACTTCCTTACATGCTTATAGCTTCTCATAGAGGTGTAAGTCTAAAAACGTCAAAATTTTCGGTAACCAAATTATCAATGACTTTGCTGATGATGACACATAATTTGCTGCAAATTATTTGAAAAACATTGTATTGTATGCAGAGAAAAATAATAGTGGAAGTGATAATTTATTTAATGGATTGGAAGCGATCTAATGGGTGGCGCTGAAGTCAAGTTATTAACAAATTGTATACCTATTGTTTAAGTGAAATGTATTGCACAATAACAGTCTGCCAGCTGTATATAGCAGAAATAAAAGTTATTTTTGTCTATTTTAAAAAAGACACTAAGAAATAAAGCCTTACTGTGCGTGATTTTACTTTGAGATTGTTTACAGTATTGCTGAAATAAGATTATTTTGTAAGGAAACTGTCACTTTCGAAATAAACTTCGTCAACTTGTAACTCACATCACACGCTTGAAAAGATTCCTGCTAAAATAAATGGAAGTCAAAGTCACTGACGGATTTCTATCGAGTTTACAATCGAGGCTACAAAAAGCGGTTGATTCCTTAGAGATTATCTTCTTCATTAGCCCTTCTTTTACAGTGCTCACTGCTCACTAACTTTATATAATGATGAGTTTTTGCTGTCGCATGTCGCCGTCGCAGCGTCGCGCGGGTCGGGAAGCGGTGTCTAGTTTTACAGGTCTGCCAGCAAGTTAAATCTAATGTTGGAATAACACAATCTTTTTTTATAGTTTGCCTAGTTGGTAAAATCCTGTGAAACGAAAGGGTCTCGGGTTTGATTCCCGTCCGGGTCAGATATTTATGTGACAGCCTGACAGGTAAATGTTTGTACTCGGGTCATGGGTGTTATAGTGAAGTCTTATTTATGATGTCCGTGCCACCCGCGACATAGGGAATCTTACTACAAGGCTGAGTGTTTGACATTTAGTATTAGGGTAAAAAACTTTTTGAACTTCATTTATGACTAGCAATTGCCCTTTCTTCACTTCGGAAAAAATAGTAGGTAGGTCTATAGCTTACTTACAGAAAATACTCTTAAAGCAGCATGATTGATCATTAGAACCGCATTACGGTGAAAGTTCAATACATGACAAAACGTTTCGATACTTTTAAGGTTCTTTACCTCAAAAGAAATAAACGGTTCCCTTAAGATTACTCACTCCATTGTCCGTCTGTATGTCTGTCTGTTAAGATCTTTTTTCTCAAGAACGCGTGAAGGTATCAAAATAGGTTTGTTTCATACCCTTAACCGATTCGTTGCTGATGGCACTACAGGCGTGTCATCAATTTTTTAACTTGTGGGCCTTGTGGCTTATGACACGATAGGTGTGTCATTTTTTCATCAATTGTAACACCCACAAATTAAGTATTAGAAGGGTCTGTCTAGAACAAAACTATCAAGATTTTCCACGTAGACCAAGCCTGTTATCTTAGTCATAGAAAATTTGTTCAAAGCCATGGCGAAAAGTTTTCAAAAAAAAGGCGCCACAACGAATCGGTTAAAAATTATCGCTTTTTGACCGCTGGACACTGTGTAGAAGTGTATATGTTTGTTTTCATTTGGACATTGCAGATTTACAAAGTTTCGTAACACGGTGTTCAAGCCAAAATACGCAGGTCAACTACTCGAAACTGTTGCTTATCAGCCGCGCTGCACGTTCGGTCATTGTAATTACTAGAGCAACATCAATAAACTATTCAATCCTGATAACAATTGTGGAATCGGTGTGCGATGACGCAATACTTGCGGGTTGTATTGACCTTAATTCTTAATGGATCGGCGGACCACATTTCTGGCTCGAATTAATCACTTTATTAGCCACAATGAACTCGGGCGATGCGAGTGGAATGGCCAAAGGATCGGCCGCAAATGTATTGTAATTTGTAAATGATGTGGAGCGTGTGTTGACCCGCTCACCCGCTGCATGGGCGTCAACAGCACGGCTAAATAAAGGTGCGATAGATAATATCGTGTCACAACGTATGTATGAATAGTCCGTTCGTCAGGCCAACACGATACTTTGATAATATAAAGTTAAGGACTTCAAACGAACGAAATAACCGACATCAAATTCAAGAGTATGGATAACTCAAAAACTACTCGTCAGATGTCGCTCAAACTTAAATAGGACCACCATTGACAAGCACCAGGTTTCAAATAAAAAAAATAATTATCTAAATCGGTACACCCCGTAAAAAGTTATAAAAAATATAGTCGAATTGAGAACCTTTTTTTGAAGTCTGTTACAAACTGCAATGGATTTGCATACGGGTTATATCAGGTTTAGGATATAATTGTTAAGGATTGATATAACGAGTGTTTCGAATAATAATATGGTTCCTATTTATCATCTTCAGGATCATGGTACGTGATGAAGAGTTACTAGATACTCGTATGACAAATTGACAAATGTGTGTTTTAAAGAGAGATATCTCGATTAATTTAAGCTGAACAGAAAACACAGCGAAACAATTATAATATCGTGCTCAAACTTATCGCATAGATGGGTACAATATTCATGATATACTAGAGGCAATATAATTTTCATTCACTCACGAGTTTAATAACTCTAATCGAGTCGAGGGCGTCGACTTGACCGTACAAACAGTTCAACTAGCAACAACCGGAGAGTATCCACATTGAGTCATCGATTTGTATCATTACAAATTATAACGATACTTTGTAAGGCACTGCGCAGACTGGCCGTATGCTAATGTGGATGAACGTTTTGTATTACAAACAATTCATTCAAGCATTCTCCGGTGCGTCGAGACTCGAGAGTAAAAATGTAGTTCAAGGAACACATCTTCCAGTTGCGCACTAAGTTAGCCATTCATTGGTGACATCGATTTATCGCGAGATGTACCTATAGGTATACGTGTGAAGGAGCACTTAAAACCTGTTCCAGATCCAACTATGGTGATGTATGATCACTCAGCTATAGGCACAGGTGGTCCGATTTTGATGATTCTTTTTCTTGTATGTCTTATATGTTGGTCCCATTTTTTAATTTATTCCTACCCTAAAGCACAGAAGACATAGATAGTACCTAAAGGTACGAAAATAGGGGATGATTGATTGGTCACCCACGGAATTTTTAACCGTTACCCTAATAACTTTGGATGATCCGATTTTGATTCTTTTTTTTAGTAGATAGAGTATACCTTGAATTATTCTCATTAAAATTTGGAAACAAAATTTTACCCCTAAAGGTACGAAAATAGGGGATGATTGATATTTCACTACTATTGTACATTTTCATCTGGTAACGGAATCTACCTCCCATAACTTACAGTTACGAGTTACTGGTTAAAATTATAGCAACTAAAAATTAAAAAAAAAACTGAAAAAATAAATTAAACCAACCAAATAAAAACTGAAAAGCGAAAAAAAAACCATTAACAGTAAATAAATAATTACAAGGGGGTTCCAAACAGATAAAAACAAACGGTGAAAAGATATGCTACGCATGCCGCTGCCCTCATTTTATGCTTTATGTAATTATTTTTGCTTGTTTGTTTGGTGCCGTCTCAAAATTATTTATTTACTGTTAATTTATGATCTTAATTTATATTTTTCGCTTTTAAGTTTTTTTCGTTGGTTTAATAAATAAAAAAAAGTAATTATGAAGAAATACAAGCACAGCGACAAGCTCATTGCACACAAAAAGCATTCAGAAGGCTCAGGTCAGAGTGGCGCAAGTTAAAGGGAGGACTGTGTCCAGCAGTGGACCTCCAAAGGCTGATATGGATGGATGGACGACTCAAATTGCAAACTAGTAAATGACCACTAGTATAAAATACCTACCTAGTTATAAAATGATGAAACTAAAAGGTTGCTTGTTATGGTGATGGTTGTGTAATTTACCTTTGGATATTATATTACTGGCTTATGACTCTGCAACCTGGCAAGGAAACCTGCACACCTGAGAGTTCTCCATAATGTTCTCAAAGGTGTGTGAAGTCTACCAATCCGCACTTGGCCAGCGTGGTAGACTATGGCCTGTACCCCTCACATTGTGAGAGGAGACCCCGAGCCCAGCAGTGGGACAATTACGGGTTGTTGCTTATGACTCTGCATCTACGTATTCAAGGAATGTAAATATTACAAACTAAAATTATTCATATTCAAATTTTAGAATATAAAAAACAATTTTTGCCACAGCTACTAGATTGTTTAAAAGGACAAGTAATTTCATATTTCGAAAGCATTGTCTATATGAATACGAAACCAGTCGTTTTGTTTCAACAACCAAGTCAAGCATTTTATTCAAAGATCTAAATTAGAACTGCCACTTTCACGCGAATCGTGTTGCAGACTGATTCATCTTACACTTGTACGGTTAATGTCCCAGACGCACTTGTGTAGCGAGACTTGTTTTCAAAACTTAGCTAGAACCTCCACTGAAGGTCTGAAGTTAAGATGTTCCTTTGAGTCTAATTAGGATACACTGGCGCGTTCGTAATTACTTCTCAGTACTGTAATACTCGTTTCTACAAGACGTTGCTAAGATTTCAAAGAGAGTTCTTGAATACGAATGTATTATTAGATTAGAACAACCAGCCACACGTCTCCAACAGAATAGATACAGCCAGAATATACAATGTAAACTTCCATTTTCAAATTAGTTTAATTTGGTAGTTGAGAATCATTGATCGAATTTTCAGATATAAATATGACCTAGATAGGTTTTGCTAGTACGGAGTTTTTATACCCCGATGGCCGACAAAAAACGGACGGAGTTGAGCCCTGTAAAGCAGTGATGCGGTAATTCTCACCAATTCTAATCACTCCCAACGGTCGACCACTTTGAATTAACTTAGAGTAAGGAATATTATTACTTTTAAATTAATATTGATGAAGACAATGTAATTTGATACTTTCATTATTCCGCTTAAAAACCTAACAGTTATGAATGCGGAATAATTTGTTAGGAAGCCATAATATTAATTTATCGCAGTACAATATAACACCGGCTATTTTCTGAAATTTCTCTTTCACGCCACTCGGCTTAGCACATCAATCATACAGCACGTGTTAGGTTTACGATCTGATTGCGATTATATTACAAAAACTCCGTTATAATACGCAAAAAATGTACGTAGGTACATAGACAATAGAATATCTATCGGAACATAATATTAACGGACAATCAGAAGTTTAAGATTGAAAAGATTGATTATCTACAACTGATTTTATCATCGTTTGTATTTAGGGTTCTGTGCGCAAATGGTACTAAAGGACCCTATTCATTAGACTCCACGTCCATCCTTCTTTTTATAGGTAGACCTGTCTGTCACAGCAGTCACAGGACAACATTAGAGCTATTAAAAGTTGCAGTAAATAATGAAACCATTTTCTTCTTATGTGCTTTTCTATGAATAATCTACGATAATATATGCGACCTGAATCTCGACCAGCTGAATTGCAACTTAGCATAATATTATATCTGAACCATGAATACCTGAACTATTGACACGAATTCTATGACAGAAGTGCAATTGCAAGTTTTATCTTAGACAATGCGCCAAGATTACAATTATATAATACATAAAATGTGGATATTGGCCATGCAAACAATTATGCTAAAACAGTTTTTTTCTGTATTATAAACCTATATGAAAATAAGTATAAAACAACTAATTATTTTGCAAATCTAACCTGTTAGCGTTAACTGACAAGTTGTTTGTGATGATCAAACGAATGCAATTCAAAAAGTTGCTATGATCAAAACGATCGCATGTCACTACATCTAGGCCAACGCAAACGCAGTTCAAGGATGGCAAAGTCAAACATGGTGTCATATTCTTACTAGTTTTCAAGTGAAATGTACCCTTAAACATCAGTTGCCCTAATTGCGTCGATTGGTTTTAACTGTAACCGAGCCTATTCATCTACTTCTCGTCCACTCGAGAGCGAATTGACCTAATTTCAACCATTTGCATAGGGGCCTTGTGGTCTACGATTCAGCCACGTGTAGGTTGGAAGTTACTAATGAAATTCAAGTGCCAGAGGATCATTACTATAATATTAATTGATCGATCCTATTAATATTATGTGATAGTTTGTGAAGATGTTTGGATGATTATTCCTCAATCACGCCACAACTACTTAACTGGTTTGGCCTATACCCTGAATTAACACATAGGCTACTTTTTGTCCCTGAAAAGTTCAGGATTCCCGAGAGATTTGTAAAAAATTGACATCCACGCGCGCGTAGACACTTAAGTCATATATTATCGAATAGTAAAAAATCGTCGATTAATTATGTAATTAAAAATTTCTTTTCGAAACCACTCTACCGCGGGCATAAGCTAGTTTATAATATTAAAATAGGATGTTTAGTTTTTTTCTAAGCCTATTAAAATCTGGTAGTTCAGCGCACGAGCGCATTTAAAGTACAGCCGCAGTACCTAATGACTTCATGTTAGCATAGAAAGTTTAACAGGGAATGACCACTGTTTTAAAGTACAACATAATCCGCAATCGTCACTCATTCAGTCAACGAAGTTCAGAAGTAGTCAACGTTTCTTTATCGATCGTTTTATTCTAATCCATTCTCTTCATCTTCATTCATTCTTAATGTCTACTGCTGTTTAGGTGACAATGTCACAATGTATGTAGGTACATACTAAGTATTGTACTATGGCATTAAACTTTGAATAAGAATACCTTGAAAATGGAATAAATGAACTCGGACTCAAATCTGTCGTATAGAAAGTACGGTTTGAAGAAAAATCAAAATAAGCAACGGTTATTACTGCATTTTTAATTGAAATTTAGGTAGTTTTAGATTTATTTATACTTTCAGTGTTCTTAACATTGTCCATAACCATAGAAACGCCGTTGGGCGCCATTTCTAGCGTAGTCGTTTAGCGTTGTCAGGCGTTGTGTGCTGTGTTGTTGTTCTTGACTTGAACTTGAAGAACTTGAAGAACTGAATTCAAATAAAAACTTAACGACAAAAGAAAGGCACTATTAGTTAGGTACCTACTTTATAATAACAACCAAAAAAAAATATTTTTTAAGATGCGACGTGAGCTCGCGTGCAAACGGTCGCATAAATATTATTACTCGGCGTTTACAAATGATTTCACTATTTATTTTCATAGTTGAGTTACTTACATTAGTTTATTAGTTCAATGACCTGACCAAAGAGTTAAAGACCTCAAAATTTTCTTATTTGATTATTAATACTATAGGTAAAAAGTACATATTAAAAGTTTTATGTCTGACTAGCTTTTGCCCGCAACTTCGCCCGCGATGGAATGGTTTCGAAACAAAATTTTTAATAAATTAATTTAGATTTATTATCACATAAAAATAAAGTGCAACTTTAAGTAGAACGATGGATTAGGATAAATAATGTTAGATATTAGATGATGCCCGTGGCTTCACGCATATTATATTGATTTTTTACAAATCCCGAGGAAACCCTGTACTTTTCCGGGATAAAAAGTAGCCTATGTAGGCTATCTCCATTACAAATTTCAGCCAAATCGGTTATGTAGTTGTGGCGTGATTGAGGAACAAACATCAAAACATCTTCACAAACTTTCACATTAATTTATAATATTAATAGGATTAACATCGTACCTAACTATGTACCTACTTAGTCCAGTACTACTATATTATTTCTCAATGTTTTAACTTTTACCTTTATAGCCTATAGTATAGTAGCCTATAGCCTGTACTTTACCTCTCTTACCTAACCTTCTTATAAATACTAAGGAATATCTACCTGTGTATCTACCATCTATCTACCTTTTCTTTCCTCCTGTTTTGTTTTGTTATATGGAAGAATTTTTTTATTAAAAATTTGTTTAAAATCTATAAAATAATTACGTATGATGCTATCAAATTCTGAATAGAAAAATATTGATCTCTAAGTCAAAACTGTTGCTTATATGTATGATTTTAAAAAAACTTTATAGGTAATTACTTATGTTTTATTTCTCCATTTAAAATAAAAAAAAATGCCATCCTTTTTAATTTAATTTGACATACTTTTTATGAGACAGTTTTAAGTTTGAGGTCATAGAC
The DNA here is from genome assembly GCA_963932265.1 of Thymelicus lineola. NCBI lineage: Eukaryota > Metazoa > Arthropoda > Insecta > Lepidoptera > Hesperiidae > Thymelicus > Thymelicus lineola. The sequence continues at coordinate 7,976,760 of OZ010700.1, read as the reverse complement.
TTTCCAGTTGAGAGTTTGGTGGAATAGTAAACAGTAAATAGGTAGGTAAGTACTTATTGATTTCTAATAGACAGCCTTGGTAAATCTTGTATTATTCTTTATCTTTATTAATTTGAGAGGAAATGAACAGCTAAAAGCATAGATACTTACCTAAATATAAGTAGGTACCAGTGTAGTACCTACTTACATTTATAAGAAGTTAACAAAATAACTTATTAAATACCTTATCCTACAATATTATTTTTATGAATATCCAAATACCAAATGGGTATGTCATTTCTTCTCATAACAGCAGTCTAAAACAGACTATAGGAAGATCATGTTACTACTCATTCAAAATATCAGTGGACCTGGCTCAATGATGTCATGCAAACTGGAGAGATAGCAAAGAAAATCGAAATGTAAGATTAAAAATATTATTTTGATTTGTGTGTATCTACTTTTTTGCACTTTTATACAACTTTTAGATCAGTCTGTACTTTATAAGGTTCCGTACCCAAACGGTGTCAACGGGACCCTAATGTAAGCACCGGCAGTCCATCCAACCGTCTGTCTGCAAGCTGTGTCTTATGAACCTTAATAGGTAGACAGTTGAAATTTTCACAGAGTGTATATTTCTATTGCCGCTGTAACAACAAATAACGAAAATAAAATAAAAAAAAAGAATGAAAGAGCCATGTTTTTTTCATTTTCAAAGAATTGGATTACTTTGAGCATAAAATTCCGCTCTGCACTATGTATCGTCCTACCCATCTTACAACACTAAATAATAATAAACAACAACAAGAAACAATAAACAATAATGCGATTACGAAGCAAGAATAATACACGTACGTCGGCGCTTCCTTTGCAAACGGTACTGGATAGGCGAAAACAGGGTGAGGTCCGAAGAAGCAGGAGGGGCATCGAATTCCACCGAGGTCCACAGATACAATAAAGCTGAAGCTTTCTTTTGTAAGTTTATCTTTAAATAGGCTAATCTCTGGAAGTACCCTCAGATTTGTAATATTCTTTTGTGTACAATAAGTCTGTTTATATGTGAAATGTCAATGCTGATGTTTTTGTATTCTTTACTCACTAGGGCAAACCTAGTAAGGTTTTGAAGATTATGTAATGTTAATATGAATAATCTAAAATTTTAACAAAAAAAGAACCGACTTCAAATGAAGTACATCCAATAAAAAAAGAATCATCTAAATCGGTTGGTGTGATATTGAGTTATTCGTCCATTTATCGCTCACATACTTAATGCAAATTTAAGACTTATATGCTTTTGACATGGATGCCATTGTCAAATCTTGCTCTTTAAGTGGGACGTCAAGCACCAGCTTTTGATTAAAAAAGAATCATCAAAATCAGTTCACCCAGTCGAAACTTCTGAGGTTACCTAGGTTAGTAAACATAAAAAAAATAACAGTTGAATTGAGAACTTCCTCCTTTTTTTGAAGTTGGTTAAAAAGGAGTTGGTTCAAGGGTACGGGTATCAAGATTTAAGCACTTAAGAAAAAAGTTTTTTTATGTTGAAGTTCACTAATAAACTTAATAACTTACCTGTGTGAACAAAAAAATACTATTATAATTGTATAAAATGTATTTAAATCTTATGATAAATTAATACTATGTCACTGGTGTTTCAAATCAAAGTTATTGATTATTCTGTCACAACTTAAAATAAAGGTCATTATACCAACAAATTATAAAGTAAAACTATATTGTAGTACCAACATTTAGTAATTCAATACTTCTTCATAGATTGGTTTGATAAGGAATGAATTCATCTCAATAATGGCTCATTTACAGAAACATATTCTGTCTGATGACACCTACAGTTTACTCCATCGTGCTGATCCAGTGCGGAATGTACGGATTTTGATTATTTAGTGGGTGTCATTGTTTTTGAGCATTATCGGTATAATGCTCAAATTATGCTATTGATTATAGCTTTATAAAGTGCAGAACCAAACATAGATTTACTTTTTTAATTTGGAAGTCTTTAAAATAACTGGTTCTGGTTTTATATGTTTACGTCCCACAGTGGGTTGAATAAGAAAATTGGCTTCAACCCCATTAATGGCCCACTACTGGGCACGGGTCTCTCCTCTTGAGGAGGCCTAGAGCATATTCCACCACAATGCTCCAGTGCGGATTGGTGGAGAATTAATACGAATTAAAGAAATTCTGTTTTGTACTTCCTCTAGTTACAAATACAAATAAGGTAATGGTTATTTTAGATTCTTACTTAGGTTTGTAGTATTAGCAGTGTGAGAATAATTCAAAGTATGTAGTTTATTCTGGCAATCTTACACATACATAATTATATTATATGCTTTACATGTTACATACCAATATGTAGGTGCAGTAAAATCAGGTGTAGTAAGTTCGTATTATCATAAAATCATCCTATGAATCACTTGATAAACCTTGAAATTTAAGTAATCATTTACAAACTTAAGCAAACATGATTCCCAGCAAGCTACTTCATTTTTAATGTGACATACATTAGTATTAGTATTATTATGTATATTACTTATATTAACTTCTGCTAGGTAATACATTTGAAGTATAGAATCTCAAGTTCCTTAATCCATTCTCAGTTTCACACGGTGATTCAATTCAAATACAATCTTGTCTGTTTCAATGTTAGGACAGATAAATGAAATAAAAAAGTTCACTCACCTTACACAGCATCCAATTCAAATTTATAAAAAAAAAACAATAAAAAAGACTATTCTAAAAACATAACACCACACAAATCAATCACACGCACAACGCGACACAACTGACAACACTAGTACGTAGGTTAGGTGGCTCGTATGCCCGTGGCCAAGCTATAATAGACTAGCTAGCTGCCTGCTTCTGATTTATCGTAGTTTGTTTGATCACAGCGCTGCGTTGCCGGACGGCTACGAAGTTACGAACGACAGCGAAGCGAACCAAACACGCTTTGATTTGATCGTTTCGATTCGTTCGTGTCCGTGACGATTGTTTACCATATGATTTGTACGTGTCGTTTGTTCTGACGCGACGCCTCGTCTTCTGTCGGTAATAGTAATAAGTAGGCCCGCTCGAATCGAGCTCGTCCGATTGCGAATTTCCTAGGCGAACTCGAAATACTCGAATCTGTTGAATCGAATCAAAGTTCGTAAGTTTCGTAACCGTACGGAACATACGGATATCCGGTCGCACGAACGTGAACGTGAACAGAGGGCTAGTGCGAGTTTTACATGACATAACGGGCTCGCTACGTAAATGCGAGTCAGCTATGCTATTGGCTACCAATTTGGCGGCAGTGAAAAGATTTTAAAAGAAATGCATCGGTAGCCAATAGCATAGCTGACTTTCCTTTACGTTAGCGAGCCCGTTATGTCACGTAAAATTCGCACTAAGCCCAAAGCATAGATGTAGGTGAACCGCATAGAGTACTATATCTATGGTGAACCGAAATGGGCCGAGACTGGCTGGAAGCAACCATAGACTATAAAGAGTAATTTTTTTAGCGCTCTTCAACTAAGTCCGCAAGTTCCTTGAAATAATTGTATTTTATATTTCAAAAACCATAAAATAATAACGTTGCAATAAGTTCATCAAAGGTAATGTCGATATATATTATGAGATAATAATTATAAAACATTACATATTTTAATATAACATTTTTATTTTTATACTCCTATTTCAAAGCTACCAACATTCCGCCTAAGAACTGCCAAGTGCAGATTTAGAATTATTATTACAGTCAGGTGCAGGATAAATGTACTCTTTGGGATGGATGCAGTTAGTAAGCATTGTTAAATATGAAAATAAATAAATAAAATTAATATATTACTTATTTTATAGTAATTAATATTTTAGTGTGGTATTTTAATTTAATGTGGTGACAAACCAATGACACGAAACTTAGTTCAACTTCAGCTGACATCTATTGTCCAATAGTCGGAAGTATTAACTTAGTTTCCTTGTGGTGACATCTAGTACACAGTAGCATAATTAAAATTACCCATTACTTTCTGATTTCCCTAATTTTACAAGTATGCCTCAATAGATGGCGTAACCTACAAAAAAATTATATTGTTCAATAGATGGCGTTTGAGTTAATTTTGCCGCATTTTTGTTTTATTGTGTTTTGATTAATTTGATCTGATCATCTGATGGCTTATCTACTTATTGGTCATCAGCTGCTGTGCTGATCACAGCACATACCTACCTACTAATATTCCCTAAGCCTAGGTATTTACTTCAATAGACTTAATGCAATAAGGTGGAAAATGGAAATGTAACAAAAATATAACGCGCCTCCGCATTCATTTTTTTTATAATAAGTACCTACCAGTAGTAGGTACTACCACCTTATTACCTACTACGAGGTAAATAAGTATAATTTCACATTCAAACACTACTTGGGTTATTAAACCATACAATAATTTGGCCTCCAGAGCAGGGGTGGCGCTGGCATATGAACAATACGGCAACATTGTATATTTTACGTCAAGATTTACAAGGTGTTAAACCGAACAAACAGGTCGCCGTCACGAACCAACTAATATCCACCAGCTATTTACCGTTGTAAAATACTCGTAGTTGCACCTAAAATGTTTTTATTTGGTCCTACACGCTGAATTCAAGTTTAAACTTTGCTTGATATTATCATCGAACTACTTTCCTTCCAATGATATTTAAAAACTATAGATACGTCATGCCCTTAGAAATCAACCAAAAAATGTATTCCGAAAAGAGCTACAACACACACACACACGTACACGTTTATCTTTTGTTTCACTACAAAAATCACACTACAATAATACACGAAGGCATTTTAACGTTGTATGTCAAATCTCAAGCACTTCTGACAGCAACAAAACTACCTATGGTCTTGTATTGACAGATCGACTACGAGCAGACGAGGTTTATTGACTGCTCTTATGATCTTCAGCTTCGGCGCTCTAGTGACATATCTACCTCTTTTTAACTTATAATATCATTGTTTCCTTCATACGAAAGTAGACAATCCCGCCGTGTGAAAAGCCCAGGTTTGGTTCCCAGTAGCTAATGACAAGGCGCTTTAAAAGTTAACACCTTAAAACCAAGTCACAGAATAGATTACTAGTACCTACTTACTAGGTACCAAGTTAAGTGAACATTTTCACAGAGACTAACTGTAATTAGAACTAACTATACAGAGGTTATCACAATTTTTCCTGATCATTTCAAGTAATTCTCCGTCTCAAATAGGTTGACATCAACTATGAAAGTAATCGTTAATCTTCAACGATTTGCGTAAAGCTTCTAACAATAAAGTGAGGGGTTATCACTAATTGTATTATCATAAACTGCATCAAACGGCTTTTGCCAAAATACTACTTCATTATCAACTTGTTCTCTCTTTGACGAGTAACGATAAAATATTAAATTTTAACTGACCTTATAAAACCTCTCATATCAAGATTTGCAACTTCTGCAAGTGATGAAGAAAATGAACGGCAAAAAGACCATCGAAATCAGACCGTCATAGTTTGTCACTAAACCAATCTAAACTACTAAATGAATAATCTAAAATTTTAACAAAAAAAAACCGACTTCAAATGAAGTACATCCTTTCCAATAACAATAAAAAAGAATCATCGAAATCGGTTGGCGTGATATTGAGTTATTCGTACATTTGTCACGTACATACTTAATGAAAATTTAAGACTTAAATTGTTTTCTCATCGATGCCATTATCAGATCTCGATAAAATTTAAGTCGGACTACACGACAAGAACCAGCTTTTGATTAAAAAAATAATCATCAAAATCGGTTCACCCAGTCGAAAGTTCTGGGGTAACAAACATAAAAAGAATACAGACGAATTGAGAACCTCCTCCTTTTTTTAAAGTCGGTTAAAAACTATACTAATCTAAATGGAACTTATTTTAAGTAGTAGTTTGTATTTGTATTATTTTAAGTAGTAGTTTACCAAAACTTCTAGGCTATTTATTTGATGTAGTTTTCTAGTGGATAAGTCAAAGTGTAGCTCGCCAATATAACTCGCGCCACAACCACGGTAAAACAGTTCCCTTACATTAAACACGTTTCGCGGTCGACTGACTTTAATTCATTTTTTCCCTTTATTTCACGAGGAGAATTTATTTTCATAACTGATAATAAACGTCAAGTCATTGAAGTAATAAAGTAAGTGGGGTGTTTCCCGCCTACGTTTGAGTTACGGAAATCGTCACTCGATTCCTTTGAACTCGATAACTTTGAACGGTTTATTAGTTACTAGGAAATCGCCCTCGCTTCGCTTTGGGAAAAATAGTAAAAAAAAAATGTAATTTAGCCTATGTCACCCGGGGATAATGTAGCTTCCAAACAGTGAAAGAATTTTTCAAATCGGTTCAGTAGTTTCGGAGCCTATTCAATGCAAACAATCAAATCTTTCCTCTTTATAATATTAGTATAGATTACTCATTTGTGACTTATCAAATAAATATTAAAAGTAATATGTATAGTAGTGGCTAATATTTTATCATCGTCAATGTGGGGGTTTTAATGTAGGTAATAACATCTAGGCGGGAAAAAATTACATCCATGTAAAAGTACGTATATGTATCTCTTTAATCAGTTTATCGTTTACTAAAACTAACAGTTATAAAGCTAGAAGCCACTGGACATTTGAAATGATCGATTTGGAAAATTTATTCCACATTCAAGCCTTTTAGTTCTGTTAGTATTCGTACAAATATATTCTTTAGCAAATAGACACACAATATAATAAACCTATTGTAACTTGTAACCGATGGATGTCCTTATATAAAAGATTTCTGAAAAAAATATTTTTCTCAAACTATTATTCTGTACAGTATACACCACGCTTTAATCCTAATAATAATCGTGCAGTAACGTTAATTTTTTATGGAAATAGCCGGAAAACGAGCACACGATCCATCTGAAGGGAAGTAAGTGGCTATCGTCGCCGGTGGATATCAACAATACGAGTACCACGAGCATCTGATGCGTTGACGGCCAAGAAGCAGAGAAGAAAAAGAAATATATCCTTGTGCCATTCCATACCATGACCCCAGCCGCGGATCTACGATTTTTTCGAACCGGGGCAGAACTTGATAGTGGCGCCCCTCTCTCCAGCGTTTTTTTTTATGTTAACGACGGGCAAACAGGCATACGGCCCACATGATGGTAAGTGGTCACAGTCGCCTATGGACAAGTGCAGTATCAAGGGAGCTGCAAGTGCGGTGCCAGCCTTGAAGGATAAGATAAACACTATTCTTAAATAACCCCATATCATAGCGCACAGGGAATGCCTCAGAGGGAAGTTGGTTCCAAAGCTCGCAAGTTTGTGGCAGGAACGAGCGGGAGAAACGAGCAGTTGATGACTACCACGAGTCAAGGTGATGCGGGTAGAACCGTTATCTTTTGCGGGTGGTGCGATAAAGGAAAGTGGATGGGGGCACCAGGTTAAAAAGTTATTCGGAACATTCACCATAGTAGAGACGGTAGAAGACACAAAGAGAGCCTACGTCTCTCCGGAGACTTAAGTCCTCTAAGCCGTCTGTAAGGTTGGGATCATCGACAATTCGAACAGCGCGCCGCTGTACGGAGTCAAGACGGCATAGTTGGTAACTGGGTGCATCGGCCCAAAGGTGAGAGCAGTACTCCATATGTGGTCGAACTTGGGCCTTGTAGAGCAGCAGGCGCTGCTTCGGTGTGAATTACTGCTTCGCCCTGTTCAGTACATCTAGTTTTCTGGAGGCAAGTTTGGCTTTCTTCTTCAGATGGTCCCGATATTGCACTTCGTTCGAAATGTCGACCCCCAAGATCCCAATGCTTTTACTTACGGTGGGAGGCGTGTTTTGGAGTTTCGGTGCCATGACAAATGGGGTTCTTTTTGCGGAGAACACACAAACTTGTGTCTTCGAAGGGTTGAATAGAACCAGATTTAGCCGACCTAAGTCAGAGACCCGCTGCAAAGAGAGCTCGATTTCGGACCCAAGTCTAGTTCTATTCTCCTCTAGGTAGGACCGAGAGGAGTTTGCACGGCCCGAATGATGCGCATCTCCTGTACTGTAATCTGCATAGCAATGCATACTGGGGATTTGTTCCAGCATATCATTGCTAAGCAGAATAAACAGCGTGGGAAAAAGCACCGAACCTTGAGGAACGCCAGCGTTAGTAAATTTAGTGTCAGAGCGTTGACCGTCGACAACTACGGAAATGGAACGCTCGGACAAAAAGCTGGCTACCCACGTGCACAACTTCCCCGGCAGGCCGTATGAAGGTAGTTTCGATAGAAGAGCTCTGTGCCAAACCCGATCAAACGCCTTGGCAATGTCTAGGCTTACAGCCAACGCCTCTCCGCGACTCTCAATGGCTTGGGCCCAGTTATGGGTTAGATACCTATACCAGGAAGGAGGTCACCAGCCGATCGACCATGACGAAAACCATACTGCCTGTCACAGACCAGCTAATGTTCCTCTAGGTATTCTAGGAGCTGCGTGTTTATAACACGTTCCATGGGTTTTTAGAGAAGGGAGGTTATTGCGATGGGTCTATAGTTTGATGGGTCGGCACTGTCACCTTTTTTGGGGATTGGATGTACGAGAGCAACCTTCCACGAAGACGGCACTTTACCTACACTGTAAGATAAGGAGAAATGACGTTTCAACTGCGGAGTCAGCTCGGGAGCGCACATCATTAATACCATAGATTAAAGTAAATGTTTAATACCATTGCTGGAATTCCGTCTTGGCCACTCGACTTCTTGACGTCGAGAGACAAAAGAGCTCGTTTTACAGCTTTGTGCGTGAACCTTATATCAAGCATCGAGCTCTCACACCGCGGGATAGTAGGCAGTGTAGCCCCAAGAGTCGAGTTAGCTGCAAAGAGAGTACCCAGAAGATCGGCTTTTTCCTTTGCAGTTAAGGCCAGATCGTTATCCGGTCTTCGCAATGGTGGAAACGACGACCGAAGGAAGTTAGGTACTCACAAAGGCCTTGGCGGGCGACCAGAAAGCGCGACTCCCTGAAGGGTAACTGATTAGGCGCTCACCGATACTGGCGATATGCTCGCACCTTGCCCTGGCTATTGTTTTCTTTGTTTGAGATAAATTACTTAAAAAATTCATAATAGTCTTTAGTTGTATAAAAGACGTCAAATTGTTGATACGGCAAATGTGTGGCGAATTTGTCTTACAAGTTAAGTGAGCCAACCAGGCTTCCGTATGCTAAGCGCTTTGTAGAGCAAGTCATACTATATATTATAAGATGATTTAGGCGCCCCCTGAAACTGCCGCCCGGGGCAGGTGCCCCGGTTTGCCCCCCCTTAGATCCGGGGCTGCATGACCCGTCAGCTTTTTTTTCTATATGTATAATAATTCTTGATAAAAAATATTTTTAAAATTAGGGATAACCAATGGGATAACTCAAAAACTACTCGTTAGATCTCGCTCAAATTTAAGTGAGACGACATGACAAGCATCACCTTTCGATTAAAAAAGAATTATCAAAATCGGTTCACCCAGTCGAAAGTTCTGAGGTAACAAACATAAACAATACAGTTGAATTGAATACCTCCTCCTTTTTTGAAGAAAACTAGTCCAGCTAGAGCGTGGTTCAATGAAGATGTGAAATGGTGCACAGTGCCGGTTTTATAGCTGACGGCTATCCAATCTGCTAATACGATGGACTCGACTAAATCTCTAGAGAATCTTCGATATTGTTCTATCGCTTTTCTCTAACGTAGCTATCTTGATCACGTTTCCTTCGTAGTAGGTGCTATATGCATTTAAGTTAAACTACTTTAATAAACTAACCTATATAGCTACTGAATGTTGACATACTAAGTATATTCACGGATCTATAGGTCGGTGGTATATTTATTTAGGTACGCCCCAACTCAGAGTGTCTCAGAGTCACTAACGGTTACTTAAATCATTCCTAAGTACATAATTTGTATGGTGATTCTTTACTAAGGAGCGATTATATCTGTAGTAACCGTTAGTGACTCTGAGTTGGGGCGTTAATTTATCTCCGCATATGATTACTGTATAAATATGTATCATCCAATCATGAGATCCATGGACGTAGCCTGGACATACCCTGTTTCTGGCTCCAAGAAAAGGAGCCAGGAGGAACCAGGAACCAGGAGGAGAATACCGGAGGAGAACCCCCGGGTTGCAATAAAATTATGTGGGACAATGTGGGTATTTCATAGTCTTTAATGTTTTGTGGGTATTTCAAAGCCATTTCATAGTCTTTATTATGTGCACGGGTCCACTACTGACGGTTCCACACTACACGGGTCCCTTTGTACCTTTTGAGGAGGCCTAGAGCATACTCCACCAGGCTCCGCCGCCCCTTGCAGGCCAACCCTAGTAGCGATGGGAAATATCGCTACTTTTATTTCGCGATCGCGTCGCGAAGTTCTTTTTTTTTGTCACTGCTATATCACCTGTGATAAATCGCGCAATCGCGATATTTATTGGCGGCAGTTAATATCCATAGACGATTCCATGGATATATTACTCTAGAGTAACATATCAATGTTAGAGTAATATATCCATGGTATTGGCGGAAATAGACATTAAAACTGTAAAGAAGCTTTCAAAAAGCTGTAGAAAACTGTAAAATTCTACTTAAATTACTGTAAATCGACAGCTTTTCTTAAAAACTACATAAAATAGTAAGAAAATTATACTTGTATTCGTAAATCAAAGGAGATGTAAAAAAATGTATGAGGGCTGGTCCTAAATTTGTACAAAAACAAAACTTGGATGTGGAGAAAGTGAAAATTATTCCGATTGTGACAAGCTTGTGAAAATAAAAAAAAGCATCCTCCCTCCTTTTTTATTTGTGTTTGAATTTCCGTAGATAGATAAAAAGCTAGCCACACTGGGCACTTTTAAGTTCTGGCAACTCTAACCTGACACTGACAGTGACATTGAGTGATGATTTAACGTTGACATTTTGTTTTGATTATGGATGTATTACTCTAACTGGATGAGTAACTTTGTAGAGGTACCTGAAGATCAATTTATTTGAATTTCTTCAAAATTGCCGAATTTAATTTATTGCATTAAGAGTAAATTGAATATAAAGGTACACAATTACGGTACATCTATATTATAATAATATTTGTTATTAATCTTGGATGTTTTTATATCATTATAAAAAATCACAATGTAATGATATATCCTGGGACTATAGATAACATGGACACAATACAAAATTGGTACTTCTGATATGATTTCATCAATCTTCAGGTACCTCTACAAAGTTACTTATCCAGTTAGAGTAATATATCCATGGTTCAGTCCAATATTGACATTTGACAATTGAATTCGATTGATTGATATTTGACACTCAACACTGACAGTTACTAATATCAAACTATGTTGTTTCGTTTCATGACTTTCATGATTTTGGTTTACAATTAATGTTATTATTTAATACATTTACAACACCGATTTACAACGTTAAATATAATAGTTATGTATTGAAAACATAATAATATAATAGGTGGACCTCAGATATGTTCATAATTCGTGAAAAGGACGTATGTACCTGTTAGAAAAAATCCTTTACGTTCCTTTCCACCTTTAAATTATGATGAATATATTTCATCAATTTTCCAAAATATGGAGGATCATTAAAATATACGTCTTAAAATTTCAAGTAGATTAGAAAATATTATGCTTTCAAATGAAATATAAATTATGGCTGTACAAATTTCTTCGGAATAAAGGACCACTTTTGAACATCTCCTTTACACAATTTCTACCAAAACTGCCTCGTTTTCAATTTGCACATACTCTTGATTTTCAGTTTCATGTTTATTTTTAAAATCGTACATATTATTTTAAATCTCTTTAAATGGTCATCGGTAGCATATTTGAACTCATAATAATTTTTAACTTAACTTTTTAACTTTTTGACTTTGTTTGTAAAGTGTATTTTGGTCAGAGACATCTTTTGGTGGTAGACGGTTAATTCGTAAGTTTGGTATCTATTACGCAGCGAATAAAATAGATGGCGCTAGTAATATAAAGATTAAGAAAAAACTGTAGATTAATAATTGGAGGTTTAAATTAAAAAGTAACTAAATTGTCTGTTTACACGTATTAATTTACTTAAAATTTAGTTATCTACTTTACTACTAATACGTGTAAGTCGGACTTAAGTAAAAATTACATTACGAGTGAAGTAAAATCTCACCGTATCACGAATCACGACTTGATTTTAGCATTAAAAACAATTTCAAGTATCTACATAGTTCTATAAAAACCTTACCGTGTTTAAAATAAGACTTATTTTCATTTTAAGTTTTTGTAACGTAGCAAGTTAAAAAAATCAGACAAACTCTCGTCAAACGGCTCTAATGCCGTTGAAAATAAGATGCAATTTCACTTAAACAAATTCTTTCTTCAAGCTGATGGCACTGTGTCGCTCACTCAAATCACAAATATTGCTTTCTCTCTTTCGCACGATGGAATTCTGTGATAGGTATATAATGTAGCTTGGCCGGTGACTTGCGACTGTCGCGACTACTCGCGAGTCACGTGATATGGAGCCGTGAACTTATATCGCGCTCGCGATATGTAGCAGGGCGTTCCGTTCCATGTCACTCGCGCGACACGCGAAAATTTTATCGCGAGCGATAAAACCAGCGATACGCGAAATGTGCCATGCCTAAACCCTAGTGTCGGGAGTTTTCTTATGATGAATACAGGGACTGACGGCTTTACGTTCCCTCCGAAGTACGTAAGCTCTCAAGAAATTTTTACCACTAGCGGTCACCCAACCAACTGCCGACCGCATCCGCTGTTGCTTAACTATCAGTAATTCGAATTTATATAGTTCAATAATTTTATCTATACTAATATTAAAAAGCTGAAGAGTTTGTTTGGTTGAACGCGCTAATCTTAGGAACTACTGGTTCGAATTTTAAAATTATTTTTTTGTTTGATAGTCTATTTATCGAGGAAGGCTACAGGCTATATAACATCATATATTTTAGTAGTTACTTTTTCCACAAATTAACGCGGGTGAAACCGCGAAGCACAGCTAGTATTGATATATTTGTATTTCAGTTACATATCCATTGTAATACTGGTTTTGCAGTCGACTGGTGTTTTATTAAATTTGCATATTTTTTAAGTATTCCATAGATACCACCAGCATTAAAAGGGTTAACCGATACCCTCCACTAAATGGCGGTCAAAACAATCTTATTTAGCTGTCAATTACATTAGAAATCTTATTCTCTCGGGGCACCGCATTTACATACGAACATATGAGTACGTGCACTCTGCTGATTGCTTCGTGGATGGGATGATGTAGAATGGTCTGCTGGCGAGTGCTCGGTCCGCTACCCTAGTCATGCCACATTCACATGTTGGACTGAAAGTAAGATAACGCAATGCAAGTTTTTAGAAGATGACTCACTTTCAATACAATTTAGTACTTTTTTTATAGAAATATTCAAAATTCAAAATAATTTATTCATCACTGACACTTATTCACGTCATTTTTTGGCTTTTCGGTAAGGTGCTTTGTCATGGAAAAGAAAAGCCTAAAGAAACTCCTAAGCACATCTTTTAAAAATAAAAAGACATAGGTATTATATTATTACAAAAAAAAATGGTAATTGAACGGAACTGGTGGCAAAGCTGGTCATTTCCATGCGTCTTTGTAATTTAAGTACTCATCTACAGTATACAGCAGTGATAGCCTAGTGGTTAGAACGTTGGTCTCCCGAACGCGGGGGCATGCATCGAAATAGGTCGCGATCAGTTTACAAACTGCAAATAAGTGAATGTTTTATTTTGTTCTCTTTTGAATTTAATTAACCATACTTTTGTGATTTGTCAACCATACGAAGTGAAATTACAAAACACAAGACGTGTCTGAAAACCTAGGTTTTTAAAAAAAAAATAAAGTTAAGAACAGATTTTTCATTTTGTAACCCAAGTCTAACTATCTATGTGGTTTTGATAGTTTTCTAGCGGATGTTGAATCTTGATAGACTAAAACTATCAGGCAAATCCAGAATGACCCATCCAAAATATCCATTGGATATCATTGTATGTATCTTAAAAATATATTTGTGTTTTGTACATTAAACCTAACGATGCGAGACGTCTTACACCTCAACCTGAGTTGAGGTGTGACTCTGAAGTCACCAAGACACCAACGGTAACTTTAATCGCTTCTTATTAAAGAATCACCATACAAATTCTGTACTAAGGAGCGATTTAAGTAACGTTACGTTAAAAGCTACGTTAGTGACTTTGATTTGGGGCGTTATTCTTTTTTCAGAAAATTATCAGCTAAACTTTGAAAAAGTAGCATACTAAGCAGTTGTAAGTTACGAAACAGACTACAAAATGTATGTTATTCAGTACAATATTCTGTGTAACAAAACCGGTTTCTCTCATCATTTGCATCGCCCTTGATGCTGACAAACAGTTTTAAATCTTAAATTCGATATAACAGAGCATAAACATCTTAATTTCATGTACCATAAGGCGGAGAATTGTCCAAGCTACGGTTAGTCAGTTAGGATGTTTTAGTGTTATTTTAAAATAATAGCCATGTCAAAAGCACTGCTGGTGACGCGAATACTTTCCGACTGCTTGGCTTTATTTTATTGCGCATGTTTTAATATTAATTGTAAGTTTTCTGGCTGGATGAACGCACGACTAGGTTGATGCAAATGTGTACCTACGCCTGTCAAAACGCTTAGCAAAATTCATGGCAGTAAAACGTTCGCTCGATTAATTTTCGTCACGGATAAACAAATTTGATGGCGTACAATGGCAGGAGAAACTTGTACCATTTGTTCGTAAACGCCTGTTGTTGCTTAAATCTATGAACGAAATAATTATGAATTTTAAAAAAAATAATCTATAGGTACTACTATTATAAAGAGGAAAGATTTCATTGTTTGCATAGAATAGGCTCCGAAACTACTGAACCGATTTGAAAAATTCTTTCACTGTTGGGAAGCTGCACTATCCCCGGGTGACATAGGCTATATTATATTTTTTTACTATTTTTCCCGAAGCGAAGCAAGGGCGATTTCCTAGTTGGAAATAAAGAAGATCAACTGAATTAAAGAGCATAATATAACGTAATTTTCTTTATTGTTTTAAAACTGAATTTCATTTTTTTTTATCTTTAACTATATTTTATTGGTTTTAATGTAATCTACATATAAGAAAGAAATTAAATAACAAATAATATTTACACTATATAAAATAAAAATAAATACTTAAAAGTAAAAGTAAAATTAATTAAAATAAACGTATACAATAACTGCAGTACCTAAGATGCTGGCAGCATTCCCTCGCTGTATGGCAATACTAACACGCTGAGCACTAAAACTGCCAGCTCTAGGGTCACTCGTCTTATCTTTTAATTTTCTACTTATTTCTTTTAAAAAGGTAGTGAGCGTCGGGACCCCACGAACCAACTGTTTCAACACCGAATGCTTTGAATATATATTTAAAACTAGGCATCGTCGAATTCTTCTTGTAATTTTGACATAATTAGGTCGGTAATAATGTGTCAGGCATTCAAACCCTCTTGTTTGGTCTGTCATAAATATTTCTGCTTTGTTTGTTATTACTGCTTCCCCTTAAGATGTGTCCACACGGTCCAGAGGGGAACGGTTACATGATTAAAATGACGCAGAATTATGTTCGGTAAATATAATATTATTATGTCATGAGATCAGAGTTATTAGTTTATTGTTTTGTCTTCGGATGTAACAATTAACGTGTATGTAACGTGTTAAAACATTGTGATAAGTCACAATGTTATAACACTTAACATTTAGTATTTACCTAGTTCGTTTCTACTGTTAAGTATAATAAAATTTACGAATAATATAAGTTTAATTTAAAAGGAGAACGTTCACAAAGTGATAGATAAAATTATTCTTCTAAAAAAATAACAAATTTCTAAATTAGGATTAACTCAAAAACCACTTGTCAGATCTCGCTCAAAAAATGGGACCACATGACAAGCACCAGCTTTGTAATGTAAAAAGAATCATCAAAATCAGCACGCCCAGTAAAAAGTTATGAGGTAACACACACAAAATACAGTCGAATTGAAGTGTATCCTTTTTTTGAAAGAAGTAAATGTAACAGTTACGTCAACAATAGAGTGGTTACAAAGAAATAATTTAAGTGTTAACGTAAACAAAACAAAATATATTCAGTTCACCAATCGAAATGCAATTCCACTAAATTTAAATATTATCCAAGTAGATAGATACTGCAATTGGAAGGAACACATAGAAAATACTTGTTGCAAAATTAGCAAATTTGTTTACGTACTGCGAAGATTAAGTAAAACATCCTATAAAAAAATTGCAGTAATGGCGTACCACAGATATGTGGCGTCAAATCTCAGGTATGGCATAGTCATTTGGGGTAATTCAACAATGCTAAATAAATTATTTCTTCTTCAAAAAAAATGCATACGTGCCATAGTCGGTATGGCTCCTTGGGAGACATGTCGTCCAATATTTAATGATATTAATATTCTACCTTTGCCATGCATGTACATTTACGAAGTAGCCATGTTTGTGAAAAAATATCACCATATTTTTGTAACCAGTAAGAGGTCTAGGCATCCCAATAGGTTAGTTATAGAAGGTGTAACAAAAACAGGCCTATACCTAAGAAACTGCTATGGTATGTGTGTCCGCATTTATAATAAATTACCAGACCAACTAAAAGAAAAATCCTTCAAGTTATTTAAAAATGATTTATTTAAATGGTTATTAATTAAATGTTATTACTCAGTAGAATAATTTTTGGGTGACAATATAAGAACTTGTTTTTAATTTTAGATTTTATACATTTTATTCATAAAATAGAAATATTGACTATGCACTTGACATTGATAGTTATTATAAATAAGTTATTTATTTGATTAATTTCATTGGATTGTTATTAGTAATATTATTGTAATTTAATCTGACATTAATTAATTTAATTTCTCAATAAGAATTGTATTAAAAATAAATTCTATTATTCTTGATGTTGCATGCTCACGTAAGCCAAATATGTATGAACTACAAACCGTTTTACGAGTATAACATCTTTGTAACCATATTTGAAGCAATAAATAAATTTGAATTTGAATTTTAATTTGAATTTGAATTTGAAGTGTATTATTTATGCACTAAGTACATTAATTACAGATATGTTTAATGTACGACCCACTACAAGAAACTGGCTACGGTGGTAAGTTACTCTGTAAGTGCGTATCAGGCCACGCGCAATGTATGTACAGTTAAGTAGTTCACTGAGTGTTTCTCTATCTCTATTGCCGCGATTTTTATCACATTTAGCTGGTAAGAGAAGAGGAAAGATGCTATCCAAAATTGGCACTTTAAAGCCCAATATTTTGCAAACGAAAAATGAATCGAAAAATGATCTTTGCAGACTCCAACGGTGCAAGACGTGAAAATTGTTATAGGATATTATTATGAAAGCAACAAAAGACGTAGTAATCCCGACCGCTGTTTAATAGGTCGTTTTAAAGCCAGGAGGTCCGATTTACAGCCAACCTTCAGATGAAGATTGAGCCGGTGCCCTAACAGTTTTTTTGTGTAGGTGTAAATCTTAAAGCGCATTTACGAGGCTTGTGAGGGTTACTTTATAAGAGCAAGCGAGAAGTTATTTAAAACTAGTGAAAACCCTGCGTGTTCCACTTCCCTAAGCATTTTTGTATGGGCAAAGTCGAAAATGGGTTGATCTACAAATTAAGAAAGAAAATGAGCCTGATTTCGATCTGATATTTTTTTAGAGTCTAGTTGTGTTTATCGTATTAAAAAGAACACTACATCTTTTAACATAATATACGAGTGTGTTATATGGAACAGTCAAAATATTTTGAAGTTTTAGATATATGGCCATTTCAATGAAATCGAGCCACAAGAACCTGAGAATGTAACCAGAAAACTGAGAAAAAACATGAAAATTTACCGAAATTATTGTTCATTTAGTATTTATTTATTACATTACAGCGATGAAATTTTATATACACAGAGTCTTCTACAGGAGAGTGTAGGTAGGTACTTAAGTACAGTTTATGGTCATAAATGCAGATATAGCTTGTATCACATATGCGTATTTATTACATTTAAGTGAATTATGAAACGCTGTATATAAATTTTATCACTATTCTCATATTCTAGGCATTATTGGATACTGGTCGTATATCGATTCACACAACTTATGGGTTATAGCGGCTATATATATTTGATTTGCGGCTTAATTCAAACATATCGAAGAGCAAGTCAAACAAAATTTGGACAAGTTGAAAGCGTTACGTCAAATAGATAAATATTTGAGGGATTCGCTCATTTTCAGAAGAACTACTTGTGTATACATTTACACGTAAGTACGGTTTTGTAATAAAAAGTAATTTATACATTTTTGATTACGATAGATACAGTTAAATTTCCTCCTCGTTTTATGTGATAAAATTTCAATCGACAACCTGTTATATTTATCATAATAATATACCTATAATATACTAAGTATGAAACTTTGTATGAACGTTTCTTACTCTTTCTCGTCAAAACTACTGAATAGATTTTCATGTTCCAGGCAATTCATTTATCGGTCTTTGAACGACGTTTGAATTATGATTGGCTAAAAAGTGTCACGTGACCGCTTTGGTAATACGAATTTGACGTTTACACTGGAACATGGCTGGAGTTAAGAGTTCAATAGACCGCTAGGTAGACCATGAATTGGAATAACATCGAATCTACTTATTAGTTTGTTAGAATTATCTGATACTCAAACTATCGATAACTTTCAAGCTCCCCTCCGCAATACTCTCTCTTGTTACGTGTAGCTTTAACGAACACATTGGATAATATCACAAACACCTCTAACCACAATAACAAATATTTGTCTGTTACGTCTGCTCTGGCAATCAATCCCGAGATTCCTTCATAAGTAGTGTCACTATTATTTAGGTACTAGCTGTTGCCCGCAGCTTCGCATACGGAAATTATGTTTTACCTTAGTTGCAAATTTGAAACAAATCGGACTTTTTAAAAATATTCCATAGAAATTTTCATCCCATTTCCCAGGGAAACCTTTTAATATTCTGGGATAAAAAGTTTTCTAAAATATGACCCGGAGTATTAGTAACAATTTCACCAATTTTAATAGAAATCTGTTTAAGAGTTTTCATGTGATGCCCGGACAGACAAACAGACAGTTGAGTTTTATTATAGTACCTATAGATTTATTTAAAGTATATTGATATTGCAGAATGTAGCTAAGCACAAAAGGCAGGCCTAATGCTAAAAGCATTGACTGCTGAATGAACCATGGTAGTTGGACAGCAATAAAGTTGGTTGCATTGAAAATTATTAAAATTCATAAAAACAGTGACATTAAACAATCCATAATTTTAAGTAGATAGATTCTACTCAATTACGACCAGTAGCAGGTCACTAAACGCAGTAATCACGACTCATGGGCTATGACCGTCTACAATCCTAAATAATTGTACGTGCTTCGGATCATTCCCATGACGGATCCATCCCCAGTGTGAGAAGTTAAAACCAGTCCTTCCTTCGCATTCTCATTCTTCTCTTCTTCATACTTTATCATGCGGTCGTAGTGACGGAGAAATAAGTTGTGCCCAGGCTTCAAGGTGCATCCGTAACCACTTACTATCAGTCGTCTTAGATCTATCTCTTCAGGCTCGTCTGCTTATTATTTTGCTTACATCTTTTTCTTCTCTTTCTTGGGTTTGAAATACCGTTTTATTTTTTTTTATTTTGTCTATTACTATAATTACTATGATTTCATTAAAATTGACGAAAATGCCATACTTTAAATTTAAAACTCATAAAAAGCATTCTTAGAGGAACGTATTAAAAATATATGATTATTTTAAAGACTAGACTGTTCGGACCTTGCTTGGACATGAGTTTTATAAATATAGATTGTAAGTATTGAATAAGTGCTATCTTACTGTGAGTACGAAAAAAACAGCTCGGTAGTTACTGCTTCTTCTCCCAGGCCCTCTCACAGTAGGGCCTTGTTGAAGCATGCATTGGCGTAACTTGTATGCCTTGAAAACCAAGCCAATTTTGAATAAAATATTTGAATTTGAATTCGATCGCTGTTCTCTTAACAACAAGACGGCATGACCGCTCGTCCGGACCTGTGCCATAACAACCAGCAACAGTAAAACAACATTTTTAAGGGCTCGTGAAATTTTAACGTCCTCACGGTCAAGATTTAAGAGTGCGGTCACCGTATATGGCTCATTTTTCTCTCGGATGCTTGCTCACTAAGTATTATGATTATCTGTGTGTATAATAATAGCTCTATCCTGAACTATAGTTATCAATTCGT
This sequence comes from Thymelicus lineola, assembly GCA_963932265.1. NCBI lineage: Eukaryota > Metazoa > Arthropoda > Insecta > Lepidoptera > Hesperiidae > Thymelicus > Thymelicus lineola. The sequence goes on along the minus strand of OZ010700.1, from coordinate 7,956,365 downwards.
CCCATATTGGATAAAATTAATTTTGTGTATTCAATTATGGTTTTGCAAACATTTCTCTAAATTCAAGTCATTGGATTCCTCTTTTTCTTACATATTCACAATAAAATAAAAACTTTTTAGTAAAAAAATTTATATTCGTCAAAATGAAAAATAAAATGACAATAAAAAGTGATATTTTCAGTATACTGAAAACTTTGGAAAACTTAACTTCCTACTTATTAATTATCTGTTATGTATTTTAGTGCTTGATAATTTTTTTTATGGAAACAATCGGCAAACGAGAAGAAGAGCTGACGATGATAGAATCACATCCGGCATAGGATTGGGGTGGGTTAGTATTCTAAGCCACCATGGCTAAAATATTTTTATTTTTGGAATACTACTTTCGTTCTTTTTCTTTGTAAAGAAGACATTCTTTCTTTTTATTCTCTATCTTTTTTCTCTCTTTGCCGACAACGCATCATTGGTGCTTTTGGTGTTGCTGATGTCCATAGGCGACGATAGCCACTTACCCAGGTGGATCGTCAACTCGTTTGCCGGCTATTTTCTTAAAACAAATCTTACTACCGTTGTTTTCATATTATACAAAACCTATACTGTATGTCACGTAGGTAGGTAGGTATACGAATTCACCACGATAAAATTTCAATATTCGTGTTTTTATTACGAATTCATCTTTTATTGAAACAATATAATGTAGATGTTTCAGTATAAAAATGTTATCGAATGTGGTTCTGTGGAGGAAATGCTTTACTTACTTTTAGTTTGAAATCACAATGTACAAGGTTTACAATATAGGAGTGATATTGATTTCACTTTATATTCTACGGTTTTGTGTAATTTTAGGTAAGTGAAGATGTGACATCTAATTTGTGATTGTGATAGGTCAAGGGTGAATCGTATTCCTAATAAAGGGTTCCTTAATGTATTCAGGTTTATTTTTTATGTTGTTTATTTCTTATGGATAAAGATGCACTTTGGTATAGTTTATCCTGTATAATTTGCTTTGAATTATAGCTATATGCTTGTTTTATATTTCAGTTGTATGTACAAATGGGACACAGTACGGGCAAGTATTTTTAAACAAATCTTAAAGCACTAATTTTTTAACGTAATTATACCTGACGCCACGGAATTTGAAACTGAAAGGGACATATTCTATCTAAAACCATGGCTGGCACTAGGCGTTTAGGCCCTTCTTTGTTCTCCTACGGTCTACAGGGATATACCATAGACGTGGTCCTATACTTACCAAACATAAGTTTTTGTCGACGATACTCATGACCACTCATGAAACTTGGTAGTCATTCCTTAACCTCAAGCATTCCTAAACTATAGATTTTTTTTATGGAAATAGCCGGCAAACGAGCTAACGATCCACTTGATGGTAAGTGACTATCGTCGCTCATGGACATCAGCAACACCAAAGGCATCAAAGATGCGTTGCTAGCCAAGAAAGAGAGAAGAAAAAGAAAGAAAGAACTGGTTCTCAAGCCTCCAGCCGGAACACGACGAGTCGTTTGGCGGCTCACTCATGCTCAAGGCCAGGGTGATAGATATCCAGGCGAACTCCATGGAGAAATAATAATATGTAGTAATAATGGTATTAATTAACAATTAAAATCAATATTACCAATACAATCCTTCGAGCGGCCCTACTACCAGCGGGCCGGATCCAGTCGCCTTTTACGACACCCATCCGGCGTGGGATTGGGGTTAGTATAGTATATGTAGTCCCATAACGGCTAGATAATATCCTATCCAAGCACTTCTACCAAATAACAATACTATTTTTCAGTAAGAATGTGAAATTAGCTGATGGACCAAATGTCAAAAATGGACTCAATAAAACCAGGTAACATGTAATGTTGATATTTTTTAGTATGTTCAAAATATCTAAATAATCTGTATGCCCAATATTTTCTATATCATTAGATTCGTAGAGGTACAGAAGCTATTAGAATTAGTCCTAACACGATTTCATTGATTCGGCCTCAGTATTACAATTTTTATATATAGAAATATAAAGATGCGATAATACTTCAGTGTTTTCTAACATTTTATTCTATTGTCTTGTCTCGTGTTACATGTTTCCTAAAGCGAAACGAATTTGATTTTGCAATATAGTGTAATTTTGGTATTGATTTATAATTAAGAAATTAATTTGCACACAGTACTCCTATTGTAAATGCAAAAGAGGCATAGTATGCCGTCAACTGTGATGTCAACTATGCCGTAGTAAGAGGCATAAATAGTTGACGTCACAAACAACTGAATCCTGAGTTCTGACAGATAATAAGTAGTAATTTTGTTCATTATTAGATTACTCATGCCTGTTCATTTAGTCAAGTCTGATCTGAAGAAAACGAATGCTACGAAGGGTAAAGTGCAAACTAAGGACAACAAGAATAAAAACCAGAAAGGAGCAAAAGTATCAAAAGTCCCTTTGCTGCAGAAATCGTATGTATAATCAAGTTTATTACATTTATTACCTAATAATAAAACTGTGAAAGGGTTAAATCTGTTTAATGGATAATTCTTTGAAAACTTTATGCAGATCGACTCTGTTAGATAACGGTAAAACATGTATTTGTAAATAAACATATTTGATTTCACTAGGTATATTTTTAACATAATAACATATAACAAGGAATTTAATTTTTTTTTAATGCTATGGCATTTAAATGCTTTTCGTCTCGGTAAATGGATTTGTTCCCTCAAGATAAGAAGTATTCATATGACACTAATTCAATCCTTCGGTTCACACTGGGCACGGGCACGGGCCTCTCCTCTTGAGCATTCTTCACCACGCTACTCCAGCGCGGATTGGTTATAGTCCCCACGAACTAAGAGTGCATATTTGTCGTTTGTCATCGCAGTGACACTAGAGATGTACAAAAAAAATCGATTCACGAAAAAACCAATTTTTGCAACAAATCGATTCAAAGTCAAAGTCAAAGTCAAAATATTTTATTCATATAGGTATCATTGATACACTTATGCACGAAAAAATTGTAAGACTTTCTAATTGATTCAATAATTAAATTGTAAATTCTAAAAACCGAAACATTTAGATATCCACAAGTAACTGGAATGATACTGCCTCCATTGAGCTACTTAAGTTACTTTACCATACCTATACGTTCAATAATTATGTATTTACGACTATAATAAAATATTTTTTTCCTAAAAAACTCACTGTTAATTCGTCCGCGCCGCATCCAGCGTATGAAATTTGGGTTTCGGTTGAATAATGAATATTCTAACCGTATTTTAATCAGTTCAAATGGCTGCGGTTAGAGATTATTGTAATAAAGACTTTTGGTCATGTTCTTATATAAGAGAAGAAATTAAATTGTTTAATTGTTAAACACAAAGAAAGAAATAAAATAAATTCATTTTTATTTTAAGTTTCGATTATAGTAATGTATCGATTATTATGGTTTTATAAGTGGCTTCATGCCGTCACATCACTTAACGTCAGTGTAGATTTTGTCATCTTCATTTAACATTGATTCGACGCCTTATTTTTTTATTCAATTTTGCATAAATTATGATGTGATGGGATTTTTACTAGATTATAACGTTTAATATGATTTATAAATAACGTCAATACGAATACGATACAATACGAATAGGGATTTTTAACAAATTTTGGCAAAATCCTTTGTTCGTAAGTATCCAACTATTCATGTCAATTAAATAATTATTCCATTTTGCTCAAAGACGTACGTACAAGGTTGGTTCATATTAATAAATGGCAGCTATCATTAATGCGTTCTTAGATAATTTTGAGTATAGTGGCCAATAGCCACCCCAAGTATCGGAACTTTTGCATGCCACGGCCGAAAGCTCGCATGGCTTAACGACTGATATCTTGCGATAACAACTGGGAGCGATGGCTTTACGTTCTCTCTAAAGCATAGAAAAGAAACGTTAAAGAAATTTTTGCCTACCGTCACCCATCCAACTATCGACCGCGTCCACTGTTGAATGTTGAGTTTCCTAGTAATTAAATTTTATTTCTAGTAAAATAAATAAGAAATTAAATGCTGGTAAGGATGACATACGGTCTACTAAAAGCAACCTCCGAATGGGCAATCGAAAAAACGAAGAAAATTGGTTAGAGATACCAAAGCTTCGCCAACGGGATAAAAGGTGTGTTGTATTTTTTAGTCACTGTCAGTTTAGTAGTAAATATACTGGTGGCCATTCACAATCAAGTAAACTTGTGAAGTTTGCAGCGAACTTGACGCGGCATCCAGTAAACTTGACAGTGTATGGCCAAGTTATCTCATGCAAACTCAATGCCGCATCAAGTCAAACTGCAAACTTGACAAGTACACTTGATCGTGTATGGCCGGCTTCAGTAAACCTTGCCAAAATTCTCAAAGCACTGCGACTTGTATGTTTCGTAGGTAATCTAAGACCTAGAAAACCTGGTCTTATCTGCTATGAACTGAAAAAGAAATCTATAACACTACGACCTGATATGATAAGTTTTTAATAAACGGCTTTATATAACTAGGTAGTTTACCTTTTTGTGTGTTTTTCTTTAGTATCTCCTACGTTGAGTATAAAACCGTGTATTTTTAAAATATTCACTTGTTTGAATATCAGTTTTAAGCTGTCAAAGTAATATTTTCTTTTTAAGATCGTCTATTGGTTCTCCAAGAATCACTAAAATGGATATGATGCAAATGGATGACCGAACTCCGTAAGTGTTAAAACTTAAAAAAAATATCTAAAGTACTTATGTTCACGTTTTCGATAAAAAAATAATTTAAAAGTGATGCAACTTATACAAAAAATTAATTTTAACCATCATTTCTGCCTTCTTTTTGATAAATGCATAACAACTGAAACTTTGACATAGCGTGGAACGCCACCCATCAAATCCATCCATTCAAAAATCTTTTCCAAAGTGTTTTGTTTTGTACAGGTTCCCTACACTCCTTCCCATACAAAAGCTATCACAGCAAGATAATGATAAGTTAAATGAAATTTTAAATCAATACACAGTAAGTACAATAACGATATTAATAACTAATCAACAGATGGGGTAATAGAAAACTAACTCCATTCTGATGCTGGGTGGGTGTCGTAAAAGGCGACTAGTTCGGCCCTCTGGTAGTAGGGTCCGGTCCCTCACAGGGATTTTATTGGTAGTATTGATTTAATAGTTCATCTATATCATTCAGCGCCGTAGTCTACGGTTTATGCTGAGTGAGCTCTTTTTTCTAGGCCACTGGACACATGTGAGCATACTGTAACAATATCTTTCTTACTTTTTAATTGTTTTTTATTTTTATTTTTTTAATTGTGATCTTTTTTTTAGGTGTAAACTTATAGAATTGTGTTCATGGCCTTAGAAAAAAAAAATCTATTCTATTCTATTATTACTATTATTATTATTATTATTAAATAATCCATGTGGTTCGGCTTGATAACCTTCTTGCTTTTTTCTTCTTTCTTGCTTTCTTCTTCTTGCTTGACCCTCAAACGACTCGTCGTATTCCGGCTGGGGGCTTGAGAGCCAGTCCTCTCTTTTTCTTATCTCTTTCTTTCTTGTTTGTTGTTGGCTACTTCAATAAAATAAAGTAGTATATCTTAAGAATTACAGAAAATGTTTAGGTCGTGCTATAGCTGCCTCAAGTAAAACAATCTGACTTGGTTATAGCAATGTAAAACTTCAACTTGAAGTCTACGTAAAAACTTCAATACTGTATGTTATACAGTGAAAAGCATTAAAATTAGTTTCATTCGTTTTTAAAACTAAATTTATTATTTGAAATTATGTTACAATTTTGTGATATTATAAATTTTCAGATAAAACATCAAATGGCCCGTATTGGCGGAAAGTTTAATGATGTTAATGCTACAATGGAAGTTATAGGTCGAACATTGGAGTATAATGATATTGTTCTTCTAAAATTTACACAAATAAATACGGCCGGTCGTTTTAGAGCCGATGATAACAAATATGTAGATGATACTAATGAGAAGAAAATTATATTCATAGTACATGGCCTGAGTGTTATGGGAATGAATTCATTAGACTGCTTAGTAGAGGAGAAAAGGTTTACTCGCCTTGTTTCTTATTACTTAGAACATCTGGACAAGTTCGACATATTTTTAATTCCGATGGCTAATCCAGACGGATATGGATATGCATATGAGGTTAACCTTACTTTTTTACCCATTTCAAGCATTTTCTTGAGATAATTTTCAACAGTAGACTGAGAATTAAATTTCTTATTTTTCTTTCGCAGATGAAATTCTGGAACAAGAACCTTTCACCTCAGAATGCGTGTCCAGGAGTGGCATTGGATCGCAACTTTGACATAGCGTGGAACGCCACTCAACCCATCAGTTCTTGCAGCCAGCAATACCCTGGTCCCTCTCCATTCTCCGAGCCAGAGTCAAGGGCCATTCGCGATGTACTGCATCGATATAGCCACAAGATTATTGCCTACATTCATGTACATGCGGGCACGTATGATCATCACGTTTTTAAGGTATTCCAGAGCCAATAATTTAGAGTTAAACAATGAGTTTGACTCTTAGTTTATGTATACAGACGTCAGGCACTTATTATACACTGTACCTACATCTTGAAAATCCGTGGCTACGGCTAGAATGTCATGCCGGGTTTCTCCTGGTGATAGTCCCTCTTGAAGCAAATAGCTGGGCTCTGTATCATCCAGTTTATTGTGTGTACCATCTAGATGGTTCTGGAACTGGGTAACTAGTTACCCACTATATTTGTTCGAAAGTATTGTTGCTGTTGTGGCGAGAACCAGCAGGAATACGTACGAATATACTTGGATATCGTTCTAGGGTGACGCAGTTCTCTATCCAAGAGGCTACACAGATATTCAATCCGACGACGATAAGTACATCGACCTCAAAGGCGAGATAGATGAAATTATGAGGAAAGCCAGCTTCCAAGTATATTCCGTGGCAGTAGAAACCCTTTACAACTGGTATGGTAGAGTTAGTGGAGCCAGCGTGGATTATGCTTCTACGGTATTAAACCAATTCAGTTTAGCCATGCTATTATTATAAACATTTTGAATGCAAACTGGTATTCATGATTTTAGAATTTTATACCGATGACCCTGATCTATGTAATACTAAAATTGTGAGTATCCGTTTGCATTCAAAATGTTTAGTGTCCGCGATGATAAAAGTTTAAAATCATATGCTATTATTATAAAATCTAATACAGTGTGGGCTTGTACCAGTTCGCAATAATAGAGCATTGTTTGGACATACACATTTACACAAAGAAAATACCGGAAAAGCTAGACTTTTATATATTTTTCTTATTCCCAGAACTCTCTATACAACCAATGCTGAAGTTAAAAAACCGGGAAAGTCCGTGTCAGGCCACGTGCAATATGGAACCCTACGTTGCGCGTGGCCTGACATGCACATAATATTTTTGAAAGACCTTTTCAACGACCCACACTATAGGGACGCGACGAATAAAAAATTCATCCTCACGTTACCTGTAGGGGAGGTACCCTGAAAAAAAATGTTTTCAATATTTTATTCTACGATTCTGGACTTTAATAATTATGTATGAGTATATCCGTGCCTTTACAGCTTTCTAGAAGTAAGGGTCTCGGCGCTTTGCTTCGGACAGACGGACGGACGGACAGACGGACGGAATGACTGACGGACGAAACTATAATATAAGGGTTCCGATTTTATTTCGGAACCCTAAAAACATAAAAAATACTCTAGCTATATTAAAATTATTATTATTTATTATTTATATATATTTATATATATATAACGGAAATAATGACTGGTTGGGTGGTGGTTCGGGAAATAATAACAACAGTGGGCGTTTACATCACTTTAGTCAGAAACTCATTTTAACACAGGTTTTACACTGGTTATAATTAAATACGCGATTAGGACTGATTGTCTTCAATTATCCGAGTAACAACCAACAAATAATAGGGCACGACGGCCCAGTGGCCTCCCATCACCCCTCACAGCCACCCCGTACCTCACATAATCGTCTCATCCTGTTACTCGTCAATCTGATATCCGATTCCAAATATTGTTTGCACCGAAACAGCCGTACAATTCACACGTCGCGTTCCGTCTTAAAAGTAACTACGTTCTTGTCTAGGCGTCTGCTCAGCTCGAAGGCTGTATCCAGAATGTCCGTTCGTCGCCGGCAAGTCAATAGCTTTCCTCGGTTCTCCCGCCACGTCACCGCGTGACCAAATGACAGTAGTCAATTCACATAGTGTTGCCATCTTCACAATCCGAATACACCTAAGCCTGGCCCGGCTTGATGTTCCATTTTATGATCTCCGACATATATATTATTATTTACACAAAAAAGTCAGAATCATAATTTAGGTACCCTAATAAGCATAATAATGTTCCCTTCGGAGCATAATGCACAAAACGCAAAATGTGCAAAACGTAAAATGAACACAAAATGTAACCATTTGTTTTTGTATAAGAGTAACTGAATTTTATTCAAAGATCATCACAAGCAAACCTAATTGTCGCGCACGTGTAACATAGTATGTACATTATATAGTAATATAGTGAACGATTACTATATTACTTCTTTGTTGTAATAGAACTCATACTTTGTTATCGGAGACTAACTACTTGTATTTATTTTAATGAGCATAGATAACAATTTTTACAGGTATATGGCATTCCATATGCCATGGAATTTGTAATGCAACTTTATGAAGAACCAGGCGCTCAGTATGATCGTCCAGAATCCATCGAACAAACCTCTCACCACGTGATGGTGGAGGTGTGGAAAAGAATCATTGATGCGGTAGCCAATAATATCTGGAATAGTTTACATAGCAACGAACTTTGAGAAGACGATATAGTTAGAATAAACTTGTAAGTTGTAAGGAGAATAACATCGAATTACGAATTTCAAAATGTCTTTATTTTATTAAGTACTTTTGTTAGTACTCCAAGCAGCGTATTTTAGTTGATTGGATCGGGAGAGATCTTTCTTTGTCAATCTGGGTTTAAAATTAAGTTTTGTAGGTTGGAGGGCTCAGCACAAACCATATTTTCTTGGTACCTTATAATAGTGTATATTAGCGATGATATACGTATCAATATTGTTATGTTCGTTACTTTCACTACTCATAAATATATAATATAAAAGAGATGTGAGAAATGCTTATTATGAAATCGATTTTATCGAATTTCTGCATATGGTAGAAACTAGTTTACTAAGAAATTCAGAACCAGTTCGAAAAGTTTCGTCGCATATTTGGCAAATACTTGGTGACACTTTCTCCTGCAGTTGTACTATAAGTATGCGTCATCGGTCACCACGCTTATATAGCTGGCCATAAAACGAATGTCTCCAATGCCATGTATTAAGGTACAATGCTTTCCTAACACGCAACATTGTACCTTGGATCAATAGTGGACAAACGATGGAGTACGATATGTAAATTAAATTGCCTCGTATCGCCGCGTTCATCTATAAGTGTGCCAGATGTGATACAAGCAACTGGTTGTGCATACAAAAGGAACAGAAGAAAGTGAAGGTCCTGTTTTGAGGCCTTTAAGCGATATTTTCGAGCATCGCTATCCTGGTATGAACTGCAAAGAATTTAGGTAGATGAAATTGAGCACAATCGTTTCTTAGGAGTCGATTACCTTAATCGTAGTAAGCATTAGTTAGCTAACTAAAATAGTATTAGGACATTTATTTGGGGTTAAGTGGTAAAATGATTATTTATCAGTGATTTGAGTGGAGTTAAAATGTTCTAAAAATTGTTGGTTTTCCATTTGAAGACCCAAATTTTTCAAAAATAATCCACGAGAACAAAATGATATCGAATTTCAAATGGACATCCGTAATGATAAACTACTTTGAAAATGAGTTATTTCTAGTTTTCTTTCCCAATTAACTTTATAGTAAAGTAAATATTCTTTAACGGAGTAGTTAGTAAAAAATCTTATAGTGTTTTATGTCTGTCAACTGGCACACAACAATGGGAGTCCATTAGAGGTACGTAGGTGTGTGGGTTGTGGTATTGATGTCCATCAGCTCATAGAAAGAACAGTTATTAAGATTCTGTAAGATGTAGTCTTTGTACAAGTTATTAAAGAAAACTACGATTTTGTATTGGATTACATCTTGCTATCTCAAATTACGTTTTCCTTTCATTACTAGACATGTGATAACGTATGTATGTAAAAGTGCTTATTGTTGGAAATAATTATTTTATAATATCATGAGGTTGGTATGAATATGTGGCTAATATTTATAACTCATGGAATAGTGTGAGATTTGAACACTTAAGCAAACATCTATCTATTATAATAAAACTCAAAGTGTCTGCAAAGTGTCTGTTTATCTGTCCGGGCATCACATAAAAACCCTTGAACGGATTTCGATGAAAATTGGTAAAGTTGTTACAGATACCCTGAGTCATATTTTAGACAACTTTTCATTCCGAAAAGGTTTCCCGGGAAAACAGGACAAAATTTTGAAAGTTAGTTAAAACATAATTTCCGTATGTAAAGCTGTGGGTAACAGCAAGTTTTTTATAAACGAGCAGACGAGCTGTCGATGATAAGTGGCTATCGTCGCCAATACAAATCAGTAACCCTACGATAGCACCACATAGCACTTATAGAAAAAATGTATCGGGGGATTTATGGTAACACACCGCGACATGCCACCAAAACACAGCGAATAGGATGAACTAGATGCTATACCTAGTCGTTCATAGTTCAGAGGGGTACACTATGAGGAGAAGAGGTTGGTTTGGATTTATGGATGGATCCCGTTACTCGCCTACCATAAGAGTCGAATTAAGCTGGTTGAATGATTACTCTTACAAAATAAGATATAAATGTAATTTTTTTTAATACGATCGACAACTTCGTACTAATGTTTTCTCATTATTGTTTTAAACCGATAAATTCGCACAGCGGCTTCACAATGGGTGTCCGTTACTGCGTGGGTTGTCTCACGAGCTCACGACAGCCTTACAATGTGTCACTTTGGTTCATTAAACCCAATACCTCAATGGATAGGTATCTATCATCGCTTTGTACTGTCTCCGTACTGTTCAACAGTTAGATGACTTTTCGGTGATCAATAGCGTGTGAGATAAAAGACATGTCATGTTGTTTTAAACAGCTCTGGGAAAAAACACATAACGCTATAAATAACGCTAAATAACGAATGTAACATGTAGTAAGACACAGAACGCGAGGAAGAGAAAGAGGAAGACGAAGAGAAAGAGGAAGACGAAGAGAAAGATTCTGTTATGAATAATCGAAATATTAAATCAAGGAGAGTTGTACTTATACATAATTACCCTGTTAAGGTCCTCAAAACGGCTCACGGTCGTATTAATGACTCCAGATCAAAAGTTTGCCTAAGGCACCAAAGTATATGTAATCCAATGTAAGTAATCCAATGTGGGTGGATGATGGATTAAGGTGTAGGTTGAGGCAACGAGTAGACCGTCATATACGGTAGGAGATTTTAATTAATAAGCGTATGAATATGTTACGGTCGCGATCTTTGCTTGATTAGGGTGATACCGTTACGGTTATTTGGAGATTTCGATGTTGTGCGCACACGCATACGATTCAGTGCACGGCCGATCTGTGCGGAGCGCGCGCGCATGCCTGCACTCGACGTTACATTGAAAACATACGTGATTTTTTGGAGTAAAATTTATTTGATACAAAAATAGATAGGATATCTATCTAGAATATTAAGAATTATTATTCTTATTTTTCATATTTTCATGCCAATAAGTGTGTGTGTATCATAATGACGTATCGATCTTTTGTGTTGTTTGGTGAGTTAGTGAAAATTGTGTTATTTGGATTAAGAGTAAAAGTGTTAATTTTCGCCTTACATAGAGTATTAATAGTAGTAAAAATATTTAAATAATTAATAATTAATACGCAGTGAGTTCAAACGTTCAATAAATTCCTGAAGAAATTTTATTTTAATATTAAATAATATTGTTATTGATTGGAAGATAAAATATTAAAATGTAAAGTTCTAGGTACGTTAATACAAATTAGATATTATAACATATTTAATTAATAAATTGACGTTTACAAATGATTGATTGATGATAAGTAGGTACCTAATAATTAAAGAAAATCTTTACTATAAACTAAACAGGTTAAGTAGGTACTTAATTTTTATTTAAAGCAAGCTTCCAAGCAAATTTACCGAAAAATTCCAAGCGAACTTAGGATTTCAACTTTATGCAATATCGAGGAGATATTTGATTGATATTCCGTTTTATATCTTTAATTTTCCATACGAGTGAAATTCAAATACGCTTGTACCTATATTGCGAAATACTTTCTAGTTCCAGCGAAATGCATGCCTCGATCTTCATACGATATTATTCAAATGCATATACGGAAAGGCTTCGCAGAAGCCTGTACCATGCCAGTAAGCAATGGAGTTTGGGAAAATGTCAGTAACTTGTACGAAAAAATATCATAAGAGACCATGGTTGAGTTCTTACACGTTCTTTCACTGTACAAAATTAATTGCACATTATAAATGAATTTATGTTTTGATTGCTGGAAAACATCGCGAGAAAATATGCTTATTTTAAATTCCATTAGGGATATTAGTTCTGATATGTGAAGTCTGCCAATCCGAATCGTGTTCACTGTCTTGGGCTGAGGTCTTTACTCGTAACATTGTGAGAGAAACAGCTAGACAGGAGTCTATCGCCAAGTGGCCCTGATGGTAAATGGTCATTCAGTAACACTATAGACGTCACTGATTTGTTGCCGGAGCAAAAAGAACAGAGAAGAAAGAAAGAAAGTTGTTTAATCACTGCTACAATACTAACCATAAAGTTAGTAATTGTCTCGCTTTAATGCTACCAACTAAGGTCTTACATGCTAGTCATAATTTAGAGACATCTGTAGAAAGGAATCTAGTATTCTTGCGGGTTGGTTTATATCATAGATATATTATAGGTACTTAGGATAACATAGAAGGTAACTTATACCTAGGTAGCGGCTGGCCGATCTTTATAGGGCCATGTCTCTTTTGCTGCTTCCAGAAAAAAAATACGGCTTCTTCCTGGAAAAACTATTGAGTGTAAATACCGGCTGAAGACGTAAGTGACCGTTAGGAAATACTACTTCTCGAATTTAAAGAGCCACAGGACGCACATTTGGAATGACGTCCTGAAAAGACATGCAGGATCTCTACACTGGATAGTGGATACTATATATTTGTTTTAGTTAAATGATACACGTTGACAGATAAAATATTTTTTTATTAATAAAAATCCTAGCCGTTTTAAAATCCAAGTCAAATTACATTTGCTCACAGAAATAATTTGATATGACAGCATTCAAAAGATTTGAATGCTTTAATCATGAACCTTAATTATATTCTTCAAAAATACCTTTCAGGAATAATATTGCTTACAATATCTCCCAAAACTAATTACAGCATATTAACTGTGATTAGAAGCTGCTCAAATTCAAACTGAACGCTATCCAATTAAATATCTTATATTGATACTACATAATATTTCTCCACGAATCTGATGTTAAAGAACGTCTTTGCCTCCATACATACGGCTTCGCTGCAGTTAATTTGAATCGAAAAATTCCACATAAATTAAAATTATTGGGGATTGCGATCGATCAAAGGACGGTCTAATGACATCAATTGTTTCTGAATTGGTCGTTCGAGAAGCCGAATAGACGCGGGCACTAAAGGGAGCTAAATTACTTGAAGCCGGGCAACAGAATAAATGTCGCCACAAATTAAAGAATCGTTCCACGGAAATAATCTAAGTACTCGGAGATTTAATAAGGCACTTGTCGCAACTTGAACTGCGCTGGTGTCAGAATCAATTTGAATCTTTCGGTTATGTTTTTATTTTTAGTACATTAGGTAAAAGGATAGTTAAGAAATTGATTATTACTAAGTAAGTATTTATTGAAAGTAATGAAAACTATATTCAAATTATATTCATATTCTAATTATATTCAAATAAAAAACCCTTAAATTGGAAAAACAAAGTCGCCATGAATTTGGAATAACACCTGATAGGAATGATTTAGGTATGTGATATTTTCATAGTTCAGTACCTTCGTTATAACTATTGATAGTTTTGATATTTTTATTTATTTTTAGTATCAACAAGTAACCTAAAAATGTGATGATAATCATTCTAATGACTGAGTAATGAATTCAGTATAATTTATTTTTTATAATATGACCACACATAATTAGGATCCTCTTTATTTTTTCCTTCCATGAATATGAAAGAGTTCTAAATTCTGTTGGACGGTGAATTTAATAATAAAGTCACTCTAATGAGATAGAAACACTCGCAAATTCTTCTTATTTTAATTGAATCGTTGCTACTTTATTACTTATGGTTAACCACGGTAACACACAAAGTAATAAAATTTTATTTAAATACACATTTATTATGAAAGTGAAAACTTAGTAATTACCTAAACAAATTCTGAAATAGAAAATGATTTAAGTGGTTCCAGGAAAATCAAATTATAGGGGACACTAGAGGGGCTTTAAGGAATAAATATATACTATCAGAAAAAAGAAAAACAAAAGCAAAAACATATCCCTAACGCTAAAACTTTACTAAGTTCGCTTACCATCATGGACCACATCTCCACTTAACATCAGGTGGGATTGTGGTCAAGCATTAACTTAAATACTATCAAAAATTATAAACAATAAAAAGGATATGAAATAATATACAAGAATTAGTTATGCTACGGTAACTGTTATTATGGATTTTTTCTATAAGCTGAGGTTAAATTAAAAATGTCAGTAACAATTTTCCACTGCGTCAAAATTGAAGATTTTATAAAAGAAATAGTTGGTTCTGGTCTGATCTTCGTTCAATCAAGATGTTCATGCGAGACCCTTGGGAGATATAAGAAAATGGAATAACAATAACAATAACAATTTTCATGTTTCATGTTTAAAATCCTGCTGTGTTTATATAAAGGTCTTAGGTACGTGTTTTGCGGAGTCAAGACTTTTTTTTGAAAATTTTTGTTATTAATTTTTCCTTTATATATTATATAGGTATTTGTTAAAAGATACTCACCAACTCGTTATGCGTCTTAGGTAAAACCAGTATTTAAGCCACATGCCCTTGGGCATTTAATGGGCTGTTTTAAAAAGCCGTCGCTCCAGGCTCTAATAGGAGGATTTTACTTTTTACCTACGCGGTCTAAAGTATTTTTATAACACGTGTATCGTGGGTCGATCATTATTTTCACAATGGACGCAAAGTGCCAATTAGGAAAAGCTTAAAAATGTTAATACTCGTATTTTTCTTCAAGTATGATTTTGAATCTGTTTTTATTTGGTGTTGTAATAAACATTGTGCAAGAATTCAATCTCAATTTTTATTTCTGTTTTTGGTATTGTCAATGTAATTTTTTTTCAGGTGTGTTAGCAATCTGCTGGCGAGTGGGCTGCGATGAAAGTTACAGATATGATAAGTATGTGAAATTTAATTTTCTATTGGCCATTCATTCAGATATCCTATATAGATTTTATTTTTATTAAACTTACTTTTATTCGCATTTTCATGAGCTATACCTACACTTTGAATGTCTTTTCTGTCTTCGTAACTTCTCATCCAAAGGAAGTAAGAAAAAATCATACTGCAATAAAGACCATTTCTGTTACTTTTTGAATAACCTATCCATCATTTACCCCATTAAAATAACCTCAACGTGATAAAATTCAATCTTATTAATATTATAAATATGAAGGTTTGTGAAGATGTTTGGATGTTTGTAACTAAGATAGCCTATATCCTGGAACAATATAACTATAACATATAGGCTCCTTTTTATCCCGGAAAACTTCAGGGCTCCCGCGGGATTTGTAAAAAATCGATCTCTACCGCGGGCAAAAACTAGTCTGTAATTAAACAAAACATTTGTAACAAAATTCGAGTAATGTTGATATATTTTCTGAAATATACCAAGAATCCTGTTCTTGAAAAATCAAGAAGCATGCGTATTCTATAAGCGAAAGAATAGATACGAGTGCATACTTGAATAGATAGTTGCTCAGAATAATTTAAACCAACATTTTTGAGAGCTCCTACTCACTATCCAATATGGGAGATTCTCGGATTCAATATTATGTCGATATACTTGAAAATTCTTACTGCGATATCAAACATACTTAGTATATATTGTAATATGGATTTCATCTTCAACATGGGTATTTAACCTTTCAGATTAACGTTTTCATTAAACCGAATGTGCGATAAATAAATCATTACCAAATTGGTCTTCATTATCTTAGCACTGGAAGAGCTCCTGTTCTCACTTAAAAGTTTTATTACAATAAACTTTAAAATCTAATGTCCCCCATACATATTTACAACAAAATATACGGAGTAAGGATTAACCTATTATCTATTCAATTTACTCGTAAGGTTGAAAAAAAATAGCATATTTCGTAATAATTGCAGACTCATTTTGTTTTATCATAATTATAACAGTTTTATCTTTCGTTGCAAGAAAATTAACCCACTTTCATGTAGTTTTTCCGTTATCACGTCCTATAGGGTACTGTTAGTAATTGTAGTATGGTAATGATGCATAGTAGACTAAAGTAGTAAGGTAAGGTGCGCGAAGTAAATAATGCATAACTAAATGAATCGAATACTGACTCAGCAATCGAGATCACTGCCAATTGTAGGTATCTACTATCCTACTATTTTTTTTACACAAATAAGTTAATGCTTGACCACGATCCCACCTGATGGTAAGTGGAGATGTGTTCCAAGGTGGTGAACACATTAACTTAGTAAAAGTCTATCACTCTTTTCTTACTTAATAGATACTACTACTACCTATTTAATAAGGCCATACTTACTTTCTTATTTTCAGCCACGCTTTAATTCGGCTGTTTCCAACCAATACCTCTCAGGTAGAAGCCATTAAGTATTTGGATACACCTAAACATCAATTGGAGTTTCTAAAGAGGAGCAGAGGCTTCGATGACAGTACAGATATACTTGTCCCCTTGAATCACCTACAACAGTTGCAAAACTTCGCTCAGTCCGAACATATAAAATATGAAGTCAAGCCAAACTACGGCAGGTTTGTATACTTACTTAAATACTTCTCTGTTTAGTATAAAATAAACTTAGTTCTTTTATCTAACGTTGTTGGCTTCATAGCGCGTAAGCGTTTTAAAAATTTGTCCCTATTTTTACAAGATTTTATTTAACTTGCTTTTTAACACGCTTTTATTTCGTTAGTTTGTCAAGGTGTAGTCTTTTATGGGTCAGATCTTGCAAGCTGAATTACAACTACTTTCTCTTATCGTAGGATGCCGATGAAGTTTGACATTGCTTTGCATAGGGGCTTCAGAGGAGAGAACTCCTCAACGACCATCACACAAACAGAACATTTTAAAAGCTTGTTTATAAAATTATTTTTAAAATGTGATTAAAAAGAATTATTGAAAAGTGTCTTAATCATCTTCATCATAACACAATTGTCCTACCTGTATCCTCTGACAATGAGTAGATACTCACACCATTAAAGCCTCACTGGGAAAATGTGACTCAAAATATTTTAACATTTACATTTAGCTTTCAGCAGGGTTTTCTTTCGGTAAAGGTCTTAGAAGTCCTATTGCAGTTTTATGTAACAGTTACTGAGTTACGAGTTATACCTCCGCAAAATACTGTATTAAAGATTCCTGCGTTACGTCGTCGCGCATAGCGAATAGAGTTAATTTCCTGCTAATTAGTGTAAAGACGACGAAGTGCAATTCATGATGCGAGTAAAATGCGTGAGAAATACGCTGAAATACATCTAATACTGAAGCTAATTATTAGCTAATTTAATATCGATCCGCTTAGTGTTTAAAATCGAATTCGGTATGCAGAAAACTGCATACAATTATAATTAGGTATAGGTGTCGTAAAAGTTATGCGTTAGGACATTGTAAAAATGCCAATAGCATTTTTAGGTCAGTAATATCTGGGTAGTTAGGAAGTAGATTAGTAACATTTTCACCAGTCCGTTGCGTATGCTCTGAGATTTCTCAAGGGGAGGGACCCGTGCTCAGTAGTGGACCACTAATGGATTGAAGTAGTTACCACATGTGAGAGCGTTAGTGGCATCTACACGATAGGTAATATTGAGACTTTTTCAGAATTGCTAGGCAACTGACTTAACTTAAGGATTATAGATAGACAGAATGTTGAAAATAGCCGTTAGTAATGAAGGTATTCGTTTTGTTTACTATTAGATCGTTCGAGTCTCTGCAGCGCACCCCGAAGAGAAGAGTGTTGCGTGGATTCAACGTATATGAGTACCACTCATATTCAGCTGTAAGTTGTATTATCATGAAAATAATTCTTGACAAAAATAACCGATTTCAAAATAAGGGATAACTCAACGACATGACAAGCACCAACTTTCGATTAAAAAAAGAATCATCAATATCGGTTCACCCAGTCCACATTCTGAGGTAACAAACACACAAAAAAAATATATATAGTTGAATCCTTTTTTTGAAGTCGGTTAAAATAAATACATAACGCTACACACACTTGTAACGAGGTGTAATACCTCGTTCAATATTCCTTGGCTGACAGATGCATTCTCGTAAACAAACCAAATTGTTCAAAATTTTAAAAATTTAAAAGAAAAATGCATCTGCCAGCCAAGGAATATTGAACGAGTTACCTCGTTACAATGTACTGCTCGTACTAGTACATTCTAAATACAATTTTACTAAAAGTAATAGTACTAAAGTATTATAGAAGGATTTTATGAAATATCCTACTCTAATTAAAACTTATTTCGACCTTACTTTATCATTACAACACAAAAACAAGTAAACATGTAAACATGACCGTGACCACGAAATAAAAGTGGACCTTTAAATATTTTATTACAATGTCACAGAGGCTTAGTATGTTTGGTCTGTACTAGCAATGATTTATTTTACTAAACGTTATCATTATCATAGTTTTCACCCAGTATTTGATCAGCACTTAACTATCATAAACAACAAAAATCACTATTTACTTTTGGGTATCATGATTTCTAACCAAGGTCTACTATACATACCTATACTTGGACATTGCTAAAAACCTAGTGAAATATCTAACAATTATTTTAAACTCAATTCATCGTGGACTTAATATTACTATCATATGATTTTACTATCATATCACGATATATATTTTAACACTATATTTCGACCTACTTGCATAGATCGTGGTCACGGCTAAACCCGGATTCGTACCCGTGATATAGTAAAATATTAATATCTTCTTTCGTAGATACTGGATTTTATAGAGACCACGGCCGCCAGACATCCAGACCTGGTGAAAGTAGAGAATATAGGAAAGAGCTACCAGGGACGAAAGATGAAACTGGTTAAGATCTCGCAGGACCACAGTGCGGGAAACCCAGCTATATTCATCGATGCAGGTATACATTAAAATACACGTAAATCATCCATCCGTCCATCAGCCTTTACGAGTCCACTGCTGGACAAAGGCCTCTTCAAACTTGCGCCACTTTAACCAGCTCTGAAACTTCTGAATCCAGCGGATGCCACTGTATTGGATTAAAATATGTAGTTTGTCGCTATGCACTAAAAGTTCGTGCGTTAGAATATCATGATAAAATATGGAAGTTTTATCACATTATGACGTACGGGTTATGATGCATCGATAGCGACGCGTTTGTTGATATCAACCATATTGATGACTTAAAACTTCCTAACCACGTATTTATTTATTCATAAGCCAGCTACAGATCCTCATTAAAATTGCAAAACATACAATTTTTTATACGAACTTACATCCTTTGTTTTATTGAACTGACCCATTAATTAATAAAAACAAAATATTTTACTTATCGGGATGGCTCCAAAGGAAATCTAGTATATTCTTTCCATACTCAAGATATCAGACTAGCTTAATGCCTTTATATTTGTCTGTTTAGGGTCAACAGCAACTGTCCATTCAAAACATTATTTTTTAACCGACTTCAAAAAAAGGAGGAGGTTCTCAATTCGACTGTATTTTTTTTTTATGTTTGTTACCTCAGAACTTTGGACTGGATAAACTGATTTGGATGATTCTTTTTTTAATCGAAAGCTGGTGCTTGTCGTGTGGTCCCACATAAATTTCAACGAGATCTGATAATGGCATCCATGTCAAAATCATATAAGTCTTAAATTTGCGTTAAGTATGTGCGCGATAAATGGACGAATAACTCAATATCGCGCCAACCGATTTTGATGATTTTTTTTAATCGAAAGCTGGTGCTTGTCGTGTAGTTTCACATAAAGAGCGAGATCTGACAATGGTATTCATGTCAAAAGTACAATGTACGTCATTTGAAGTCGGTTAATTTTTTGTTAAAATGTTAGATTATTACTGAAACACTCAGGCATTCTTTTAACTCAGGCATCCACGCGCGCGAGTGGGTAGCGCCTGCCATGGCGTTATACCTGATCCATCGGCTGGTCAACGACCCCGAGGCAAGGAAGAAGGAACTCGCTGGAGTCGACTGGTACATACTCCCAGTCGTCAACCCCGATGGATATGAGTTCACACGAGCCAGCAAGTCTGTAAGTATGACTCATTAAAACAGTTATGAATGTGAATCAGAATGAGATTTTTGGGGTTCCGTCACTGCAGATGACATAATGGAAACCTTTAATTTGCGTATGTGCGTTTCTGTCACATGTAGGCAATAGATAAAGTTGACGGTTAAAAGTTAATTTATATCCTTATAATTAATATCCTTATAATTCCTTGAGACACCGAAATATTCTTGAAAATTAATCCTATGAAAGGACCCCAATCTTGCACGAAGGTTCGGACTTGACCGGCTTTTATTTGAGGATATCTTAAGATAATTTGAAGGATGATAGGTAGGTCGAACATGTGATAAGGTCGGGGATAAATCTTCTGTGTCAAAGTCAAAATTATGACTAAGCCATTAAAAATATTTACCTACGTATATGATAAGATTCTCAAACGTTATGATGAAGTTCAATGTTTTTTATCCTTAATAAAGAAATGTACGTTCTAAACGTAAAGTGTACAGAAGAGTTATGTTTATATTATTTCACAAACAAACAACAAAATTCTCTAGAATATATTAAATTATTCTTAATCATTTCGAAATCATCGTCGTATCGAACAGTATGTTTTAATAACGGCATTAGTGACAATTCTTAATACATACTCGTACTACAATATTTATTACCATTTGTGTGATTTAGACAATTTTGTTTATAGAACCGCATGTGGCGCAAGACAAGATCTAAGAACCCTTCATTCGACTGCTTCGGGGTGGATGGGAACCGTAACTATGGGTTCAAGTGGGCTGTCAGCGGCGTATCAACTAATCCCTGCGACCGAGAAACGTACGCGGGTCCCAAACCCTTCTCAGAACCAGAAACACAAATAGTCAGGAATGTCATGATGGATAAT
This sequence comes from Thymelicus lineola, assembly GCA_963932265.1. Lineage (NCBI taxonomy): Eukaryota > Metazoa > Arthropoda > Insecta > Lepidoptera > Hesperiidae > Thymelicus > Thymelicus lineola. The sequence continues at coordinate 7,934,841 of OZ010700.1, read as the reverse complement.
GCGAACAGAATTAAGTTATACGTATCGCTTCATTCGTACGGCCAATATTTGGTCTACCCGTGGGGTTATACAGGCGACTTTCTGCCTAAAGAGTGGAAGAAGTTGGATTCCTTAGCACGACAAGTTTCAGATTCAGTGGTCCGGGCTGGAGGAAAGCCTTTCAGGGTAATGAGCGCAGGGCAATGGTACCCAGCGGCAGGTGGAAGCGACGACTTTGCTTTCGGTGTAGTTGGAGTCCCCTACTCCTACACAATGGAGCTCACAGACGGCTACGAATTTCTGTACCCCGAGTACCTTTTGCGCGTGACTCTCCCACAGTTCTACGAAGGATTCAAAACGTTCGGTGCGCAAATAAGAAAAGAATTCTCTAGTAGCCGAGGTTAAAACAACAGTGTTCGCAATATCACAAAGTACATTCGCATTTATTTATTTAAGAATAAAATTGAAAATTGTGTTTGTGTTTTATTTCACGATTGATTTCGATGATTGATATTTTATTGCCGTTTGTGTACCGTTGCACGCGTTTCATGGTACGAAGGATAATTTAAAGTGTGAAATCAAAATGAAATTGAATTTAAACTACTTAGTTATATTACTAACAGGTATGATTGTAGGTACATTGTATGGTAAAATTATTAAAATTATTATATTTGTTGCGTGGGTGAATGTTAAGCCACACACCGTAAGACTTTCTTGGGTTTCAGATTTGGTTAGGAGATCAGATTAATGATGCTAGAGACAGAGAAATTTGACAATAATGGTCCTAAAGCTTTGAAATATATGCATAAATAAATTGAATTTGTGTAACATAATATATCTAATATTAATCACATATTATATTAAAAGATGTTATACACGAACACAAATAATTACAGTAGCTGTTTCTGAATTCTCTCAGAAATATTATGAAGTTGAAAATTACTCATTGAGTTGAAAATATTGAGTGTAATACAATATTATATTGTACGTTAGACATTGTTTCACAAACGTTAATTTCAATAAATAATTAAAATTTTAGTGAACATAGACGTCAGCTGGGAATCCTATTGTGGGTAAGAAACATTACAATACATTAATATTTTATTAACACATGCATAAATAAAGCATTATAATAATATTCACCATTACGGAAACCGAGGAGAGTTAAAACAGTTTTTACGTTGAAATCCATAACGTTTTATAATAAATAAGCGATGGTATGTAAAGTGTATATTATACTAAGTGAAACCTTGTTTACATATTAATAAACGATTAGGACAAAAACCGCCACTATTTACTTTTTACCCATAAAATTTCGATTTGAAGGCAATTGGTGACTTTGTTTCCACTCCTTCTAGCTAGTTATATTATAATGTGTGGTGAATTATTTTATCGTTTTTAAGATGTAAGGTTACGAGACCTTGCTACCAAACAATGATAGACACGCTGCAGGACCGTGATGAGGCGCAGTGTATAGAAAACGCGTCCCTTGGTACCAGTACGGTAAGATACATTAGCATAAATTATATATGCAGAAATATCTACTAACCGCTGCAAGCGATTTCATCTGTTTGTACTTCAGAATTAGGTCCAGAAATTAAGTGTGACGTTAAAAATAATGGGACACAATTTTTTTACCTATTAGTAGGTAGGTACATTAAGGCACTTAAAACAAAATTTGTAGACTATTAGCAGAACCTCAATATTAAATCTGCTCTCCTCAGTACTAGGGGGAATACAATGTTAAGTGTAAAGCTGGCCATATACGATCAAGTGTACTTGTCAAGTTTGCAGTTCGACTTGAAGCGGTATCCAGTTTGCATGAGATAGCTATGTCCAGATAGCCATACACCAAGTTTACTGGGTGCCGCATCAAGTCCGCTGCAAACTTGACAAGTAAACTTGATGGTGCATGGCCAGCTTAAGAGTTTAGTTGCTAATATCCTCTATCCTACATTCCATGGCGTCAGTTCCTCGAGTCTGAGAGTGCCACAGTTTAATCTCATACATCGTGGTAGAGATTTTTATCTGCCAGGTTAGCCAGGCTACTATATTGAATTAAATTTGAAAGTTTTCGAATAAATTTCTGATGTGGCGGCTGTCTTTTGAGCAAGGAATGATATCTTTAATGCCAAATCTCCATGAACGGGGTTCATATGGTTGTTATGGCCAACCCAAGTATTTTCTCTTCTTCGCAAATCTAGTCCATCTAGATTTAGGCTAGACGTAATATTAGAGACATAAAGATGATAGAAGTTTGTTTATGAAAGTTGATAGAAAGGTGAATGTAAAGCTTCTTCAGTACATCGGACTAATAATATTATACATTGGACTTACAGATAACAATATTTCTAAAAGCCCTGAAACAATTTTGTGGAGAGATAGTAGATGTTCGCAACGATTACATGACATACGAAGGACGATATCTTTACGAGGTAAGCTGTAATTTTACTGCTTAATGTTGGGTTGAATTATATGTTAAAATTTCGACAAATCTGGATATGCACTTAGATACTTGGATTCTTAGATAGCGCCGAAAAATATTGTTCTACAATACTTAAAAACAATTTTTTACAATCAAATATTTTTTAATTTCATATTTCAAAAGTTGCCATGTGTATAAAGTACGTTAGTTACGACACTGGTTAGTACGATCTTAAAAAAAAGTTCTTAATTGTCTCTTCGTATGTGAATTCTGCCGAAATATACCTTGAAAACTTTTGGTGTGAGTTTGAATCTTGCACGTGCCTCTTATTTTTCAAAATATATTTTTGTTTGAATTTATTTATATTATCACTTATTTGAGAAAAAAAAATATCGTGAGGAAAGCACTCCTGGAAGTTCTATCTTGTATTCTAGAATGTCTATAAATTCTTTAATAATGATAATCTTGGTCAAACTGGTGTTTCTTTCTCGGCAACTCGCTCGTCCTGAAAGAAGAAATAAGTTGTTGTCTAATGTTCACTAATAAAAAGAATCAAGAACAAATCTCAAAATGTTTATATTTTAATTTGAATGAACTTAACTCATGATTCTCTGATTGAAATTTTCCAGGTGACAATCAATAGTACTTCAATAAATGGTATTGAGGAAAACCCGAAGCCAACAATTTTGATAGAAGCTGGACAGAACGGCGGGGAGGATCCTGTAGGCTTGGCACTCTTCGTGATCGAGCAGTTGGTTGCTTGCCATGAGTACAGTAACATGGTTGAGAAAGCCAACTGGGTCATATTGCCCTGTACTAATCCCGACGGGTTTGAATATGGACGCTATAATGTAAGTAATTCTTTTGCTATCATCTTTGTATACAACCGTGGAATCTGCTATCAATCAATATAATGTAATCATTAAGTGTAGGTATAGCCTTAATTAGTAAGTGCTGTCTGTAAGAAAAATAAGTCTTTGAAATTTTTTGACGCTTCTTCTTTTGGCACCTTCTTTTCTTCAACCAATAGCGCAGTTTGGCTTTTGTTGAATGTTTTTAAAAACTAACTTCTTATGTATTTCTATAGTCACAGTTTTATTAAGATGGTTCATACATGTCATTTTATCCTGACGATTAGTATTTAGTATTGTATCTTGATATGACTTCAATTGCCTGGCTAGATAACCTGAAGATTGATATTGTTCTTGAATAGCTATGTACCTAGCTGTAACAACTCATTCAACATTTCTCATTTAATTTAAGTGTTATGCCTCTATGTTACAGAATGGAAAAATATGGCGCAAAAATTTCAGGCCCACGAATGACAATATGACCTTTGGCGTAGATATAAGTCGAAACTTCAACGAATCATGGAACGTGTGTCCGAACACAGGAAATACCTTCTCAGAAGACTACGCAGGATCCGCCCCAGCTACTGAGAATGAAACTATATTCATGATCGACGTATTCAACAAGCATCATGATAATCTAAAAGCTTACTTATCGCTCAGACGCGACGGTCACTCCATACTTTATCCTTACGCCAGTATAAATAGTTCTTCCGACACGCTAGTGCCGAGAAAAAGAGCCGGCGACATCGCAGCCAAAGTAAATTACAGAGCTGGCATCGTACAGTGGTTCGTTAACGACACCATCTTCAATATGAATGGGAAGGCGCACTGTGGACACAGCGTTGATTACGTTTTCATCAATCACCACATACCTTATTCGTACGAAATGCGAGTATTTCTCGAATCTGACCGTGAAATGTTACAGGGATTTCAAAAACTGCCGCCGGGCTACGAAGTTTCTCTAAGAAATGGATATTTCAGCGGAATTAGGGAGCTGTACAGTGCCGTGGTTAATGAAAAGAAATACAACAATAATTTCTGATAACCGCAAAAGAAAATGAGTCCATATGAAATCGTTTGTGAGAGTACCTACGGGGCGTGTATTGGCAGTAAATAGGACCCGAAACTCCTTATGTAACAGGTCAAACGTCGTGATTGGAAGGTTTTAGATTTTTGTATCGAGACCATGATATAAAAATATGGAATAGAAAAAAAATCTTAACTTTCCAGTACATTCTATAAGTGTAATATATTTATTTAGTATATAATGTTATATTTACGTAGTAGGAGTCGCTTTTCTACTTTTTGGTAGGATGTCGGTCATGCGCGTAGGGGATGGTGGAGCGCGCGTGCGCTAGGGGTGGGGCCCGCTACCGTTCAGCCTTCGTTCATTCTGTAGTCAGCCGCGGCCTCGGCCTCGCGCCTAGCTCAGACTTCTCCCAGCTCTTGCTACCCTAGTACCTCTGCCGAGAACTCTGCCGCTGCTCGCGTTCAAACTAATTTTATTCCTTCGTTCTTTACTTTTTTGCATTAAAAAAATCTATCTTTTCATTCGGTTTTATTTGTAGTGAGTTTTTGTATTTTGAGTTGTTTTAAAAATAGAATAAAAAATATAGAATTTGAAAAAAAAAACTTTTCTGAATTGTTTTCCGTAATTATTTTTGTGTTTACAAAAACTTCTTCGGCGGCTCTTCGTTCGGGAATCAAGTAAGTTTTAGATGTAATGTTTCAGCTCTCATACATTGGTTTCCAATGTTGGTTCCGGGTCGGCTGAAAGACGAAGATGGGCGGAAGGCGGTGCCGACGGCAACAGGTAGCACCTCGGCGTCGGGAAGCCCGCCCGCTACGTTTTGCAATTCTATTAACTGTTAATAAACGCCCCGGATACTTTTTACGCTACCTTAATAGCATTACGCGATTAATTAAGTCAAATGTTCTGTTCAGCAACATTAATTTTTGTAAAATATTGCTCTTTACTGTGCAAAATGGGAAGTTATCGTACTGTTGTTTTAATAACATTTTTGAAAGGCTATGTTTTGACTTTTAAAATACTTTTGAAGTCAGAACTTACAGCTTATACCTTACGAGATGAATATATTGAGTTCTGAAGGTTTAAAACATTACAATAAAATTACGGTTGACAAAAAAATGTTACAATACGCTGTAAAATTTTATTAAGTATTAATAAATTTGTGAAAACTTTTATAACATTTTTGAAAGTCTATCTTTTGACTTTTAAAATACTTTTTGAAGTCGAAAAATCTTAGAGCATAAAACTTGCGAGTTCAATATTAGTTATGTTTTGAAAGATTTAGAACATAAAAGTTACAATTCACTATAATCACAGACTTAAAAAAAGGTCCGTGACTATAATAAGTTCTTTATAATTACAAATATTTTTCCAAAAGTGTCAATGAATCTTGTAAAACGAGAGGATTTTTACTGAATTATTTAACTAAGCATTTGAATTTAGGCATTACTTATTCTTATTAAAAATAAAAATTTTAAATCAAAAAATACTTATTAACATCTACAAACTCATAAAAAATAATTTCAAAAACATAAAAAATATTTACGATCCAGTCGTTAAAAATAATTTAAATTAAAACTTACAAATATGACAATAATAAATTGACTATGTTTATTATTAAAAGCATAAGTTTATTAATTGTACTCTAGTGTTATAATTTTTGTCTATAATGTGCAAATGTAAATATTACGGCATGTGAATAAGTTTTTTTATATTACAATCTTTCAATAACGATAAATATCGGTTGCGGTTGCACATCTATATTCCCGTTTTCACCAAAAATAGAGGAAATTAGTTATCGGACGTTATTGCGGCTAAACCCTTCTGATAATCGCAAGGGGCGAAGTTTGAGTGGCGATAAGAATATCGATCGTTCTCATTAGCAAGTCGACGCGTATCGTTGCGATAAGCAATGCGGGTGCTAACGCATGTTGGCCCACATGTCAATGAATACATTGCTTTCAAACGTTTGTATTATGAAAGTACTATTGTCTTCATAGGAAAGCGTATAGTCGTGTACAGATATAAAAAATTAAAAAAAGAAGATCGAAACCAGGCGTTGTTTAACTTTTGTTGTATCGCAATTTATGAAAAGGGAACTTAATTTGTGCCAATAATACAGAAAAAACAATAATTTTATTGAAAGAAAATGTTTAAATTTTAGTCCCGGCTTGGGCGCCAATTTATTTCATACACTTCCGTGAGAAAAGTTGCAAGAGATTAAAATAAGATATTTTAAGAACAACGAATTGAGAGAATAAAAAAATCACAATATAATACCACTAAGTTCCACGTTTTTCGAACATCGTTTATTGAATAAGGGCACATATTGGTTGGAATGGTTGAGTATGGAATTTAATTCGACAAGTTACAATGTAAGTGCGTAGTTGTCGACCCCTTTCACCAGTGATACTTCAAAGGGTTTTCTGTCTTCTTGTTTAATAATACGTATATTTGGGGCCCAAAGTTATTTCCGTCGATGTTGCGGAAAAGTTTCGATAGTAATAAACTTAATATACTTTTAAATAAATTATATTCGGGTGTCACATATAAAATTAATTTAATTTAAAAAAAATTACTTAAAAATAAAAGTAACTAATAACTGTGTTTTATTTTATGCACTATAGAAATCTATGTGCTCCATACTTCTTTCAAATAAATTGTATTCATCTTAATTTGATAAGACAAAACTCCTGAAGATTTCATTAATTTTTAATTCAAGTTTTGTACCTACCGTCCATCCATATTTTGGAAAAACTCTCTTATTAGATTCTGGCTGCGGATCCTTATGGAAAAATACATTTTTCAGAATTTCATATATTAATTCAAAAGCAAAACCTTAGAAGGATTATTCCCCTTTGCCTCTCTGTCAGTTCGTCACATTTTCCGAATTTACGAAATGCAAAAGTTTGGTAGACACATGTTTAGACTTTGGTGCTTAAATTATAGACTTTATGATTTGAGCGACAAAAAATGTAAAAAAACTAAAATTTAACATACAATATATACTCGTAATTACATATTTTTTATAACTGTAACATTCATAATCTTAACAATTTTTTTCCTATGACGTTTTTAGCTATATTATACGAGAAAAACGATAGGATAACTCAATGTTCTTATATTTTAACACAAAAATCTGAATAATAAATCAATCCAATTGAAGGCGAATCTAATTCCAACTACTTTGATATTTTTTTTAATTTAATTCAGTCTCCTTAAGAACTATACAAAGTTAACACCAACAATTTCTTAAATAAAATATTTAAAACTCGTAGACCGGGAGTGGGTTTAATTTCAAGCCATCGACCCGAAAAGAAACACTGAAAATTAAGAAATTTTCTATACTATATCACTTGCCCCTTAGGAGACTGAGCAGATTTCCGTCATCCTTGACAAAAATTGTAGTTCAAATTATTATGTTCCTAAGTATGATGTTGTCCGCTTATAATTTCTATCTGCTATTGATCAAACAAAAGTTTAAGCAAACTGTATAAACAAACAAGCGGATATGAGTCTCCAACCGCAAAATCCACATCCAATTCAAGCTCAAGCCCTAGAAAAAGGATATTAAAATTTGAAGCGCTCCAACTTAGCTCCTTTTAGTGTTCATTACGTGAAAAGTTGGTGAAAATTCATACAAGTCTAAGTTCTAATGAACACCGGGCGGAGTTGGTCGGTGCAGCCTGTAGATCGTTTTACACATAAGCCTTTTTGTACCAGGCTAGATACGCTTGCGTCTAACCGACTGCGAAGATAATTAAAATTTGCAGTGTTTAGTTTTTTTACAATACAACGCGCGATTTTGTTTATCGATGTATATTTAATTCATCTTGAAATTTGGAATTCATATGATTAACTTTATATTCTTCATTTATGACAAAAATCTTTTGCTGCCTTAATTATATGAGAAAAAGAATAAGTAGTATGATCGGAAAAAATGCTACATAATAGGTAGAGACTATTTCTGCCGAATGAGTTACCCGGGTTCGATTCTCGGTCGTGGCTAATATTCATTTTACAAGTAAATGAATTCTAAATTTGTGAGCGTCTGTGTCTCCTATTTGTATGACCATGCCATACTCAATACAGGGAATCCTAATCCTTGCGTTAGAAAGGTTGTGCTCTCCAAAAACTTCTTAACTGACATGGATCTCTTAATAAAATTAACAGCATTTGACAAGCTAACACCACATTCCAATTTAAGAAAGTTCATGTTAATAAGGTTTAGCAAGATCGTAACAGAAATCGTTGAATAAATTCTTATTACACTAAGAACACCCAAAGATTAAGAACCGTCGGTGGTAAAATTCAAGCTGACTGCAGAAGACATTAGCCGCGTTGTTATTCTAACCGGATTAGGAGCAGCGGTTGCAATCCGGTTAAGCCGGATGCCACAATAAGTTACAAGGAAGCGCACAGATGTTGCGGTTTCTTGCTTCATTTACCTCTGAGGATATTCTATTGTAAAGAACGTAGATTAAGCGGAACTTACAAATTCTGGATTTAACTATGCAATAAACCACATCGATATTATATGGGTTTCTATGATTTTCAAAGATAAACCAACCAACGGCAATGAGGAGATATGAGGACATGAGGTGTAGTGCTAGGTTTAATGTTTCTAACTTCAAAACTGATGGGCTTCCATACAAACTTTCAACCCCTATTTCACTGTAGAATTTCCAAAAATCCTTCCTGAGTGTTTACTTCACAAAATAACTCTACTGACCAAAGATCCTGGGTCCAAATCTAATAGTTTACGTTCGGCGATGATGAATCAGTCAATCAGTCAGTGAATCAGGACAAGTTCTTTTATAAGTATAGAACTTTCTGATCGAATATTAAAAGTTCCTAAAGTTGTTACAATTAACTGTTCATGCAAGCCATAGAAAGGTTTGTTGGAAAAATTTGTTGGAAAAATAAATTGAAGCATGTCAAAGAACAGACCTCTCGAACAAAATGTGTGTCCCGCCCGGGATGTTCTATTTTCAAAATTGAGCCCTTTCAAAATATCGAATCTCGAATTCTAACGAATCCATTGAAAATTGAAGCCACGTGGCGCCAATGCATTGGGACATACATGGTGTTTGCGGTTTCGGTTCTATACGCTAGTAATAATACTTCAATGGAAAAATACGAATGAACGAAATTAATTTATGGGTAACGAAGCAAGCAATAATGAGTGCTAAACCAAGCTTGTTGTTTGGCCGATTAATTCATCAAGATGAGTAAGTCGAAGTATGCCACGCCTAGCAAACAATAGCTTCATCGATACTTACGCCTAGGGTTGGCAAAGTAAGATAGAATCAATTTGATGCGAAATTTATGCAGACAGAAAAGCGGGTAATATTCGTTATTTCGTACCCAATCATGGTCAAGTCACAGTAGGGCTGCCAAAAGGTGATTAGTTCCGTCTTCTTTTTATACTTTTTGTTTCGGAAAGGTGAATTTTCACGGAGAAGAAAAAATGGCGAAAGAAGCTCTTCAGCGCTTCTTCTTAAATAAAATGAAATGATTGTAGAGAAATAGATTTTCTTAAACCTGAGTGGAGCTAGTCGTTCTACTGATCAGTTCCATGCGTCTTTCTCATTATGAATAAATAGTTGTAATTTATTGGATGACATTTTCACCAAGAACAAAAATTCCTATGGCTACTCCGCGTGTATTAACTATTATGTACTATTATGTCCTCTGAAGTAATACTCGACATATGTATAAATGAAAGAGTTCAATGTTATCGGCCGACAGCGGTAGGAACGATGATTGATCGACTGACTGTTGCGAGTTCCGATACGGCATTCCCGACTGAAGACCATTCGATACATAATATTATGTATCGAGTTATCGCCATGTCTGTGTTTCGATATATTGAGATAGACGACTCCACGGATTTCATTTGCCAGTTGTAGGGTTGGACAAGACAAGATTAAACTCTTGATGTTAGAAGTATATTGAAGATTGACAAGAACAATCTAAAATTATGGACTTAGTTGCGGTTAACTAATTTATGTTTAGTTATTAGGAGTTTTTAATTTGTCTTCTTGTTCTCGTACAAACAAATGAAAGACATTGTGAAGTGCTAAAAATAAATGCTTTAAGCAAATAATGCATTTATCTCAACCCAGTCGTACAACCAATTCATGTTAACTGGGAGTCCTAACAGATTAACTGCTTTCTAAGCTTCTTCAATTAGAATGAAAGGAGAAGAAGAAGAGAAGGCTGTAAACATTATATACGTTTTAAACCAAACGCGACACACACCGCAGTATTTTCTACAGCATGGGGGGCATGAGCATTTATAGATAATTATAGTCCACAATCAATACATACTCAGAATCCCATCTGTCATATGCCTGCTCTAACCGGGAATCAAATCTGTGACAAAGGATTTGATATTCAGCTTTACCAGCAACAAGTAAATATTCAGTTTACAGTTATTAAATAATTAATAAAATATACCTTGGCCCTTGGGTAAAGTGTAACTAAATTGCTCAACGATCATTCCTGTCTATGCCTCAAGTTACTAACAAACTCATTAGAGAAATGAAAGAACACACAAACTGCGATGATCGGGGCGCGCCGTATGATTGATTGGGTTCAACTTCCCACCCTCGATAGGTGGGAAGTTCAAGAAATATCGAAGGAAGGTGTTGAATTACCCATTTATTCCCTCTCGACATGAGTGTTTGAGTTGTGACGTCATATCCCCAGGAACAATTTGGGCAACGTAATAAATTTGTTACAACGGTGTCTGATGTCAGTTTCTTGTTCTTGTAATTATAATAAGTCATTTCTTTTGTTCCAAGCTTCATCTTTGAGGTTTATATTAAATTACAACTTTTATCCCGCGTATGTAGATCCATTTCTCAGGATGAAAAGTAATCCATTAGTTTTACCAGATTAAAAACTATCTACTTCATCCAAAGTCAATTTAATTTTTGTTGTAGCTTCATTAATACTAGGTAATAGGATTAAATAATTTATTTGTTATGAATTACAATAAAATTATTGTTACTTATTAATTGTAACAAAATATACCTACCTAAAGTACACGAAGTATAGCGGAAAGTGAAGTGTGGAAAAAAAATTACAAATTATTTCAAATGAATAATTGCCGCACTTTATTGACAACTAGGAAATCGCTCTCGCTTCGCTTCGGGAAAAATAGTAAAAAAATATAATATAGCCTATGTCACCCGGGGATAGTGTAGCTTCCCAACAGTGAAAGAATTTTTCAAATCGGTTTTGTAGTTTCGAAGCCTATTCAATGCAAACAAACAATCAAATTTTTCCTCTTTATAATATTAGTATAGATAATGAGTGGCAAAAGAATCGAATGTATAATTATATGTCATGAAATTGTTCATTATTATAAAGTTTATAAAAAAGCAAATAATCCCCTAGCTTAACTGCATCACCCTCTTTCTTTAAGCATATATTATGTCCCTTTATCATGAATCTCATATCAATTTTGTGAAAAGCTTCAAGAGGACGAAATATTATTTTCTCGAATATTTTTTATTTACTCCGATGGAGTACTCAATTACGTTTCATAAATAATATTAGTGAAGCGATCCATATTGTAAAACCCATTAATAAAATGTCCTTATGATGGCCCGGTTGAAGATCTTTCGATATAACAGGAACAATTCATTTTTCCCTCAACTTTTTCCCCGAAGTGGGGTAAGTTTTACGTTCGTACCGTATTCTTGGTCACAATAAAACCTCAACTACTCGAGGACAAAGTCAACAAGCATAAAAATCTATTTTTCTGTGTCTATCTGTGCATAGCTATGGGGTTCGGTACACAATACTTAAGTACTTCTCAGTTCGAGCCTCATTGCATTTCTGGTATCTACCTACTACAAAAATGAACATACTGTCCCTTTTTGAAAGCTGATACTTAAGTATCTTGAACTAAGATAGGTACTGTACTTAGGATCTTAGTAATATCATATCTTTGAGTTCTTTGACTACTTTTTTAACTATGACTGTTAAGTACTGTGTTCGTAACTACCATTCTTAGTATTTAATTAAGAAAGATTAGAAACGCGAAATGCTAAACAATTGAAGTAATATAGTCAATGTGCCTTGTGCGTTGAAACGCTCAAGATGCGAACCTTTTTATTTTTTACTCTTCTAGGTACTTTTTTTCAATTCTTCAAGTAAAGAAGACGCTGTGAAAACTCTATAGTAACACTAACGCCCCAACTCAGAGTTACTAACGGTTACTTAAATCACCCCTTAGTACAGAATTTGTATGCTTATTCTTTACTAGCTGTTGCCCGCAGCTTTGCATACGGAAAATTTTTTAACTTCCTAAAATTTTTATCCTGTTTTCCCGGGAAACCTTTTAATTTTCCGGGATGAAAAGTTGTCTAAAATATGACTCAGGGTATCAATACAACTTTACCCATTTTCATCGAAATCCGTTCAAGGGTTTTTATATGATGCCTGGACAGACAAACAGACACTTTGAATTTTATTATAGTATAGACTAAGGAGCGGTTTAAGTAATCGTTAGTGACTCTGAGTTGGGGCGTAAGACGTGCAACACTAACACTAAGAAACAGTTATTATTTAGTGAAGAAGTTAAGTTGTGTTTTAAAAGACATTTTAAAACCCAACTAAAGTGTAGCGGGTTTTATCGCTATCACTCGCTACTATACGAAAGGGTAATGCGTGCGCGACATTAACTGTCGTTCGTAAATTTCGCTGACTTGTAAAATAGTTTACAAGCTCACTTTATCTTAGGCTCTATTCACAGTGAAAGCGTTTTGAGTGTGTAGTTCGACAATGACAGGACAATAAGCGCTCTGCCCGTGACTTTCCCTGCGTTTTCCGGGATTTAAATACTCTATAATAAGATATAGTCTATATCTTCAAAATTCAAAACAATTTATTCATATAGGTATCACTGATACACTTATTTTTAATCTACCAGCTTTTCGGAAAGGTGCTTTGTCATGGAGGAGAAGAAACCTTAAAGAAACTCCTCAGTACATCTTTTTAAAATAAAATAAAAATACATTGGTATATTTAGTAGCAGTGATAGCCTAGTGGTTAGAACGTTGGTCTCCCGGACGCGGGGGCCCGGGTTCAAATCCTGGCACCTCTAACTTTCAAATATTATGAGCGTATTATAAGTTAAATAGTTATACTTGCTTCTGTGAAGGATTAAATACATCGCGAAACCTGCACACCGGAAAATTCTCCATAATGTTCTCAAAGGTGTGTGAAGTCTACCAATATTCACTTGGCCAGCGTGGTAGACTATGGCCTGTTCCGCTGACATTGTGAGAGGAGATTCCGAGCCCAGCAGTGGGACAGTTAAGGGTTGTTGCTTTACTTTTGTTTTTTATATTTGCAAAAAAAAAAACACTAACTTCAACGAAACTGGTTGCAGAACTGGTCATTTCCATGCGTCTTTGTCATTTAATTAATCCAAAAATCCAAGCACTCAACAAAGTTTTTCGTTGTCGATTACAAAATCTTGTCTTCAGTGTGTACAGTACTTAACAATCTATAAGATTATCTCCTTTACTGCGTAGCAATTGACTTCTGTAATCTGTGGTATAAAACTTTTTACGCAGTTTTTAGGAACCTTAACGAATAATACTTCGTAGACCGAATTAAGCCTTAAATGGTTAATGAGTTGTTTGCGCACCGTTAAAAAGTTTTTAAGATGTTTTCGGATGCTGCGGCATGTTCAGATTAAGCTGCGACTGAATTTACGATTCGGTTACTGAAAAATAAGTGGCGTAATCGGGTAAATAGATTCGTTTCGTTTTGTCTGAATTAACCATCATTACTTGAGTTATTTAATTAAAACCTTATGAAAGATTAATAATAAATATTTTCATAAATTCATATTACGTTTTTAGAAAAAGCCAGAGCTCATCTGGCAGGGTCTTTATCAACTGAGATTAGGTAGGTAATCGTTTTTGTTAAACCATTCTAGGGTCATGATATGAGCAATTTACAAACTATCAGAATTTAACGGTACCTCATTTAATAGTTATCAGTTTTGTTGTGTTAAATCTGAGCATGCTCTAAAAAAAAATTGGAAAATATAAAAGGTACAACTAGCCTATGATACATAGGGTTGTCAAAAAGAAGCAAGCGTGACGACTTTATGAACGTACCTGAACGTGCTAACGCCACTGTATCTTCAGACTCGTATCGCCAAATAATATCACGATACTACCAATATCGAGGCGTTTACGTCACATCGCCCCCCCGTTTGATTTGAAATGCTCTCACAGTACAATAAAAATGTTATGAGGTAACTCTATTCAATGAACTCGTCGGTTATTGAAATCGGCGTTTCGGTTAAAGTAGCGTTTCTTATGGCAGCAGGAATAATAAAAGGGAGTTGGCTGTATCAAACCCATTGTTGCTGGTCTGATTGCTTTTATGGGGATTTAAAGTAACGCTGTGGTTTTGATTCGCATACTGTGTAGGCATTCGTGATCCTCAATAGACGTCGATGTTTTTAACTCTATGAATGGAGTTTTAAGATCAGTTCCTCATTGGGTTCGGTTATAATATCCGTTTTCCCTATGTATCTTCCAAAATTTAAATTTACACCAATGTGTTGACTTACGATAGCTGATGAGTGAACTGAATTTACATGTCCTTAATATTATGTACCAATTGTCTCTGAATCAAGCGTAAATTACTATTTATATTTATACTTTTTGTACACAATTGAAAATATTATGAATTAAAATAAAACTTTTTTTGTCAATTTAGATAGATCACTTTGTGTGTGAGTGCGAGCGTGGGTTTGAAAATTGTGTTGGGTTTTAAGCCCAGTCGTAGTCTCACTGGAATAAAAAAACTCGAAAAATATTTAAAACGTTGGCCGATCTAAAATCCATGGCAAGTCAGCAAAATAACAAAAGCTGCTACGTTTTCTCCAAAACCATATAGCAGTCTTCCAAACCACACATGTCCCGCAAAAAGACGAGAGCGGTATTGGTGCAATTCCCTATAGAATGCTTGCCTATTTTCCCGTCTGTGGGCAAAGTCAATATGTCGTCAGAGATGAGTTATTTTTCCATAATTCCGCCTTGCACGGGCTGCGGCGCGCCTCGAGTGTTCCCAAATAAATAATAAATACGTCAGCCATGTTCAGACATGTTGCTCGGGCATTCCTTTCCAATTTATTATGCATCAGAAAGGCTTAGTTGTTCTGTCATAACTGAGATTTGGCTCGCTTTGAGACGTACTTTATGCTTCTCGTACAATTTTATTAATAGAGAGCGCGACTCTCAGAATTTAAATAGCTACGTATCTCAATGCTTGTTTTTTCTTGATTTATTGCTGTGCAACATGTCATATTCGTATCAAAAGCTTATTTAGGCGCGGAAAAAAGAGGGGTGTGCAGTGGGTCTTTTAGACCTCTAAGATTAATTTGGTGAGGATATCTGTTTTCCAGGTACAATTCAATTACCAACAATCTTGCGTGAAATAAGATACCCCAAAACACACAGTAAAAATCCTAAAATTACACAAGACATAGACACAAGTATATCCGTGCCAGTAAATTTCAGTGTACAATATGATAACACTACCAAAAATAGCATGTACGGTTATTTATTTGAGAGGGATGATGTCAAGGCATGAAATAACTTTCGACGGAGGCTCACAGAGTTTTTTAGCCTTGTGGGACCGCGAGCTCCGTTCAGAAACTTTCACATTTGAAGACGTTGTTCAGTTCCCCGCAGGCCCTCTGGGACACGGTGAATTATTAAATTTCCAGTCACAAACGTTTAGAAAACAATAAAACGGTTTCCGGCAAATTGTATTTGAACATATTTTAAACGAGGGATACGTTTAGCGGCATTGTTGGTGAATTTGATCTAGACTCTAGATATCTGTTTAGATGATAAGGAAAAATGTAACAGGGTTTTAATGACAGAAGAATATTAAAGATTAACACCCTTATTATACAGAGAAGCCATTACAATAATCATAATTGGTCAAATCCGACGATCCGGCGTGCTTGTTTTTTTTTGTTACCGTTGTAGGACAAACCTGGCTTGGGTAATGGCCCTCCCGAACTTCTTATGGCATATATATATCTATTAGGGTGACTGCGCATAAATCGTGACTGTCTTGTGAGAAAATTTCTTAAAAATATCTACTTTATCGTATATGCCAACCATACCACCGTACACTATAAAATATATTACGATGACTTGTCTAGACAATACTATTTTGTTTGTTATCTAGTGAGTCTTTTTACACGCTCCTTACTTTCAATCGTCACCTAACGCTCAAGTCCATTTATATCTCGCCACTTTTTGTATTAAAAAATCCTACTACACTGATATTATAAATGTGAATGTATTTAAGATTATATGGATGTTTGATACTTTTTCGCGCAAAGATTATTGAAAGGATTTTTATGAAATTTAGAACAGAGGTGGACCATGATTTAGAATAAGGTATAGGATACTTATTATACCAGAAAACGCGGGCAAAGCTGCCTGCAGAAAAGCAGATCTTATAATATAAAGTCACTTTTAGACTTATAAGTACGAGCGGGATGTACATAGATCTAGACTGTAATCTACGTCGAGATATCTGCATGAAATAGCTTTGTTTAATGCGAATAATACGTAGTGATCGCTTGTTTAACAGTATCAGATTGAAGTAACACAATATTATAGAAAACAGGACGACTGTATACGTAACTTCGTTCTAAACACTTTTTTAACTAAGTATCATTTCTCGTGTGATAGGTCATATTATGGGCATGGCAAACTGAGAGTTAAATTTTTCCGATCCGCACGCACATCGACAGCCAAAACGCGACATGATGAAGTTAGCTGAAAGCTGTCGCTCAAGTTTTCGTGTTACGATGCGCGCGCACACCGACGGCTACGAAGTTAGCTGATAACTGATTCCTTTTATAAACAAAGAGTTGTGGCAGACGGAATGAAATGTTTTAGCTATTTTAGTTGTATGACGCCAAAGAAGTATAACTTCTTACGTGCGTACATAAGTATTTCGGTTTAAAGAAACTGTTTTTTTTTTCAATCATCCATGACCAGAAAAAAAATCTTTGTTTTCTGGTTTGTTTGTCATTAAAAGCCCGATTAGAATTTAAACCCTTGCTTGCTTTTAACGGAGCTAGATTATCATAATTATTTTAAATATCATTATGTACATTACGGTCAGGTATGGCTCTCAATATCTCTCAAATTTTACAACGTTACAAAATAAGTTTACACCTACTACCTCTCACAATAAAATCTACAAGCTAGTATAAAATGTGTCCTGCCTGCTACACATATCCACAGAGTACACGCGTGCACAGATAATCGTGTAACAGCGAGCGTAAACCCGTAATTCGTTTCAGGCGGTCCTCGTTACGTCCGAATTACGCCCGCGTTTATCTTCAATTCGCCCGCCGCGCCGTACGCCCGCATGCGCTACAATTTGCACCAGACGTAGGTCTCATTTTCAAACAAGGGCTCTATCACCTTATCTAGTAATGCACGGACACTCAAGTTTCGTGTATCAAGACACTCGAGAGTCAAATAAAATTTCGTGTTTCAAAAATGGAGCGAAATTCTTATACATTTCACTCCACAGTTTTACTCCTTCTGACATGTGGACACATTGAACTTATTACAAAATATAGAAATAAATATCGTCATCTATAAAACAGTATTGTAATGCAATGGATATGGTATGCAAACGAAAAATAAAATAATATTTACATAAGTAGTAACACAATTTTTACAAAAAGTAGTAGACTTTATTTACGCCACTTTTAACGATAAAATACTATAGTAATAATAATTATTATACGTCAACACACGTTAAAGTGTTAGTAGTAGCATCAATAGAATAGGCTCACTATTGTTCGAGGCCTATTTTGTGAGCAACTACAATAGTTTGTATAATCGCTTACATTGCCTACAATCACAGATGTGACTGAGGACTAAGGTACGGTCGGTTCTAATTTCTTCAAAATTGGCAACCCTATGCTACCCACATTCCGTAGGCTACAATTTGCACCGGGGCAATGGCAATGCTCATTCGAGCTCGTCCGTTCATGGTCGACACACGTGCATCATATGATGCTATTAACAGCTGTTAGCCCTGTTTGCAAAACATGACACTTTGTTGCAGACATCTGATGTTAATGATTAGTTGTTTGCACTGCAGTTGCAACATAAAATCATTACTTATAACGTTTTAGAGAAGTTATTTAAGTTTCATGTATGTCTTCTCCTAAGTATCGTGGTAAGTTTGAGATAAATTTTATTTTAATCAGACCACAAATTAATAAAAATTATGTCAATTTAAATAAATCTGTGTTATTTTTTACGAATGTGTGTATTAGAAAATACAATTTGCAAAACTGAAGTGAGAACGATTACTTGTATTAGCAATATATGTAATGAAAATATTAGTATTAGCATCATTCTATTAATAAGATTTCTGGACTGAAACTTTTTGATAGATTACTTGTAAACGGTAAAACCCTATATTTCCGAGTAAATCTCTTTGTTACGATGTCTATAGTCATTCATTTACAAAACATCGTTTCTTGAATAATAACTTGTACATTCCTGAAAAACCTTTTGTTTATATTCCGCTGACAGGGACTTTAATAAATTCAAAATTAACTCAAGGTTCTAACTAGAGCTCATCTACCTCTGAACTGCTCCGTGTTTGCCTTGCGGCACTTTCATCTGCGAGGTTTCATTTTTCATGAATTAACTGAGAGGGAGGCATATCGAATTTAGAATATCAGATAAAGTTGGCCTTTACAAGGAGTTTAAATGAAAGGTAGATTAAAAAAATATGTGCATAAGTGGATCAGTGTATCAGTGATATATTTATTTATATTAGATTTAAATTTTTTTAATAACATGTTTAATTTTTAGGTTTTTAAGTTCAAAGTTTGCACATTACGTAGCTCAAAATTTTAGTAGTTTTTTTGCTAAAACAGAAATAAACATATTATTTTATCCAAAGGTAGAAAATAATATCGTGCAATTATTTCAATATCTATTTTTGGCTGCCTTGTTATGGTTTGTACTGAATTGTTAAAACAATATTTTTTTATATACTATATTTAGCACGCTCTCAATACTCGTATATACAACATGAAAATAGTTGGTAACTTTTAATAGAAGAACAGTCTAAGTCAAAGAAAAGAAAGCCATGCTTGATCAAAATATTCTAACACAATATAAAATCTAAAGATTTGAGTTTTATGACGTTGAAGACCGGGGGAAGGGGGAGGGGGAGGGGGAGGGGTTGAGAATTAAAGGTTGTCAACAGATTTATTACTCGCTCCGGTGAATCCGAGCTCCCTTGAGTCGGGAGCACATATTTGTAATTATTATTACATCCCTTGCTATCTTATTTTTGATTTTAAATATGATATTCCTCGGTAGCTAGTTAATTATTACAGTGATTGGTTTCCTTTTTTTCGTTTTTCTGTATTATAAGATTATGAGATCTGTAATGTGTATGGAAAATTGGCAACTTTTTTGTTCTAGTGTTTGGTCGTAATATTAATTTTCATTTATTCTAATAATTGATGTGAAGTTATATTGTATCTAACATTATTATGAATGTTGAGAGGTGATTTTAAACAATAAATTCATTTTATTACCTAAAATATAATTGGAAAAATTTGGATTGCGCTTTTTACATATTAAAAGCATGAAAAATACGTCAGAATTAATTCTTAAAATCGAAAAGTCTCCAAATACGACTAACTAATTTCAGTGACTAATTCGTCATACACTGCTGAATAATCCAGAAAAGTTTTTTAGTGATACAGCAATCAAATGTATTGATTGTCCGATATTGATTGTCCGATTTAGACTGCATTTAGTCTAACGTAATAACCCCTTAAGCTAACTCCGATAATTCATGTGTACTTTATATGCACCACTAATAAGGTAGGTTCTATTGAACTTCGGCTAAGAACAGGCGGAAGGGAAAAGTCTTCCGGGAATGGGAGGGGAGAGGAAAGGTATTTGAAGTATCTTGGTAGTGAGGGCGAGATTACAGATGGCAAGATAAGCCCTGAATTAGATGAGTACAACGAATTTTGTATGAAGTTCTAAAGATATTAAGCGCCTTGGAACCTTCCCTTTGAGAATAAAATATTAGGTTTATTTTACAAATATGGGGTTTATGAAATTAATGCGCTCGGTTTGATGGTTTAATATTCAGCTATTGATTTTGTGGAAACAGGATTTAAAATTATTATTGACGATAGAAAAATAAAGTTATAGCCTAAGTACCTACATTTTAGAGATCTAACCCTAAGAGTGACAGTCAGGTTTAAAAAAGAGCTTATAACGAGCTATAATAATTGAATGCGTACATAATATTTTATATCTGTATTTACCCGATTGCTAGGAAGGGTTATATTTTGATGTATGTATGTAATATTATTTATTACGTCATATCTTCCAAACCAATGAATGAATTTATATAAATAAGATATCGTTAGACTTGACTTAATAACCCAAGTGTTTCTAGATAAGTTAAATTAAAAATAACAAATGATGGCTGTGAGATGCCGTTGTTTGAAGTATCAAAAAAATAATAATAAATGGAATAATTCAATATTGCTATCAAATTAAAGAACTCACCATAAGGATTTCAAAAAGGTATATCATGATAGCTTTATTACATAGCAGGTGGTTTTTTTAATTTTTAAATAAAAAAAAAAATTAAGTAGTTCCCTCGTCTAATGGCAAACCTGAGTGTGTAATATCATGTCACATTTATCATAAATATGCATTTACCCTAAGACTAAAGCAATATGCACAATTTCAACTCCGTAGGTAAGAGATTACTCCGTATACTTGACCCATATATTATTGTGCTACCTAACAAATTAACGAACAAAGCAAATTAAACAATTAAACAGCCAGTAAAAAGAAAACAGTAATTCTGACATCCAAACCAAAGAAATGGTATTCTTATCAAGCGATATTTATCAATGGCAACACAATTACTCTGTTCTTAAGAGAACATTCCCGCGTCACATTCGAGCTCACTGGGG
Source organism: Thymelicus lineola (assembly GCA_963932265.1). NCBI lineage: Eukaryota > Metazoa > Arthropoda > Insecta > Lepidoptera > Hesperiidae > Thymelicus > Thymelicus lineola. The sequence goes on along the minus strand of OZ010700.1, from coordinate 7,913,494 downwards.
CACCCTGAGGCGAGTTCTTATCAAGGGTTACCAGGTGTTCGTTTCTGAAGTTTCTGGTATGATAGAAATATGAAAGTAGACATAGTATGGTTGTTAGTGTTTACAAATTAAAATCAATAAGCAAACGACTGTGTTAATTGTTAATAATTAACAAGAAAAAGTAATTTATTTATACGAGAATTTAAAAAAAATTATGCTTGTAACGCAAAGATCTGGAATTGTTTGCTTGCATCAGTGTTCCCGAGTATTAAACTGAGTAAAATATATTTAATTCATTGCAATATAATAATAGATTATGATAAGCAATGAAATAAGTTGTTGTAGTGAACATATTTAGTTACCTAAATAAAATTTAAACTTAATATTTCCCACGTAATTCCTCGTATTATCTCCATCTACTTCCATATCTTATCCTTGCTTTATACAGTATTTTTGTGAAGAAACCTGGCAACCCTGCGTGTGGTGCCACCACCCCAAGCGCCGGAGGTTCTTAAATCTCAATTAAGGTATAAAACCGTGTCTCAGGGCCGCACGTACACTGAATTAAATTAATGGCATCACATATTGCAACTGCTGTGCCTCGACCGGAATTAATTGCTCCTTTTTTGGTTTTCTTTGTCTTCTCCAGCGTTAAATGTTTTATTAGAGATTCCGTTTGTTTATTCAGTGCCGGGAGATGGAATTACTTTTCTAGAGCTCTCAAGGGCGTCACGTTTTTGAGATTAATCGGTGATTCGCGAAAGCAATGACTTCAGTCTACGAGAGGCTTAGCGGGAAATCGTTCTAATGCTTATAAACAATAAGTTGGAAGAAGTTATTAACGAATAGAGATTGTTAGTTAAACCCTGCTATTGACAATACTATTTTAAATGTTCGATTTAGTTCGCATATTATAGGTTATATCGAAAGGCAAAATTATATTCCAAACGGGATTCTGGATATAATCATTCACTCTAAATTAGAAGCGTAAACTCTAAACTAAAAAACCGGGCAAGTGCGTGTTAGGCCACGCGCAATGTTGGGTTCTGAAGTAGTACTTTACTATTAGTTAGGTAACTACTTACGCTAACACAGCCATTATAGTTTTCCTTGTAAATTCATCATATAACCTATTTTTGAGAATTTTTGCTCTTGTCTAACTTCAACCGTTTAGCCGGCAGGGGGGAACAATTGACTCTAAACAAAATTAGAAATTTAAAGCCAAATATTTCGCAAACGAACCCCTAAATTGAAAAATGGTTTTCAAAACCTATAATATTTTTGAAAGACCTTTTCAACGATACTCCACATAGGGTACGCAACGAAAAAAATTTTTATCCTCACGTTACCTGTAGGTAAGTACCTCAGGTTCCTTGAAAAAAATATATTTTTAAATATTTTGCTCGACGATTTTGAAGTTTTAATAAATAATATGTATCTTCTCTGTCGTTATGAAGAAACTATAAGGGTTCCGATTTTAGTTTGAAACCCTAAAAACTGGGCGATATCCAGTAGACAATTTTTTTTTGTTCTTTTAATGTGATACTTCACTCTGGTACTTACGCCTCAACTCAGTCACTAACGTAACGGTTACTTAAATCGCTCCTTAGTATAGAATTTGTATGGTAATTATTTACTAAGGAGCGATTAAAGAAACCGTTAGTGACTCTGAGTTGGGGCGGTCTATATTGCGAGCCTGAAAATATAATTTCACTAGAGAGACGAAAAATAGAATAATAACATATCAACACATTCTTAGAAAATTTACAGGACATTTATCATCAGAATCATTTGTGACGTCATTTGTGGCGTCATCGCATGTGACGTTGATCCGTGATCTTTGTGACTTTTATACTTTCTCCTATACAATGAAACTGGAGAAATTACACACAAGAACGTAACATTCTTAAATTATCAGGAACCTGTTATTATAACGTCGATGGTCCAACTTAACTAATATAACTAGTTAACAAGAATTTATAAACAATTAACTGAACTTAAACAGCGATGAGTGTTAAGAGAACAAACTTTACTACGAGTAGTCACAATACAAAATGACTTGGTAACACAGTTACGCCCAAACCGTCCCAAATTCAAACTATTTGCCACTGAGCGAGTTTCACGTGCCTACCGGATGTTTCAGTGTTTCCTACATTAAAATACAGGATAATCTGTATGCTGTGCGTCGTATTTCCACCAAATCCGGAAAGCAGGGGTTACTATGACAACCGAGCCCTTCAGCGAAGAGTCAAAGCGTAAGAAATAATGACGGTATGAAACATGGCGTAGTGTGAATGCCATCTCATAAAAGTGTTGTATCGCAATAAACATGACACGTTTTTGACAACGGAGATGGATGTAGTTTTTGTATCAAATTTCAGTATTTTTTTTGATAATTCAAACAAAAAAATTATTGATATCATTGCATTTTGAAGGCTTAATATTTTAACTAGTTCCTAGATGACACGTTTAGATACTTCTGTAATTAAAATTATAAAATACATGCCAACCATTGATGCCATTGAAGTATAATGTCATAGAACAAATATCTCGAATAAAATGTGTGTCCCGTCCGGGAGGTTCGATTTTCAAAATTGAGCCCCGGTTCTCCTTTCAAAATCGAACGAATCCATTGAGGATTGAAGCCACGTGGCGCCAATGCATTGGGACATACATGGTGTTCGCGGTGTTGGTACCGCTAGTAATAATACCTCAATGATGCCAACTAATATAATTATTTAGATTGTTCAGCATAGATCGGTAACATAGATAATCGGATTAATATAACATTTGTCATCATCACCCTACACGAAAATGCCAGCTATATTTGTAGTGCTATAGCAATTAGATACTGAATATAGTTAGGCGAATTTCGAACATAATGTATAACACGACACGCTATAAGTATAGAACGACACGTAATATAATATGTATAACTCGATGACACTATACATTCGGATATGAGGACGTAATTTTGTTAAGCGAGGTGGCTGAGCAATGCGGTCGCATTCCTGTGTATGCTACATATGCCCTACTGTGTTGTATAATTATGTCCCGGAAATTAAGCCCTACATTAGTGTCCCAACAATCTGACGCAGATATTATGTTGTCGTATTAGTGTTTATGTCAACAGGCATGTTAATAATGCGTTTAATCGTCAAATCTATGTTTGGGAATTTACGTTCACATCTATTTAAGATTCAGAGAACTTATAGGTACTTCCACGATTTTCTTACGTTCTTGAATAGTTGTCGTAATGATTTTTAATTATTCTATGATTTTAAACTTGACTCATGGTGGACTAAACATATTTTAATATGTTACGGGTAGTTACATTATTTATTTTGTATGTCAACATTTTGATGATATTCTTCAACGATATAGCGTTCGATAGAGATCACTAAAAGTAACGCTAAACCTTAGAATAAGGAATAAACGCTAAACAATGTAAACATATATAAACATTACCCCATATTTTCTCAATTCCTTATCATCAGAAATTAGTTCTGATAAATATGGGACCAATCTGAAAGTTTATCCATTAAGCTAGAAAAAAAAATTCCATGTCGGTTGATGAACGATGAAGTTTTGAGATAACAAACATATAAAATACAAAAGATTTGAAAACCTCCTTCTTTTTTGAAGTCACTCATTTAATTATTCATAATTCATCATTGAAGTATAATGTCATAGAACAGACATCTTGAACAAAATGGGTGTCCCGTCCGGGAGGTTTTGTTTTCAAAATTGAGCCCCCGCCCCCCGTTCACCTTTAAAAATCGAACGAATCCATTGAAAATTGAAGCCGATCGGCGCCAATTCATTGGAACATACATCGTGTTAGCGGGGTCGGTTCTATACTAGTAATAATACTTCAATGTAATTAATTCATTTACTTATTCAACTAGCCACTATCTCGCAGTCAAACACGCGCTTCATATTGCCGGTACTATAATAACTTATCGATTTTCACTTTTCACGAAGTTCATTTAATTAATGCTTACTTAAAACAACACTGCGGTCACGATATCAACTTCTTTGCAAAGGTACTTACGAACAAATAACACTAGTGCAAACTAAGTTAAAATAATAGGTCTTTAGGAAATTGGAGATAATATTACCAGCAGGTAATAAAATTACCAGCTTTTTCAGATTTAATTATCTGTGGATTGGCACGCAATTCTAAATTCAAATAAATTTTATTCGAAAGCCGTGCTATTTTAATTTCAAATTCAGTCATTTGTAAAATTCAAATAGTGTCAAATTCATATAGTGTTTTGTTTTTGTAAAAATGTGCTCCTAACACTGCTTGCATAAACACGTTCCATTATTGGTTCAATCGTTTTAAATCTGAAAATTTTGAGTTTAAGAACGAACTCGTGGTCAACCAGTAAACATTGTCAGCAATCAATGATATTATATGTATAAAAGAGGTCAGCAATGACAAATTGAAGGCGATAGTGGAAGCGGATCCAACTCAATCTACAGCTGAGCTTGCTGCGGGCTTTGGAGTTAGTTAGTGTCTAAACAATATTGAAGCACTTGCGTCAAATCGGAAAGATAAAAAAGCTAGATAAGTGGGTGCCACATGAACTAAGCGACCAACAGCGACTCTTGCGCGTCAAAACATGCGTAGCACTACTAAATCGGCTAGAAACAAGGCAATTCTAACTCGAATTGTTACCTGCGATGAAAAGTGGATTTTGTACGACAACCGTGTTCGTCTCAGTGGGTGGACCTGGGTACAGCACCTAATCAGTGCGTTAACAAAAGATTACTCATAGGAAGACGATGGTGACTGTCTGGTGGACTAGTGCCGGCACTAGAAGAAGTAGAAGTGATAAGAAGCTGTGATGTACAAGTCCGGACTTGTACATCACAGCTTCTTACTGAATGGTACAACAGTGGCGTCACATGTCTATTGCCATGAATTGCAAATGATGGAGAAGATCGCAACTAAGACTGGTCAGTGCTCTTCCCCATTGCTTCTCCACGATAACGCGCGAGCTCATACCTCACGATAGACCGCAAAGCGATCGCAGAGCTACAAGAGTTACAGCTGGAAGCTCTCCGTCATCCACCGCACTCACCGAACCTTGCGCCAACAGATTTCTATTAAATATTAACTTTATAAATTCTACTAATAAAAGGAAAAAATCCTACTAAAGGATGTATGGATGTGTTTTATTCTTTCACGCAAAAACTACTGAACTGATTTTTATGAAATTTAGTACACAGGGAGACATATAGGGTACTTATTAGTATAAATCGTAGGGGAGACCGGGGGCAAAAGTACCACGGGGCAATAGTAACGTTGATAACGTAACGTTGGTAACGGTGATATTTTGGTTGGCAAGCAACGCTGAAGAGTGTGCGGCCGCGGGGGCATAGGCCGTAACGTGCTCGGGTAGGCTAACCACTGAGCAATGTGCTCCGAGCAGCGTGGACGTGTGTAATTGACTATTGTAATTTGGACAGCCCCAAAGTAATTTTTCGTACTCTGAAAAATCAGTTATTACTCTTTAATTTACAAAATATAAGTAAATTAACAACAAATATTAGAATTCATATATATCACACAAAATAAACCTTATCGCAAAAGTAAAATAGTGTTCAGAGTTTCTGATTTATTTTTGTTTTTAAACAAAACAGTCTTCAGGAATAATTGTACCATTTTTTTCGGGGTCAATAGTAACGTTACTATTGACCCCTTGCTACAAATGACCCCGAGGTGAAAATAATTGTTTTACCTAATTTATATGTTTTGAGCCATTAAGAAATCTTTAGTATTTTCATACTACTTAGTGGACGCCAGCAGCTTCGCTCGCGTGAATTAGAAAATGCGGTTTTCGAAAAGTTTCGTTTATCTTAGTTGCTATTCTCTTCGTGGGAAAACCTCTACCCAGTAACACCTACACCTTAACCCGAATAAAATATTATCGTATATTAATGAATCTTCACGTGATGGCTGGGCAATTATTACGTAATTTCTATCTAGTCAGAACTTTTATCCTTTTTTTGTTTTTCTATTATCATTGTTCCGTCACCCCTTCAACTCGTTTTAGGTCAAAAATACAAAAACGCTTAATTTGTATTAGAGATCACATATTAAACATCATATTTTATTAAACCTTAATAAGTGATCTTTATTAATAATTAAACTGTCATCAATCGCAAATCTGGGACAAAAACATTCGTCCGGAAGCGCATTTTGGAAATCTTAAATACGTAGGTATTTAATTTTTTTCTTTTAATTATTTTCTTTTAATTTATTTGCCTTTTTTATTTTATTTTTACAAATTTGTTGTTGTTGATTATTGTTGATTCATCAAAGAAATATACGATTTAAATGTTATTTAATGACGTAGTGATTATAACTTGTCTAAAATTGTAATTTTAGATAGTAATATATTCGCTTTTGATCAGTTATAAAGAGAAGTTTATACTTTTTTGTTTCGAAGTGGCTTGAAGAAATAAAAGCAGTTACCAATTAAATACTGATTGTATTTATGATTGTGATTGTTTTTAAAATTAAAATATGGCTAAATTCATTACATTGTCATTTTATTGTTCATCAAAACAATGTTACAAACAACCCCGCACTATGGGTCAATTGTAACATTCGACACTCCTTTTTAAAAGTGGGATTGCAACATAATTACGATTAGTACTCTAACGTTGACTAGACAAGTTGGTAGACACTTAAACTAAGTTTCTTAGAGAATAACAGGATTTTGTTAGATATCAACAGTTTTGGCACAATCGGCCACGAACTAAAAACTGTTACTTTTGCCCCCGGTCTCCCCTACTAATAATGTTACAAGTATTAAGTAGTATAAATATAGTAGACCTGCAACTGCATATAATATAATTTCGCAAGGTTTGCTTTTAATCCGCTTGCGCTCAAAAACAGACGCACTCCTGCCCTTTGTTTGAAGGAATTTATTTTTCCAGCCTCCATCCGGCACTCGCCTTGTTGTTTTTTCTGCGTGTTAGTTTAAAAGATTTTAAAATCTAACTTTACGAAGTCTTTTTTCTTTTATAATTACTTGTCTAAATATAAATAGAAGAGAATAATTGAGTTTATTCACGTTATCGTCATTATCATTTATTACCATATACTTGAAGGAGCTATTCTATTGTATTTTGTACAGTATTTATGCAAAAATAGAGAAGGCGTTATTAAAACAGTAATTTTAGTAATAAATTACCTTTAGTTAAGGAAAGTTATTACATTTTGTTCCATATTGAACATGCTGTACAACAGTTATACTGTGTAACTATAGAGAAAACATAAATCGTTTATTAAAAATAAAACGTAACACAGCGTCATAACTTGATGGAAATGAATATGAGCGCCATTTACATTTTGAATTTACTAATTGAATTGAGCTTCTATAGTGATGTCGATCAAATTAATTAAAGTTTTTATCGGCTGGCCACTCGACAAAATACGAGGCTCGTTCAGTTTTTATAGGTGATAAAATGTTCCTTAAATATTTATTCTACGTTGAAACAATGTGCTTCGTTCGTATCAAAACACATTCATTTCGGGAGTGGTATAGAGGTATGCTAGTGTATTCTTTTAATGATTTTTATTGCGGTACTTATTGTCGTAGGTAGGACAGCTACGCCCGGAAGCCATATCGTCGCTCATGACAATAAATAAGACGTAAAATTTTATTTTACAGCGGTAAACGAAAGAAGCTAACGAAATTACATTCAATTACAGAACTGTTCCCACACATTCTTCCGCCGCTATAAAGCCTTTCAGTTATGTTCCTCCCGTAAATTTTTCGGACATAAAACTGTGTAAAAGTGAAGTTAGTGAGATGTAGAGCGACAATAAATGTTTATAGAGGTTGGACGGCCGCGGCGGTATGCTCCAATGTTGCAATGCCGGGATGCCGGGATTGTCCCCCGACCCTCTCAATTAAGGTCCGCAGAACTCAGAAGTAAAATAAAAATCCCGGCGCTGCGGCAGGACGCTTCATTCATAGAGTAAACACGAATAAGACAAATTAAGTGAGCAAAATAAGGTTCCCTTAAATTAGGTCACGCAACCAAAGCATAATACCAGACCCTACTCCTCTCGGTGCGGTAGAAAGGAAATATCCAGTATAATTAAATTTTAAATTTTTAACTTCGCGGTAAAATTTTACGGAGTTTTTGTGCGTAACAGAATTTTTCACCTTCTTTGAGTATTTTTCTACTTTCTTACTTGATTACAAACCCTTGAGGATGTTTTTAAGTATTTGAAGTAGCCGAGTCGAATTCTGTTACTTTTTGGCATGCGGCTTCTTGGGGAGTTATAAAAATATTATTATAAAATGACGTAGATTAATTGGGGTGATCTGAACCGTCTTAAAGATGCCTCAATCCAACGATGTTCCTAAAGTGGTCATGGGAATTTAAATTGTAAGAATTGTGTCCAAGCCTAACACTGACATAGGACCTGTACTTTTCAACTTAAGTATTAAAGTGTTATTTACTTTACGTGTTATACCCATCGTATATATTTTGTCATCTGTCGCAAATACACTCGCTGTGATCGCGAACATTCCTAATTATCTTGTCTCGCGTCGACACATAAAACCGTAGCTTAATTCGCGAGCACATAATTCACATTTCTCTCGGTAGCCAAAATTACCCACTAACGTAACCAATTTTCTTACCTTTGACAAAATCACAGCTCCTCTCGTGCCTATTACGTAACATTACCCAAAGGACGTACGAGGAACGAATACAACTTCCGAACACGTGTCTCCCTTGTTTATGGATTGTGAATCGTGTTTTAATAAGTGTTAAAGCTCATTTTGGGTTGGTGCGACTGTGGCGGGGAAAGGCAAAGTTGAAGACGATCCATAAGGCACTCTCGGGGGATGACGTTAGGCCTATAATGGGTCCTTACGTAAAGAGTCCCAGCCGCATATGTTCGTGCTTGCGGTTCCCGCTTCGCAGACGGGACGGCGAGCAAATTAGAAAATCTTTTGGGGAATAATTTAAGAAGTAAGCCCACGGTGGTGGAATTAACTTTGTTTTACATCTCCAGGCGTATTCTATAGGGCGATCAAAGCTGAATGCTCATTTAAGTCGTTTAATTTGTAGGTGCAATGGTGTTGTCGATTTGAGTAATAGAGTTTGATCTTTTAATATTTCTTCATATCTTTTGATGTAAGTCTAAGTACTTTTGACTTTGAGGGAATTCTGATGTCTTGTAAATAAGTCTTGTCTTTTTCAGAAGGACATTATTTATGATTCTGTTATAAAAATATTTCAGTTATTGTTATAGTAACAATGCGTACAGAGGCAGAGGTCCGTTGTAGGATATTCTTTATATTTATTCTACCCAATTCCCTTTAGCCTTCGTGTAAGCAAGAATAACATTATATAAATGGGGATGATGGAAAAGAAGTATTTAGACATGTTTGTATGTAACACATATCGGTTAGAATGTTCGTTCTGTGTTGGAAAGACCTGGTGTTCAATTAAACCCACTACAAACTCTTCGAACATAATGTGTGACATGTGTGTATTAGAAAAATATTATTGTTTAGACAGAAATTAATACCTTTTTATCAGTAAAAAACAAACAAAACGTGCAGCTTGAGAACTGACAGCACTTAAGTTAGTGCAAATGCCTTGAATGAAATACAAGCAATTTATGAGAACACCTAATAATAAGCTCAGAAATAAGCCTTTAATAAGTTAAGGCTAAAAGGATAAAATTAATACTAATACCTAACCTACACACGCTACACACATATATCCCTTACTTTGATTTCCTGTGTCTTGAATGCCATGGACAACACAACGACAAACTCATTCAAATTACTGCCTTCCTGCAAATGAAACCCAGTCTGAACGGCAGTCCGGTAACTATTGCACCACAAAGGTCTTCAAATATTAAAATTGTGTATACAAAAAGACAGTTGAATATCGTCCTGTGTATGAAGTCAAGTGAGTTTGTCAGGAACAGCCCAGTTTCGTCGCCGGCGGGCAATCTCCTTTCTTCTCATCGCCCCAAACATATTCAATTAAGCATCGCTATCAACTTGTATGCACGTAAATACAAACTTGAGCTTTGTTCGGGACTTAAGCGGATTCCGCGTAATGTATATCGCGGCTCTAATTAGGATTTTAATGATGAAGATGCTTGTATCAGATTACGTAAGATTGAAGTATGATCTTACGATTTAAAATTTACAGATGATTTGTAAGCGAAAAACTGAATAAGCAAACTGCTTGGTAGTGATGTAAGTAGCTTGAAGCATCTTTAAATATGTTTCGGTTTTAAACCTATAAATGCCTTGGCCAGAATTCTTGCTTTCTTCTCGGGTGGGAACGTGATACGTACCATTAGGTTGTCGTTTCAGTTGTCTGCTAGATAGCAGATACTAAAGTAAGTAGATACTTACACATCTATCCATTCATATTTTCATATAGAACTTCCATGATCAACACAGAATGTGGATGTTCCACACAATTAAAATCTATTCTCCAAACTCCCAAACGTTTAAATCCAACTTCCGATCGTATTTTCGTATTTTTTTGGTTGCTGAACGTGAAGCGTGTTCCGCTAAAATATATTCCATAAATCACGAAACACTTACTCATGAAATTCAAGCGGGAATGTTCAAGAAAAATACTTACTTAAGAGTTCGTCAAGAAAGTTGGAACGATTATCAAAATGTGTACTTACATTTGGGGAGTATCATCTTGTTCTGGTCGGTTCAAATTAATAAACTTGTGCAGCCTAAAGTTGGGAGACGATGCCAAGTATTGTTGTCGAGAAAATGTATCTAAAAAACGGTAGCCATCCGCCGTCCTACTAAAATATTGACACAAATCCCTTAACTTATAAAATCCTACTTCCGTCCCCGATGTTAGCAATATGGGATTTCCGTCATTTTGATGTAGGGCCTGGGGCGGCGCGGGAGTAGGACGCTGAGGGCCGGAGGGCCATATTTGCGAGGGGATACCTGGCTTTGGACTGTTTGCTGATCGATATGAGAACTCTTTGTGGCGTGACGATACTCTCTAATGCAGTCTCAAGGACCGTTACGGTCACTTCCTCGCTATCCACGGAGGATACTGATAGGTAGCTTTTACTGCAAATTATAGCTAAGTAAAAAGCAGCAATAAGTAGAATAGGCGTTTAACTTCATCATGTTATGACCAATGGCTTATGGTCAGGACCACTTCTAGGGATAACTATAAAATATATGACAGCAAGATTATACATTATCATAACTTACTATTACTACTGGTTATCTGAAGATTTTAAAAAGATTGAACATCATTTAATAAATCTGATGTAAAATGTTATCAGATGTAGCAACATAATTTATTTATTTTTGCAACACCTAAATCTAGGGTATACAAGGGCAAAAACTTAATGCCTAACGGCATTCTCTACCAGTCAGCCCTGGGTGCTGGTGAAAATATCATTGTTAGATAGGCGCAAACTGTTTCAAATAATAGCACTATTTAATAATTAGATCTAAAACAAAGTTCTCCTCGAATCTCATGTCCCTGTAAATAATAATAATAATTAAATAATTACTATTTAATATTAAACACCTTCATTTGCGCTTAATAATCCCTTGGCTTAGTTAGCTCAGTTCTAAAGCAACAAACATTGTTTCAAAATAACCGACAAACGAGAGGGAATCAGAAGTGCACGAATACAATGCTCTTAATCCTCCATTTGGGAGGGTCTGTGTGAAAATGGAAAAATATTTGTCTGGCATCTAGTCTGGGTAGGGTAGACGGGCATAGGCTTACCTATGAAGCGCGGGTGCGTTTATAGGTTCAGTGACTTCGCAAATTTTTACTCGACTGCACGGAAGGGTTATGGTTTTCGCGCGTATCTTGTATGTATGTATTTATGTATGTATGCATGTAATATTTTTTATTAACTTGTGTCTCATGTTGTAACGGATTTATATAATTAAGATATTGTTAGATTTGTCTTGATAACCCAAGTGTTCTTAGATAAGTGAAATTAAAAAAAACAAATATGGTGGCTGTGAGATGCCATTGTTTGAAGTATCAAAAATAAAAATAAATCAAATAATGAAATATGGGTTAAATTAAAGAGCTCACGATAAGGATTTCTAAAAGGTATATAAAAAAATTAAGGTATAACAGGAGAGTTTTTTAAAATTTTTAATTTATCAACTAATTACAAGCTTTTTATTTATTTTGCTTTTTTGTACGTACTATGGGTCAAATTATGCTAGCTGACTACATTGAAGTATAATGTCATAGAACAGACATCTCGAACAAAATAATATGTATCCCGCCCGGGAGGTTCCATTTTCAAAACTGAGCCCCGGTTCTCCTTTCAAAATCGAACGAATCCATTGAAGATTGAAGCTACGTGGCGCCAATGCATTGGGACATACATGGTGTTCGCGGTGTCGGTTCTATACGCTAGTAATAATAAATTCAATGGCTGACTACTACTATTTCCACTTGTCCTATGGAGTTGAAATGCAATAGACTTCTTCAGTTTCTATGACGAGGCATTTTTACATATGCATGATCTGATTATTCAGATGGCTCCAGACTTATTTTAACAGAATTATTTTGAGGACTATGCAGTACATTTGGGAGGCTTGCTGGAACAGACCCAAAAAATTGTTAGCTAGTAAAAATGTCCAAAATGTAATTGTTAATAAAATTAATTGATACTTTCCTGAATTCATATTTTTTGAAGTCGATTTTTCTTAATTTTTATAACTCAATCATAAACCATTTGATATTGCTATTAGCCATTTGATAATCCCAATAGCATTTAACACATAGAAGCTATTTCCTCCCTTTAACGAAAAGGGAGAAGATGCATAAAAATATTAAGGAATATTTTCAGAAATGCTTCCACTGCTGAAGTGCTTCAAAGTTCTGCATTCATATGAGCGCAGTCAGTCCACTTTGCAACTTTTCAAATATCTGAGAGCAAACTACTCGTCCTTATGAAGGCATTATGCAAACAACAAGATCATATTATTATTGGGGTATAATAACACTTCTTGACGTGTGGTTCAAACATTTTTAGGCTGTGTAAATAAAATAAATTATAAACACTTTAAACATTACAACAAAGTATAAAAAAAGTTTATTTATGTGTGTGAATGCGATAACATCAAACTGCTTTCACAGATAGATAAAATGATGCAGGGGAAAGGTTTTGATGTAGACATTGGATGAACGTGTAAATTATTATATTTATAAAACACCTGGAAACTGGCGGAATATTGCGGGTGTGGTTACCTGTGAATGGAAAATTGGGTGTTTTTGTGACAATGCCCAATATTGTTGTAATGTTACATACTAGCTAAATCATGAACACTGTAAGTGTAAATATCAAAACAATCTTTAAGTAACCAGCTGTAAACCAAAACAGACAAATTAATTATTTGGAAAAGATACATTTATTATGCAATCATTACAATTCACATACTATTATAACCCGTCCACTCGTTTACCGGTTCAATAACAAAATCGCTTGTGCTCATCACTCGCACCACTTCATAGACGGTACTCCACCGCAGACTGTGGCGTTTTAATGCTCCTTTTATGCCGTGTTCCCAGATTGAGTCTCCGCCGACCGGCATTTAAGCCAGATTGCTTTACACTCATCAATTCCGCTTTAATAGAGCCATTGCCTTATACTTAATGACCGTACAAATACGGTAGACGGATTTTTAAACACCTATCTCCTTAAACGGTCCGTTTACCTTCAATAGGAATCGAGTTGTAATATTGAGGCGTAGGTCCAATAATACTAAGTATTCGTTCAGGTAGATAGCTTACACGTTAGGGTTTGACATTATATATCCGAAAGAATAAAATTTTATTGTAGGGGTTTTATAAAACCTTTTAAACTTTTAAGAAAAAACATGCTAGTAAATAATTATAACTTGAAAATAGGAAAGAAAATTTTCCAAAGAAACCTTCAAAATTCTCCATTATGTAATCAAAAGTGAGTAAAGTCCGCCAATTCAAATTGGTCAGCGTGGCCGACTATGGCCGAATTATAGAACAGTTATGCATTGTAATGATAATATGAATACAATAGCATTATAGCTAATATTGCTTTCAATAAACTAATTATGATCTAGTCAAAAAGAACCCAAATAAATGGGAAGGGAAATAGCCCACGAAATAGCAGATACGTTATCTGATGATAAGTGGACATCTCGCTCATAAACGTGAGTAAATCACCATAAGCATCACCGATGTGATAACGGCCAAGACAAAAAAAGCGAAAAAAGAAAGTAAGAACTAGCTTCTAAACCTAACGACGAATGATTATGATGTGAAAATTAAGGAAAACGTGAATTCGCTTACCATCTTGTACTTCGTATCTACTTACTGTCAAGCAAAATTGATGTGAAACATTAACTATCATAAGCAATAAATAAAAACACTAAAGAAAATCTTAAAATAATAAAATAAATAAATACTTGTGAAGAACAAAAATCGGAAGGAGAAAAGTTGTGACTTGTTGCGGTGACGAAAGTAATAAATGTTACCTAAAGATATCCTATGCGGGACAGTAAAGTTGGGCATAAAACGAGCGTGCAATATCGAGTTAGCGCACCAACGACAGAACACTTCCCGTAAACAACTTAAATCTTGACGCTCTGGTATCGAATAAACTTGCTTTCAAGTTTTACAGGTGCAGTTTTAGGGGAATTTGAGATGAAATTTTAACGTCCCAAAGTTCTATCATCTTCGTGAAATAATGCTTGCAGTTTGTTTAGTCAACATAGTTCAAATAGTTTTAAATGATTCAATTTTGAGATAAACAGTTTTAGAGGGGAAAGCTTAAGTAAATTATGGCATACTGTTTAAAATTTATTCATTCAATAAGGACGTTTTGGTGTATTCAATAAATACCAGGTTCATTGAGTGAAATATAATTTGATGCATGACAAGAAAGAATACTAAATACTACTATGTCTTACTTAAAAATATGAGAGTATTATTTTATTATATTTAACAAAAACAAAACAACTCGTAATAACATGAAATTCCAGAGGGAGATACTTATATTTTTGACACAATCTGCCTAAAAGTTCCCGCAACAGTTTTACTTTTCAGCAACTTCTACTAAGTAGCTTGTTACAATTTCTGAATAGGGTATAGAACCCAAGTTCTGAAAAACGTTTCGAACGGCAATTACATTCAAATTGATAAAAGGAGCCACCTGTTGGTCTCCGCACAAAGCGGATAAATGTTCTCGAAAAAGATTTTATTGCTAGAAAATGCTTCCGCGACAGATGTTTTGTGGAAGATTTGCCTCAAGACTTGGAAACTTCTCTTACACCACTCCACTGTACTATTTCGTATTCTTTGAGCAGTAGAGCTCATTGTCGCTTGCTAATTTTCTTTTTCCGACCAGTTTGACTCTTGCCAGCAGTCTGTAAGTCGTAAGATCCACTTGTAGCTTGTGTTGGGAGTTTATTGGTTTTACTACTACGTTACTCAAGCGATAACACTGTTTATGGGACGTAGCGTTTTTTAATGAAACTATGAATGTATCCAAGTAATTAGTATCTAAAATTATGTTTGCAGCAGATTTTTTTAAGGTTTTATAAATCTTCTATCTTTCCTTTATGGGCCCTTTTGTTATACGAGTGTTCTCTCATTGGTAAAATTCAAGCAGGAGATTAAAAAAAGGTAAAAAAATTAAGAATACACAATATGCTTGGGGCATAGGAATTTGCATATTTCATTTTTTTACACTTACATTTTTTTGTAATCCTGTCATCTTTAAGAAATCTAATTCATAAAATTATAATTCCTAAAATAACCATGTTATTTGCAACGTTGCGTTACCAAAATAATATATCGGCTGTACCGCGGGCTTAAGAGTGTGTAAATGCTTATATTTATCTTACGTGCCATTATCCAGTTTACATTAGGCTGATTGCAAACCCTAACTCCGTACATTAAAAACTCCAGAGAATTACAAATTATTAAAACATACCATAATAGCGAAGTAAAACAAACAAAAAGTAAAACATACGTGAAATCCGGCTGAACGTGTTTCGCTCACGAACCAATTACGGTATACGGCATTTAAGCTAAAATTTCAGTAATGAATATTTCCATGTCAGCAGCGAAGGGTGCGCCTTATCGTTTATCTATGACTCTAGTGTTGTCCGTTCGTAAATGTATGTTGTCAATGAAGATAGCGAATACTATAGCGATACTTTGTTAGCGAATGGGTCAAATGCGGTACAAAGAAATATATATTAGTTTGTTGCAACTTGTCACAATAATAGGGGTAATAAAAGGCGTAAGCACTAGTGATCTACCAGATCAAATAAAGATTGACCAAAGTCACACAGTTCACGTACAGATATTTATCAAACACTAGAGTTTAGTGTAGGAATCTAACCTATTCTTTATTATTATTCTTTTCTTGAGAGAGATCATCGAACCATCCGACCAAAAAAATATTTTAACACAAAAAATTGTTACATATTTCCAATGCTCTTATGTGTTTGTCTCGGATACACGTACTTGCATTCTATTCACAAGACTCGGAGGCTTATACAGGACGTAAAAAATAGGTTGACGACGGTAGCCAGTGTGTTAGAATTACCACAAGATGTCCCTATATTATGGAAGTCTCGATGGAGTGTATTACTAAGTTAGTGATCTCATCATCTTGAACTTCATCGCGATATTTATCTAAGCTAATACCTTGAAAAAGACTGTCTTCCTATGGTTACAGCTATCCTCATACACTTCATACACTTCAAAATCAATAATGTAATCAAAACCATAATTAATATTGTAAAGTCTTAATCTTTTGTTATAACTTTTCAAATTTCCCCGTTTCTGTCTATTAAATTATCGTTTCAAACGAATTGTCGGAAACAAAACGGTTCTATTATGAAGTGTTATCATGAAATCTTTATGAAGTAACAAAGTGATTGCCTTCATTAGGTTGGGTAGTACAATAAGAAAAATTCAATGACGCCGCAAACAAATGTAGGGTGGTTGAAACATTCTATGGGGTTGTGTATTGGCGAGCTTCGGTATCCTGTATCGATGTCGTTTGCATTTAAAATCTTTCGAGTACCAGGGTTTCCAGCCTGTGAAATAAAAATTTCAGGATAGAATATTTTAAGTGTTTTAACTACGTATACTTAAAAATAAAAGTATAAAAAGTCGTCATTTTGTTTAAATCGATTGCAATTATTATTTTGTGTTACTGACGACCCTGCTGCCTAGTTTGTAGCAACCCTGCCTGCGAAGCGAGGGGTCCCGGGTTCGATTCCCGGCCGGGCCAGATATTTATGTGACAGATAAATATTTGTGCTCGGGTCATGGGTGTTTATGTGATGTGTTATATATGTCGTTCATACCACCCGCGACACAAATAAAAACCTACTGCGGGAGTATGAGTAGTATTATTAACTTTTAGTTGCGTCGTAAAATCGCAATATTTTTTTGAAGCTCTGTGAAATTTATTTTATAAGATTGGATAATTTAAGATACAAAATAATCGATAAAAAGCTGTAAAAAAGAATAAAATACATGAATGCACCAAATGTTTGTTATTGATTTTTAAAATGGCGATAAAAAATATGTGGACAATCCAACAAATCCGTTGCATCTGGTAACCGCACACAGGACTGTATTAGAGAGGGGAATTGGCTAGGATCTTAATTTATCGAAGTTTTTATGGTTTAATTAACGGAATTCACTTAAGCGAGGGGTGGGCCTGCCTCGCCTGGCTGTCGACAGCGCGGTTTACGCTGTATTTTATACTAATAGATGTCCTCCTGGGCCACGCTATAATTAGCACGGCGCCATTGAAAGTTTTAATTGAAAAGCCTTTGTGCAGTTTTGTACTCCGTGAATAATTTTAGCATGCTCTACACACCACGCTTTATCTCGACACTTTATTCCGCAAGCGATACTCCATTTACGGTGTGGTTGCCTTTTGTGGTTAACTTTTGGTACATTTTTTCCAGTAAAATAACTTGTAGTTTTATGAAAATCTTGATATCTTTTGTCGGCTAGTGATTATAATGCAGCAAACGATTGATGTATAGCTATTTTGTTGAGAATTGGCTCATATTTTTATTAGAATCTGATAGGAAGCGCTTAGATTAGATTCTAAATTACAATTATAAGCTTCCTTGAGAAATACATCTATGAACACTTATGAAGTCAAATTACAAACCTTAAGTACTGTGCCTCCTTTTTTGAAACTTTAAGTAAACTGAGTAAAGTTGTTTTATTTTTGTTTATTCAAATCCTAATGGAGCCGCGGAGTTTGGTTACAATACTTACAATTTGAAACTCAAATAACGACCCAAGATCGAACACCGTTAGTATCAACATTCAAGATTAATTTTTGCGTTTATTGTTGTAACACTGCTCTTCAACTCACAAAATTAATTCACCCTTCCAAAATTGTAAATTCAAAACTGTAAATTGTAGCTTCTTGAGTTCTTGGCCCAATTATTATAACATTTATTCTTTACGAGGTAAACAGATCCCTATTTATTAGGGTTCATTATTAGAATTAATTTGTTTGTGTTATGTTGCGGGTCGGGTTAAGCGAAACCGAGTGAAAGGTTGTTTTCATATTTAAATGAGGGTTGAGGCTTGATTGTAGCCATTCACCTCGCAGTCAAGGGCCAGGCCTACCATACGTAAAACCCACAAAACCACAGAAATTAACGGAATATGAGATGAGATTATCGTACTTAGTTCAAACAGTATTGAAATATATTATGTAGAATAATTGCTTAACATGCGATCCAATTGTTTTCATGAGTATATACATATTTACGGCAATGGCATGAATTTAGTCGTGATAACTGATCGAAGGTGATGACCGCCGGTTATGAACAAGACAGGGTCCATCAATTATGTGTTGTTAAAAAGGAGCGATACACGGTTTTTGTAAAAATAATAAAGTGACGCAAAGTATACGATTTCTCGATATAATTTGAGAAGGGAGAAGTTGATTAGATTATAGAATCTCTAATACCTACATAAAAGACAAAGACAAGTCCAAAAACGTAGTAATGTTCTTGTATGCCGATTGTACTAGATTCGATTCCCGGTCACTCCTACTCCTACGAGTCTCCTGAGTGGTGTAATCATAATGTATCCTATCGTACAGATCCTAATATATTACAACGCGGAATGAGATTTCCACCATGTCTCTTATCTTACAAATCTGTTCACAAGTCAACCTTACTTCTATTTCTTCATAACAATTTTTAAAAATTAACATCTTATTCATAAAGGTGTTGGATCATAACAGCGGTTTTGTTAATTTTTAATTAGGGTAGATAGCGCCAGGTCGGCTATTCGCGTCGGGTTACCGAGCTAATTACCGCCCGTAACGGGATCTCTTACCCTACTCACTAATCTTTGGAAGAGGAACTTTGGAATCGTAATCTCTGATGGAAGATTGGGAAAATATCTATCATAATAATACTTTACATGTAAGATGACTACACAAGATATTTTTCTTTAAGAAAAACTTATTCTTATAGTGGTACTTAAATAAAACAGTTATTCTAAGTTTATTTAATGTTTCTTAAAGTCATGTTGATTGACAAATAACGAAAATTATTATAGGGGTTCCCTAATAAACTTCGTAACATAATAAAATACAGTTTATAGTTTTTCGGGATATGATAATAAGTACTTGCTAAAATAAGAGGATGTGAACCAACAGGAAGACAACAAAAGTTTACATGGAAAATACGATTCCCCGAATTTTGTAGTCGATTAACTAAATCGACTTGACGAACAAGTCGGTAAGCTATAAGCCTATAACTTAAATAGATTCTAATGATCATTATCTTTTGCTGCATCACTGTCGTAAAGGGGAACAAGAACTTTATGTTAACTTAGCATTTGAATGAACATTATTCAAAGTACCTATTCAAACATAATCAAGCTTAGGTGTGAAAGAGACAAAGTATGTATGTAAGAAGTCCAACAATTTGTGGAGTAATATACAAAGAGTAGGTAATGTGTGTAAAAAACACAATAGAGCGAAACCAGGGCTCCAAAGTGTTCGCCAGAGATCTGTCTATTGGGCAAAGTCAGCTTACGAGGTTGAAGACCGAGTCCGGCACCATAGTTACGTCGAAACCTGAAGTTCTGAGAGAAACTGAGAGATACTACGGACGGTTGTATACCTCCTCTCAAGCTCCACCTCCCAGTGAGGAGAGCGACAAGAGAGCTAAATTAACCCGGCACTACACAGAGGATATCCCGGACGTCAGCCTGTATGAGATTAGAGAGGCCCTCAAACAGCTTAAAAACAACAAGGCACCGGGAGATGACGGTATCACCGCCGAGCTGCTAAGAGCTGGGGGGAAACCCCTCCTAGTGGCGCTCCAAAAACTGTTTGATACCGTCATCCATACTGGAACTACCCCGGAAGCGTGGAGCACAAGTGTGGTGACTCTGTTTTTCAAAAAGGGCGATAAAGCCCTTTTGAAGAACTACAGGCCGATCGCACTTCTGAGCCACGTTTATAAGCTGTTTTCGAGGGTGCTCACAAATCGCATTGCACGCAGGCTTGACGACTTCCAGCCTCCCGAACAAGCAGGATTCCGGAAAGGCTACAGCACCATAGACCACATACACACACTGCGGCAGATTATACAGAAGACCGAGGAGTATAATCTGCCGTTATGTGTCGCCTATGTGGACTATGAGAAAGCCTTTGATTCTATCGAGACCTGGGCAGTACTAAATTCTCTTCAGCGGTGCCGGATCGACTACCGGTATATCGAGGTATTGAAGTATTTGTACTCATCAGCCACCATGTCCGTCAAAGTACACGACACAGCCACGAACCCCATCCAATTGCAGAGAGGTGTCAGGCAAGGGGACGTTATATCCCCAAAACTGTTCACCGCTGCATTGGAAGACGTGTTCAAGCTGATGGAGTGGAAACGACGTGGCATTAACATCAATGGCGAATACATCACACACCTGCGATATGCCGATGATATAGTCATCCTGGCAGGATCCCTGGAGGAACTAGGTACAATGCTCGGGGACTTGAACAGCGCCTCACAACGGGTGGGTCTTAAGATGAACATGGACAAGACGAAAATCATGTCGAATGTCCATGTCACACCCGTACCGGTTGTTGTTGACGGCGCTGCTCTCGAAGTTGTAGACGAATACAATTATCTGGGACAAGTGATCCAGATGGGTAAGTCCAACTTTGAGAAAGAAGTCACTCGTAGAATCCAACTCGGATGGGCTGCGTTCGGGAAACTGCGTCATATCTTGTCGTCCAAAACACTACCTCAGTGCCTGAAGTCGAAGGTGTTCGAGCAGTGTGTGTTGCCAGTGATGACATACGGATCCGAGACGTGGTGCTTCACTATTGGCCTAATCCACAAGCTCAGGGTAGCACAGCGGGCTATGGAGAGGGCTATGCTCGGTATTTCTCTACGTGATCGTATCAGAAACGAGGAGATCCGTAGACGAACAAAGGTGACCGACATAGCTCAAAGAATTAGCCGGCTGAAGTGGCAATGGGCTGGCCACATAGTGCGAAGGACCGATAACCGTTGGGGAAGAAAGGTCCTCGAATGGCGCCCGCGTCTCGGAAAGCGAAGTACAGGACGCCCCCCGACAAGATGGACCGACGACCTGAAGAAGACAGCGGGCATCCGCTGGATTCAGAAGGCTCAGGACCGGTCAGAGTGGCGCAAGTTAGGGGAGGCCTATGTCCAGCAGTGGACCTCTAAGGGCTGATGGATGGATGGATGGAGGTAATGTGGACGCAATCGAGGGATGAATGTGATCGCTTATGCAAAGCCTTTATGTGTGCTCTGAAGGGCAATGTAAGTCGTCGATACGATTTGATCGAATTTTTATAGTCAGGTAGACGTTAAGCCTTGCGAGGTCACGTCATATTGAACTTTGTATACTGAGATAAGTCATCATAATAGGTGGAACTCGGTCTAGTCTCCTCAATTGTCAGGAGAAATGGACAGCTCTGTAGTTTAAACTTTAAACAAATAAAAACATTAAAAGATATCTTTTTGTGTGGAGGAATGCTGGAAAGACTTTACAGTTTTATTTTACGAAAGATAAATTCGCAATAGGAACATAAAAGTCTATCCTTTGCGGAGGCAACGGGGAAGAACCGTAAGGAATTTTTGGAAGTTGGAACGTGTTGAAAATGGTTCCGGTCAAGGCCTCTCCTATTCTTTGTAGGTTAAAACTGAATCTAAAATTTTAATTTTTCTAAAATTGTATTCATGTCATCTAAAATTTTATAAAAATATTGTCTAGAAATTTATCGGCGACTTGTACAAATTATGTTGGCAATTTTCAGCTTTAACAGAGTCAAAAAAATGTATTATATCCCACGATATCAATTATTCAAAAATGTAATATTCACATTTCTTTACAAATGCTGTAGAAGCCCAAACTTACTAGACAGATTTTTGCCTCGACATGTTTTTAATAAAAGCCAGATTAAGGAATCGGCTCGACGCTTACATTATAGGCAGTGGAAAGAATGTCATATAAGGCGCGACGCGCTTGGATACATTTTACACCTCGCTTCACGCTTTCCCTAAATCTGTCGTCATTTTGGTACGATCCCGAGGACGTAGGGGCAAGTTGGATAGTCACGAGATATTCGGGGCTATTTCTCACACGAGTACCTCGACCTACCCTTGCTTCAGCTAACTTCATTGTTTTAATATTTCAGGACTGCAGAGTAGTCGTGTTACTCGTACGTTATGCTAGGGTGTAATTTCCTCAGTCAGGTACAAATGGTCCCTGTTGCTTGAAAAATTTGACTTCCAAATTTATTAGTGGTATTTATTAGTGGTATGTTTGAGATAATATAGACAAGTAAAGGTTTGAACAATAAAGTTATTAAATAAAAGCTTAATTTTTAACCCCCGACCAAAAGAGGTTTAATAAGTTTGACGAGTCTGTGTATCTGTATATCTGTATGTCTGTCTGTGGCATCGTAGCTCCCAAACGTATAAACCGATCTTGATCTAAGTTTTTGTTTGAAATGTGAATTAATCGAGTGTTCTTAGCTATGTTTAGTGTTAGTAAAACTGTCGGGGGTTTTTTAAATTTTAATTTAAGATTATTGAATAAACAATTGCCAATTTTATTGATAGCATTCACTTGGAACTTTTGGAGAACGATGATATACATTTTATCATCGTCTCATATTTGAGTATTATCATTTAACACAAAAGCTCATTAGATTCTTCTCTACATTCTACATTATAACACGAACACCTATTTACAGATTTATTGTGTAAATTATTTAAAATTAACTACGTTACCCTTCCTATACATTTTAATTTTCCACCTTCATTTTTAATCTCTTGACCCATCTGAACCAAAAACAAAATTTCAATTTCAATTTTCAAAATTTCTGTATCAAAGACAATAACATATTGTAACATACCACCCGACCCGAAATATCCTTACCTACTTTAAACAGAAATAACCGGCTTAAACTCTTAAACACTTGTTAGCGGTCTCAATGAGTCGGGTTCTTATGTCGGATGAACAAAGAGGTTAACCCTGGTCCACGCCATTTGTGTTTTCCCGTGCAGACAAATCGGTAACAATAAAACCCGGTTCCTTCACAATGGCTCCACGCATGGCCTGCTTTTAATTTGCCGAACGTATATCGGATGGCGCGCTTCGTCGGCATCACTTAAAAACACTCCCTGGAAAATCCTACCCTGTCTCTGTGGAGTAATGTTTGGCACAATAACTATAATAATATTATACAAAATTGTATTATTAAATAAATTAGACGGTAGGTAACATTTATTATTAATGTTGATGTTTATTCAGCTTAAGCTCTATTTCACTGAATTTAATTTCCAATCCTATAAAGTTGTCTGAAATTGTTTTTGTAAAATGCGGATTGGAAGATTTTGTAATTTTTTGCTATAATAAAAGATTAAATTAAATAATAAAGCTATAAAAATTTCCTCGCAATATTTTGCGTCACTGAAGCAAAACTAAATAGTGTTAAATGGATGGGTATACAATAATTCCAATTCCAAATAGCCGTATTGGGCGGCTTAGAATACTAACCCCAATCCCACGCCGGATGGATGTCGTAAAAGGCGACTAAATCTGGCACGCTGGTGGTAGGGCCCCTCGAGAGATTATATTGGTAGTATTGATTTTAATTTTTAATTAATACCATTATTACTATTATTATTTCTCCATGGGGTTTGCGTGGATAGCTACCACCCTTGAGCATGAGTCAGCCGCCAAACGACTCGTCGTGTTCCGAATGGGGGCTTGAGAGCCAGTTCTTTCTTTCTTTCTTTTTCTTCTCTATTTCTTGGCCCGCAACGCATTAATGATGCCTTTGGTGTTGTTGATGTCCATGGGCGACGATAGCCACTTACCATCAGGTGGATCGTCAGCTCGTTTGCCGGCTATTTCCATAAAAAAATGCATGCATTTCTACAAAAAATAATGTATTTTATTTTACCAGACCAACCTATAAAATACGTATTCTACAATCTAGGTAAGTGGATATCTACGCAATTTCAAACCCAGCCGTATTTTAGTTTTACAACGCACATTTTATTGTTGGCGTAAATTCCCCACAGAGATTTCCGTTTTTAGTGGATGTATCAACAAATCTACAATAATTAAAGCTGAGTCGATTGCCTCATCGAATCCGAGATGATAGTACCAAAGCGGAAAGTAATTAGAAGCTCGTGGTCTGTCAGGCGTGCGATGTTTTGTTGATAATTCAATAATCTTGGCTCGAGACTCCTCCGATGGCACTTAAAAGCCCCCGTAAATCGACGAACGCCTCGATTCGATAACACTCTTACATAATCAGTTATCTTATTTTTTATTCCCTACACAACATTTAAAAGTTCGCAGAAAAGTAATAAGTATCGAATTTTGGGACACAAATAAAGTTAAATTGGTAAAGTTGGGCCAGGTAGATAGATATGGGTGACATCGATTACCAGTGTACGTTATTCAGAAGGTATAGAATAGATTGCTTTTGATGAGTATATCATTTCAATGGATATGACAATATATTTATTATATAAACATCATAATATCAGGGTGGAATATAAATACGGCAGTTGGAGGAAAAGTACCCTGAATATTGATGATGGCTTTACTGAAAGGAGGCATTCCTTTATTTTCAAAAGTAAGTAAAACTGCATCTGCTTGAACCGGGTATCGAACTGGTGAAATGTGAAAACAAAACATTCTGTATTTTTATGACGCCAAGAATTTATTGTATTAAAAGATACTACAGGTCAGTAGAAGAATTGAAAACCGAAGTTCAAAAAGAGATCTCATTTTGAGATTTCATTGTAAGTGGATGTATACTTTTGATAGCAAGTAGGACCTTTACACGAAAAATTTTTCAACTAACTCATTTTTCTTGGTTTTCCCTTAATTTAAGATACTACGTTGTTTAACAGAAATTGATCCTTATGAATTAATGAAATAAAATGAATGACCCTTTCGGTTAATATCATAAAAATACAGGGTGTTTTTTTTTGACACTTCACCGGTTCGATACCCGAAAATTAGAAAAAATCTTTGAATGCAGTTTTACTTAGTTTAGAAAATAAAGGAATGTTTCCTTTCAGTAAAAGAACAATGCCCAAAAATTATTTTTCATTTTTGTTAGCGTCTTAAAACGTCAGTTATACCGAAGCAATTCAATTATTTTTTTACGTATTTTAAAATTAATACCTGTACCCGTATTACCCAGCGTAAAATAATTTTATTAATAAGTGATGAATTGACTATAATAACAATGATGTCAACAATGTCCATTTTCATTCGGGCACTCACTTCGATACATAGCTTGTATCAAGCAAGATAAAGGGAGACTTCTGGCCAATATTACAGACAGAATTTCGTTATAAATGTTGGTATGACAAATGTAATGATGTCAAATTTCCATTTCCGGTTGTCAATCAAAATAAAGTCGAATAAAATAATGGCAAAAATTACAGGCAGCCGTAAGTCTCCCCTACTCTATGAGACAATAGTAATAAGAATTCAATCTCAAAATACTTTGGTTCTGGGGTGTGTCTGCTGAAAATTCTTATATATGTAAGCTCAGAAATTAAAGCGGCAATTTTTAGAATTTTTTTTATTTTAAGACGCTAAAGTTGAAAATGAAATAAAACGATGTATGGCAGTTGGGCATTGTTCTTTGGTATCATCAATATTCAGCTATGTAAAAGTAAAATAATATTTTATTGTATCGACTATTTATAATTATCAAACTTCCATGCCAGTTTCTGTTTATTATTTCTGTAAAAGAACAACTTTCCATAGCTACCAATATTGTGGTTACAGCAAATCCGGGGTTCGCGAGACAGTGAGGGTACAGTAAATCTAAACCCTGACAATATTGTGGGCAAATTGCCGGGCTCTGTTATAAGTGAAAAATATCGTTGGAGGTTTATTTTGCGGCTGTCTAGGGTGCGTTCACTTTATATGGGGAAATGGAGCAATTAATTTAATTAGTACTCAAATGTATGCTCGCCACAGGCGCGCCGCAACGTGGTAAGTTATGCGAACATTTTTATTAAAACTATTTATCTTTAAAATGCTTCGTGGTTTTAATAGATTTATTATATTCATAGCGTTTAGTTATATCTAATGAGCGTTTTGTTAGTAGTTGTTAACATTTATTGTAATTAGTGTCTTAGCTTATTAATGTTGTGAATGGGTGTAGTAATAAGACCTTAACATATTTTTTGTATCATCATAATTGAATTTTACGCGTTAACAAGGGACCTTCGATGGGTTGCAAATGTCGACAAATATCTTTGGATTTACAATATAAAATCAAATTTTACCAACTTGCCGATTTTCTTTCATTTATTGCACATTTAATAAACATTAAGTAAACATCGCTACACTGCTTATTAGTGAATAAACACTTACAATTGAGCCTTATAAACAAAACGACCGAATGACTGTAAAACACAAAAAGGACTATTCACCGTAATTAATTCTACAAACCGGCAATCGGCTAATGAATCGTACGAATGATCTATAAAGCTATTCGTGTACCTCCGGACTATAGCACCCATTAACACATTAGTGAAGTGGTATGTCCGTTCCTTCGATGTAACTTAATATGTGTTTAATGGTGCCCGAATAAGGTGTAAATTACATTGGGGGCGAAAGTCGGTCACTAATGAATGAAACAGTCGATGCCGTATGATAAATGGATGGGAGCGGTCGCGAATATACGTGGTCGCAAGTATACTCGTAGTATACCTAAGTGGATTAGCTGCTAATACTACTGCTATGATAAAGTCGTTGTACAAATAAAATGAAAAAAAAAATATTGGCTTCAACCTATTAACGGCCCACTACTGGGCCCGTCCTCTTGAGGAGGCCTAAAGCATACTCCACCACGCTGCTCCAGTGCGGATTGGTGGAGGGGTTAGTGGCCAACCCAAATAAATATTAAAAAATAAAAATAAATGTTAAAAAAAGAAAAATATCGACTAGAAGTCTTCATTGCAAAAAAAAACAAATATGACTCCCAAAAGTTTTATTATTATAGTACGCATTTATTCTACTATAGTTAGTGCTATTAACTATTTTTAATAGATTGCTGTAAAAAGCAACGACAAATATTTTAAATAAGACACACACAGATGTTTTCATGGAAAACAAACTTTTCAACAATTTTTCAAAGTAGATCTCCGTTCAATTTGAATCTGCGCTTTGATTTTATTCCTCCAGTATTTTTTGGGCACAAACTACAATGATTCTTCCGGTATTCGGGCTTTTGTGAGGCTTAATCCCGACTAGTTTATCGAAAGCCAACCGAGTTGTCCTGTCTGTATAACGGCTGGCTAGTTGGAAGTTATGAGCTTGCCTGTTACAGATATACTCTCCAATTTGAACGAAAAAATACATTTACCTGCACCGGATCAATTTTACTTCTATTCGGTAAATTTAACTGTAACTATCGATAAAATATGAATGTTATTTTCACAAATAGTTTTTTACGTCATTATATTTAAATAATAAAACCCATCGCAATGTCAAAAAACAGAGTAGGTATTTATAACTATCTAAAATGTGTTTAAAATTGTAGGTCCTCTTTAACAAAGTATTGTAATTTTAAATCCATATAGGTATGTATACTACCTGTTACTATATGCACGGAATTCGAGTATTTTAAAAAGTGCTCAAGTCTATCTTGGGGTTGGCAAACAGTTGCATTTACGATTGCCTATCGTATGCGGTGGAGCCCGCTTACGATTGGGGCCCTATTTGATTGGGGCCCTATTTCCCGCTCAATCATCCACTCGAGACGTTCTGTTGTCTGCGTCCGGCGATTGTTTTTTTTTAAGACAATAACGTACTTGACTATAGATTCAAGAGATTTAAACTTGGAAATAGGTACCTAATTTAGAGATTTATTATAACTTTGGTTTACAAAAATTATTATGCTTTTTGTGGTTTTAATCCTCTCTATTGTAAAACGAGGCCTTTTAACTATAGTGGGGCAGTAATAAATGGAAACAAATTATTTCAGTCTGCACTGATTTCAGCTCATTACAAGGCCTACAAAGCGCTACAAAGCCTCCAGGCTACAGGCTTGTGTCGATCCTAAGTGATCAACCGAGTTGACCATCAGCGGGCGTGGTCTGTATTTGAATTTCTTGAGCGCTTCCATGCTTCTGAGGGCACCTAAAGCTTTACGTCCGTGACGGTTGTTATCGTTAAATAGCGGTCGTTAAGCTTTGTCGGAGGTCTTCGCACGACACAAACCAATAACCTACCAAATCGCACTGAAGCATTTTGGCGCAGTCATAGGCGCAGTACACTCATTTATGAAGAAAAATCCGTGTTCCGTGATCCATAAATAGGTTGTAGCCTGTGGTTGAAGCCAAGCGGCCAATAAGGTAAGGGCTCCATGTCATTACTGATGACAAATTGTAGCTTCTCTACGCTTTGTGGAATAGTGATAGAATATCGTATCTATCACTATTTTTATTTATGTGCCTATGTTATTACCATTAAGAAAATAACGTCCCATAGGACTTAATTTTATCTGACTTAAATGAGAACTAGATAACTAAATTATATATGATAGCTAGGTTTTACCTATATCACCACGTCTCTTATCATCAGTCATTAATGGGTTGAAGCCACGATTCTTATCAATACAATCGATAGATAATATACGAGTAGATAGTGATTCAAATTTGGAATACATGCCAATGTGAACAATAAGCTGTAAAAATAAATTTCCACCGTAAAAATACAAGAAGATTCAACACTGTAACATGAATGTTCCGATTTTCTGGCTATCTCCGGAATTCTGATATTCAATATAAATGCCTTCATATTACGGGAATGAAATGAATAGATTATACTAACATAACAAGCATGTAGACGCTCTTATAATACTGTAAAATATTTGTTTACTTATTATTCGCAGCGAATGGTGTAGCGAATGAATATTGTATAGTCACTGATTCAAATCACATAGAACAACGTCAATCTGACATAATACCTATAATAAGGTGATCAATCTGTCATTTTTCCATTTTTGGTGCGAAGCGTTGCGAAAAACTTTCGTATCACTTGTTATTTTATATTAATCATCGATAATAATTAAATCGGACTTAGATTTAATTATATTCTCATTTTAATCGGTATATAGGAAGTTTTATTACTATAATCTGAGTACCGACTATAAAATTGATAATCTCAATGAAGCTACAATGCATAAAAATAAATAACAACAAATTTATTAAATACAGTTATTATCTCTTGACTTCGTAAGCTTATGTATATTAAACTTCTAGAAAACATGTAGAATATGAATAAAATAAAATCATCATTTAATGTATAATATTATAAAAATATCATAATACCTAATAACATTGATTACAAATAACTGATCACGTAAAACAATCTTCGAATAAAAATGAACGTAAAACAAAACCGATAAATTCGGGTTTCGGCGGCGGATCTCATAACGAGTCGTGCTCGGTTGTTAAGGGGCGTCGAGTTTCCCCTATTGATTACCCAAAAAGCGGAAAATAAAATTGTCTACCTCTAGGCGAAACCGAAACATAATACTGCGGTGGAGAAAAATATATTGCTGGTAACTAGCTCTTGCTCGCTCTCTTCGCCGCCACTTAAATAAATTAAATCTTAGGTTTTAGTTTAATGACGCTGATCCTTGTATCCTCATGAGATTGATGAATCTTCACTTACTGGTATTTGACTTTGAAAGCAGAGGTACACGGCGTAGGTATTTAATGTATCTTATATTGGGTTGCGTGGCAGATGTGTATTGAGAGATATTTTTATTTTTCCATTTATCAATAACATAATTGATATAATAATATTTGATCGGTGGTGTGTGTTGTATGGCAATAAAATAACATCAAAGACATGGAAAGTGTTAGCTCTGTCTAACCAAGGATCACTTGCTCGGCAGGGATACTATACAGGGTGGAAATAAGATAAAAGGCGGTAGTTGGAGGAAAAGTACCCTGAATATTGATGATGGCTTTTACTGAAGGGCAACATTCCTTTATTTTCAAAATAATTAAAACTGCATTCAAAGATTATTGAAAAATCACCTGCTTGAGCTGATAATCGAATCGGAGAAATGTGTAAAATAAAACAACCTGTATTTTATGATACCAAACGAAAGTGTCATTCAAAAGGATCAAATTCTTTTAAGCGAAATCAGCCGAAGAACAAATCCGTTTATACGTGAAAATGGTTCTCATTTTGAGCATTTCATGGGTCAAATACCTAACCCATTTTTTTAGGAATTTTACGATACAAAAAATTTCAACTAACTCATACTTTTCTTGGTCTTCAAATGTTAAATGTTGCTTAAAAGAAATGGAACTTATGAATGATCCTTTAGGTTGGTATCATAAAATACAGAATGTTTTATTTTTCACATTTCACCGGTTTCATTCCCGGCTCAAGTAGGTGATTTTTCAAAAATCTTTGAATGCAGTTTTACTTACTTTTGAAAATAAAGGAATGTTTCCTTCCAGTAAAATTTACCATCATCAATATTCAGGGTACTTCAGGGTACCTCCAACTACCGTCTTTTATTTCCACCTTGTATATTTTCAAATGATTGCGACCAGCAGAATCGAACCTGGAACGTTTACTACATAGCCAAGGTCACGACTAGAACTCTATGGTCATCTAACAATCTATTGTACTATATAGTCTTATATAATTACTCTATAAGGTAATCTAATTTACATAATATCTAATTATTCCGTGTAAAGATATAATTCTTTTAAACTAAAGTCTACAGGCTCCAAGATCAAAATATCTTATAATAGCATTGCATTTACCCTTCAGCTTGTTTCGTTCATGTAGCAGAAAGTTATGGCTCGATGGCAGATTCAAGCTGAAATTGTACGACAAAGTTCGTATCCGCGCAATCTTTATCGAATAAAGCAGTTTACTAACCGCAACTGCAAGGAAACTTCGGAGCCACCCGCTATTATCAATTTACAAAATTTCCTAGACCGATGTTATGTTATGATGTTATATTCAAAAGAATGCCGATATTGTAGACAAAGTATAATAGATATTGTTTTCCAACCTCTAAGATAATGTAACATTTTGTTTACCAATAACGATTCGAAAATTTAAAATATATACATACTTGAAAGACAAATGCAGGCTATTCTATTATTCTTTCTTTCCCTTCGGCAATGCAACGGTATTGAAAATAACACAATAAATATAACATTAAGTTTATTAAATATACATAAAGTGTTACATAACTTATTCCATTAGTGTTACGAACAACTGTTTGAAGACTTTATTAAACTTTACGTAAACTTTACTTGACGATCGATTTAGAAATGATTAGATAAGCAGGTTTATTTGGGTTTGTTTTGGACTTTGCTGAGTAAGTTTCCTAAGGGGTATTTTTTTATTAATTTATCACACCAATTTAAATTGCATTTTAAATATTTTTCACTTTTTATTTCATAAATAAATAATAAACTAAATTAGGTAAGTATGCCAGATACACCAAATATACTGCTACTTCATGTGTTATAAAGCCAAAAAAAGAGATGAAAATTTACTGTTATTTATGGTTTTATTATAATAGCTCATAATAAATTAACTAAACATAAATTCCAAAAAAAGCAAATACACACAGCCCTATTTCCGTGTTCATGTCTCTAACCATAGATTTGTGAGTTATCAAGGAAAACCATCTCGAATTAGTTTCTCACTTGAAGTAACAAGAGGGCGCTTGTGCAGATACTCTTATTTTGGTGTTCATAATAACATATAGGATGCAAGAAGGGGAGTGTAGTCCCGGATTTATTTGGTTTTTATTACTTTTTTACGGGGCCCGCAGAGAATGTTACTTATAGGCTGCTAACACTGGATATGTTATGATCAGTAACATTATGTCACGGAATAGCAGCCTCTCCGTTTTATCATAACGTAAAAAGATGGAAGTGCCACGATAAGTAACTATAACTTTGATGGTTATCATTTAGTTTCATGGTTATTGCGTTGGTGGCTTTTAGAAACAATAAGTGTTAAGTTTATGATTCCTACAGCGTAGGTGTTAGAAAACCTATATTAATTGAAATAGCTGGTGTAAGTAGTTTTAAAGACTCGTACAATAAACGGCTGATTCTTAAATTTACTTCTCTTCTCTTAGGCACTTCTCTTAGGCAGAAATCCAAATCCGAATTAAACATTTTGTGGGGTTTCATCATTGAAATACTATTACTAGCATATAGACCTGGGCACCTCAGATAACGGAGGTAAGTAATAAATTATTTAGGGCTATGGGATTGCTAAGGCGTCTACGTAATGTTCTTCCCATTCCGACAAAAATACAGCTTGCTCAGTCTCTTCTTCACCCTATCCTTGACTATGCCGACATTTGCTATCTGGACATAACTGAGGAGCAATTAAATAAACTTGAGCGCCTCCAAAATGTTTGTATAAGGTTCATATTTGGCCTCAAAAAATATGACCATATTTCCGAATTCAGATCTTCACTCAAGTGGCTCCCTATTCGCCTTCGCCGGAATTCTCACATACTTTTTGCTTTATACTGCGTGCTATTCAAACCCAATTCCCCTCCTTACCTGAAAGAACGCTTTCAATATTTACACCTTAGTACCTTACTCATGATCGGTACCTTCGCTCCACTCATAATCTTTTGCTCAGTACTCCTGCCCACTCTTCCTCCTTCTACATGAAATCCTTCTCTGTAACTGCTGTCCGTCTTTGGAATTCCCTTCCCTTAGCTATCCGTCGCTCCCAGTCCCTTGAATCCTTTAAGAATCAGGTAAAATTATTCTACCTTGGTAGTTTTGACACTAACCGCTAATTTGAATGATTTCTTTAACTTTAAATTAATTTCATAATCTTGTATATTATATTAATATTTGTAGTTATTCCTTGTATGTGTAAGTATTATGTAATTCTTATTTAAGTAGTTTATCTTATTTATAATATTGTATGTGCACCCTACCCTTTTCACACTTATGTCTTTGTCCTCTGCCCAAAGGTTGTCTGGAAGAGATCGCTCTATAGCGATAAGACCGCCTTTTGTACTACATGCTATTTATATTATGTTCTAATGTAGTTTACTACTATTTGGTGTGTACAATAAAGAGTATTCTATTCTATAGAACATACACTCCGAACACCATGTATGTCCCAATGCATTGGCGCCACGTGGCTTCAATCCTCAATGAATTCGTTCGATCTTGAAAGGAGAACGGGGGCTCAATTTTGAAATTGAACCTCCCGGGCGGGACACACATTTTGTTCGAGATGTCTGTTCTATGACATTATACTTCAATGGGTTTCATCAGCAAATTATAACTCGATATATTTCGATTTACCTTCAGTGTTACCCGATTTACCATTTATTCGATGTCTCACGCTATTTGCTATCTGTAACTACAACCACGAGTGAGTACACAGGACATAACAAAACGATGCACTCAAAGAAACTAAAGCAACTTGGCGCGGCGTTGTTCTAGAGTAAAAATAAAATAATAGAGGTTGTTCGCGCCCAATGGCCGGAACGAATCGCGAGTGTTTGCATTTGATAAGGTTAGGGCGGACTGGCGGGAGGGTTACAAGCTACAGCCTTCTGAGTAATGTAATATGGAATAATGATTGAAGCCCAGCCGCGTATTAATCTTATTTCTTAAATATTTTACGTGGGAATATTTTTTATGATATTATAGTATTACAGTATTATTTTGACGTTAAACGATACTTGAATACTAACTAAGATACTAATGTTACCAATAATTACTACTTTTTTATCTTACTATAAATCAGATAAATAAAAGTAACACAAAACAAATCATCCATGCCCAAAGAACTTCCTCTTCAATAATAAATGAACAACTTTTTGTAACTGAGACAAAGAACCTCGACAGACGTTCTAAAATGGATTATTCCAGAAAGATAATCAGTCTCATAAAGATTAATATAAACACACGAGCTCCTTAGCCCGCGTTATTAATGCACGGGACGTCCAAAGGACAGCGCACCTATTACAAAAAGACCGAAACCAAAACACAATTTAAAAGAGAATTCTTAAACAGCGAAGACGGTGCAAAAAGACAATTCGGTCCGCCCGGGAGCCGTTTGTCTTTGCTATTGTGAACTTTTATTTCGCCCACTTTTATGAATTATTTCCAGTTGTTTTTATCACCGGTAAATTTAAATGGAAGCCGCAGAAGTTGGTGCAACGCGAGGAATTTTCTGTTTGAATTTCTGTTCCCTGCAATTACTGCCGTGCGGTTCTTTCGTTTCCCTTTTCAGTGTCAGAACTGCCGGACAATATCGCTCCATACATGAAACGGGCGAAAAATTATTTGGGGTGATTGGAAGTGTCTAGAAATGACAGTAAAACTGAATCTGCTTTAATAAATAATTAATTAATTTATCAATGTGTGTGCAAAAAAGTATGTCAGGCGAGATAGTACCAAGAAATGATGCGGAACGAATTTCGCATTTTTCTCCCAAACCACTGGCTCTACAAGAAAAACGTGTAGGACTTAAATGTCAATATTTTTATGGCCTATATAACTTTAACTTTAACTATCATAAGTTCGAAAAATATTTGACCAAATTTAATTTTATAATACCTAAAACTTTTCATCTATTATTGTTTCGTTTTTTTTACTTCATTGAAGTCACGTCTGCCACTGTATCAGTTGACCTATTGTCAATTCGATTTTTAACTTTACTCCGACATTTCATTTGGTTGAAAAACTTTTTCCTGAAGTTACACTTCGCCGAAATAACCTTTGTTGGAAGTATTATGTTTCGCAATATTCATTATCCATCCATCCATCTATCAGCCCTGGGAGGTGCATGCAAACAAGCATGCAACATGCAGCAAGCATTGTTTCTGTCACGGCTCCGACGCTGCGGGGCTCTGGCGGTCCCACGCAAGCTTGTCATCGCAGATGGTTTTAACGCTCATCACCTGCTCCTCAGCTTGCGGGCCACCTCACCCCTTCGCGGGTTTACATTACATTCTAGAGGTAGGACAGACAAGAAGTTGGTTTTGCAGCAATTCGTTTCTGTCCCTAAATTTTGTAGCACAACATATTAACTTTTTATGGAACTATTTTAATTTAATATTGAAAATGCTAGCGAGTAACCGGCTATATATTTTTGACCAAATAATATTTTGTAAAATGTTGTTTCGGTATGGTGTATATATAGCCTCGTAAGTCCTGTTATTTTTTTATACATGTTACTCTAACGACCTAATGTACTTTGAAAAGTACATACTAAATATAGTGAGTGCTTCAGACCCAGAAAAAAATTTCATTATCAGCAAGTTTAGAAGTTACACCTAGCCATAATGTATTTTTTGGTATGTTTGATAGTGACATTGATACTTATCAGTAATCAGTTCATGTTAAAGATGGCAGGCACCAGGCAGAGTTGTCCATAGATTAAGGAAGTAAAAAGTTATCGTGATTTTGCCATTTCAAGAAATACTTTGTTAAAAGAGAGCGATCGTTTCATTGTACTCCACGTAGTACATTATGCAGTCATTCCTGTTGTATAATGCAATTGTCAGGTCTGAATTACTAGAAGTAATTTGTACTTCATAAAGTACGCTAGGACTTAATATGAGGATAGTAGTAATATGGCAAATATATCATTTAGCAAATGAAAAAAGTTCAAAAGAAGCTTCGACCAATACCAAAAATTATGATATAAAATATTTTGTAAATCGGTAAAATAATATCTATGACACATGATACTTCGATGATCTAAAAATATGTCAAATAATTCATATAGCAAAAAAGACGTCGGTCAATAGTTTTCCGTAAAATGAAATTCGAACGAAAAAAAATTCGAAAAAGTGATCGATTCCCGTAATGTAATTTCTTATTTCAGTTGTTGTAGTCTGCCTAACTATAGCAGCAACAGAAAAATCACGGCAACACTAATACTGAAAACCGTAGTGATTAAGTACTCTGTGCTGAAAACGTTCACAGACTAAATATACCATTGGAACCGTAATTCTAAATTAATCAACAGTAATCATGTCACTATTCAATGATACTAATCTGTCTTATTAAATACGTCATCATGAATCATTATTCAACACACATCACGAAGAGCTACTCAAATTAACCTCTTGTTTGTCGGTGGGCGCGCTTGTAATGCTAATTCCCGTCTGCCAGCCAGCCAGCCAACACTCCGGCTTTTCAGCGTAATTGACGTCACTATGCGACTAATTGAATAGTTTACTGCAAAATTCGGTCTGAATTTGTAATGTAATAGTATAGTTTGAGGTGAACTTTAACCAGTATAATTGGTATCAAATAAATGTTAGATCTCGTCTATTTGAATTCAAATGAATTTCAAGATATTAGATTATTTAGGTGATGCTAAATTAAAGTTTAATTCAATTATACTTTATACCTTTGTGTAAAGTGTTCAAAGACTTTTATGTCAGAAGAAAAGCGGACTTCATACAATCATTGGATCATTTGATGCAGTCCTTGCTTGTTGTTAAAGCTTTAAACAAAAAAAGTAACCATACAATTCGTTCAATTTCATAATGTGTTTACAATGTATGATTTTCTCTAAATGCTATTAGAGATCTAGGACCGTATCTTACCCAGCGAAACGAAATGAACGATGAAAACGAAATGAACGATTATCAAATTATCGTTAGCGATAGTTATAAATTACTTACATTAAAATACATACATAAAAATAACATACATTACAAATTTTTAGAGACATTTTTTTCTCCATAATACCTACCAGGCTGTCCACAGTAATTACAATAAAATCATGATAATACGATAAAAAATTAAAATAACTCGAAGATAGTTAAATGTTTCCATAAAAAAGAACTGCAATGCAATGGCAGATACGAAGTGCAACCTCTAATAAAAGCAGCAGACGCAATAAAAACCGGAAGAAGAAACAAGATGGGGCTTAAAAATTTACACGCATAGTAGACTCCCGCTCGCCCGTGAAGAATTCCTGTTCCAAGCAACGAAATAACGCGAACAAATAGGAAGCGTTGACGAAACGAATGAAAAAGAATACCCTCGGAGCATTCTCAAATCCAACAAACGTAAAAGAGATTACCCACGCTCCAACTGCTCTCAACTTGTATAAACAAAAAAAGCTCAATTTGTCTGCTTTAAAATAAAGCGAAATTGCCATAGACTGTGTAAAGACGGTCCAGGAATATTAAAAACGTTTTAAAAAGGACAACAAAGAGCGCGAATGCTAGGCTATTTGAATTTATATTGTGACAAGTGACTGGTAGCGCGGGAGATTTGGGCGCCTAAAATGTTTTGTAATTTTAGAGAAAATCTTAATTCGGTAAAATATTTTTTATGATGTAAGAATAAATCTTAAGAAATAGGTATGGCCATTTGCGCCAAGCCCGTAGAAAAGACGAATTTTAGATTTTTTTTTATATTAATACATAAGAACAAAAAATTAACTAGTTTAGTTATGAACCGCGCCTAATATCCGTAGGTAATAAATATAACCAGTGATATACAACAATTAAAGTACGGCATTAATTAATTGTGTATCACTTTTAACGCTTATGGCGTTATCTAAAACAACAAAATTGGGGGCTGTGATGCCCAAATATTGAGATAAAGAATTACCGACATAGAAGTTGCATAAATGACGAAAACAAATACCACTTAAGGTCGAAAATATTATCCAAAAGGATGCAAAATCCAACTAACCGCAAACTTGGTTAAAAGTTCTGATGGTAATGAACTCAAATGCCACAAAATTACGAGGCGCGTTATACAAGATAAAAAAATGGACTGAAACATTGTCCCTAATGGAAGATTTCATATCTGGGGAAATGCTAGTCATTACCATTCGTAACATCATAAACGGTTGTGTACCACAACGCAATATAAAACGGGCTTTGGCATATTTTTGTGTTAAGCTCCCCTCCGTTGATTACGCACAAATTGATATAAATTGAATTTTAAAGCTAGCCGCCTTGCCGGAACCCCAGGCGATATAAGACGCGATGGTGACGGAAGGGTTATTTGTATGCAGGGTTGACAGGTACAGACAGATAGCATCGTTTAATAAAAAACGTACAAATGCTCTGTAAATCATACGTTACATTATAATTGGAACGAAGTTCCTTATCGCGCGTTATGAAAGGGGGCTAGACGGAAAAAATTCTTACGAAAAGTTTCACGACACTTTTTGAAGTGATTCAGTAATATGAAACTAGCTATATCACGCTAGCGTGATTCAGAAAGTTGTACAGCGCCATCTAGTTTCATATTGCTGAATCTTACTGCTGAGCGCGTAAAACAATACTTAAATCGAAAGGAACTTCGTTCCATCTAGGTGTCCCTTGACACCTCTCAAGTTTTTTGTTTTTCGATCGTGGTCATGGTGAGACACGAGTTATTATTTAATACGAATCGTGAGTACCTGTTGCATTTAAAACGTTAAGATGAAAATGGTGATGATATAAGTTAAAAATCATGTATGTAAAAAGTTTTTTGTGCCAATTGATATGTTTTTAACACTAAAAATTTGGAACAGTTTTAAAAGGAGGTGGTGAAATTTAATGCAACTATCAAGCACTACGTTTAAAAAGTAAAAAAAATACAATACAAAAGACATAAGATCATAAACTTAAATCTTAAGGACCCTAAATGCCTTGTACATCGTTCAGCAAGCTCTCCAGGAGTAAGGGAGGCTGGCCTGAATTCAAGGATTGATGGAGTCCCTTCCTAAAAAAGACTCCCTCAAGATTTATATGTTAACCATTTATACCCATCAAAACAAAACAGTGACAGAAGATCAGATGAGGCGTTTACTCATTTCTTGAAAATAATAATAAGTAACTAGTCTAAGTAAGGAATTTTTTAATACAGTTAATCTAGATAATTACTGTAACAATAATTTGTATAAGTAATAGTAACTGTATGGCATAATTTTTGATCGTACCTATGTATAATATATTTTTATTAAGTATGATAGGAATATTCCTTTAAAAGGCTGAAGACACTAATATACCACGCCAAATACTATTTCAAAGACATCAAAATCTTTACAACATTATTTTTAAGATAACGCTTAAAGATTTTACGTTTTTTACATTTTTAGTTCATTTTGGTCTCTAACTTTTGAAAATCAAAATATAAATTAATTATAAGCTAGTAAAGGGCTCAATTTTTTTATCTTTAATCAACCATCAGTATGCTGTAAACTAAGTATTAGACTGAAGTAAAGCCAACGTCGTGGCTTATCTTATTATTGCCTTTATTGCTCAATTTGACTTTATTTAACGCTATTCGCTGAGGGAGGCATCTCGAGCTTACGCTGAACAGATGAGGTCCCACTTCAATCCACTTAGCACCGCAGCCTCCTTCTAGTATCTACCTAACTCGAGAAACGTTTCCAGAATCACTTCTGTGTAATTCCTTTGGAACACTTCTTGGTTTTTTCCTTTTAGAACTGTGGTAAAGAAAGAAAAAAACATTTATTCCGACAAAGGCAGTGTTTAAAATTGGTGATATATTATTTATACAACAATTAACAATTGCGTTCGGAGTTGCAGCTACCAACATGCTGGAAAAGGTTCACACTCAGAATACAGCGTAGCAAGTAGCAGGTACTTTCTACGTCCTCTGATTTTCAGTGCGCCCGTTAGACGCGTGTAGACCGGCGAGCGGCGCAGCACGTGCATTTCTAGTGACTACTATGATTGCAATTTCGTATTTGATTACAATAATACTAGTAATAATAATAGTACGGTAGCAATGTGGCATAATATCGATGATCGAAATACACATCGATATTTTGCTGTTAAGTGATCAAATTATAGAAACCACTTGATATCTTAAGTTGATCATAAAAAATATTATATCGCTGGTTACGAAAGTTGGTATTTAGGCTTCTTTGAGAAGTTTCAAATCACCCAAACTTCTTTAGATTCGGACATAATATCACTGCTCGTTTCCCATTAGAATGGGTTTTATGTTATACACTTATATAACACTTAAGTTTATAGCAGACGCAAATATTTTGTCATACTCATTTGACTCAGGAAAGTTAGATGAATATATTACTACCACCAACTTCGGAGGTATTCAAGCTACTGCCTATTTAGTATAACTTTTCTGCAAAGTCAATATTTCGCTAAATAAACGGGAAAATTTAAAAATAAAGTTTTTTCAAGGTAACCTTGAAAATGAAATATACGGGTATTTTTCCTATGATATTCGTTATTAGCACGTCGAAATACATAGTTGTACCAAAATTCAGATCAATTGGAGGTATAGGTTAAAAGGAAGTACACCCAAAGTTTATTTGTGTATTCACATAATTATGGATAGGGTAAAAGCCGGATACTTGCCTCAGTGGGATACTTGCCCCGGTTTCGAATACACTATGTTAGGGATGTTGATGACATTAACACTTTACTACAATAAGAAGTGCCCCTCCCGCAGGCTTCAGTGCCATGTAAGCCGTGAGAGTATATGCATTCGTTTTGTCCGTGTGAGCAAATATCTTCCAAGACGAAACTTTGACGGGTGACGAAATTATTTTGGTATGTAATTTCTATTGAATATTTTTTAATACTGATTGGGTTTTAGTCGACTTCTTGTTTCTATGGATGCATTATAGTTTAAATTATAGTATTTAGTACGTTTTACTGTTAATTTCTTACTATTTACTTAGAAAATATAAAGGGCAAGTATCCGTATCAAAAAGGATAGTCGCCCCATTTACTTTTGCGGATAGTCACCTTTGGGAAAATTTTCCGCAAAAGTAATAATATAACTATAAATTCTTTAACAAGCTAGTCAAATATTTTCTTTTGATGTTGTCTCCAACTTATTGGCTCTCTCGCCCAGCGCTACTGCAGGTACATAGTGTACCTGCCGAATGAGGGGTCCAGAGTGCGAATCCCATTCGGGGCCGACGTTATTTGTTATGTCTACTGTGTATGCCCACCTATCTTACTATCCTAATCCTAGCATTTATTATGATTGCTGTAACCTATTTTAATAAATACCTACTTAGGTAAGTTTTTCATGCGTTTATTCTAGGTATCTAACCAAAATGCCTCGCAAGTATAAGTGTAAATCAGGCGTGATGCTGCGCCATATTACCTGGTCAGAAGATAGTTTAGTACTAGCATTCGAAGAATTAAAAAAACAAAAAGGAATCAACGAACCAGTTCTGAGGGTCTTCCGCCTTGTTCCAAAGTTTACATGCAAAAGAAATTCGCATATATTTCTTCAGATTTTTTTTATAAATGGCTGACTGAACATTTTATTTCAACATTATTGCAACATCCGAAATGTTGAAAAGTGAAAAATAATATAAATAAATAATAATAAAATAATGCTACTGCCAAAGATTGCCATATTGTTCTCTTTGCGATAAATAATAGTAATTTTACTAATAACTTACGTAACTTTTAAGTTTCCAGGCTATTTTTGTTTTATTTTTATAGTTTAAAATGAGAAAACAACACTATTTTTTACGTTATATTATATTGTAATTTTTACTTAATAAAGAATCTCAGTAAATAAAAAAGACCAAGTACTTAAATTGATTGTTTCTGTCTAAAAAAATCATATTGAGGCCTCTATCCTTGCACGAGGCAAGTATCCCCCGAAGCATTTTTAACGTTAGGCTAGTATCCGCCACAGTAGGCAAGTATCCGCTTTTTGAGAGGTCACATAAAACGTGATTTACTCAAAACCTATATACAAAAAATGCAAAAAATACAAAAAATGCAAAAATGCTATGTTTACAAAAATAGGCTAATATAAAAGATAAAAGACCTATGTTTTGATATACATGTTGCATTATTCTTAGTAATTGCATATTTTCATATAATAGAGCTTATTTGAAAAGTGGGGGAACTATCCGGCTTTTACCCTATAGGATATTATTAAATGAGAGTTAATGTCAAATCGCAAACTCTTAGTTGAATCATGAAAATGCAGCGAGTTTCGGACAGCCGGTAGCGGCCAAACTAGGCGGAATGTCATTATGGTGTCCCTTTTATAACATTAAAAAGGATTAGTTGGCTATAAAAAGCTGAAATTTTTCATTACAATAGTTACGTGTCGGTCATATCATTGGATTGCCTGTTTTAGAGATATTTTTTAGTGAAATAAAATTATTCGTTTACGTGTATTATTTTATAAGTAAACAACACTCAAAACATAGCGTTAATTTCACAAAATAAACATTGTTAATTTATTCACTTAAGTTGAAACGTGTAAACATTTTGACGACTTAATGTCAAGTTAAACAAAGCTAGTTAAAATCAAACAAATAAGAATATTATTCCCTGATTTAATGTAATAAAATCAGTATTAGACACTTTGACTGACAAACCAACACAATATTAAAAATACGCATCTTAGTCGTCGAGTAATTTAATTAATTACAACTTTTCATGTCATCACCTACGCGTGACGGAAATTAAAGCAGTTAACGGATTTCAGCAGGGCCAAACAAACATATTCTTATTTCAAACATTAATTAAATGTCCACAAAAACGAACACGATAAGATCTGCTCTCATAAACTTCGCATATCAATGTCAAGGGGGAAATAATTTGATACTTTCACGGCGAAAAATTATAGGGAAGTGTAACTGGAGCCGTCGTCACCGAAATTAAACAACAAAGTAGGTAAATTCGTAATCCATCAGAAAACGTCACTCTGGAGAGATCAGCCGGCAAATTTTAATTCTGAATGAAGCTCTTAAGGGCGCGGTTTATTGCGGGGGTAAGTTAATGTTTCGCGTGACTCGACTACCGAGATATCATTTTAATTTCACCAGCCCCTTACCGAACCCGCTATCTTGAGGTGTCTCGACCCAACTTTACATATTTTTGAGAGGAATGAATCTCGTTTGAAGAAAAAGAATTTTGCTGTAAGCAGCTTCGGTTAATGGAAATTTGGTTTTAGTATGCAACGGTGGAAAATTATAAGAGAGACCTACGTGTTCTTTAATATTATATGTGGGCTTCCGCAATCGTGTATTCAAAAATTTTACCATATGAAATAATGTTTAACTTTCTTTATGTTTTTTATTTTATTTTTGTTTTTAAGGCAAGAGACTCTTT
Source organism: Thymelicus lineola (assembly GCA_963932265.1). Lineage (NCBI taxonomy): Eukaryota > Metazoa > Arthropoda > Insecta > Lepidoptera > Hesperiidae > Thymelicus > Thymelicus lineola. The sequence continues at coordinate 7,869,816 of OZ010700.1, read as the reverse complement.
TTAGTGTGTTATATCACTAAAACTATATCGCCACTCACCATCAGATGGGATTTTAGTCAAACAAATTATAATTTATATGACAAAAAAAAACATTTTTGAATATACCTTCTTAAAAAAGCATGCCAAATTTTAAAATTTATACATTTTTAAAACGTCATTATCTATGCGTAGAACAGTATAAAGCGATAACTGGGGAACCAGATTGAACTGCACCAAGTTGATTACTAAGCACGTCGTAAACCCGAAGTATACGGTGAAATTATGAATATAAAATGGAGTGAAGGAATAGCGCTGCGAACTGTGTAAACACACGAGGTATTCTTCGACCGCGCAATTTTGCGCAGATAATATTATCTTCGATAATACGCGGTAATGTACTACAGGTATGTACTGTATTCTATATTAGCACAAAAGAAATAATAGTACATACATAATGTATGTAATAGTAATATTAGCAAACCTACGGTATAACAATCATTCATATTGTTACCGTCATAAGATGTAACAAATACGATACGACTTATCTTTATTGCAACATAAAATTATAACGTAAATTATAAAATTTTAACAAATTGTCGTCCTCAGTGATCTTCTTGGGAACTTTTTTCTGACTAGCAATGCATCATGATGCCTTTGTTAGGAATTACTGATGTCCTTGGGCGACGGTGAACACTTACCGTATGGTTGTAGAACTGAGTAATACGTGACTTGCCAATAGAAACTTTCAAAAAACGTGTAAAGACACAATTGTTAGGCAAGGGATATTATAGTGTAGACGAGTATTTAAATGACAAAGATGCATGGAAATGACCAGCTCTGCAAACAGTTCCGCTCAGAATAGTAAATACTTTTGTATTATTATCTTTTTTTGTAATATTATTTTAAAAGATGTGCTGAGGAGTTTCTTTAGGCTTTTCTTCTCCTCCACGACAAAGCACCTTCCGAAAAGTGTGTATCAGTGATACCTATATGAATAAAATATTTTGACTTTGACTTTGACTTTGATATTTATTTCGTCGGCAATGGATAAAGAACAACGGTTTCTCATTAACATCAAAATTTGATTTTGACATTTAATGTCGAAAACTTTTTTCAAAGAAAAACTAGCTAAGCTTACGTTTAGCAAGGTTTTGTTACAATAAGTAAATCCGTATTTTTGAACGCGAGAGCAAGGAATAGGGTTTTAAAATCATTTGTAGTTGATCCGTTTAGTATTCAGCGGTGGCCCCATGGCGGACATATTTTATATTTATTACCGCTACACGACGCCGATGACGTGAAATTGCACTTCTTTAATACCCATGCACGTCTTTCCTTTTATGAAAATGGACGAATCATGTGGATAATGTAATAATGATATTACGTGTGGGATTTCTTTTTAATATCTTATCTTTTGTATGTTATAATATAGGTACATACAAATACATACTTTAAGTATAGTAATTTTTCATAATTGATTTAACTGAATATGTGACTTCCATTATGTGACACGTTATAGATACGTCTGTCGCAAATTCACAGAAAAATACCCGAATTATTATTTCTCACTTTATTCAGACCTTAAACCTTCGTAATGAATTCAACGATTTATTAGTCAAAACCGCATGAAAAAATTAAAACTACTACATGGACATTCTGCGAATGGACCTTTTGCGCACACCGGACATTTCGCGAATAGGACATTTTGCGTCTAATCCAATTTTACAAATCCGTTTCAGATACACTTTTTATTTTAGTTATTTTAGACTAATAATAATTTAATTGTAATTGACAAGTACATACATTATAATATTATATGTTCTGTATACGCTTTCCCAGCAATGGCACTCAGTCTGAAGCTATCTATTTAAACAGAGTGTAAACATTTGTTTAATACCACAGAAGAAATAATAGTACAAATACATATAATAGTACGAATACAAGGATATAAAAACAAGTTATTTCATTGATACAACAAAATACGTTAACGGGAAAGTCGCAAAATCACCCATCGAGATATTATAATGAAGGCTGATGGGATCAATCAGAGTATAATGAGACGAGCAAACAATGACCTCAATAATACCGGCAATATCGAGATATCGATAGTCGTGTTGGCACAAGAAATTTACCGAGCAATATCGAGGGAATCCCTCCGAGGAATCGCCAATTTTAGGGTAAATCGACGGAGATAATTATGTTTGAAGTTAGTTATTGAGTAGAATCAACACGCTATGAGATTAGCCGCCGCCTGCCTGTGTGAACGTTGATCGTAAATAAGGATGACACGATTCGAATAATAATATAATCTTATTTGAAGCTGCGATGTTACTTTGAAATTATTTGGAGTGTCGCAAAAGCTGGTAATAGGTATTATTTGGTAGGCACGAATCACGATATTTATTTATTTACAAGATTTTATGAACTTTTTCTTAAAGTATTTATGAGTACCAATTTTAGTATTAATTGCAATAATAATAATAGTTGCTGGTGGTTCTGGCAGCTTTTACCGCTTCCGTGGACTGTCCAGTGCTGATTGGTGAAGATTGTTCCTATATTTTAAGTTCATTATAGTTGCAATTATGCAATATTATAATAGTACACGTAATTTTTACTATATTGTGTTTGACCTTACCAAACCATGGAGAAGGAATATTAAGTTCATTTAATATTCGCATAATCACATAGATTAACTCGCTCCAAAATTGAAGCTCGGAATTATTCCAAACTGTAAGTCGATAGACAGAAGAGGCCTTACAAATTTCTAAGTATGTTTAATTTGTTAATAGGCAATTGCAAGGTATTCCCTTGAGTGTTTGAAAGTTCAATAAAAGTTTCATCACTAACGAGAAAATATAAGCGAGATATAAGAGATTTTTTTTGTGGTATAATATTTCTTCTGTTAGATATTTATCATTTGTCATCTTTTTTCTACAGATTACTATCGTATTAACAAAAAAAAGATGAAACACATACCTACTTCAACGTGTGATACAACTCCAAAACTAGTTATTCCTCTCGGTGTCATGATATTTTATAATCTGTTGTTGAGACACTGACTAAACATTTTTTTTCATTTCCAGGTACTAGATAACGACACGATGGCTTGATCTACCAACAGAGAATTCCAGTTTGTAAGTGTGCTTTTTCGCTCATAGCCCGGCGACTTGCGTATCTCAGTGATCGACAAAGGCGCGGTCGGTAGTTAGATGGGTGACCGCTAATGGCAAAAAATTCTTTGTTTTGAGCATTTCCGTGCTTCGAAGGGCACGTAAAGCCGTCGGTCCCGGTTTTTATCATAAGATACAGTCGTTAAGCCATGTCGGAGGCCCGTGGGCGGTTTGAAAACTTCTGACTCTCGGGTTGGCCACCAACCCCTCCACCAATTCGTACTGGAGCAGCATGGTGGAGTATGTTCTAGGTCTCCTCAAGAGGAGAGACCTGTGACTGTAGATAATTGAAATATGTTAACAATAACTGTACTAAATATATACTATATATATACTATAATAAATATAAATATAATAAGCAACAACCCATAATTGTCCCACTGCTGGGCTCAGGGTCTCCTCTCACAATGTAAGGGGTACAGGCCATAGTCTACCACGCTGGCCAAGTGCGGATTGGTAGACTTCACACACCTTTGAGAACATTATGGAGAACTCACCGGTGTGTAGGTTTCCTCACGATGTTTTCCTTCACCGAAGCAAGTGATAATTAACTTGTAATACGCACATAATATTTGAAAATTAGAGGTGCGTGCCAGGATTTGAACCCGGGCCCCCGCGTTCGGGAGACCAACGTTCTAACCACTAGGCTATCACTGCTGTAAATATAATAAATACTATATAATAATTATAATAAATACTATATATATACTATTTATAATAAATATAATAAATACTATATATATACTAAAATCATCTATTTTTATACACTTATCTCCATCCACTCCTCTCCACTTATCTCCATGTACTTATTTCGCACGACTCTAGCCTAGTTATCAATTACCACGCTTGCGTAGCGAGGTCCCGGGCTCAATTCCCAGATAAGTAATTTATGTGACCGGTAAATTTTTGTTCACAGGTTGGACGTGTTTGTTTGTGATGTCTTGTGGACACAGGAGATATTAATATTATGTATACAACGTGTGTGTTTAATTAGTAGAAAGAATTTTAACACAAAATTATTTTCGTAGTTACGTCTCTAATATCTTAACTTCATTTATTTTTAAATTTATTTCGACCGTGAAAATCGTATAATTCTCGCTTGTCGTACACCCGGTCCTCGTAGAACAAATTGGTAATTAACATATTCATTTACAGTTGTTGTGGATTATTTGTCGCTTTGATGTCGCGACTTCCAGACGCCAAAACAGTTTTCGGCTCCGCGTCACACGTCGGCTAATTTAAATCAAGTTTAGTTTGATTAATGACTCGTGTTAGCTGTCTTGCCTTTCTAGCGTACGCGTTATGTGAATTGTTGCAATATATAAAATTAGCACTCTGCTGGCTTTGCCCGCGTTTTCCATAATAATAAGTATCATATATCATATTCCAGAGGATGGTCTACCTATGCGCTAAATTTCATAAAAAGTTTTTGCGTGAAATATTAACAAACATTATCTACCCGGGTGACCACGCTTTGCTCGGTTTAGTGTTGCTTAACAACGCCATCTAGTGAAATAGCTTTAGTGTTGCTACTCGCCAATAGATGTCAGGAAGAGTCTATTGTAGCAGTTTTTCTTTGCCTGAAAACACGGATAAAAAATGAAGCATAGCTAGATCGATTTATCGCTCCCGAAACCCCTTCATACTAAATTTCATGAAAATTATTAGATCTATACATCCTTACAGACTTTCACATTTGTAGGAATATTAGTAGGACTTAAGATTCAATCATCTCACTTTTAGTTTCGATCCCTTCGCTTCATGAAACGTGATACGTATTAATCCTTATGTTTATAAATAGAATTCGTAGTCGAAATTCAATTTCGACGACCCGCGTGGCGCAATGGTTAAAAAAAAAAAATACATCAATACGGTCTCTCGTTAATTGGTTTGTATTGGTAAAAACCATATAAAAACCGGCGTGTCAGGACTCTGACCACGCGCAATGTATGCTAACATAGACGTGATAGTTTTTCTTGTAAATTCATCATATTACAACCTATTTTTGAGATTTTTTTCACTTGTCCAACTTCAACTGTTTAGCCGGCAAGGGGGGACACTTGACTTTAACCAAAATGCCAAATATTTCCCAAACGGACTCCTAATTCCAAAAATGGAATCATAAGACCCATAATATTTTTGAAAGACCGTTTAAACGATACCCCACGCTATAGGGTACGCGAAGAATAAAAAAATCATCCTCACGTTACCTGTGGGAGAGGTACCTTGAAAAAAATGTTTTTTTAATATTTTATTCTACGATTCTGGAGTTTCAATAAATATGTATATCCATGCCAAATTACAGTTTTCTAGGATTAAGGGTCTCGGCGACAGATAGGCGGACGGACAGACGGACGAACGGATGGACGGACGAACGAACGGACATGAGGAAACTATAAGGGTTACGATTATACTTCGCGGGCCGCATGTGGCCCGCCCGCGCCGGGCTTTTGTGGTTTGCTCACCGCCCATCTGGTGTTACTTTCTTAATTAATAACTAACTAAATAAATTGAATTAAACAATTACTTGCCCACAGACACTGCACAGTGTGTGAAAAGTCAGAAAATTACTTTTTTTGTAAATATACAACCGCGAAAACCTACGAAATTATAACCTACTTTTTTTCTGCGGCCCAACACACCATGACTAATACTACGTGTTTGTGGCCCCTATAATGAAAACGTTGATTACCACTGGTGTAGCAGATACAAAAATCAATAAACATCAGATACGGGAGAGGTCGACTCACGACGGTCCTGTCTCGCGGCTCATTACCATTTTAATTACCTGCCGTCGAGCAGCCAGCCAGCTGAGACCCCTGCCAACCCCTTGCTTAGTGTCATTTTTGTTAAACTTATAACTATGATTAATGGTGTGTCTCTTTGCTTGCTTAAAAACAGCCTCTTAGTGGCGATATAGTTTTACCTCAAGAAACAGTCGCCGTTAGCGAAGAAAATCTCGGAGAAAATACACCTGAGAGTTTTCGGTGCATGTAGTCTCCCAACTTACATTTTTGAAATTAAATTATACCTCATTTGTTTGGACAGTTATATAAAGTCAATGTTGATACTAAATTTTTTACGGTGCGATTAACTATTAAAGAGTTTCCTCGCCTAGAGTCACACCTGCTTATAGCTGATGCTATGCTGTTGACCTGATGGTCATGCTTATTAAAAAATGTATTTTCATCAGAACTAAAGCAATACTTATGTAACGTTTCAATTCCTGGATAAAAGAAAATAGCTCTTATTAGGCTTGATTTGACCCACATATACAGGGTAAGCTAAATAAAACCGTTTAAGAACCCGCTATTTAAACGAAAAGCCAGAGCGAAATCAATACCCATCAGGTACAGTTCAGCCGGCTAGGCTAACTCTCAGCTAGACTAGCTAGCCGCCGCGAGCATAGACCTGTCTCGCGGTTCATTACCATTTTAATTACCCGTCGAGCATCCAACTGCGACCCTTTGCTAACTACGCTTTAACCCTATACAATATTCTTGTGTAAAATTTACAAATTGTATTGCAGTTGTTGTGCAATTATCGCGGGATGTCTTCTTCGCGATTTCTTTCAGTTAATTTGTAGAGTACCTATTACAATAAAATTATGAATAAAAACCACCGCCTTTTGATTTTCAGACTAGTCTGACCGTTTGGGGTTTTAACCTGCTTCCATACATAGTTATGATATTTACGTATTATTTAGCTCGGCATGACTTCATAACATAACATTATTGGGCAAATTAAAAACACCCCACACAAGCGCACATTCATTTTTCCCACATTAGGATTTCATCTGATTGGCATTGATTTCAAGGATACAAACAGTCGGAGAGCAAGTATTTATCAGCCACATGTGTGTCTAGACTGTGATCGAACCTGAGACTCTCCGGCAACCTGGAATACCTACAGGGTCGCAAAAAGAGAATTCATAAGAAAAGCATAACAAATTATAGGGGTTAGTCTTCTAAGTTTTGTTCTTCATTAACTTTTTAATTATCTTCTGACTCTTAGGAACACTCGTGGTCTACCTGCAACGTCTTTACTTATCTTAAAAATATAAATACTTAATCAAGTTTTGTTGCAGAGAAAACTTATAAAATCTTTTGTGGCCATTGTGAAACTTTTGTGATTCACATGTTCTATATAAACGTATATTTTATCTTTGGTTACTGTATAGTAAAGTAATTTTATGTCAACCTTTGTAGATGATTATAATAAATCAAGTTCTATCATAATTCTTGGAAACTCACCTGGAGTTAAGAACGAGCCAGTTAATAACAATAACCATATCAAACCAATGACAATTTGATTAACATTGAAAATTGATTAAAACATAAATAAAAATTAAAATTCTATAAGGAATCTAGAAGTTTTAAAATTGGTAAGTTTCCTGAAAAACACTGCAAAATCGTAATGCGAATTGATAGATTTGAAGTACCATTGTACTACGAGTATATCAATAGGAATTCACTTAATAAGAGTTTATTTCAAAAGTGTTATCATAAAGTATATAGCAATATAAAGAATTTGATTGAATTTAGTCCAGTTATAGACTCAATTTCAAACCGATCTGCTATTAACAAGGTATTCACATATCGAATATCTAATATTTTTAATTTTATATTATAAAAGAGGATTGTTGCCACTGTTTAATTATTGATTTAAAAGGATGAACATTAAATAACCTCATATAACAATAACACAAAGAAATGTTTTCTTCCTTTCACCGCAAGCCTTTAAAAGAGTGAATTTAGTCTACAATAACCTTCAGTCCCTTAATGCACCGGAAGACGTATAAATTATCTATCTATCTGAGAACATCGGAGACGTCTTTTGATAAAGCTTATTATATGAAAGTTCTATTAGTTCTTCTCCTTTAAACGAAGCGCCTTTGTACAATGTCGGGATTGGCAGTTCGATTATCCTAAGCTTCAGCAAAAAGGCAAATAAAAATTAGCCTGTAATGTTCTAGACATCTTAAGCTCTCCGCAGGGAAGCTGCGCGCTCGGAAAATTAAACTGCCTGAAATACGACTGCCGTTTTATGGCCAGAAAAATGATCGTCGCTTATTACTGCAATCCAAATTAAAACAATAACTCAACTTAAAGTCAAGAATTTGTCTAGTCAAATAATTTTGTTTGGGTTTTGTTATTATTGCTCGAAGGAATTTGGTTTTATTTACATGTTTGGTGGGCTGGTCTGCTATGTGTTAAATGAATATTTATTTAATTCGGTTTCAGTTTTATTGGATTGAAGTTTCTTTATCTACAATGTAAAAATAATTGCTGTTAAAACGGTTTTAACAACAATGAAGGAGTACATAATTAGATTAATTATAAAAATTGTAATTCCTCCTATAAGAAACCTCTTAAAGTTTAACGTTTCTAGGTCAAACGGGTGTTTGTCTGTCTGTAACAGTTACAGAGTTATATGAAGTACCGAAAACATTTATCAAAAGGTTACTTAAATCATATATATGCTATTGTTGTTATATCCGTGTGTGTAAAAGGATACAAATCACACGATTCAAAGCACTGGAAGCCCCAATAAATGCGGGGTCCTCGTATTGCGAGCGTATTTGCCACTCTTTATTATTTTAAGTCTTTCCGAGTGTTCCCTTGTTTCAAACTTTCACCTTACCCTTGGTTGCGGACTGAAAGTTAATTTCTTTTGGTGTATTTTAAAATTAATTTTGCTTTTGTGCGACCGCACGCCTCAGGACGAATTGTAAGCGGCCAAACGGCAAAAGCTTTTAGATATTACAGCGCGGAAAAATGGAGGATGCTCTTTGAACATTAATGCTTTTGAAAATAGGTATTTCATTCCACACGTAACAAAATTATACCTATTATATAACTAAAATTAAGTGATGTAAATTGTACTATGCTTACAAAGAAAAATTGTAAAATTATCCAGTTCAAATATTTTAACTCTGAATTTGTGAATAGCTGAATATATTTTAAGTGAGTTTAACAGTTTACTGACGTTTGTATTAACCTCATAATTGCAGACGACATTAATAATAAATTAAATAGTCCTATAACATTGTAAAAACACTACTTCTTTACTCGTCCCTAAGTCTAAACAATAGCGTAAACACACGCCAGGTAATTAATGCACGCGACCATTCGCGACGGTCGAGATGGCAATTTATTGCGATTTCAACTATACTTGAGTTGATACTAAGATAATTTTCAAAAACATATTTAGGATAAATATGAATATTAAATTTAATATTAAATTAATCCTGGGAAAAGGATATAGGAATAAAATAAGGAGGAACAGAGTATTCGGTTTAAAATATCTATTCATACGAAAATCACACAATTTGTGCAGTAAAAAAAGGTATTATTGTGTTAGCTAATAGTCGTTTTATACGCACTATACTGCACAAAAACCATTCTAAATAAAACCAAGTATTTTTTAACACATATAGCAAACTGGCATACCATTTGTAACAATATAGTCTTAGGTACCTTATACCTAATATAGTTTCCTGGACAGGCGAAATAGGCCAGTAGGATTGACTCACGTAGGACTGATAATATCCCTATTATTGCAAAGCTCTACCTGCGTATATTGTCGAGCAAATAAGCTGCATGTAGTCTCAATTTTCGAGACTATATAAAAATGTTTCCTAATGAATAGCGTCATTTCAACTTATGTTACGATGCCGTGTCCGAATGGCCTTACTTTGTACCTACATGTACATGTACATTGGTACATTGTACATGTACATTACAAGAAAGAAAGAAAAAAAGAGTTACCCACCTTCATTGCACGTTTGAAAAACATTTATTTAAGTAAATGTTTTAAATAGCCTAGCTTTTAGGAGCGCATAAAACTCGAAGCCAGTTAATCCCTGCAGACCATTCTAAAGCGCTAACTGATTTTGTACGAAACCTTCTTGTAAACTCTAAAAGATAAGTGGTTCGAGTGAACACGGATATAAAACGAATTTAATGTACTGCAGACCGGAGAGAGGCAAAAAGTGAACAACTCTCATAAATATGAAAGACAATTAGACGGCGAGCGTCCACCTGTTGCGAGTGGATTTTATTTTTGAGCTGTGAATTACAAAAAAAAACTACTAACTTTTGGCTGCGGTGAAAAAAAAACTATTTTGTAATACGAGTAGCCACCGACTAGGTTACTGCGTTTTCTTATAAGTTAACCACTTGACACGATAAGTTATTTACCAGTTAAAAATAGTCACACCTATGACTCACACGTACATATTTTTTCTGTGCAGGTGTTGACGTCCAACTGAACAACCCTAAAAAGGAGCTTCACAGTGACAATCCTCGGAGATTAAAGGCTTTTCAGCACATTACACAGGATGAAACCAATACCGATAAGCGGTGGTCCCGTTTAAAGGTAAAGATCGCTTTCAATACAATTGCAACTAAAAATGATTACCGATATGTTTCTATTCTTTACTATTGCTTTCAACTTATTTCTCTGCGCACGCAAATTCACATACATGTACACAAACACACACACACACACACACACGCGCGCACAAACACATAGAAATGAACGCGGGCACACACAAACTTGCATTTATACAAAGATATACAAGACAATAACACACGATACAATACAGCACACACACATTCCTTTAAAGTGAATAATTTAGGAATTTCTACAATCGAGGTATCAAAGTACGCACTACAAATAATTATTCAATATTTGCGTTCTACATCCACAAAAGCAAGACCTTACAAACATGTACTTAATAGACGGATTATACCGAAAGCGAGACAGAGCAAAGCTCGAGGCTTTCGCTAAACGTTCACAAATCTCTCTAAAACACCGTAGCCTTACGTTTAATCTCGACAATCATGCGTCTGTTTCGTTTCGCAGTTAAATCCGGTGTCGGGATTATTCGCCCTGTCCGTGATGGTTCGTGATGCGGCATGCCTCCCAGCGATTAGCCTCACTGCCCTCCTGCGCCCGAATCGACGGGTCATCCGGGTCATCCGGGCCATCCCCGGATAAATGGAAACGGATAAGTGAAATCATATCGATTTAGTGTCTTGTCTATTATATTTTTGGCGATTCATGTTCGCCGTTTATAGAACTGTAATGAGGATGATGGGGAACTAGGTGTGTATGCAACTGCTCAACAATGGTTTTATTATCGTGTATGAATATTTGCCGGTTCTTGAATCGAGCTAGTTTGCTGTTGGTTGATAGAAGATTTTTTTTTTAAATTTCATTGCTGGCATTATTTAATTATCTATTTTGAATGTTAGTCCAAATTTTGTTTTCGTTAATAAATATTGTAATTTGAGTTACTTCGAGTTGAAGTACTTACACCAAAAATGAGACGTGTCTCGATTCCCGTATTCACGAACATATACCTCACATTTTAATTATTATATTTTTGTATACAGATATAAAAAGTCTTTTATTTTTATTTTTTCAATTTGTGGGTACCCTCTAAATTTTTAAAATTAAGCAAACATAATGTAGAACAATGAAGAAAGAAGATAGAAGACTGAAAATAATGAAGAAAATTTCCTTAGAGGTCACGTGTATTCTTGGGGAATTAACACACATTGTAAGATGTTATTGCTTGAGAATACACGTAGCTGACAAGGAGAAAATCGACTTGGCATGAAGACAGGAAGAAGTTTCAGAGGCGCTTCGTCGTGGCTTTGTGTTGTACCATATTGTAGGCCCAACGATAACTATATAAACTTTACTATAAGCAGCAGATATTACATAGTTAACCACCTAATTAAATCAAAACTAAGAAACCATCTTAACTGTAATTTATTTTTTGAAATATATATTAATTGTCATTTTTATTATAATATTTGTGTAGAAGAATTCTAAAGAAAACGGTTATGAAGCGCAGTTAGCAATAGGTCAGCGAAGTTAGCAAGGATCCCGGTTTTAGATAAGTTTTTTTATTAGAGAGTTTGAATGTCTGTGATATCTCCACACTACAATGTCGTATTTAGTCGTCCGTCCCACTTATAAAAGGACATCCCAGGTTTATTATTCATTAATATAATACATAAGTATATACCTATTTTAAATAGTTTGAGTAACTTTGTACTGCACAATGTTTCTACATAATTTCCATAATATTCCGACGAAACTGCTCTATAATCCTTTGCCTGAATATCATTTCAGCTTGTATGAATTTAATATCATTTAATACAAAACTATCGAAGGAACTTTAATGATGGTAAAGGCTCCTAAATAAAGGTTTATACATTAATTGAGAAAATTTATAGTTCCCTAACGCCCCGACTCAGAGTCACTAACGGTTACTTTAATCGCTCTTTAGTTAAGAACCACCACACAAATTCTGTACTAAGGAGCGTTTTAAGTAACCGTTAATGACTCTGAGATGGGGTGTAAGCCAATTTTTAACCGACTTCAAAAAAAGGAGGAGGTTCTCATTTCGACTGTATTTTTTTTTATGTTTGTTACCTCAGAACTTTGGACTGGGTGAACCGATTTGGATGATTCTTTTTTTAACAGAAAGCTGGTGCTTGTCGTGTGGTCCCATAAAAATTTGAACGAGATCTGACAGTGGCATCCATGTCAAAATCATATAAGTCTTAAATTTGCATTAAGTATGTGCGCGATAAATGGACGAATAACTCAATATCGCGCCAACCGATTTCGATGATTCTTTTTTTAATTGAAAGCTGGTGCTTGTTGTGTAGTCACACATAAATTTGAGCGAGATCTGACAATGGTATCCATGTCAAAAGTACAATGTACTTCATTTGAAGTCGGTTATTTTTTTGTTAAAATGTTAGATTATCATATTGAAAATTTAATGGAAAGAGTTTTTTTATGTTATATTTCAATATAATGTATTCAATGACTGTTCCAGATTACGAATATAATATTATACTTATGTATAACCGTGACGAAATATAAGATATTCAGATACAAAACGGGCAGTAGTTATAAATGTGGTAAGAAAATATAGGCATACTATACTTTCGCAAAGAATATAACTGTATTTAAGATGTAGTAGCTAGTAGGTACCTAGGTCTAATTAATGCGTTATTATAGAATGTGTGATTTTTTTTCTCCCTCTTATCTGATGAAATTTTAATAAAATAAGAATTGTTAAGCAATTTTCTCAGAGAAATTTTATTCTCAACAGGACGGACCATTTGCATCGCTGGATCAAGAAACTCTTCAAGGATTCCACCAACAGAAGACAGCAGCGAGACATTTGAAGAAAATGTTTAATTCAAAGTTAATAAAATCAAAAAATTCGCCTGGGTTAATTCATCTGGGTGCATAACTCTTAATTCCTATTCTTAATTACACATGTTTTATTATTTCTTTTGGATTATTCTGAAGAGTATTTAAAACTGTTACATAATTTTCGCACTAAAACCTAACAAATATAATTTTTATGTGTTTTGAATAACAAAACCTTGTTAATCTTATCGTACATAACTGAATAGACTTAAATGAGTGGATTTACTGAATCTTTATATGAAATACGGTATAATTATAGTGTTATGTTAGTAAGAAAGAAAGAAAGAAATTATTTATTTTGCTAAGCATTGCAACAAGTTATAAAATTTACACTTACAATTTAGTACGTAATTATAATTCGATTTTTTGTACGTTGTAATTGCTTATAGTTATGTATTATCCATTTTTAAAGTTTCTGTAAATGAGATTATAATAAAACGTTAACCCATATACTTGTTTTAATTACCGTAAGATGTCTTGGAATTAGACAAGTGTTTGGGCGATGATGCTTCTGATAGTTGGTCGAGGTGGGCTAATCCTAGTTTATCTATTTAGCTGTTCATCGCAAGTATTGCCTCCCAACACAGCAAAAAGATATCTTCACACCACCTTGGCTGAAGGCTGGAGCCGGCGTTGCTGATCGGATGTTCTAGTGACGCTTCCTCTGCACTCCTTCCCTGTCTCGAAATCTTCTATTAAAGCTGTAAACAACTGATATTCAGTATATTCTCAACCGAAGCCGAAATTGATCGTGTGCCGAGTACCAAGCGAGACGGGGCCCATTTGCAACTGGAACGGTGTGTCGCGCCCGCGCACAACTCACCGCCCACCCACCGTAGGTTTTGCAGATACCCTCAAAACGCGCCACAAAACCAATACTTGCGTGAACACAGAGAATAAAGAAAATACTACTCTACAAATACTACAAATTAAAGAAAAGGCTACTCACAAAACAGTAGATAGGTACTAACTTTTTCCAGATATTATGGATAGATAGATAGATAAATGCGGTAGGCGAAAGCTTTATTTACTTTAAGACAAAATTAAATTGAGAATAAAACACAACACCTTCAAATCTTTCTAAATATTTAGGTGCTATAGTATTTAGAGATACTTACCTACCGTCATCGTCACCACCCATTCTTTTGTTATTGTTACTGCTAAGCTCAGGTCTGGTTTCAAAGTGTAGTATTACAGTTCTGGCTGTTATTGATAGCAGTAGTAAGGCTGGCGATATAAAACTTCTGCCTCTTGGGTATGGGTACCTACTAGGGTCTATCTACATTAGTAGGACTCGACTCATAGGAAAGTATTGAAATATCTTAGTCTAATCAGTATTCCTACCATATTTTGTTTGAAACATGGGAACTGTAACCATCGTTAGCTTGTTCTAAACTCCATCACAACCTAACAACTGCTGCGCTCAGAGAGGGCTTCGCACCAGGAAACTCTCAGCGGTCAACAGCAAAACACTAAAAGAATGTTTTTAAAATGATTTTTATTTATTTTTAAAATACTCTTCAACAATAAATGTTAATGGTACTTACGTTTATATTTTAGCTAACCTTGAACCAGCTTTTTGTCGGGAACAATATCACACAAATGTCAGCTACTTTAAATATTGTGTAATTTTTGGTACACCTATACTTTAATGATGTGAGCCACTGTGGGACGCTGTGTACGCTTACGGCAAACTCCTAACCAACCAAAATCTCTATCTCATGCTTTACCCAGGCGGTGAATCTATAACATAGTCTTTATATTCCAATGCTTTCCTATGAGTTGAGTCCAAGTGGAGAACACATCAACTTGGTGTAAGTGTCTTTAAGAACAGCGTTAGTCCCAGGTGGACTGTTTAGTTTAAATACCTGATCATTGATATTCATGAACATGACAAACTGGGTGATAGTCCCAATCAAGAAAGAATTCATCTTCTCTTTTCTTTCTTGGCCGACAATGCATCGGTGATGCCTAAGGCGTTACTGATGTCAATGACCCCTATGACCACTTACCATCAGATGGCTCGTCTGCACGTTTGTCGGCTTGTTTCATGAAAAAAGAATGACTACTGGCTGATATTATCACTTCGTATTTGGGCATACGTATTGCATTACTCTATTTATTCAAAAATATCTTCATAATTTAATCATCACATTTTAATATGATCTGAAAAAGTTAAAATGCACCGCTTACGAAATGCGGTACGGTGGACTTTATACAGTTGGTATTTTTTCGAATTGGGTAGTTGCTGTTGGCCCTAGCGAGCGGCCTTAACAGCTTCACGTGGACAGGTGGGCAAGTCTGGAGATCATTGGCCTGGAGAGACTCAGCCGAGTTGACATATTTGCGAGATGGTTGTGATAGCTCCACACCTCGAGAAGTAGGGGTATGCGACGTCCTAGGCATGCCTCTGTGGGGTTCGTACCTCGGTTTAGAACATCGCCTGTTGGACGACATCGGGGCAAGACGACCGCTCACGCGGAAATGCCTTATGGCGGCAGTGTAAAAGTTGGAATAACGAATAACTTTCAATAAGGCAAGTTTCCTTCAAACGTTTGGTGGTCCAAGCAAGTGATAAATAGTTTTAAATACATAACATTGCAACTAAGACAGTCTTAATGCCTCTACTATAGTGTGTAGGATAAATATGAATACATGTCAAATTTTAATAAGCATTAAAAAATATATATGACAACACTTATCTTAAATTGGGCCAGTTTCATTGTTCATCACAGAAACCATAATACCTCAAATAAATAAAAAACTAGATTTTTGCCTGATAAATATAACAAAAAATAATATAAATTTAAAATTGGAATGTGTTTTAAAAGTTAATAATTAGTGGATTCGAATGAATAATTTCAACGATCGATTTTGATAATACTACAAAACTATCACTTAATGAAAAAAAGATATTCAATGAAAAATCTTAATAATTTACCGTCCGTCACCACTTTCATAATTATGTTTTTATGGTTTGCAAACGAGGAACTATCAAATAACAGGAATAGTAATATAATTACAATCATTACAATCATAAAAATACTAACGAGAAATCGAAAAACTCCATTTTATTCGAATTACTCCATTTTAGTTCGATTTACTTGAACAATACTGGAAGTGAAGCTACTTATTACTATAAAGTAATAATTATGTCAAAGTGAAACTGTCAATCACAACACAAACGATCATTCATTTTCATAGTGTTATTGTCTCAGAGATGAATCGTCCGATCTCTTTTCATATAACATAATATATGTCATATTGTGCCCCACCTTACTCAATTGTTGATAAGGGTTATTAAAATTTGACATATCTTCACATTTATCCGGCAAACTATACGACGGTTATAATCATATTCACACCCCATTAATATCCCACTACTGGCCTTATCTCCTATTATAATCTGAGATAAAGACGTGGTCTATCATGATAAGCGTAGATTGATTCTTCAGATGTCTTCGAAAACATCCTCACGATGTTTTGATTCACCGAAGCAAGTAATATTCATCTCCAATACTCAAATAACTTTTAAGGTGGTAAAATGTAGATAAAATTTAATTGAAGAGAAATACCTAAATATTGAAATTTTAACAAAAATTACCATGCTATGAAATTAAATTGTACACAGTTTTGAACGAAAATATTTAATGCAATAAACTAAATCACTGAATGAAAAGAGTAGTATGACAACTTTTCGCGCTTTCCGTAAGCACATTCAAAATAACAAATTAGTTTCGAAACAACACAATAAAATCCTAATAAATATCCGTAGATTTCTACATATGTATATTTATTCGCTGTGTAGGCAGCCTCTTAAAGTGTGCTTAAACGGTCATAAATATTTACTGAAATATTACTGGAACAGAAATTATTCTTAGAGTATACTTCGCTCAGCAATGTTATCTGTTATCTGCCGTTCTTAATATATCTGCGATAGATACCGTACTTATTATAAAGATATTTCGTAACAATACGAAATTGTTTCGGGTAGCGAAAAAAAATCCTATTACGTAAATATATTAAAAATACCTACATAATAATAAAACCCCGATTATTTACAATTTAAACTCGAAACTAATTAGTAATTAATAAACAAATTAGTAATTAATACTTTCTTAACCCGAAGTCAGAGGGATAAGCTCAATTTCTTTACCTTGTAGGGATATTCAATGGCGGCAATATATTTCAGTAAAAAAATATGACACGTTTAGAGGCACTTATAACTCTACAATCACCGTTCATAGCATAAGAAAATTTATCTAATAAAATTTCCGAGCACTACTTCTTATACAGTTGTATGAATTCTGTTTTGTAAATAATGTATATTGTTCAATATTCCACTGCTTGTGACTTAAACTTTACACAGAAACGGACTGGTACTAGTTTTCAATTATGTACCTTCACATATAATAGTTAATCCACTACTTAAGACAATATATCAGAAGAGACAAGAACTTATTACCCCAAAAACTACATAGGACCATTTTTGAAAACACTAAATCAGTCACAAAATCAGCTTGAGAAAAACTTAAATTGGACTACGAGTAAAACAATTTACGTACTACAAATGCGTTCTACTCCATTAGCAGCAGTCTTATCGAATGATGTCTGCGATCTATGAGAATTTAAATAAGTTGTAGCTGATTGTGGATTGGAATAATATATTAGATTTATTATATCTAATTAAAGTTACGGCCGTGAATGATATAGGATTTACCAACACGGCGTAGTCTCACTGTTTGCTATTATAAGAAGCAAATATATATAATAGGCATGTGCCATTTTAATCATATACTCGTAATAGTAATCCCACTTTTGATCAAGATTTTGAAATTCAATTAATATTAAGAACAATTTCGTTGTAAGAAATTGGACTTTCCGAGGCAAGACGATATACATAGATTTCTATTAAGAATAAAGATTCAATTAAACATTTACTTCTTAAAAGAATGCCACTTATTAAGGTTTTACGAGTTGCAGGATGTAACTGATTAATATATAATTAGAATAAATCACTATCAATCTTCAGCCTCGGGGGAAACTCTAGCAGCAATTCTTGCCGTGTCCGCCGTATCAGATGGCGGGGGATCGTCATCAGTCAATACTGAATTTTGATTTCTCCTGCGGTCTAAAGTAGAGCTTTCAAAGTCAGCGTTGGAAACTGTCACTTTGTCAGCATTAGCACCACTTGGCAATGCGTTTTCATCATTCCCAAGGCTCTCATAACTCGAATCATTATTGCTGATGACCTTAACATCGGTTTCAGATTTTTTTCTTCCAATTTCTTCAATTTTCATGGAACTGTCATTCCTAAGGCTTGTTTTATTGTTATTATCCGTGTTCTTTATTTCTTCTGCAGCCGGAGCAGCCACAGTTCTTTCTTCGTTGTCATTCATAGACGTTGTATTCGTACCGGTCGCAGTAGTTTCTGGTGGATTTCCTCCCGTAGTAACAACATCACCTGTATGTGTGGTATTAGTCTGTGCTGTAGACACGGAAGGCGATGTTTGAGTAGTAGATTGAACTGTATTTTGTACAGTCTGTGTTGTGGATTGAGTCGTAGGTGGCGTAGCTTGTGTACCTGTTCCAGGCGCATCGTGGTAAGCAGCACCACTCGCTAGGGCTGCGATGCCCGCAAGTCCCATCATTCCACCCATTCCATGATGAGTACGTAGGAGCAATTGCTGAAGTTGTGCTTGTTGTAGTATCACAGGCAACTCGTAATGATGGAAGAAGTACAACATGGAGTGCTGTAACAAAAGAAAAACAGATTAATAAGACTAATTGTATGACAAAATAATTTAGTATCGGTACAGACATGTAGTGATAAATAAACGGTAAAAAGATAAGCTGGCAATGGAAATGGCAGCGGCGACTGACTTGGCGTCTATATAGATGCTGCAATGTTCGTGGCGCATTATGAGACACGTCCGTCGAACTGAGTAAAAGTCTTTTAGACAAATAAATGAGCGACTCGTGACAGTGCCGCAAGTAGTCGTCTCGACTTTATTTATTTATTTCTGGGTCAAAGTTCCCACCCCTGGTGACGCCCGACGTAAGTTTTAATTAAGAAACTTGTGACCGCTCCGACTGAACTTTTATTTGAAATTATATTTTCTGATCCCCTCGTTTTGATTTTTTTACAAATGTACAGCCAGCGTGTAACGGGTTGCGGGTGCGGATAGCTCGGGACACTTTTGTGATTTATTATTTCAAGTATCCAGCGCACCGTGGATAATTGAAAGAAATTTGCAACATCCATCAACTTTTCATATCAATTCTAAAGTGTCATAAAATTTCACTTCGTTTTCACTTCAGTGGATAAAGTAATTTTATCTACTAACATTACTTGTACTCGTATTATTATAATTTTTAGTTAAACAGAAATTGTGGTTTTAATTTCGTTTAATGCTTTGACAATAATTTTGTATTTTATCGTAGCTACATAACAAATAAATGGAACGAGTATTGTACAATGAAATACAATGCTGAAAAATAAATCTCGTCCATTAGTGATGATTACTGGCATCGCTAAATAATGAAATGTGATATCAAAGTATATCAACCGAACTGAAGTATCAAAAAACATGATCCACTCTTTTTTTATTACTCTACTCTTATTTTATTATGTTAATTAATAACCGAGGTAATGTAGTTATTTCGTTAGCTTCTTTAAGGAAGATTTCTATAAGCTGCAAGACACTTATTACTATGCGACATGTTTCAATCGATAGAGTAAGTGATTACAATCAAATAGTTTTCAGTGATGATATGTCGTAAATAATATACTTTCTGAGATATTCGAGTTCAAAACTGTAGAAAAACAAAGCAAAAAATTTTGTTTCGACAGACATTGATGAAACATGTGTCAATCGCTAGACTAATTGATTACAATCAAAAAGTATTCAGTGATGAAATGTCGTGAGTGATATACTTTCTGCGAGGTTTTTTCAAAATGGCGGACTTGTGGGTATGTCAGGTTCAATACAAAAATGTTCAAACCCCTTAAAATTAGGTAACGTATAATATGACAAGTCCAAATGAAGACTACAAACTTTAGGGCATACCGGGCTCTATCTATCTTGAGTCCAAACCAATCAAATTCTCGTGGTGCGCGCTGAACAACGGAGAATTACATCTACTATACTTCTTGTAAGCCAGCCTCTTATACCGCCTATAAGCTATACGTCCTGTAGGAGGTCGATGGACTTTGACCTAACCAGTTTAATCGAGGGTACTTAAGCATGGTGAGAGAGTTACACCCGCGTGGCTACCTATCACAAACTCGAACGCGTATTTTTTTACGTTATAAAAAGTGAGGTTACTTCTATAATAGTTTATAACTATGACGGCTGTGGATAATTAGTAAGGCCGTATTTTGTTTTTTAATAATATCTGAGACAGAAAATAAGTTATTAAATTCTAAAAAAAATATATGTATTAGTTATCTAATCTAGGTAAAGTCGACTACAAAATCGAATAAAACTCACTCGATAAAAAATCTCAAAGTTACCCCTTTTTCTGATTTTTTTTTCAATATTATGACTAAACTACTGACATTTTCCATTTCATTTTTGTACTCAATTAAATATACTAAATATTTCTAGATAAATTCGCTGAGTTTGATATGATACAATTATTGTGTTATATTAATTACTAGGTTTAAATACCTACTAAATCCGTGAGTGCGGAGGCTTGGCAGGCCCGATCAGTAGCGCACTTTTGCTTACGGACGTCAGAATATACTTTTATGGTAATACCTGACCCTAATAGCGGCTTGGTATCATAAAAGCCAGCAAAAAGTAAATATATCGAATTTACTTTTTTTTGGCATAACGTCAAACATATTTCGCACGAATTTTACGAACAAACTCGATCGAATGACTTGTATTAGGTACTGATTGTACGCGGGATTAATTAATGCGAACGAATCTGTTCGGGGAACAGCGTCAAAGCAAATATAAAAAGGATCAAACGTTTAAAAAGGTATTTAATGGACAGAGATGATGCCCTTTTACATGACCATTAAAATCGGCCGCTTTGAGATATATTTCAACCGCCGTTTGATAGACAGATAGATAGGTGCATAAATAAAAACGGTGGCCCATTTTTTGTCAACTTTGCGATCGTTTGCAGCAGATTAAGTCGGTTTTCCGATGTTTTGAGGGGTGTTTGCTTCGTGAGAATACTATCTTGATGTACACAAAGGGAACGTTGAAAAGGATTTGTGTTCCTGTGAAGCTTTCCATTGAATTTTCTAGTGAGAGAACTTAAACTGTGAACCGCTTAGAATGTACAGGTGTGAATGTGACTCAGACATGAAATGCGCCAGCTCACAAGAGGTTAAGTCTACTTAACACTTCAAAGGCAACCGTTATCACCTTTTGTAATATTCGTAAATAAACATTTAGAACCAAAATTGTCAAACACTAAGGAAAACATTTTGATTATGACAAGATTCTAGAGAATTTTGAAGAAAATAAAGATATTTTGATTTAAAATAAAAATAAACTTGACAGGTGCTAGTTAAACTCGCTTGGAGAAGGTTCCGTACGTTGCTTATGTATTGTAATTACAGTTATATTTCTACTTTATTCATTTTTGCCCTTTTTTAAACCATAGATACCATAGACTTGTTATTGTCCATTGTAGAACTAACAAAAATATATTTGAGATTCTTACAATAAGCCCTTTCATTTTTTTTATTATGATTTCCTTATACTTTTTATTTTCAAAATGCATTAGTTTTTTTATAACTTTGTCTTTTGGTCGCAAAAAAGCACATGAGTACCTTTCAACTCATTTGGTCAAGTAATTTCGGAGAAAATTAGCTGTGAAAGGCGGTCGCCCAGACACACGAGTGATCCGATAAGAATTCCGTTTTTAATTTTTTGTTTGGAACCCTAAAAAGAAGCTAACAGCGAGTTTTTGCGAGCAAGCCCTTCGCCGGGAGAAATTTTTCTCCGAAAAAATCCCTCTTCATTTAACTAATCTTGACGCAGACAAAGAGACTGACTGCTTGCGAATTAGATACGTACATAATTATTAATTTTCTTCATAATCGAATTATGTTTGATGGCTTGATGTAAAATAATTTAATTAGACGATATATTTTTCCCTATAATATCCTGTGATATTACAAGTCTTAAATTATTATATAGATAAAATTAATTGAAGCTTCATTTATGATTCTAAGAAATATTTCGCCACGTTCTCGTTTCCATTTCAAGTTGAACTTACATATTTAATTTAACTTGACTTGAACATTCCTTTTTCTTAGGTAGAGTTTGCGACCAGTAATTTCACCAGTTATATTATAAGAGATTGTTTTTAAAACAAACATAATTATTTGCATTCAATAGTATGATATTGTAGGTACCTGTGAATGTTAGTATTTTTTCTTTTTGTGTCAGGACCTCTTTTAAATAACGTTTTGAATACTTTTAACTTCAACAGTGAATGACTGCAGGAAATCCAAAGAAAATCATCATACGGCCAAAGATTAAAATAAAATGAAAAAATATCGGATATTAAAATCACCTTAGGAGTAGGCTTAAAATCAGCGAATACTTATTTCAATAATGGGTTTTAAACCGCATTAAAAAGTAAACATTTAAGTTGCTGTATAAAGCTAATAGAGGTTATGTTACTAACCATTGACTTAAGTTTGAACCTGGAAGCTTTTTCTGTTCAGGTTACCACAGTTTTTATTAATTTAAGGAATGCCTTGACAAGCGACGACATTACGAAACAAACTTGCCCAGAAGTTTTATAATTTAACAGAGATCTGAAAGATTACAGCCTCTACGTTCCATCATGGCTGGCTCCTGTGTTGATTTAGGACTTCAGATAAATAATCCAAGCCATCTATTATACATTGTATGGCGGAGAACTGAGTCTTTAATAACAACTGTTAAGTTTGTTACATTCGTTTAAATGGCAAAAAAAGAATGAATTTCAAAACTGGTGATATTATTTACGATCAATGATATAACATTCACTGACGCGATAGACGTTGTTCTGAAATGTATTAAACTATAAAATATATTTTTGAAAATATTGTAAAGCATTTGTTAATAATAAATTTGACTATATGTAGGTACAGAACCACTTAGGGACCGTCCATTAATCACGTGAGGCTTGAAAGGGGGGGGGGGGGGGGGGGAGGGGTTTGACAAAAATCACGAAAATAGCACGAAGGGGGAGGGGGGTGTAGTAAGATATCACGTGTATTTATTTTTTCGTCAAACGCGCGAATTTTAAATAAAAAAGCAGCGTGTAGTGTGACTTTGACTTGCCGTTGCCAGCCTCACGCGCCGCCACAGACTGCCCGGCTCGGCATGTTTAGGTTTAAAACAATGTCAAAAGTAGGTGATCTATGTATATAAAGACCTTTTTGCAGAGTATAAGAAAGGAAAAATACACGTGATGTTGGGGGTAGTCTTAAACCTCACTACATATCACCAGGGGGGGGGGGGTTAAAAAAAAATGCTAAAAAAGGTCACGTGATTAACGGACGGCCCCTTATTGAATGCTACAGCAGTTATAAAAATAGTAAATATTAAATAAATTAATAGATCTAATGTGGAGATCAATCTATAAAAGCCATCAGAAAAAATATATTTACTAGAGACATCAACGATTCTATTTTGATTTATTTTTATGTAACTATTAGCGAATACCCAGCCGGCGTGTATTACTACGCTAAAAAAATTATTTGCCTAATGCATTGCTTTAGTGGTGTAAAACCATCTTCACAATAATGAATGCCTTTCAAATAAAACCGGTTTGGAGGACATCGGTGGGATGGTTTCAAAATTTTGTGTTTTATAAGATACATATACGTATATAATATAGATTGTGTTTGCTTTAGTTGAGTTTTAAACGATACGAAACAATGCGTTAGACACATTCGGTCCATTCATAAAGTTGATTTTCGACTTTTCCCATGCAAACATTTTCTCTAATTTCTTTTTTAAGCATAGTAGCACACGCCAGGTATCCACTAGTAACTCTATAAAAATTACGGTCGATGCATACGTAACGTGTTTTTACCCCGTACGGGACGGGACGTGAAATTTTGGAAATATCGTTTCATAGAAAATGTAAACGATAGCGCATACGCCACGGAGGCACGTACGGGATGGGAAAGGGGCACGCACATATATACATATTTATGCCCCGTCCACGTCCCGTTCACGTCCCGTCCCCGTCCCGTCCACGTTACGTATGCAGCGACCTTTAATTATATAATAAATGTTTCCAGCTTCATTATATTAAATACAAATGGGACATAGCTTCAATATATTAAATACAAATGGAACATAATTTTTTGACTATATTTGAATAGTTTTCGCACGTTTGTGAAAACCCTAAACGTACGACCACGTATCACTTATTCAATCGCGTCTCTTTGATATGCGGTCTTTGCCAGAAACACACTACATATCCCTCTCGACATAAGCTTAGCACGTTACGGGGAAAATAATAGATATGTAAGTTTAAAGAGAATACTGCACTACATTGTTACTATGATAGGTCCTATTAATATAATAAATGCGAAAGTTTGTATGGATACTTGTAACTCTTTTATGCAAAAACAACTGAATAGATTTTCATGTAATCACAAACATAGACATAGACAACATTTACACGTAACACACGAAAATAGTTAAAAAATATATAGAAAAGAAGAATAAACAATAAAGAAAATAAAAAATGAAAGTTATGGTATTTACATTATTCTGTAACGTTTGCATGTGTCTAGTAGCCCGGAAAATGGAGCTCATTCAGCATAATGCCGTAGTGTTGGCTACGGCGCCGATTTTCAGTGAGTCCAGTTAGTGATGTACGGACATCACGGACGGTGTGTTTATAAGTAAAACACGTATAAACACGTAGATTATGATCTGGTATAGGACATAGGGTACTTATTAGCCCGGAAAACACGGGTAAAAACCGCAGGCACAGCACTAGTATGTAAACGTAATTTAATAGTGGCGTTCACGATTCGTTCGGTCATATTCCTATAAAAAGTAGCATACGCGAAGACCCTCAGACCAAATTTTCACGCAGAATATTAGGCATAATTAAAATCAAAGTTCTATCATTTGAAAGATTTGGTGAACGAAGACAAAAACATCTTATCCGCCAAATAAACCGTCTGGTCCCCGTATGTTTCGTGATATTCTTTGTCGTACACGGAAGGGCGAAGTGAAAAACAAGGGGACTCCTCGGAATGCAAAGTGGGGGCTTATCTTGTAATCATCGAGCGCGTCAAATTATTAATAAAAATCATATTTCACGAGGCCGCCTGTCACCGCCGCCCGTCGCCCATCGCGAATCAGTCTCGGCTACGCGGTTAGAATACCGTTCCATTACTGTTACCGGCACCGTTAAGAGATATCACATGAAACTTTGTAGCGATACAGTTGTATGAATAGTAGACACGCAGCTGCATCTCCATTTCGATGAATAGTACGACCAAGAAGTTTATATAAATCTACATATGGAAGGCAAGCTTAAAAAGGCTACCTGAAGACGGTATCCGGCAGGTTTTTACTAAATATTTTGTTTTAGGTACATTTATTTATTTATTTAACTTTTTGCGCCATACATACGTACAATAGCAAAGGCGGACTTAACGCTAAAAGCATTCCCTCCCAGTCAACCTTCGGATAGTAAGAACACAACGATATGGCAGCACATCTAAGCTGTAAAAAAAATACTTAGGAACCAAAAAAAAAGTAGTAATAATAATAATAAAAAGATATACCACATTGTACATCTCCACATTTAAAACCACTTTGGTCAAAAAGAGGTTACAGGGTACATTAACTGAAAGATTTAAAATAAATTTAAAATAGATACACTCTGCTTGTTATGTACGTTGGACTTTATAATATTAACCATGAAGAATGTTCATCACTTTGCATTGAACATAAATATTATTACAATATAATAATGATGTAAACAAATTGAGAACTCACGGCTAATAAAATTGTATTTAAATAGAAATTGAATAGCAAAACAATATTCAGTATTCTCTTCGACTACGTGCTAAACTTAGCTCAAAAGAGATTTAAGAGACCGTATTTCTGGGAAAGGATGTTTATAGAGATCCTTTCTTAATTGTAACCCCTTAAATAGCCCTTTGAATATAATTCTCGTAGATGTCTAGAAAAAAATAGTTACAGAAAAAAAGATGTCGCTATTGTCACAAACACGTAATAAATATTGGCTTTATCTTAATTATTTAGTTTAAGAATTAGTAAGTCCACATACAAAGTCGGATTTGTAGCGATGCCTAAAAATATTAATTCATTTGTAAAAATAAAAATAAAATACGATTTGGTATTTTTAAATTATATAATCTAAGTTTGAGCCCTGAAAGGGCATCGACCCTATTTTTTACACGATACAAATGAATTGTTTCGTGCAGATTACAATTCAATTTCACATACTTTTTATGTTAAAACAGCTATTAATACACATCGTATTGTTTTATATGTATAAGCAACTAGTGACCGGCAATAAATAAACAAAAACATCTGTTAACAAACTTCACGGGATGCCTAAAAATTTTATCAATATCAGTCCAGCAGTAATATCGATTTTTATGGAAATATCTGTCTAAACAGAAAAAAAAAATTACTTTCTTTCTCAAAACGAAAATTAATTCCTCTTTAAACCGGACAAGATCCTCGTAAGTGAATACAAATTGCATCCGTCCTGTAGCGTGTTATTAACTTCCGAACGGGATGGCCGCCGGAAATCGACTCCGGTCCCTTCCTGTTCCTCGCCCTCTGCTCTCTGTGACCTCCACATTACTAATTTTGAATTATGCTGTCGTACACTATTTTTGTATTGATTTTTATTTACTTGTCCCTTAAGAATTCCTAAGTTCCTAATTAAAAATGACTTAAAAACATAAAATATCTTCTTTTATATGCATTTTATTAACATAATAACCAAAAGGGATACGCAAGTTAATATTCGCGGGCCGGTCTGCTCACTGGCCGGACGCGCTTTGCCCGCGGCTCACCGTTTCAAAGCGTTCTGTACAAACATTGTGACAGGACATTTAATATGCCCCTAATAAGACATATCCAACATACTTTTAATACGAAATGAGTTTGTTAGAATTCATTATTTATTATTGTTTTTATTTTTTATGGTATTAGCCGGCAAACGAGCTGACGATACAACTGATGGGCAGTGGCTATCGTCGCCTATGAACATCAGCAACACCAAAGACATCACTGATGCGTTGCCGGCTAATAAAGAAAGAAAAAGGAAGAAAGAACTGGCTCTCAAGCCCCCAGCCGGAACATGACGAGGTATGTCCCGCTGGGAGGTTCTATTTTTTTTAAATTGAGCTCCCGTTCTCCTTTCAAAGTCGAACGAATCCATTGAAAATTGAAGCCCATTGGAGCCAATTCATTGGAACATACATAGTGTTCGCGGTGTCGGTTCTATACGATATTAATAATGCTTCATTAGTTTGCATCTATAACTTAAGTTACCGTAATTTTTAAGAGATCCTATAATTTAAACCGTAGGTCGCTCGATTATAAAATACTTGCTTTGATGTAGGCGGCCAACGTTAAATCCATCAAGGTTTTAAAAAATATTTCTTATCCTTTGTCTATATTTAGCACCTCGCAAGTTAAGTAGCAACTCAGGCGGATGTAAGCATTAACGGTGTACTACTTTTAAGACTCTGGCAGTTGCCAGAGGCTAATCAGGTTACACAGAATAAAGTTTCCTTTTTTTATTTTATTCCCGTGTATCCAGTGTATCGGTTTTGATCACGTTACATATTTATACATACATGTGCTGGTGCCCGCGACTTCGTCCACGGAAATTTTATTTTTTATTCATACAAAAATGTCATTGCTTATTTCAACCTCTTAGGGAGATTAATTTCCAAAAATCTCTTAGCAGTCTTCTCCTAAACTACATAAGGAACATTTGTACAAAGTTGCATATTGCTAGGTCCATTAGTTTAGGCTGTGGGACTGTGCGTTGTCTGACAGTCGACGACCCTGTAACCTAGTTGGTAGCGACCCTACCTGCGAAGCGAGGGGTCCCGGGTTCGAATCCCGGCTGGGGCAGATATTTATGTGACAGATAAATATTTGTACTCAGGTCATGGGTGTTATTGTGATGTGTTCTATCTAATATGTGTCGTTAATGCCACCCGCGACACAGGTAAAAACCTACTGCAGAGGTATGAGTGTGTAAGCATTTATTATTATTATTATTCCAGTCAGTAGCAGTTAGCGTTTTATTAAGTAGGTATGAGTATGATGATGATGCATATGTTTGTGTATAAGTTTTTATTCTACTTACTTGAATAAAGAGCCACGAGGTGACGAGCGCCAGGCTGCTATACTGCCCATTGAAACGGTAGTGGTACGCGTAGAACGAGAAGTGGTACAGGTAGAAGAATCTGTGGACAAACAAATATGCATTTCAATATACCTTTATCTAAGACTTATTTAGGATTAGGTACAAAATTTTAAAGTTGAACTTCTTTTAGCGCGTTTGGAAAAATCTTTGAGAGTGAAATTTTTACGATGCGCGCACACACCGACATCTAAAAAGCGACATGATGAAGTTAGCTGATAGCTGATTCCCTTTTATAAACAAATAGTTGTAGCATACAGGATGAAATCATTAGCTATTGTTGTTCTGTCACGCCCACAGACATGTATACCTAGAGTAGATGCCGCATGTTCATACATTTCACGTGTAACAGAAAGGATTTTAAATCCTATTTGAGCGCCGTGTCATTTAGTTGGCGTTTCATTGCTATTGGCAATAGATGTCAACTGAAATAACGAAAAATGCCTAATTGTAACGTTTTAAACTGTAGGAATTCTACAAATACAGTTAGCAGAGGTAAATGAAATATTTCTTTTCATCGTTAAGTAATTTATTTATAAAATTGTATAGTAATTTATTTTTAAATTATTTTTTTCATATTTATAGCATTTCTACCACGTTTTACAACGAAAAGCACTAACTTACTGTGTACTGCATACTACTCAATACATTGCTGATTTTGGTAGCAAAATTTATACGGCTTGTTTACTGGAACACGCAATGAAAGTAAAACAATCGTTACTATAAATCGTCGCTTAGCTTCGTAGTACGGTGAATATTGTCGTGTTTCTGTAAAATATAGCATATAGTGTTGTTCATTTACTCGGTGTGGTCTCGATGTTAATCGATTTTGAAAACCAATGAATAATAATATTTATATAGAGACAGTTTTTAACAGGCAAATTATTTTTCACTAGGAAATCGCCCTCGCTTCGCTTCGGTAAAAATAGTAAAAAAAAAATATAATATAGCCTATGTCACCAGGGATAGTGTAGCTTCCCAACAGTGAAAGAATTTTTCAAATCGGTTCGGTAGTTTCGGAGCCTATTCAATGCAAACAAACAAATCTTTCCTCTTTATAATATTAGTATAGATTACAATATTAATGTTTCTGTATAGTGATTTTATTCATGATAACATTATAATTAAAGGTTTTCAAGTGACCCCAATATTAAAGCAAAATAAATTATAGCGACGGGGCATAGAGATTGGTTTCCAACAAAACATAGCCGTATATGTTCTATTCATTTCAATGAAATGAAATGAAATGAAAAATGAAAATGCATTTATTCGAGGGCATAAAAAAAATACAACAAAATTTAACAGGCTACATTAAATTATATGGGGGCCTGCACTGCAGCGTGACCCCCGAACAGGCCCAGACTCAGCATAAGCCGTGCTGCACAACATAAGTCATGAGAGCACGGCGCTGATATTTCAGTCTGACAATGATGACTGTTTTACGGATTCGAAAAAGAAACGAAGGCTGATTTCAAGCGCAATACCGAATATTGATGTACTGTTTTTTTTTATTTTGAATTTTTAATTAGAAAAAAAATATTCGTTTAACTTTAGGTAAGTTTAAATGTGTCCATATGATGTTTTGATTTTCATAAAAGAAATGTTTATAAATATTTTTTTTAATTTTCATTTATTTAATTTCTTGAAAGCAAATAATAAACAATCATAATATTTATGATCTCTTTATTTATCTTTACATTTTTTTATAATTAACAAATAATCAAGTTAAATAAAACACAAAACTATTTATTCGGTCATATTCAAGCACTATACTATATTATTATGTACAACCAACCAAAGGCATTTTTTATGTTTTACATATTCTACGCCTACAAACGATCATACGATTTTCTATATACATAATTATAATCGATAATCGATTTTGAGAATCATTAATCGTTGTCGAGAATCGGTAACGAATCAGTTTCGAATTGATATCGCTAGGATGGGGAATTTCAGCACTAAATATTCTTGTACACAATGTGTCAAAAAAAAGTGACACGCTTGGTTTTCATACAATTCGAGGTACATGCGTCGTCTATTCTTGATATATGTCTGTGGTCACGCCAAAATATATAATTTCTTACGTGGGAACATAAGTACACACACGTTTTTTTGTGTTTATACTACAATACATCCGTGAAAACCACATCCAAATAAGTTTTGCCTTGTCCAAGATTTGCGGAAACAAACGCACAGACCAACATGCAAATAAATAATCCCACTGTGGTTTTCTCAAATATCTTCCATCTACATACATCGATTGATTAGTTTTATTTTATGTACGTATTTGTAAAAGTATAAATTGAGATGTTTGTTATGACATTAAGCTCACATATAGTTTATAACCCGGATGACAGACTTCGGAGGGGGGATAGCATCAGATGGGTTATGGGTAACAATGGTGACATGATTCTAAAAATAAGAATTAGTATGTTCATTAATTAACGCGTTACATTTTTAAAGCCACGAACGATACAAAAGCCACTAGTTTTCAAACGAGTTGAGCGAATGGGAGGGGCCAATAACACCGTCTCGTGTATTTCTATTTCTCGTTTCCACCATTATGTTCGTTATCTGGTTATTTCGGTGGATAAATTCTCAACGCGCGACACCAACGACAAGCGGGCTCTGTAAAGGGGAAATGTCACCTCGTTATCTGAAAAGGTTGCAATTTTATTTGAAATCGATATTCACTGAGATACACATATTTCTTTGGCTGCCAAGTGCCAAGCGTGTAAGAATACTCCTTTGAAACAAACATACATACGTATGGATGCATACATCGTATCATGAATGTATGAATTAGGTGATTAGTATGTCAATTTTTAACTACTAGGTATATATTATGAAGATAATTTTATTTGATACTTTTTACGGTTCCAATCAAACCGGTTACGTAATGCCTGTCATGTATATTATAAGTCCTAGTATTTTACTTAGTCAGCATGAAAACATTTTATAAATTTTAAAATAACTTACAATGTAGATTTAAAAATTTGTAAAGCTGTATGTTACTTTGGCAATCCAATAAATAAATAGACAACACAAACTTGAAACATTTTTTCGAGTGCGACTCTCTAACCTTAGATTTTTCGAAGGGAGTCGTGCGGTTACTAGTGATTACATAAAATCTTGGAAAAAAATATAATATTCACTAAGTTTTAATCCCATTTAAAAACGTGTCGAAAGCGGTCTTGCAACTTTGCTCGTAAATCCAAAGAAAGTGCCATTAAAATAGTTCACCAAAAATTTGAGGCGATTTGTGTTTAGGTAAGCGCTAAAGCGTCAAGCTTAGGAGACATCAAACGGGATCACTACATTAAACATACATGTTAGGAAAGAGCAGCGTTTTCTTAATGGTATTTCGTACATAAATATTTTATGGCCCGCCGGCGCTTGCTTTAATAGAAATGTAAATGACAGCCGGCCTGTCCTATAGGGGACAAGGATGTTGAGCTCTGGTTGATCTCCTTTAATACTCTTCACACCTCCGGAGAGACGAGTTTTTTTTACCGTGATTTGCAATGTCGAAACATTTTCAATAAATTTTAATAAGATGTAAGTACATTGTTAATAGCAGTAATATATTTTAGGTAATGTAGTAGATATACAAGGATAACATATAATATATTTAGCTTTTTACGGGTATAAAATATATTATCATAAAACATGTTAAAATGTTTTGATTACTACGCGCTACGGTTTGATTGATGCAAAACTGTTCCAATCTGAATCGAATACAGAGTGGATAGTTTCCTTTCGTGTCATTGTTATTATGACATATTTAAAATTTTAGATGTTAGTCATTCGGAAATATTAATTTAAATAACGGTTTATTATTCCCGGTCATAATTTTCTCTTTATACAATACCTGAAGTGAATAACTTTTTATATTTATCAAATTTAATTTGAACACTCTTTCACGTGGATTATTACAGAAGGTTACAAGGTTTTTGCTAGTTCTTATATTTGCCCGACTGCCAGGAAGGGTTATGTTTTTCGCGCGTATTTCATATGTATGCATGTAATATTCTTAATTACCTGATACCTTCCAAATTGCTGGACTCATTTATGTATATAATTAAAATATTTTTACATGTGTCTTCACAGCCCAAGTTCTTAGATAAGTAAAATTAGAAAAAAATCAAATATGGTGGCTGTGAGATGCCATTGTTTGAAGTGTCAAAAATAAAAATAAATCGAATACTGCAATATGGGTATTAAATTGAAGAGCTCATCGTAAGGATTTCAAAAAGATTTTCGTTTTTTTTTTAATTCATACTAGTTTAATACACGTGTATAGACGTTCATAGAATTACATTGAACCATTAAACTAAAACTCATGAAGTTACGCGTACGCCAAGCTAAGGCCTCAGAAAACTGAAAAATACTTTACAGTCATCCACGCTGCGAAACAGACGTGAACTTGTCACTGACAATAATGAGATAAGTAGATGAAGCAGAAGTGACATAAATCAGGAACATTCACTTTTAACGGTCGTCAGAAAAAAGCAGCTTTTTCTGTTAACAACCCTTGCATTATAAATATAAAATAAATTATGCTTCGTTACAAAATGAAAAAAAAAATCATTACAAACAACAAAATTTCAAAATTAATAGGTGGCAAGGTAAACCTTAGACCGTAGAACCTTAGTCCTATGTTCGGTTTTTTTTTTCAAATAACTACACTGCTTTGCAAATAACCCGGCACCATGAGGATCCAATAAATACATAAAAATAATAATAATCTTCATTCATTCAATTAAAGGCTACAGAACACACGATAGAGCAAAACTGATCAAAATTCAAAAATGTTCATTTACAATTTTCCTTATTACATAAAATTATTCAGGAGCCAGTATGAAGGGGCGAAACTGAATCTTGTTCAACTAACTCAGTGCGAAATCACTTTTGCCTCGGCCTTTGATCTTGACTGCGCCAAAGGAATGTTATTCAGTAAAAACATGCAAATTCGATAAAGTATAACACAATATTACCAGATGCCGGCGAGGCGACGCGACGCCGACTCCACTATACTTTGAGTAACGTCAGCTTTAAATATTACCTAGTTATCTGCCGGATGGAGGGAATGTGGATCTTTTAAATACATTTGAATTTTTATCAAGTCAAAGGTCTTTTCAATATAAACTTATCTATACTAATATTATAAAGAGGAAAGATTTGATTGTTTGTTTGCATTGAATAGGCTCCAAAACTATCGAATCGATTTGAAAAATTATTTCACTGTTGGGAAGCTACTCTATCCCCTGGTGACATAGACTATATTATATATTTTTTTTACTATTTTTCCCGAAGCGAAGCGAGGACGATTTCCTAGTATAATAAGCCCGTTATTCTCCACCTTCTTCAAAACGGAGAAGAACGGACATGTACGGACAGTCCTGTCCTCTCCACTAAATAGTTTCCATTGAAGCTAAGAGACGTGGAAATAACTAAATAAATTATATTTGTATTCGCTTTGGTGAAAAACCGCTTTACAAACGTTGCAAATTCCAAATCAATTTCGTACATATTTTATTTACTTAAAACAAAGTGCAAAAATCAAACTTAACTTTTCATAAAAATTAAACGTATCATAATCATAAATGTCGAATAAAAATCGGCTAAACGGCTTTTTCCGTTCACATTATTCATCTTTGTGAATATTTTAACACTTTCAGCTCAACGTCTAATGGATCGCTAAAAAATTGAAAAGAATGTACCCAATTACGGCAAAATCTTCCTTTCAACGAAAATCTTGTTTACTAATCTTAAGCCACGCTTCATTCTATGAAATTCTGTAGAATATATAATGAGAACAAAAATATATTTAATGTACATGTATTTTATATTACGATTCGAAACATAATTTAATTTTTTGCAAAAGGCATCGAGTTTTATCACATACAAAAATCATTATTCAAGAATACAAACATATATTAAATATTATCTACTTTACTAAAATATTATAATTGATCGGTATGAAATATGCAAAGTTTCTTTCTTTTTTTCTTTCTTCTATAAAATTGACGCTATTGCTAAGCAAGTTTTTAAGTTCACTTCAAATTACATAATTTAATTTCAATCATTGTAGCAATAAATGCATACAACATAAGTAGGTACATAGATACATACAAAATTTCACGAAATAAAGAAACCACTCGATTGAGATTTAAAAGTTACTTATGAAGCAAAGTGGCGGGATTGCGAACGGAGTGCCAAATGCGTATCACCACAGGAATCTACAACCCGACCGGCAATGGCCCTAACGAAATGAAATTCCACCGGCATTCCCTGTAAGGGCAGCGTAGCAAAGCCACTGCTACGCCACCGCTACGCCGTAGACCTTTCGTAGCTGAAACTTTACGCCCCGGCTACGGGGACAATTCAAACTACACAATAATGTGGTTCGATCAACGCGAAAAAGGTTAGCATTCCACGAAGTTTATTAATAACTCCCCTGGCTGTAATACACTACGTATACACGCTCGATGGAACCCAAATTGTTTGCGACGTTTAACGTTGCAGTCGACTAAAGTTTGACAACCGCGCGTTAGGTTATTGAAGCGTAATATCGTGGAAACACGATGCTCAAAACATTATGTTAATTTTGCCTCCCAAACTCTATAGTTATAGGTTAGACAAAAATACTTTCCACTTTGAATAACTTGTCACGTTGTGTCAATTTCCCGTAATCGAATAAGCGTTACGACACGAGAATCTTTTTTATAAGTGTCGTTATTTTTTATTTTGTTGATTTTTTCTTATAATACTAAGTTTAATAACATTGATATTTTTGGTATAAATAACAGTAATAAATTTAAAAAAGAGATTATAACACTCTTAATAGGTTAAGATGACTGAAATGTAAGATCTGAAATACTATTTTTGGCTCACTATTCTAGATATTATATAATAACAAATCAACTTATTCCTTATAAATACTAGATGTAACTATTCCAATAATCAACTTTTAAAGAATTGGTGGTCA
This sequence comes from Thymelicus lineola, assembly GCA_963932265.1. Taxonomy (NCBI): domain Eukaryota; kingdom Metazoa; phylum Arthropoda; class Insecta; order Lepidoptera; family Hesperiidae; genus Thymelicus; species Thymelicus lineola. The sequence goes on along the minus strand of OZ010700.1, from coordinate 7,834,011 downwards.
ACGGTGTTGGTAGCAATATAAGTACTTTTGTGTCACTTTTATATTTAAGAGACTATTGTTAACCGTTTGTTGATCCAAATAAATGAAAAAAAAAGTAATATCATGAAAAATATTCGAAGCATTCAGCATGTATATTACCCTAACTAAAAATAAAGTTTATTTTTAATTATTTGAATAACAAATGAAAAAGAAATATACTCGTAATTTTATAAGGATAAGTAAGTCAAAATCAAAATTAACAATCGAAGCGTGTTGAAAGTTGTTTCAGCAAAGCGATACGATTCCCAACCCCGCTCACAAGGACGTAACATTTAAGTCCTGTAAAGTTTTAGCTATCGATACTTAATGCAAACACCGCTGACTGTTTCAAATTCCGAAGCGTATCTCTATTAGTATGCAATCTAATTGGTGTAGGAACACTACAGCATGCAGGGAAACTTGCAAGTCTGTGAAAGTTGGTGTCGGTTTTGATCGCGGGCAGAACTCCACTGCAACAAATGCGGTTCAACAGGCGGACCAACTTGAACGTTCACGGATTGTTGGAACCTATTCTTAACATAGTACATGAATTCTAATAAGGTTCGCGTGTCAACTTGTGACTCTTAATATACATAATACATAGTTTATCCAAATAAAGAGATACTGAGTACTGATTGTACTGCCTTTGGTTTTTTATTGTAGATTGTAATGTAGAGCACATTTGATTTGGCTAGTTTTCATTAGTTAGCTTCGAACAAACCAAATTTTACAAAAGAAACATATATTATACTAGCAGATGCCCGCAGCTTCGCACGCGGAAATTATGCTTATCATATTTATTTTTTACCCCTCATAGAAGAAAATTTAATAACAGGTTAATTTATATTGAATTTAGGAATTTATAAAGTAAAACCTACGATACAATCACAAATCATTCCTCAATTCAAGGGATGCCCGGACAGACAAACAGACAGACAGAAAGACAATAATTTTAAAAACAAATTTTTGGTGCTCTAACACGTTATTGATGTGTTATTTATTGATTATAAATTTCAATATTAGTCCCTCTCACTCTTTCTCTCTCTCTTCCTCTTCCACTCTCAGTCCCTCTCCAGCTTCAAGTACCTCTTCCTCTGCCGCCCCCTGCCCCTCTTCCTCTCCAGTTCTCTGTCCCTCTCCCTCTCTCCCGCCCTCTCCCGGTCCCTGTCCCTGTCCCTTCCCTCTCCCGCCCCCGGTCCCTCTCCCACTTCCTGTTCCTTTCCCTCTCGCGCTCCCTATCCCCCTCCCGCTCCCTGTCCCCTCCCTCTCCCGCTCCCGGTCTCTTTCCTGCTTTTTGTCCCTCTCCCCTCTCCCTCCCATCCGTAAAGTCCCCTATACAAAATTTTTTTCTCACTATAAGCTTACATATTAATTTTCATAATGAAGAAGTTCCTGAAAAATTTGCAAACCCTTTATTTACCTCTTAGGGGATGAAATTCTAAAACAACCTGTTACAATTATTTTTTGTTCTTAATTATAAGCTTACATATCAAGTTTTACATTACTTCAGAGTTCAAAAATGACAAAGTTTCTTAAATATTTACATCCCCTTAGTTTTGCCCCATAGGGGATGAATTTCGAGAAAAGAATTTTTTGTGTCTAACTATAAGCTTATATACAAATCACCCTTCTTACTTTAAAACTGACGAATTTGCCACACTAACTTGCATACTTAAGAGTTTCTTAAATGTTCTTAACTTCAAAAATGACGAAGTTGTGTACTTAAGTTCCATCGCCTAAATTAACCCTTAAGGAATGATTTTCCAAAAAACAGAAACGTGTGTAACTGTAAACTTACATAAAAAAATCATATTTATAACTTTTACAGTTATTACTGGCAAAATTTACTGGCAAAGTTGATTTGTATGTAACCAACCCCTATTTTTAGGGGATGAATTTCGAGAAAACCGTAATACAATTATTTTTTGTGTCTAACTATAAGCTTAAATACAAATTTTCACCCTTCTTACTTCAAAACTGACGAAGTTCCCATACTAACTTGCGCCGCCTTAATTAACCCTTTAGGGGATGATTTTCCAAAAAAAAACGTAATACTTAAAATTAAGTTTCTGATGTTTAAATAATATGTAAATTTTCATATTTTTAACTTCAAAAATAACGAAGTTGCATACTATGATAAAACGCCTAAATTAACCCTTTAAGGGATGATTTTCCAAAAAAATGTATTAAATTTAACTTTTATTTATTACTATAAACTTACATGAAAAATTTCATATTTATAACTCTAAAACTGACGAAGTCGGCTTGTATGAAAATGACTTCTAACCCCTATTTTTACCCTTAGGGGATGAATTTCCAAAAATCCGTTCTTAGCTGACGTCTCTTTAGCATAAACTATCTGCCTGCCAAATTTCATCATAATCGGTTCGGTAGTTTCTGAGATTTTTTGTTTAATCAGTGTATCTCTTTTCAATTTTATATATATAGATCAAACTAACAGGCTTAACGAAAATAATTACATAAATATAATATTGCCTGAGGTACGTGAAAACTAGCCAAGTCAATGTAGAACTTGAATTGTAATTCAAACATGTTTTGGTGGCAATTTTTTTTGATTTTCTACACAAAACTTGGCACCCATTTAGATCTCAATACTTTTTTTGGACTTGGCTCTCATTTCACATTGATGTTTTTGATGAAATAATACCTACCTGCATAGTATTTTAGATTATAACGCAGCCATAAAAAAACAATTCTATCCTATTAATAACCAGGTATTGTAGAAAGGTAAATTAGTACAATATGACAAGTAATTTCATAAGGCAAAAAAGGTAAAACATGGGAACCAGCAGAACGCGACCAGCGACGGGCCTTGAGACGCGGCCTGTAATTTCCCTGAGGTGCTGCTGTCACACGCCGAAGGTTTGAAAAAAATCTCGACTAATAATATAATACATCGCAATTAATCCTGAGTTTTCGCAACTTACTCACTACTTAGCTCGGGTTGCTCATCACGAGGTTAAGGTAAGGTTATAGTTACATTCGATTAAAGTTTAATTTAACCGTCGAAACATACGAAACTGGGTTGGTTTTGACTAATAAGCTTATTAATACTACTAAATTTTCGTGGGAACTTAACCTATGACTTGACTTATGCAATCCAGTTTCTTATTTTATATGGGTTTTTAACTTTAACTGTCATGTAACTATAACTTTAACTTCGTGATGAGCAACCCACGTTTAATGTGTAGCTTATTTATTTATTCTTCATTAACCTAACATAAAATAACGCTATGCTTGTGTTACATAAATAACATAACAAGCTAACATATTATAGATAATTTTAGAAGGTGAGAGTAAGTTAAGACAAACTTTTTTGAACGGATAGTTCTCATCTGTTTTAAACATAGCTAACAACACTCTCAATTTAGTCACCTTTCAGACAAAAAAAAACTAGATCAAAATTGGTTCAACCTACAATGCCACAAACAGACATACAGATACAGAGACACACAGATACATAGACACGCCTCTTTTTTTCGTCGCGAGTTAAAAATAAGGACGACTTAATGCTAAAGTCAGTTTGCGTGTTAAACTTAGGGCAGTGGGCAAACGCAAGCAGCTTTGCAAGAATGACAAAGTAAATGAAAATTTTTATTGTTATCATATTAAGACACAAATATGCACTTACTTAACACTATGCAACGGATGAAAATGTAGACTACATTTTTATCTATTACAACTGAAAAGTTGACGATCTGACTGCACCACACCGCAATGGTTAGGGAACATACCAAAACCACGTAACCCATTTTTTCCAACTTTTTACCCCCCTCCCCCCCCTTCGTGACCATCCGTAGTATATGAGAAGACCCCCCCCCCCTCCCCCCTAGTTTTCACGTGGTAATTGATAAATACGGTTTTCAATACTTTTTTGCAAAACCAGAGTTAAAAAATAATAATTTTGCTTACATTTGACGACTTTGTGGCGCAATGGTTGCTAAAATATTGACTACGTGACAAAAACCTAAACCCCCCCCTCCCCTCTGTGACCAATCGTGGTGTTTTGAAGACCCCCCTCCCCCCCCTAAATGAGGCACGTGGTTTTGGTATGTTCCCTTATATTATAATTTTAAGTGGGTGCAGTGCAAAAAGGGTAACATGACAGTGGTATCATTACAGGATACAACATGACTGTAACTACAATTAGCCGGCGACCGTTGTTTTTTGTGTTCGCAGCAATCAGCATTAATAAAGATGTGACAAAGAATAAATTTGACATTGACCTACAAAATAATAGAATACAACTTCTGTTCGCGTAGATTGGAGCCACCGCCATATTACTATTTCAGTAGCGAAGTAAAAACGTTAGGAGATTTATTTATACTCAACTATCTAATATCCACAATTGTCAGACTTAAAAAGACATATTTCTATTAAACCGTGAATTTCACTTAGCTTGATATTTAATTGCCATACAATAAATAACGTTTGAAAATCGTTAATGCATATGTACTAACAAATGGTCGTGTATCTATTAAAATTTCACGTAAGTATCGACAACGGGTTCATAGCAAGCCCTGATCACGCGCCATTTTATCACAAAACGATTTTAGAGTATTTCCGCATTTTGCTTCGACGTACAATTTAAAACCACTCATAAATATGAAAGAATATTTGATAGATTTGCTTACACCAATGCCGTTATAATATAAATGGCAATAAAAATTAGGTAAGTACGAAATATAAATAACATTTAATTATTAAGGGATACAATAATTAGAACAAATTGAAATAGCGCAGTACATTTTAATTCAAAATGAATTTGAAAACGCGGTGCTTGGGTTTGTATTTAAAACCAGTAAAGAACACAGAAAAGCGGACGCTAAAAGAAATATCTGAAATTTTATAGAATAGGGCGACTGCGTAGCATTGGCGATAGTACTACTGCCATACTTTTTGGACAGAGACAGATTTTCCTATCATGTTCTCACTATTATGTGTTCGCCAGTCTCTTTTCCTACGTAGCATTGTACTTGTTATGTTGCTTTTGAATAATTTTTCAGGATCTATTTTTTTTAAACATTGAATCTCTTTGTTTTTAGAAATATCGCTGCTTTTGCCCACTGTCATGTCCAACCTAAACACCAAATGATTGATAAAAAATAAGACGTGCATTTACGCAAAATATCATATTGTCTCAACATTACCATTGAATACGGTGATCCTATTCAGCAGAGTATCCGGTGTCCGGCGCTCGAGGGCCCCAGTGTTTGGAGCGGGAAATAATGCCATTTCCGATGTGGGCCCGCGGGGCGCCCGCGACGGGATTAGGGAAATAAGACGGGAATTTAATAACACTACTAACGCACATCGTACGCCCCAATTTTTTTAGTACGACAACATTTTCGTATCTTAAACACATAATAGTCATTCATGTAGAGTGGATAATTACAATTTCATCTTCGAATCAAAAGATTTTGTTTTTAATATGTAACATTTTAACTTAATTTCGTATGATGGTAGTGTATTGTGTATTTTATTGTACTGTAACAAAGATGGTATGCTGATGTCTCGTCTCACAATGTGATACAAGTAATGTAATTACTGCTAACATATAATTATAAATAATCCGGTAAGCCCATCTTTCATGCTTGTTTCCCTTATGGTTTTAACTAATATATTTATATTTATGTAACTAATGTCACATCTGGTGCTGCTGCGGCTAAAATAGATACACTTTACCTCTGAGTATTAAAAATCGAAGAAACAATATAATAAACTCGCTTGCATATTAATATCTTTCATACGTATAAGCGGCTTATATAAAACAATCATAGTAATTTCGACTTCCTATAATATGTATAAAGTTATCAAAGAAAACATTTCTCGTTAAAGCAGCTTAATAACGATACAAAATTTTTACCTCGAATATGAAATACTAAAGCTGCCATTAAATCTATGAAAAAAGAATAATCTATGTTTTAATTCTATGATTTTGTTCAAAAATAAATGTTATAATTTACTGATAGTGTACTACTAAAACTCCCTAACTTTACTTCGGTATATGCTCAACAGACTGTCTTCGAAAGAAGTTTTCTCCACAAGACCTGCCTTTTTAGCATGAAACTAAAGTGCATCTCAAAGAAAGAGTTTTAAGTTTGACATCAAAATTGCTTACATAATTAAAATAAACCACTTCTTTCTCAATCACATTCAATATACTTCATGCAACATTACGTCAACAGGAGGCGATGATACATTATTATAATATGATAATACTTGATGTTTTTAGTAGCTATTGATGCAGATGTAACATTAATATCGCTATGGAAAGATAACTTCAATATTGTCGTGAAGATTGCATGTCTACCATTATGTGGAACTGATGATTTATATGGGAATGAGCCGTTACTCAACGACCCTAACCATATTCGTCCAAAAAATAGTCAGTTTCACCTCGATAATATAGAGTCTACTACTACTAGTCCAATATTGTATCTTAGGAATAATATAAATTCCCGAAAACAACAGAATAATAATGTACATCGATAACAAAGAAAAAAATTGTTCGTGCACGGCATTCCAGAAGAATCAGTGTATGACTAATGTTCTTAAAAACAGATAGCCGCTTAAAGTTTTTTCATAGAGAATTTTATATTTTTCACGTTCCCGATATTTATCGCTGTATTCGTCGAGTATTGTATGGAAAGTTGAGCTCGGCTCTCGCCACCTGCAAAAGCTTATGAGGAAGAGGTCCTCATAACGCCACGCTTTTATTGTACCGCAACTCCCACCCTACAACTTCTGCCCCCGCTTATTGTGCGAACTCCTACTTAGCTGTTTCATTTTTTTAAATTCCAAGGATGAAAATGTTTTGCACATATTCAACTGCAATGGCTCTTATTGTGAAATAAACGGTTTAACTTTGCACATACCTTCGCAGCTTTATAATTATTTTAATTTTCAAACAATATTCATCTCATGTTTTGAATTAAGTTATAATTATTTTATTTTTATTTATTTATTTATTTATTTATTTATTTTATTATATATAAATTTACAGGCTTAGCAAACATTACAGAACATTACCTAATTCGCTTGCCAAGCGTTTCGAGATATTCTCCTGCTGTTCTGCGAAATGCAGCAATAGGTGTACAGAACACATCAATCAGACGATCCCAAGCCACTAAGCCGTTGAGCAAGATCAGCGCTCTTAGAAGGGGAGACTCCGTTACCCGCAACAGCTTGCATTTTGGTATGGAGAACAACCGATGGCGCCGCGCCCAGACGTAGTTGTTTGGGGCGTACAGTGGGATCAGTTCTAGCACTGATGGATTACACAACTTACCCCTGAGTAGTTGGACAAAGTATTCTATCAAAGCGATGTTGCGGCGCAATTCCAATTTGTTATATCCCAACATTCCCAATAAGAAATTACTAGGATAAATGTTAGGATATCCCACAAAGTAACCATACCGCCTGAAATACAACTGCCTCATAAACTTTTTTTGGAGCTTCTCCAACATGAGTTTGTATTTATCCTCATGTGGGCTCCAGATAACTGCATTACTCTCCAGTATGCTCCTAACGAAGCTGTTATACAACATCTTCATAGCAGCTATGCTATCTAGCTGTTGAACCTGCCGCAAAACAAAGCCCAACGACCTATACGCTTTTGCGCACACAGCTGTAATGTCGTTTTGCAAAAGCTGAACGTTGTTTGATTTCAAAAAATAGCTTTAGGTCATCTGCAAACAACAGACACCTAGCCGCACTGACCACGTCCGGTAAGTCATTTATAAATATTAGAAACTCCAAGGGTCCCAGGTTTGATCCCTGACTGACCCCTGAATACGTAAAATAAGGTCTTGAGGTGTATCCTTTGTACTGCACATACTGCCTCCGATTACGGAGGTAGCAGGAGAAAAAATTTAGTAATTTAGGAGTAAATCCGGCAGCTGCAAACTTCTGGAGAAGCACGTCATTATCTACCATATCGAAGGCTTTCCTAAAATCAAAGTAGGCAGTGTCAACCTGACCACCATCATCCACAATCCTAGTGGTGTATGACCAAAAGGAGAGTAAGTTGCTGGTGGTAGACCGACCTACCCTAAATCCGTGCTGAGAATCAGCAAGGCGGAAGTCAATTTGGTATCTTAATAGCTGATATAATAATGATTCGAACAACTTACCAAACACGGACAGTACCGCTATGGGCCTATAATTACTTACTTCAGACCTAAAACTATTCTTTGGAACCGGGACAACACGAGACAGTTTCCATATTTCTGGGTATGTACTAGTAGCCAGACACAGGTTATATATGTACAGCAATGGCTCGACGAACACTGAGCGGCAATCCCTGATGATGTATGGCGGGATGCCGTCTGGTCCCGCGGAGCGCTTAGGTTTCATCTTTTCCAACACCTGGGCCAAGTTCTCACCATTAAAACAGTTGACCCCTACCATCGCATCCAAACCTCGTCCAGATGCTAAGTTGGCTTGCTCTGGGTTGAGATTCGGCGGTGTACTACTGTAAACTGACTGAAAATAGTCCGCAAATAATTGTGCGCATTGCCTATCAGGTACCGGTGAACCATTGGCCACTACCCGTTTCACACGTTGCTTTTTGCCTCTTTTGGAAGCTACGTATCTCCAAAACGACTTCGGATCGCGCAGTATGTCAGATTCCATTCGTGTTTTGTAAGCATGGAAGTCAGCTTTAATGTTCAACTTAACAAGCGCTCTGTATCTCGAGAAATTACAACGATACTTACGAAATTTGGTTTTCTTATATAAACGATGGTACATATGTTTTATTTTAATGTTGCGTCTTGTTAAAGGCGTGTACCACCCAGGGTAAAAGTACCGAGGTTGTACCGCCACACGCTGTTTAATTGGTACGCAGTTATCTATACTATTATTTACTAATTCATAAAATTTTGCTACAACTAAATTATGTTTTTTAATATACTGCACGCTACATAATTTGTACTTTTATTTACTTCATATTTACATTAAAAATACAGTAGGTAAGATTATGTAAGATATTATAATATTATAATAACTATTATGTCTTTTAATTTGATAATACCTAATAGATATAATTTTAGTTGTATGAATTACCAAAGAAAGTAAAATTTGTTATAAAAATTTAGTTCTAAAACATCCACAAACAAGATATCAATTCAACACTTATCAATATCTCCTAGTAGAAAATAAAAACAAACGATTTCAGTTTCAGCAATATAATATTTCAGTTTAGATTTTACACAGTTGTGATGATGAAGCATCGCCTTGGAGGTTTAGTTCGTTGAAATGCTTTCGCCGCTTGAACGGAGCATTGTTATTTCTTGGGAGAAGTGCTGAAATATTGTCGCAGCGAGGCACAGACTGAGGGTAAGGAGGAGTATCTAAGTCTAGTGCACGAAAATGATCTTTAGCGGCAGCGGTTTAAAGAATTGTGCACTTTCGTGTGCTGTTGTTGGAACGTACTAAATGAGACGTTGGGGTGTTGTGTTAGGGTGTATATTGTATCGTTTGCGGTAAAGCCGCAGGTGGCCGCAATCCCGCAAGTACAACGAGCGTGATTCACGCTCGTCGGCGCGCGCCGCATACATCTTGCCGAGCTCGACATGTCACTCCTTGTTGTACCTTTTACACACTTAGCACGTCATGCACTTTACTTCACCTTAATGAGAAAGACAATACAAGTTGGTGATGTCTCAATGAATTTAGATTTTGCTTATATAAAGATAACACATTTGATGATTGAACTGTAGGTATACTAGATATGTTTGGACACAATCTCTAAAAATGTTCTAGGTACTGTAATATAGGAAGCATTTTAGTACACCCCAATGTCCTCCTCCAAAGAACATGACGTCCTAATCCGTGGTCTGAATACCACACAAAGTGCTCTTAAGACGTTTGCAATCCTTATTTTTCGAAGATAATGAGCTAATACTTCAGTCCTCAATCCGAATTCAAAAGGCCGCTAGGCCAACTCCCATCCGCAACTCTTCATACGAAAGAAACAAAAATTTTGATACTGACTGTGTAATTAGGTAGATACAATCAAACTTTTTTCAGTTGTATTCATAAGACAAAGCGGTTTATCACCGATAAAATGATACTCCATCTATGTGACACAGACATGACAGGAGATATTGTTACTAAGGTATCATAACATGTCATAGACATCGGATCCTTACTCGGGCTCCGCACGGCGAGTGTGGCAGTCCATTAAGTTCTCAATGTCACACACAACGCACAATGGCTGGGCGCGACGTACCGGCCAGGTAACCGGACACCGGCCGGCTATGTGAAATATTTATATTCCAAATTGTTTCGTTAATTACACGTCATTCACTCGCTACACCATCTTGACGTCAAACAAAATGTGCTGGTAATATGTCTCCCGTGTGCATTTTACACGCTTTTCACGGGTTTTTATTAACAACTACTGACTGCGTAAAATAGTCCCATATCAGTTTCACGAGCACGTAGGCTTGGCTGTGATACTTGGACGACGAAATAGATAGCAGGATCTCGAGACATCCTTCATACGGCGAGTCCCTGTTCAAATATAGCGGGCGCAGCGCCAAACATATCAGTTTCCTAGGCCGCGCACCTCTCGCGACGTTCTCGCGAGCAAATACGAGGGTGGAAGGGTGAAGTAAAAAAATGGAGGAACGCGGCCCGAATAAACATAAGAGAAATAACGACATCAAACAATAATTGAAATCATAGCTCGCTTCGCGGCTGGGGAGTGGGTCTAATGCGCCGCGGAAGCCGCACGCATGCTCCCAACGCCGCCTACTCCGCTCCCAAACAAAACTCACAGCTTTCCATAAACTTATCATTTATTTGGCTTCATCATTCCACTTCTCATATTCGAAGATTTGAGTTCCGTAATTTCTTAGGAAATTTTACATCGAATACGTACAAACGTAACAAACGCAAAAAACAAGTTAATCAGGTAATAATTCCCTAAAAACAGCATCACTGTTATAAGTAGGCATCTAGGCATGTCATGTAGGTACACGTCGCAGCTATTAATCTCTTCAAATCGAATAAAAGCTAATATGGACTCGTTCGCCATGTCGGGAGTGAAAAGATTGCCTTCTCAATGGGAAAGCCGAGCCCTCCGCAGTAGCGATACCATTATTACTGAGTTAACTCAATTTGCGGCATATTGTTTGAGAGGAGCTTAATAACAGAGGCGAGAGGTCGCGAGGCATCGTCATGACAACCCTTGATCCGAGCCCGAACCCGAATTAACTGCACGATAACTACCCGTGGCAACGTACCGCCTTTATGCGCCTTATTCACCACTAATGAGGACATTCACTAAGTAAACTTTCACTAAAACCACATGAAATACGGTTGCAGTTACGATAGCGCGATAAGCTTTTATATGGTGTGATAATATTGACGGATATTACAATTATATTACAATACACAATATACAATTACAATTATAATGTTAGACCGTGTTTATGTCCGTAAGTAAGGCTTTGTGTGTTTCATTAAATGAAAGATATTTTTAAGCTTTTTGTGAGAAACCACGTTATATTAAATTGCATTGCCTCTTCTACACAAAAAATAAGATAGCTACTAATTATCAGACTATACTTAACGGTTCTAAAAACGGAGGTAGTACTAGTAGGTAAACACCATTTGAAATATTGTTTTGTAACATGTTTTAACAGACTCAAATTATCTTCAATTCCTGTAACTTCTGCCAAAATCGTTTAGAAATATAATTAAAATAATATAGAACGCTATTTAAATTACCCACTAACTGGATAGAGGCGCTCTCGAGTTCCGGCTTATATCTATAATACTAACATGTTTAGAGGTAGCAAAGCTAAACTTGAAGTCAGATTAGCTAAGCGTTGAAATACAATTCCATGAAATCCTATTAGAACTACCAGATGCGAGGGCAAACTTGACTCGAATTAGACGAAAATCGAGATATTAATCCTGAGAAAATACACGAGGTCTAATTTTCGTAGCATAGAACAAATCTCTATTCACCTTGCGTCGATCGAATTGAACAACGAAAATGTATTTTAAGGCGTTGCATTTAATAGTTTAAGTAGAATTTACTTATTCATAACAGTATTGGCACAAGAGTAATGTAATGGCCCCCCATAAATAATACTGGTTAAAATTTGACTAAATTAGTAACTATAATGTACCACAATAATAATATTAATCATCTCTGGTACCAAGATGCTAAGACGACATTATATTGTGCAGCATAAGCTATAGAGATGCGGCCGAATGTAAACACCACACAAGTAAAAATTGCTACACCCAATTTCCGACACCACACAACAGAGTTTATCATTTGCAAAGCATTATTTCCTAGTAATAAGTGTAGTTACTATTATATATGTACCTACTATTATTTTTTCTGTGGAAGTATTATATTATGATTAGGGTTATAATTTGAAACTTATTACCCGCTTATCACTCGATGTTTTAATAAATTTTAATAACTTTTTGTTTTTCTACAGTAATAAAGTTCATTATTTCGTTAATTGACACTGGCTTCGTTTTACAAATGGCTCCGGCAATACTACTAATTACAATTAAACTCAATTTTGTTTTCGTTATAAAAATCCATTAAGATGTATTAACTGTTACTTCTTGTTTATCTTTATAGTATTGACAAAGAAAACACGAAATGATTTGCTGAAAAATACAACACTCATTAGCAAAATCCGTAGAAGAGATAAAACAAAAAACCTTTCTGCTGGTATTCTCATTTAACTAAAATATTTTTATTTATTTTAATTAGTAATCCATTAAGGACGTTGATCAAATATTTTCCAGTTACCCATGGATACGTGGGGCAAAAAAATCTTTTCGCATCTTTTTACATCAAGCAAGCCTTTCTTAACTTATATAACGTAAACGGCTACAATAGATAGAATTTGGTCAGGTCTTTTGAAAATAACCCTTACCCACTCAACAATACAGTAATACTACACACGTAACCAAAAAAAATCTTTACACTGTTAACTGTCTTAACAATTCCTTAAAATTGGTGTGTGTATGATTGTATACAGTGATATACAATCATACACACACCTGCAATTAAATCGTGCAGAAATTTCACAAGTATCAAAATAACATGCATCGAAAGCTGAAGTAGGGAGGTGGGCAGACGCAATACCGGATGTCGAGGGAAATTGCAACTTCCGCGCCGGGGCCGCACAAAAGGCCGTCTGCTTATTATGAAGTGGTTTGATCTCCGATACGACCTGTTACCATTATATCACGTAAACACGGATGGAAAACAGGGAGAATTACTATGATACATTCCTATCTTTTTAACCGACTTCAAAAAAAGGAGGAGGTTCTCAATTCAACTGTATTTTTTTATGTTTAAAGATTTAAATAGATACACATTATTAAGAGAACGTTGCATAAGCAACAATATGATGACAATACGACCTTACAAAACTCGGTCTCGTAAGTTCTATCACAATAACGGAAATACAAATAATTAATTTGATAGTTGCGACGTCTTCGACTCCCTAAACAGAGTAAAAAGTAACATCGAGATGTACGAGTATGTATTTATCGTAAATAGCCACAGGGAACATCTGGGTACAAAATAATATTATGCAGTGTCGATGTCCTGAGGAGACGGGACGAATGGGGACGTCGCAAGGCGCGGCGGGGCGCCGGGATGGCACGGAAAAATTGCTACTTCCGCGCCGGAGCCGCACAAAAGGCTGCCTGCTACATTAATAGCAAGGGACCTGACCTTTTCCATTCCCGACAGTCCTTACAAGACATTATTAGAGATTTCGCTGGCCAAATCTCGAGATGCATCCAGATTGCATGTTTGTAGTTTTGTACCCCCCACCCCCAGTGGTCTAAGATCCGAACTAGACGCGATCTTCACATTAAAAAATGTCGTGAGTAGGTTGGCAAAAAATCCTGGCCAGACTATGATTACTTCAAAATTAAAAAATGGACTTTTTGTAACATGGCAGTGATAGGTTCATTGGATTGAGCCTATAGAAATTGCCAACGTTGGATTGACATATTTTTTCCTGGCATAACTACTGGGTTGATAGGTTTAAACAGGATGCTAAAACTAGTTATTTTCACCTATCTGTTTATTAAATAATTCTTATGATTTTCTAATTCTGAAGATATTATTCTTCCAAAATGAGCGCTGTTTAATTGCGAACATGATGATATACAGTTGGCTGCAGAAAACCTGGCATGGACAGCGGTTGGCGAGTGTGATTTGGATAAAAAGCACGAGTATTCAAACGAAACCGAATACTATCCTATTGCACTTTTATAAATTCTTTACACCGTACAAAATTCAATCCCTCTTCAATTTCACATCACTATTTCAAGTTAAATTTAGCCACACAAGAAACAAAATTACTATGAATCGCATCTAATGTAACTGAAATATCCGCACGCTAAACACATACAGATGCTTTGAATATCGTTTCCATTAACATTTTGAGTGTTCATACACATCGAACATTCGTAGACAATACGAGTATTTAGCGACAATACTGGCGGAGCTAATTTGAATGTGACACGGAGCGTTGTTACCCGAGTTGGTACGAGCAACGGGAGTCTCGGTTGATACGTTTTCAATTGCAGGGGGCTGTCAGTGTGCCAATTCCGCGGCATTCACAACAAATTACGTATTAAAGCGAGTGGAAGCGCAAACAAAACGGCCGTGTTCGTGACGTGAATTCAGTTCGCCGGGTTGAACCGCGACGGGCCGAGGACACTAGCAGGACAGGAGCGATTAGTGCGAGCTCACTGCGATAAATAGTACAGGTATTTCTATGAATACAGCACCGAGTGCGAAATAGTTAGAAACAGTAATGTAAATTTCAAAATAATATTGAATAATCCTTTCAATATGGAACGCACAACTGGCACTAAAAGGTAAATTAAAGGTTACGGCTCTGCACCGAAATGAATTAATAATTATTATAAAATAAATAACATTACACACTTATAGCCCCATACTAGGATTCCCTGTGTCATGGATGTCACGGACAACACACAAAGACAAGAACACACACACCCAGACCGAGAGGAAATATTCAAACTCATCATTAAAATTTTAGTCTTGCTGGGAATTGAACTGAGGACCGTCCGAACAGCGGTCCAGCATGGAAACCATGGCAACGGAAGTAACAACGATGCTGATTAAATCAATAATATCCGGATGACCGAGCTTTGCTCGGTTTAGTGTTGCTTAACAACGTCATTTACTGAATTAGCTTTAGTATTGCTACTTGCCAATAGATGTCAGGAAGAGTATATTGTAGAAGTTTATCATTGCCTGAAAACAGCGATAAAACGACATTTTCTAAAAGTGAATCCTAGCTAGATAGATTTATTGCCCCCGAAACCCCCTATATACTAAATTTCATGAAAATCGTTGGAGCCGATTCCGAGATTCCAATTATATATATATATATATACAAGAATTGCTCGTTTAAAGGTATTAGATAAAACGCATAAAATAAAAGATACAAATCTTTCATAACCGCTCCCGTACGTCACCATCGAGGCTGCTTCATTGACAGGTACACAATTAAATTGTGAAGTAATAGAGCTTACTGAATTGACCAACTGTACCTATGTTCTTTATTTTGAAAAACTGTTACAACATAGAACGTTACTTCTTTAAGATTTAAGTTTTAACTTCAATTAGCAAAATATCTTACAAAAAAATACCTCCATGTTTATCGCAAAATATTCGCAATCCTGATTACGAATAAATCCCTCTCGCTAAAACAAAACAATTTCATTGTATCCTGAAAATGTTTACATTTTCCTAATTTTTTTTCTTTTATCTTGATTCTATAAATAAAACTCTTTGTTTTTCTTCGATAGAGATTTCTTCTAATTAGCATCGCGAGGGCGTAGAGATGCTAACATTTTTGTTTAGAAATCCTCCATAGTAGAAAATAAGAGTCGAGAAAATATCTGTGAATAATCTCTTCGAAGTAAACAAAATCATGAAAAACGGCAATGTGGGCAAAATAAATCTGACGGCTGAGTAGAGATTTGTTGGTAAGTGGTCTGATGATTTGAGAACACCCGGAGAATGTTATGGTAAGGCCACTTGTTATGAAACATTGAAAGCAAAATGCTTTTAAAACTTTTTATTTATTTATAAAAAAAGCGGAATTCTGCAACCACTTGCATGAGAATCGTCGAAGTAACGTTGGTTGGTACAATCCCAGATGTACATTAATCTAAGCATTTACATAATAATTTCTAACCTAACACTCAGTAACCAATAGTGATAGTGACTAGAATGTACGCTAGAAAAATATCACCCGCTTTGCTGTCTAATTTCACATAGTTAGTCTTATACTGTGCGCATACTTATTGTGAGTTCTAGCAGCATCTTTTAGAAAGTTCGATTACCTATTAGTTATATAACATAATTATTCGAGAAAGAATTTATTACCACAGAAATAAATTGTCTTGTCCCGTTAAGCTATCACAATAGCCTAGCTGGTTGAATTGGAAGAGGTGCCTCCATCTAAATTAAAGTAACACAAAACTGCTAGGAACAAAAAATAATTATCCAAACATTACACACATACTTACATGCATTATAGTCTATCGATTGAAAGCCGAGTTTACTGGGCGAAACGAATCTCTAAATTGGCATGTACCTACAAGTATTATAAAACGTATTATTTATGTATCGTTAATCATACACAACCTCGCAATTAATCAATACTTCAGAAAGTTAATTAAGCGTCCAAGTAAATTAAACGGTGTCAAATTCGTTGCAAGCAATTATTTTTCCCATATACCATGTCCTCGTATCCAATTGATTCAAGTGGAATTATTTTTACCGATATCGTTAGTGTCAGTTTCAGCTCTCGGTAATTTTACAATTTAATCAAAAATGTACCAGAATACGTCGTAACTTATTATAATACAATGTTTAGTGTATGAATTATTAATAAGTGCAAACAGCACTTATTAATAATGATGAATGATGGTGAGTTAGTAACAAAATTAAAATAGATTCTGTCGACTCAAGATCTTTGACGTAGTCTTAAAGACGAGAGACCTATAATGTTTTTTCAGAACTGTACCAGCAATTTACACTAATTTACGAATGTTTGTTTATAGATACATAATTTGAAGAATTGTAACAACTAGTATACTAACCATAACGATCCCTTTAATCAACATTATCAGTTTCAATTGAAGACGCCAAACGATGTATTCACAGTCGGTAATCATCGAACGCGAGACAGACTGGTAGTCTCTCAGAGGCGCGTCCCGCGGTGCAAGCGACTCGTCGTGAATGCCTAATTACGAGTTCGAGTAAATAACTTTTCTATTTGCCCGGGGGTCGCTTCGGGTGAAACATTAATCATGATTGAGCTAAGTGGCTTAATACGAGCAATACGAGCAATGATGACCGACGGGGGGCGGCGCCGCGGTGGCGCTCCGATGGTCGTTGTGAGTGTTGTGACGCACGCCGCCCGCTGTGGTACCACATACCCCGCTCGCCAACAGCTCACGAGCTTTATTGACAGATCTAATATTAGAACGAATGATATTACTCGAATCCATTTAACATCCAGTCCAGTTAACTCTTTGAAATAGGACTGGGTGTAGAGAATTATGTATACCCTTTTTGGAATGACAGTTTTAAGTGATAAGGAAATGGTGATGATACTAAAGATAGAAAAGGAAAATTTATAGGTTTGAGTAATGTAAAAAATGAGCAGAAACTAGTAGGTGCGAAAATTTACTCGACACTTAGGGTACGAACGTGAATGCTTTTCACTGACCTTGTCATGATGTTGATCTTAGAGTACACAGACCGATAACAGCTAACTAGTTCAATCGACATCGAGTTGTTCATAATGACAAAGGTGTTAATAAGGTGAGACTATAATGTCTCCAAATAAGATTTTTAAATGCACGTAATTCTTCTTACTATTGGATAAAATAGGAGAAATCAATTTATATCGTAAAAACTAAGTGCACACAAAAGTTCTACGCTATATTACCACTTAAGGGTAAACTTGTAAGTTGTCGGGTTCGCATAATTGCCCGTACCCAAGGTAAACACTGAGTGTTTAATATACCTGATTATGTGTGTAGGAAGGGATACCCACTAAAATCGCTAATCTTACATCAGTAGCGCGGTTAAAAGGCCGCCAGAACGACTCGTAGACGGCGTTTTGAATGCACGGTTTTTCAGAGTTACATATCAAGAAATCTTTTTAAAATTCCTGTGTTCAGTTTGGTTTTGTATTTTACAAAATAATGACATGAAACAAAAATACAAAAACAACATGAATTAAATCTAAACTGATTGCTTTTAATGGAGTAGGCCCATAGTATGAGATTTTGAGATTTTTGTACAAATTTTATATTAGGATTAGATATATTCATTTATTTTATTATGTACAGTGTATTATGTTTATCATATAACGCAAAGCATAGCAATGCATCTTCGACTTCACCATCCATCTGCGATTAAGACAAATTCTAGGCTACTAACTGGTCCTTTACTAATATTTACTAATACTAACAGGACTAAATCTATCCTAGTCTTTCTAACCTCCATAATCCTGTTACCAACGAATATACATATTGTTCTCGAGGATTATTACAAATAATAGGTAATTTAGTACCCAACTAATATATTATACCTATTAGGTATAAATTTTCAGATGGCAAAAAGCTAGAAATTAGCAAATTTCACTTCTTACAAAAATATGTAATGGTGCCTGCGACTTCTTCCGCATATACAGTGTGTCCGGTCACGACCTAGCGATAATTTAAGGTTACAAAATATACCTAATTTCATCGACAAAAACACCCATATATGAGGGTCTACCCCCCCTCCTATCGGAATGGCCGCCATTTAATTTTTTTTTTATTCTTGTAGATACCTCTGCCGAAAGATGCCGATTTCTCTGGACAGAAAGGTCCTACAGATGTAAAAAAAATGTTATTTAAAAGGTAGAAATAGCATCTATCAAATAAAAATAAACATTATGGAAAATTTTCCCTACAAAATATCTTAAAACATTTACAATGCTAGTTTAAGTGAAAAAAATTGACTGTTTTTTTATGTTTCTTAACATATTTCAAAAACTAGCACATTGATACTAAATTTTTTATTACTTTCCTAATACTTAAGGATATTAATTACAAATTGACGTTAAAATTATTGTTCTTAATTGCATAACTCGAGAGTTAGGGCTGTTTGAATATGACCCTTTTGCGAGGATCATGAATGTAGTGACCTGTCTACAAAATAGAGGTGGACATTTTGAACAATTTTTAAATTAATAATAATATGTAATGCCATTAAAAGTTTTTTAAAAGTTATTGTGTATTTTTATTTAATACATTATCGAAAATTAATAGCACTCTACATTCATGATCCTCGCAAAAGGGTCATATTCAAACAGCCCTAACTCTCGAGTTATGCAATTAAGAACAATAATTTTAACGTCAATTTGTAAGTAATATCCTAAGGTATTAGGAAAGTAATAAAAAATGTAGTATCAATGTGCTAGTTTTTGAAATATGTTAAGAAAAATAAAAAAAACAGTCAATTTTTTCACTAAAATTAGCATAGTAAATGTTTTAAAATATTTTGGAGGGAAAATTTTCCATAATGTTTATTTTTATTTGATAGATGCTATTTCTACCTTTTAAATAACATTTTTTTTACATCTGTAGGACCTTTATGTCCAGAGAAATCGGCATTTTTCGGCAGAGATATCTACAAGAATAAAAAAAAATTTAAATGGCGGCCATTCCGATATGAGGGGGGGGGGGTAGACCCCCATATATGGGTGTTTTTGTCGATGAAATTAGGTATATTTTGTAACCTTAAATTATCGCTAGGTCGTGACCGGACACACTGTATATAATTTTTTCACTGATACAAACTTTTACTCCTTTAGAGAATGAATTTCCCAGAATTATTTCTTAGTACCTACTGATCGACTTTTTATAGAACTGAAGAAGACAGCGGACATCTGCTGGATTCAAAAGGCTCAGGACGGGTCAGTGTGGCGCAAGTTAGGGGAGGCCTATTACCAGCAGTGGACCTCCAAGGGCTTGATGGACAGCTCACTTTTATAAAGAACTTTTGTGCAAAGTTTCTTGCTTCTAGGTCCACTATTTTAGGCCTCTGCGTAGTCTGTCAGCCAGTAATAGGTAATGTGATTAAATGTGGTTTTAGTTATCTATCACCATCATTCACTACTACGTACATAAACCGGTGTTATACGACGATGTGACGCCTAGTCAGAAATGCCCTAAGTATTGAAATTAAGCCCCGATGGCTGCTAAATGGGAAACACAAACATCGAGTCGAACGCCGCCCGCGGCCACCGCTCTGTTATTGTTTGTACATCAACTAAAACGTGGAGGAAACCGAGACAGGACCATCGAGGAACTTTAAAAGAAACCCATGGCGTAAATCTTAAGTGGTTATACCGCTGGGAGCGGAACGCAAAAATTTTATATTTTGCTTATATTTTCATTTTGTACAGCTAGTTTCTTGGCCTCAATCCATTAGTGGCCCACTACTGAGCACGGGTCTCTCCTCTTGAGAAGCCTAGAGCAACGCTGCTCGAGTGAGGATTGGTGGAGGGGTTAGTGGCCAGCCCAAATGTCGGTATTTATAACTTCCTAACCAAATAATAAAAATATTACCAATGTACATATATTAAAAATTGTTTTTGAAATAGAAAGAAAATTGTTTCTGTACAGTTTCATAGAATTTAGTATTAAAATTCAATTATCTGATTGCTATGGAAAAGCAATATCCATATTGATATTTAATCCCTTTGTCGTATTATGGTTTGTATTTCAATTAGATTCCGATTGTGTATTAGGAATTAGCGAGAACAAATAATCCAAAACTTATTCATTCTTTATTCTTCATTCTTCATTTAAAAACATGTCAATAAAATACCATGAATTAAAAACCATATTATTTTATACATCACGTATCGTTTTTTTCATGCATTTACATATTTATTATGGCTATTAGCCAGAGTCGTAGATTGTATACCACACATTATGAGAGAATAATCGAGTCCAGCAGTGGGACAATTATAATAGACATACTTTTGATACTACGTACTTTTAAAGCGATGTTCAAGCATCATCAACATATAGGTTTTTAGGGTCTCGAAATATAAAATTCAATCTGGAAAAATGTCGTTTATTCATTGTAATGGTCCACCTAACACAGTAAAAAACTACTGCATATGAAGCCTAATTTATAGAAGTGCACAAAAGTGCAATACGTTGAGAATGCCGGTGAGCCATTACACCCCGTCGCCAGGGGAGTCTGAACCGCAAGAGAGCTTTTCCTTGTCGCCTCGCATAACACTAAACGATAATTCCGATACCGGGCCGATACTCAGAGCTTCCGATCCTTAAACGGTAACAATTGTCGTAAGTCGACGGTTAATGGACGCAACGTGAATCGACGAACCGTGAAAAATTTCACAACCGCGATTTCGCTACACATTTCTTGTTCTGAAAACTCTGAAAAGAGAACGTGGAAACCAAAAAAGTTTTTTCATTGTGGGAATGTTTTCTTTGTTTCTAAACGTAAAATAACATTTAAGATTTTTCGCTTGAAATTTCAGCTTACATACCAGTTGTACCTGTGATGAAAGTGTTGTTTGTTAAATACTTCCGATTTCTGAATTTCTATGGATTCATCTTTCAAATTTCGCTTCAATATTTAGCGACAATAAATAACATGAAAACATCGGTTAAGTAAATAAGTATTACCAAGGTTTCGAAGTTATAAAATGATATTTAGAAACACTTTTATGAATTTGTAAATTGGGATGCGCAACTTACTTACGCAATACTTAAGTTTCTTTGTGTATGCTGTGTTTACCTGTAATTGGTTTTACACGTAGCTTAAGACGCTGTTTTTGTAATAAATAAATTTACTCATTGTAAAACTGTTGGTAAAGTATTTATTAATAGTTATATTAATAATCAATGGAACCTCGCACACTACTAGTAGGCAAAGTGCCGAGATAAAAACCTATCATTCAATTTAGGTTCAGGTGATTTTGTGAGACTGAACCACCTTTGACTTAATTTTAGAAGAATTTATACTACAAACAATTTATTCAGTTCAAAATATCGAACATATTTTTACTATGTATAAATCGGAATTCACTGAGTAAGTAAGCAAGCAAGCAAGTGTAACACGGACTTAGATCACGATAATTGGCATAGCGAGAGCGCGCTCGCTTCAAGCGGTGCGTGCATCCTTCGCTAATGAGGAACTTCGCATTACACGCCGATCGAGCGTCGCATCTTCCGATAATAAACGTCTTCGACATTTTACCGTTGACAGCACCCGTAACTAAAGCGACAATCGTAACAAGTTTTAGCGATAAACATCCGCTCGGTGTTGTTTTCACGAAACTATATTAATTACTTATATTAATTATTCGCGCAACATTTTAATTTTGTGTTGGTATTTTTCTGTGCTTGCCTGTAGGTTTATGTAATATTATTTTATATTATGTAATATTATTTTTTAGGTTTATTTATCTGCTGTGATAGATTGAAACCACGATGAAAACGAAATGTTAAGATTCATCACCATGATTAACATCCTATATGATATTCCCATAGCTGGTATATACTCTCACATAGGCGTTATACAACTATGAAATATTTTTATATGGATGTATTTTTTATTTTGTACAAGTTGTGCCCGCGACTCGTTTGTGTGGAAGTTTTTCTCGCGTAAATTCCGATCCCGTGAAATTCCGGCATAAAGGTAACCTATATGTTGCACTTGAGAAAACACTTATTTTGAAATCACAAACTAATCACTTCAATTTCATTTATGTTTAATTTTTAGCTGTCATCAAGGTTAGTAACGAAAACAAGACTTTACTAAGTTAATGCGCTCTTCATTGTAACGTAACTTCATGTAAACGAATCATGTGTATTAACTTATAATAATAAAAAAAGTTTTTAGAACATTGTCTATGAGTTGCAACTTCCACTCAATGTCAATAAAATAGGTATTAAATCATAAAATGAAAAGTGAATACGAGAAACGAACCGACATTTATTGAAGTAATATACTATGCCTCGTTATATACTAGAATTCAGCGTTCTACCTTGTTAAAGTAGGTTTTGTAGATCTAGGTCATACGCAGGTCGCTAGGTAGTCGTGTTCGTGGAATCACGTTTGAAGCATGATTCTGCATCTGGTTACATATGTAGGTACTGCGAAACATATCTGCATTCCAGATTTATAAATAAATTGCTATCGATAAATTGCTATCGTTTTCCGCTTTACATATACAATAAAAAAGTGTAGTTGAACTCTAATGGCACTTTGGTAGTATGTACATGATTTTAAACTTAACTCACCATGGAATAAATACTTTTACCATCATGCGCGGCGAACAAAATATGTATCTTATTTAACATGAATATCGGTATGATAGTAAAAAGCACTTCAGTAAATGGTTGGGTGACCGCTAGGCAAAAATTTCTTGAGCGTTAAAAGTCGTTAAGCTATGTAGGAGGCCTCCGAGTGGCATAAAAACTTCGAACACTGGGTTAGCCACTAAATAAATAAATAACACTACACACTCATAGCCCCTTACTAGGATTCCCTGTGTCGCGAGTGTCATGGACAATACACAAAGACAAGAACTTCAAACCCGTCTTCAAATTTCCACCTCGCTGGGAATCGAACCCAGGACCTTTGGCACGGCGCGGTCCGGCATGGTAACTATTACGCCACACGGGTCTTCTACTACCAATCACTCACTAATCTGTCCACCAATACAAACCGATTCCGAATCAGACAATCACCTGAACCAACCGGGCGAGACTACGGCGTCATATTGAAGATAGCAGTGTCAATTCCATAAGTTTCTTTCAATTACCCGTGTATGGATTTAAGGCTTATTTGCCTACCTTCCTTCCAAAATCAGATGTAAATGTTATTTTATGCGGTTACAATGTCAGAGCCAAATAAGCGAATTTCTCGTCAAATTAAAGGGCATATTTTAAGTATTGTAACTATTTATAATTAATTTTAATAGATTTCAACATTTAGGGATCAATAGAGCTTTTAATTAAGATAAAAAACTAAACTAAATGTAATATTATAAATTAACACCTATGGAAACCTGTTTTGACAATTTCCAGCTCTAAGGGATTATTTATGCTACACCGAGCCGGGCACGAGCCGTGCGCCGGACGAGGCACGGACAAGGCACGGTACTAACATTTTATATGAAGCGGACATCTAGTGTTTATGCTACACTGTGCGACATCCGCTTCGGCACGGCTTGTACCCGCACGGTGTAGCACTCGATGTCCGCTTCATATAAAATGTTGGTACCGTGCCTCGTAGGTGCCTCGTCCGGCGCACGGCTCGTGCCCGGCTCGGTGTAGCATAAATAATCCCTTACTCTGTACCTCGCCGTAAAGATAAATTTACTAAAGATAAAAACTGTTTATCATGAGGTGATAATCGTACACGATAAAGACAACCCGCGACTCAGGGAAATATATTGCAGATAGTGAGCACGCATTTGTTTTAGAAATAAAATATCACTACAACAATTATTGCATTACAAACAATACGTCACTATCGCTGCAAATTAAAACGTTGAATAAAACAATATTTCGGACAGGCGAAACTGTTTCCGCGCATAAATCTACACTGAACTGAACGTGATGGCATAAAATATTCGTTACTCAACAACAAATAGCATCGAAAACGAAACCAAACAAAATTCGCTTCGGGTCGGCATCGGGTCGGTGCGGGCGAACGAGGGGAGTCAGGCGGGGGGGGCAGGGATCACAATGCTGATTGAAAGCAAATAATGAAATCATAGGGAATGGAGCCTCCACCGCACCCGCAAATACTGTAAAAAATTGCAATGTGAAATATTGCACTGGAGTTCTCGCAACAATGAAGCACGGACGCTACGACGTTATGTTAGAAACTGGAGAATGAAATATACTTTTTTATTAAACGGCTCGGTAGACGTTCTGTTGTTCACGCAAAAGTAAAGGAAATTTAAATATTAGTATATAAAATTTTTACTATTGTTCATTAAAAATTAGGGATATTTTTTTTTATTAAAATATAAACGAAAACTTTCCATCATCCAATCCATTTACTTACATGCGAGATAGGAAAACTTAACATAAACTAACTAGTCCAGCCATATGTTTTGTTACAAATGAAAATGCTTTTTTTTTAAATGAAGTAATGTAATATTAATAAAATTTATACCTACATATTTATTAAAGTCTCAGCAAAAAATAAAAAAATATTCTATTCGAAATGGCTACCTTAGGCTTTTATACAGGCCTTTAATCTGTTTGGCCACGAATCTATGGATTTACGCACTGTTTCCAAGGGAAATTTCGCCACTGCTTGCTCCAAAGATTTTTTAAGAGACTCAATATCGCCGTGTCGTTTAGAGCAGGCCATGTCCTCTAAAACTGACCATAATTTGAAGTTTAAAGGGTTGAGGTCTGGGCTAGATGAGGGCCAGTCTTCAGCTCTTATAAAGTCCGGAACATTGGTTTCAAGCCAGGCTTGGGTAGTTCGTGCCTTGTGACCAGGTGCAGAGTCCTGTTGGAAAGTCCACGGTATATTTTTAAAAAGAGTATTGCTGAGTGGTTTCACAACATGATCCAAGACTGTATCTTGATACACTTTGGCTGAAGTTTTCACTCCTTTTTCACAAAAATGCAGTTTTGTGACTCCTTGATAAGACACGCACACCAAACCATCACTGACGCAGGATGATGACCACGTTGTACCTTCCCGACCACTTGAGCAGCTTCTTTAGAACTGTGAGCGTACACTTTATCATTTTGCTTATTGTAATGTTCTTCAATCGTGAAAATTTTTTCATCGGTAAAGAGGATATTTCTGTGCCTTTCACCTGCGTATCGCGACAGAAGGCGTTTTGATCGATCCACTCTCTTTAATTGTAAACACTGATTTAGGGCATGTCCTGTATATCGACGATAAGCACCGAGCTTCAGGTCTTGTTTTATAATACGCGACAGAGTCCTAGCGGGAATCTTCATTTCTCGCGATAAGATTTTTTGCTTCCTAATGGGGTTTCGACGAATTCTGGATTTAACAGCATTAACAGCCTTTGTAGTTCTAACAGCACGCGGCCGCCCCGATCTTTTCTGGTCTTCGACAGACGAAGTGTTGTTGTATCTGTTGATTGTACGATATACGAACATACGGCTGATACCAAGCTTTTGAAGTGTCTGGAATATGACCGACGGCTCCATACCCACTTTGTGCAAGGCGATCACTGCAATCCTATTTTCTTTAACACCCCATTCCATATTGTAATTTGATAATGAACACGAAAAAGTATGTGAAATGGCGCGAAATCGAAAGAAGTTTTTAAAATAATATACGTGTTCCAAATTCAAAATAATTAAAAAACTGAAAAAAAGAAAAGTTTTTATGTAAAAGTATTTATGGCCAGACTAGGTATAATATAAAAAAATAACCTTCGTCTTAAAATTTCTATAGGAAGTGAAAACTATTCTGGATGCATTGTCAGAAAAAAATCCAGTTTGAACCTGTTTTGTCTTGTCTATATTTTATTTTATTTTAACCATATTACCCGGTAAGTTATTTACAAAAACTCGTCACTCATCAACTTACGATACTCGACATGGGTACTTACTTACCCTACTTCCGAGAGTATTATAGACCTATACTCGTTTTCCCGCCAAATGCCCGGCTGTCATCACTTCTTATATACACTGACAAAACTAAGGGGAAACAAATGTCACAACGTGGCGTGTCAAGCACTTTCAAGGAGGACTAGAGCACCCGACCGTGTTGACAGAGAGAATGAGAGAGATTTTAATGGTTCATGTTTTCGTCTATTATATTATTATTCTTCGATATAAACAGGTTCCGATTCTAAAGAAGAAATGTGATATATTTTTTCACGCTTGTACACACAAAATATAGTTTTTCTATCGGGTTAAAAGATAGTATTATAATTGCTCGTTTATTATTTTTTGCTTTTAGTTCAGCACTACTAATAGAAGCTTGTCTTTAGTTTCAATTAATAACAACATTACTATACTCGTACATCTTATACATACTTACTCTATAGTCATTAAAAAAATTGCTACATACAATAACTGACATGTTTAATTACCGACATGTTAAATCCAGTATTACAAAACTTAATATAGAAAAAAATAAGCCCAGTAGTTTAGAATGTTGTTAAAAATATTACTGAAAAACTACGCTGTAGAAGGATTAACAGTCGGGACCCATTTAACTTTTACAGGGCTGCTTGGGAAAAAACAAACAAGATTTGATTGGTTGAAGAATGGGTCCCAACTGTGTTAATCCTTCTATGGTGTAGTTGTTCAGTATTACTATTAACAACGTTCTAAACTACGAGGCTTATTTTATTCTATTTAGTTAATTTTACACAATGGGGTTTTTTGTTTTTTAATATTTTTTACTTTAGTTTTTAGTTACTATTCATTGACTTCCTTATTAGGACAGTAAAATTAGCAATGTTGTCATTTCATTAAGGGAGTGAAAAAATTAGCGAGAATGGTTGTTTAAACAACTTTAAATCGTTACTTAAAATGAAAAATGATGAAAAGAACCAAAAAATCATTTTTGAATACCTAGTCAACGATACTCCACTTGAATTAGTTCGTCGTTTTTTTTTTAATTTTGAAAATATGACATCTGGTCATGTTGTTATGCCTTTAGTGACACTCGCAAGGTTAAGGCGAACCGATTGACATAAGAACCATCAAAATCGGTCAACACGTTTGGTCTCTACAAAGCCACATAGGAAGAAACATACATACAGACTGATAAACACATCACCCTCCCTTGCGTTGCGCAGTCGGATAAAAATAGAAAGCACCAGGAATGCAGTAGCACTGCCAAACATAATCTTACTAACAATATCACCCAAGGCTAGTTAAAGCTACTAAAAAGAGTGTTTCATATTTCCGGTAGCGCACAAGACCGAAGGCCCGTCAACATAAAGAAACCGGTCAAACACCAGCCGCAAACACGGGAGTGGCTCGCCACGCCACGCCACGCCCGCCACGCAAACAAATGAAACAACACTTGACCGATCATCCTTGGCGATTTTTATTCATAGCTTTTTGAAATATTCACTTCAGTTATTACGTTAAGGCGTTCCATTTTATGTGCTGACTAACATGTCTTTTAGTGATGTGTAACTTTGGAGGAAGTAGTCAATAGTCATCCAACCTCGCTTCGCTTTAAAGTAAGTAGTTACATACACCCGAAACATTTCGTAAGTACCTATTAATTTTATTTCACAGAACCTCCATACTGCATTACATTATGATATACTTTTTTGAATCCTTTATTATGATGAGTTCTTTCATTTAATACCCATATTGCAGTATTTGATTATTTTTATATTTCAAACAATGGCACCTTACGGGCACCATGCTTGTTTTTTTCTGATTTCACTCATCTAAGAACACTTGAGCTGTCAAGACGCATCTAACGTTACCTTAAATTATATAAATTAGTCTAGCGATTTGGAAGATATGAGGTAGTAAAGAATATTACAAACACGCATACAAGATAAGTGCGAAGATCATAACCTCCCTTGCAGTCGGGTAAAATGCGTTTTCCTTAGTGCGTCTAATTAACTCAGTAATCAGTATCTATTCTATCTACTCGCACGACGCGGCCAGCGGACTAGCTGGTGCTATAACATATTATGTATTCTGTGTTGGTGCTGCGCTCAGTCGAGCGTGTAAATAATGCGCGATGACAGATGTTAACAAACGTTAATCACACCCCACCGACCACTAACACCTGACTTGCAAACAACAGCTCATTCTCTTAATTTTCAGATAACCATGTTATAATGAGGGATAATTAAATAATAATCATTAGATTAATTATTTTATTTTATTCTATGATTCTTCAAATTGTGTTATTAGGTAGTAGGCTCCTAAGTAGGTTTTTAGTTAAATTCATATCAGTGGTTTTAGGCAACTCCAAAACAAAAATAAACTATTGTAATCCTACATAAATATATTTTTTTAGAAAGCAAAAATAAAACTGCCGAATAAAAATAAAAATTAACATGATTTACTCACTGGTTGATAAACAGACATATAAGTTGGCAGAGAAAGGCCACATGCTACGTCAACCAAATATTTTAAACATTTTCTAGAAATTTCTTGGCAGTCTTGGATTAAATTCCATGTAATATGGTGACTGACGAGCCTATGTGTCTAGAGACGACGGTGTCAAGATGCAAATGAGGCGCCAGAGCTGGCGCCACCGTGACGACACCAACACTATAGTCGACGTTTATTCGACGATTTAATACACCGCATTAATTTACATACGAGAACACATATTATATAGATTACCCGTGACTGATACGTATAAATCCTGACATAATATTGTTCCCTAAAACTTTTAGGTGAACGCTAATGGAATCCTTTAGCGATTCCGTGATTCAGTGTGATTCTTGTCTTGATTATTATCTTTAGACAACAATCGTAAGAAACACCGGCACTTACACTAATTTTAGTGCTCGTAATATAAAAATGGTCGTAAACCACGAAATAAACAAATGAGAGGTGTCAAGGGACACCCGGATGGAACGAAGTTCCTTTCCAATATATATATAAGACCAAAAGTTGTAAAGACACAAAAACACTTTTTGTGTCGTTACAACTTTTAGTCTTAATTTTTTCCGACTAGCCCCCTTTCGCAACGCGCGATAAGGAACTTCGTTCCAATTACACCACATTACTTACAAATTTGTAATCAACGATAAAATCTTAGCGGATCCACAAAGCTCAGATGAGCATTTATCAAACTTCAATTACACGACATTCTGTCGCAAGCTTCGAGTATTCCGTGTTCATTATAATGCAATAAACTCTAAGTGTGATGGTGTTTTCGACGGGACTCGAGATGACTCTCAAACATGAGCGACATTGTTTAAGTGAGCAATTACATTAGGTAACGTAATCGCCGACCGGCCTAATGAAGTTAAGCGTATCCGTCGTCAGATCACCGCGACTACCCTCAATTAAAATCTCATTACGGACGGTGCTCCATAGGGTTGATTTAGCACAAAGACGACGCTAACAAGTTGATTACAAGTGACAATACATTGCTGCCATCGTTTTGTTGGATGCGACGCTCAATTCAGTGAAAAAGTCATAGGAGTCATAGTCAAACTCCAGTTGCATGTATGCAAGAAGAAATTTTCTAAGCGATAAACAGTAGGTACCTTTGTAGGTACATCTTATCATTTATTTTTCCTTTGTATTCTTATACGCATATAAATACAAAAGGCGACACGAAGAGAGTTCAGTCGAAGAATAGTGCACACGTGAAAATGGATCTCGTTTAGAGCAATTCATAGGTTAAATACGAGTGAACTATTTACTTTTGAGAATATGTAGAAACTTTACAAGAAACATTTTTACTCATATAACTTACTCATATTTTTCTTGGTCTTCCCTTAATTTAAGATACTATGTTGTTTAACAGAAATTGATGCTTATGAATGACCCTTACGGTTGGCATCAAAGAATTACAGGTTTTTTTTCACATTTCACTGGTTCGATAGCCGACACACTTATAAATTTTCAAAATCTTTGAATGCAGTTTTACTTAATTTTAAAAATAAAGGAATGTTTCCTTTCAGTAAAATTTGCCATCATCAATATTCAGGGTACTTTTCCTCCAACTACCGTCTATTTTTTCACCCTGTATAACACAAAAAATGTTTGTGGCAATGTCAAAAAAATTGAAAGCTGATTTTTGATACGCAAAAGATTATTCAACTCGTGAAAGATCCTAATTTTGTCAAATAGATGACTGAAGTCAAATCCAAAGCATGGAATTCATTTGTTTTGGTTATAAGTACTTTCCTAGGAAAAACGAAATCGTCGAGCTTGTTGAGTCTATGCTATTAACTTGCAAGAGCTAGGGTGCAACATGAGCATAAAAATCCACTTCCTGCACTCGCATTTAGACAGACTTCCACAAAATGTGGGTGATGTCGAGGAGCAGGGTGAAAGAATCAGAGTCAACACAAAAACACTGATCTGTCATTGTCATTAGACATTTTTTAGCGTAGTGGAACACGTTGGGTCTAGTCCTTTATAAAGCTAAGAGTCAACTAAATGAAATAGGTCGACAAGATATTTGAAAAATCAATCTTCATAATTACAGCAAAAGTTTTGAAACTTCAGTAACTGAGTAATCTCCTACTAATATTATAAAGAGGAAACATTTGATTGTTTGTTTGCATTGAATACGCTCCGAAACTACCGAACCGATTTGAAAATTTCTTTCACTGTTGGGAACACAGACATGTTTACTATCTATGTCTGTGGTTGGGAAACTACACTATCCCCGGGTGACATAGGCTATATTATATTTTTTACTATTTTTCCCGAAGCGAAGCGAGGGCGATTTCCTAGTATGAAATAATTTCATAATAAACTTTTATGTGACACGTCAAATTTTCGACTCTAAAAGTATTAATGAAAAAATATAAATGAATAAACAATAGTTGCTTGAGAAATTACATATAATGTATCGGCGTAAAAGCATACCAAAAACAATATCATAAAGAGAAAAATGCAACAAAATTACGAGTTACATATAGGGAATGCAATCTCGATCTCGCGAGATCTCGTTCTCGCGAGATCTCGGCCTTTTTTAGCGAGATTGATCTCGGACGAAAAACAGGGCGAGATCTCGCGAGATTAACGAGATTGCACTCGAGCAAAAAATCGTCTTATTCGAAGCGCGGATTGACACGGACGGAGCTGCGATTGGTCGGCTTCGTTCGGTGCGCGGGAGGCGGAACAAATCTTTCATTTGATTGCTATATTTTGTTAATTAATCTCTAATATCTAATTGATCTACTGAGTAGATATAGTTTTATTTAATCGATAATAAGTCAACTCTACTTAGCTAATTAGTTTATTTTTTTTAAAGCAAAGCAAAAGCAAAAGCAAAGCAACAACCCATAATTGTCCCACTGCTGGGCTCGGGGTCTCCTCTCACAATGTGAGGGGTACAGGCCGTAGTCTACCATGCTGGCCAAGTGCGGATTGGTAGACTTCACACACCTTTGAGAACATTATGGAGAACTCTCCGGTGTGCAGGTTTCCTCACGATGTTTTCCTTCACCGAAGCAAGTGATAATTAACTTGTAATACGCACATAATATTTGAAAATTAGAGGTGCGTGCCAGGATTGAACCCGGGCCCCGCGTTTGGGAGACCAACGTTCTAACCACTAGGCTATCACTGCTTTTTTTATATTTTTTTTTACTTCTCGTTATTTTGTTTGTTATAAAATAACTGTTTTATTACTAAAAGATTTTTGATTGATATTAGAAGAGAAGACTGGTAGTTTATTTCATTTGTTATTGATAGCTACGTACGTCAAAGTTTACTATTAAGAAGTTTATTAAAAAATTATAGACAGATAAGTCAAACAATGTTTGGTACATAAAAGTCTATTGAAAAAATTCATGAAAATAAATGTGTATCTTGTAATACTTACAATTTTTATTATTTTTTTCCTAATTTATTTAAATATAGTGATTATTTGCAAAGAAAACACACAAAACTGCCAATCTCGCGAGATCTCGAAATTGGCGAGATCTCGCAGTATTGTTATTCATAATCTCGCGAGATCTCGCTTGAGCCCCAATCTCGCGAGATTTGCATTCCCTAGTTACATACGGGTGTAACAAACAATTCCTAATAACATCGAGCATTTCGGGGCACGTTTGAGAAAACTGACCTCGGCCGAGTGAATAAACCTCTAATCGAAGCGCGTCTCAGCTAGGGCTCGAGGCATAAATCAGGCTCCCCTCGCGATGACGCCCGCCGGAGCCTTCAATTTGGCACATCCTTAAAATGACATACGAGAAGCGCCCTCTAACGACGCCGCATCAACTCACTGGCTTATAAATAAAATAGCACACACATTATCGCCTCGAATTATTTAAGTCCCGAGTCACTTTCGTTTTATGATGGGATCCTTTCTTTTTTAATAGAAATAAACGTATTTCGTGTTCAAATGACGGGCGAGTTGACGTAAGAAGATTTACACGGTGAATGCTTTGGAAATACCTTTAAAACATATCCGTCCAATTATGGATATAACAATTTTCGAGTTCTATTATCGTAACATTATCATTATACTAATCAAATTACAAATTTTTTAGATTCCGAAACTACACAATGCAAAACTATTGTATCTACGTGTATCTCTTTTATACTAAATGCCAAAAATAGGAAGTTTTCTTTATTGTTTCTTTTCCATTTTTATCTTCATGATAGTATATTTTTCTTTTATGTTCAGGATAGAAAAACATTCATGGACTCATTTGTCACACATGCTAATAATGGAGTGATAATGGCGTTTGAAAGAAAGATAGCCTGGTGAAACACTACTGCTTCAATTATTAAATTAGGTTTTTGGGTAAATTTTAATGGCATGAAACAGCTTAGTACAGCTAGTTCGCTCATTAGAGTGCTACCTAACGCCGCTAGATGGTGTTAAGATTCCTAATTTCATCAATGAGCAATAATTGCTCCCGATATAGTCGCGTACGGCGCTGTGATCGCGTCGAGTGATGCAACCAAAACTTTTTTTATAGCCTGAAGAGCTGACTAAAAAGCAAACGGGCCACCTAATGGTAAATGGTCACCGTCGCCTGTGGACATGAGCAACACCAGAGGAATTGCCAATGCAACCCTCGCGCCTAGGGTTGAAAAAGTTCGGCACGTGACTGTGGGTCATCTAAACATAGCAATCGATTCGTTAAAGGTCGAGAGTGCGTGTCGAGTGAGAGCAATCAGGGCGGCGTCGTAGACAAACTGTCGGGGCGGGCCTTAATTGGCGGTCGGTGAGATTTATGCGGGGAGCCGCTCGTCACGCGGCTACGGAACCTAGTCCCGCCACAAACCCGACCTACAGACCTGCTCGCGGTGGTTACACTCATTTGTTCCATTACCATTCATGGGAAGATCGAATGGGGCACGTTGGGTCTCAATTGATTTATAATTCAAGGGTTAGTTTAAGAAATGGATGCTAACTCTTTGATTTGAATATAGACAGCTCTTAACTACGTACTTGTGATTGATTTTGTAGAAGCGTTTTGAGAAATGACAACAAAAAATTAATCTCTTCCTAAAGTTATGATAGTTATTATTAAGGTTTTATGGAGAAAAATTGAGGGCGAATCCAAATGATTAATATCATGTTATATGATATTTTCTATCCCGTGGGTTTGATGAATATCTATTCGTGGAACAGTTTCAGTCTTTTGTTTTAAGCTCAGATAACCTAATTTGGGTTTTTAAACCGTAGGTAATTATAAACTAGGCAATACTAGGCATTTTGTACAGGGTTGATGAATGAATAGTGAATGAACATGTAAGCCAACTAATAATCCAAAATTTTAACAAAAAAAAACGACTTCAAATGAAGTACATATATCCTTTCCTATAACAATAAAAAAGAATCATCGAAATCGGTTGGCGTGATATTGAGTTATTCGTCCATTTGTCGCGCACATACTTAATGCAAATTTAAAACTTATATGGTTTTCTCACGGATGCCATTGTCAGATCTCGGTCTTTCAGTGGGACCACATGACAAGCACCAGCTTTCGAATAAAAAAGAATCAATAAAAATCGGTTCACCCAGTCGAAAGTTCTGAGGTAACAAACATAAAAAAATACAGTCGAATTGAGAACCTCCTTTTTTTGAAGTCGGTTAAAAATAAAATACAATGTTTGTAAAGCGCAACTCGAGATTTTATATGCTTTGCCAGATTATGATGTGTAAACTGACATTATTTAAACGAAAGATATGACCAACAACTGTTAAAATGCCGCCATAAAAATAATCTCGGTTAACTTGTTAATTCTGTAAATTTTACAGTATACCGATTTACTCACAGATAGACACCATTAGATAGTCACCATTGGAACAATAGTTTGGTAAAAAATAAAGTTCTATAGTAATTACTGATTTTATTTGCAAGATAAGTTTATTTACATTTTTAATTTTATTTAAATTTACTAAATTAACACTTTTGTTAAATCCGGTCTTAGTAAAGTCAATTCCCACCAAACACATTTTCATTTCAAATGATGCCAAGACAATATCATATGGTTCTACATTAAAAAGTTATCCGATCTCATTTTGTGCGTTAAGATTTCATGCGTAGAAAGAAACAAAACGTAAATATGACAGGTTTATCTCTGATATATGTGTTTGTCAGGTATGAACAATCGGGAGTTTCTCCCACCCCTGTAGTCTTTCAATTCATTTTTCTTCAAAAAAAAACAATTGGCGTTGTATTAAAATGCTTCTGCAAGGTAGGTTCTTTTGCATGGGAAGGAAGGATGTTAGCTTATGCTACTGCTACTTGTAATTTTTACTTGTGTATTATTGCACGGCGTAAAGTTAACATCCGAACATTCCGAACATACTGAATAATACAATACCCATTAATAGAGCAACTCAGTCACGCATTTATACACCGTGTAAAAAAAATACTTAACACACCGAAAAACGTCACCTGTTTTTTTAGCCCAACACTAGGATTCCCTGTTGTGGGTGCCATGGACAACACACACACAACAGACAAACGCCCAGACCAAGAACAGAAATTCAAATGATGATTGAATGATGAGCATTCAAATTTCCGCCTCACTGGGAATTAAACTCAGGACCCTTGGCGCGGCGATCCGGCACGGTAACCATTGCGTCACATGGGTCGTATAAATATTCTTTCCATGCATTTAAAATTTCTGTAGACAATGTTTTGGGTTTTCATTTTCAATATTCAGTAACTTTGTCATAACGACAATATAGTCTTGCTCTTATGTTTTCATAGCATCATGCTAAAATGAAAGGTTAAAGGAACAATATATTAAATAGAATGCGTGGAAGAACAAAGTAAATTGACAAAGCACCGCGATACTGCGCAGCGGAATAGCAGTACGTAATATGCTTAAGCGTTTTTAAAAGATATTTCGCTCTACGTAAAAGGTTTTCATGCATTAATAAACAGTATGAAAAATTTAATATTCTGCATAAATCACGTTTATCCAAATAAAGGTTTTCCTTTGAACTAATCAGCTTCTGGATATAAAAAACGTGGTCAAGTTAATAAACTATATTAACTCTCAGATTCTTGTATTTATTTGCGTCGACCAGCTAGAAATCTATTTCATTTGGAGTAATTAAATTCATAAAGAATATTATTTTTTATTTACAAATAAAAATTTTGTTGACAATTTTTAACGAAGGGTATCTATGGATACGCAGAAGACAGCATAGTTGTTGAGAGATACCTAACAAGTGCTCGGATCAATAAAGATCAAATACAGTCTAAACGAGAGACCATGGAGAGTGGGTGGAGCGTGAGAACCTCACACTTATTCATCTTGGCTCCTACATTTCAGAATGTAACCTTGGATACGCCGACCGACTGACCAGCCGACACAGCTAAAGCTGCTGCTAGGAAGCTAGACATTTTAACAAACGGGTGCAGCGGTACTTCACACCAAAACAGTCTTTCAGGTTTAGTCGTGTGTGGAGTATAGCTGTCACATTTGATTCAATGTACAGGCGGCTATAGACGACGCGCCTCTCTTCATCGTTTATTATGCGAACCGCGAAGGATTGGAATAAATTTCCAGCATCGTTATTACCAGTCACATAATGTAAGCAAGTAATAAAATTCTTATCTTCAAGGCAAGTGTGAATAGATTTTTACCAAGTTAGTGCACTTTACCATCCATAACTTCATTGGCGCTTATCATCAGGTGGTTTTTGTAGTCAAGCATTAGCTTATTTAGCGTAAAAAAGCTTTTTTTTACTTGCTTACTTTTGAAAAAAAGCTATCGATATAGCAGCTTGGAAAAATAAATTTCCGATATATATAATGTTACCGCAAACGGAAAACTTTATAGTCTGGAACTATAAATCCAACATTCGATACTGAGTTTAAATATATGTGGCACTTAGATGAGGCAGAGGTCTCGGTGGACAGTGCTGTTGTTTTTGCGGGGTGCGGGTGTGCTAGGGGGTCGGGAGAGGAGGGGTCAAACTAGCCCCCTATCGAGAGGGGGGGATCGGTGCCGTTTTCAATTTGCTTTATTTGCGCTTGTTTTAATAGTGCTCGCTCTCCTTATTGAGCGAACGGGCGACCAACCAAATTGCTTCGTGCCCGGACGCCTTTTGATTAAGAAGGCATACGCGTTTCGAGCCGGGGTAAAAAAACAAAGTGGGGCGACTGTTTATTCACTACTTTCCAGGGGAACGATCTAAAGTGGGAAATAGGAATAATAAAATAAGTAATAAAAAACCTAACGGTATTAAAAAATAATTTAAGAAACAGAAGAAATAATTTATTCATTTATTTATTCAATCTTTATTGTTAACCTAAAAATCTAGATCACAATGGGCTGACTTCAGGTCAGTTCTACTGTACGTAAAAACCGTAGGATATTCCTGGGTTCCAGTTCTATGACTTGGTTGGGTGGGATTGAGTGACCTCATAGAATGCGACTTCTGCAATGACCTATTACAGGTAATTCACAAGAGTATATGGACGGGTGTTTCCGCTGTCTCAACAGAATCTGCTTGTTGCAGTTGCAAAACATTGCTTGTATTTTATTATTTACTAGATGCTACCTGCGCCTTCGCCCGCGTGGTATTTAACAAAAAACCAATTTGTTATTTCCTTAAACAATTTTTTTTCTAAAATAAATTAGCCTAAGTTACTCTTTGTTACATCAATTATATCTGCCAGCGAAAGTCCCGTCAAAATCGGTCCAGCCATTTCAGAGATTAGCCGGAACAAACAGACAGAAAATTGAAAAAATTTTGTATATGTACATTTTTGGTATACATCCAAATGCATTTATTTGTATAGATGTATAGATTTGTATTGCGTTCTGATTCAGTTGTGTTGAGTGACATACGTTAATGGAGGTGATTGTTCCTTATCTGTATACCAGGACGATTTAGGTTGAGCAGATTCTTTGAGTAATTTTGCGAGTAACCGGCTATAAGCCATTTATATAAGGCTTTTAGCTTAGCCACATCTCAACTCCCCTCTTCAGGGCTATGATCCTGAGTGCGGTCCGAGACACTGCTTTGGATATGCTTACCATGGGTTAGGTTACAACTGTGACGTTTTACATGAACTGTTTTGAAGTTCTGAAATATTGCAAAGGTACGGTACCTTTGCAATATTTCATTTTTTTTGTTATTTGATATTATCATTGAGGTGATTCACATCCTGTCAATAATATCACAACAACATATCAACAGAAGAAATGAGATTAATATCAGCTCAGTAAATGTTAGGGGATGTAAATAATATTCCCTCAGTATTATACTTTTTAGAAATATTATTTCAACAACAAACAAACAACATTTCGTAACAATAACAGGACGTAGCTAACCGGATATAATTAAAGTATATATTAAACATATAATAATATGATAGAAGAATATGATACGAAAATTCATCGGTATAATTTGATGTTATCTTAAAAAGTCTCCGCCATCTTTGAGTTTACAACCACTGATGTTTTTTTAACATTTCGTTGCAGTAAAACCCTTTACTGTTGAGATTTTCGCGCTTTCTTCATGCCTGACAACACGTCAGCGAAGGCTTAGTGTCACGGACAACCACGGACAGAGGAGACCAAAAACTATGGTGCCGTCGACTTTATTCACCTGAGTTAATTCACCCAGGTGTTTTAAGTCTACTTTTAGTGTACTTTATTCACCTATGCACCCAGGTGATTTAAATCTACTGATCGAGGTGAATTGGTATAAGTAGACTTAATAATAATAATAATAAACTTAATTCACCTATCATTTTAGTCAATGCAATTAGGGATGTTGGAATGATATTCTGATTCGATTTTGTGTAGCAATCGATTTTATTTACGAAGAAGTTTTAATCGATTTAATATAACGCTATTCGTTGATTTATTAGATAACATATTATAATAATTTATTACTAACGTACATTTATTATATACATACAATAAATAATAATACCAGAGATATGCAAAATAGTTTATTAAATGTATTTAAATAATAAATGCAAATACTTTTCATTTTTTTCCATTTCAAATTCAAAATTATTTTATAAATTCATAGATTTAATAAAAAAAAATCCGGTGGCCTATTACGGCCTGCGAAGTCGAGGTAATTTACTCCGAAGAGTATAAAGACTAGCCGAAAACTTAACACTGCTTGCGATATGCGAATATTTTCAAAGACAATATAAAGTTGTATCTAATCGTTATATTATACAAGGACGAAAAACGCCAAGGATTGAACCTCATATCGAAGGCTATTCGTACATGAAAAAATCTACATTTATTTATTTATTTATTTATTCTTTTGCAACACCTTAAACTAGAGGTTACAAGGGCGAACTTAATGCCTAATGGCATTCTCTGCCAGTTGACCCTGAGTGATGGTGAAAATCATTGTATCATTGTACCATTGTAACATTGTATCTATATTTGCAACAAGACACAATTCTCAACACATTAGTGACATCATTATAATAAACACTGAAATTGTCCATGAAAAAAGGCGCACACCCTCAAAAATGGCCGCAGATATCGCTCGATACATCTGACAGATATCAACTCGACAAACGACGACGTATGTCAACAGGAATCTAAGCGGCGCATGAAATAACGAGCTCAAAACAAACACCTCGCCAAGATATGAACAAACGAGGAGGTACATACCTATGATGATTGGCATTTCATGAGTAAAACATCGTGTAAACAATAAAATGCCGTAAAACCAACAGTAACAGTTGTTTTGTGTAACGTCATTCAAACATTTTAATAATCTTCGTTACACCATAAGGGTGGGCTGTTACGGCTTTTTTCTTTATAAAAGTTGCGCGTTCCATTTTGTGTACAAAAAGTCCGAAAGGATATACCTGTATATTTTACAGCGATAGCAATATCGCTTTTAAGTATAACGTACCCACAGGATACAGGTAAGAACACAAAAATATGGCATCTAAATAGATGTAATTCTCAGTCGATGATAAAAAGTCACCTACCTTAACCAATGCCGCTTAGCAATTGAAGTGTGACAGCATATCGCATCGTACTGATCCGCGATCCACACTATCAGGATTATGTAGAACGCCGTTGTCGTGTCATTGAAGAACTCCGACATTATTGCTTCCATACCTGAAGACAAAGAGAAACTATGTTAAATTACATGATTAGGGTCTAATAATGACTTGAATGAGTCAACAAGCAGTTAAAACGAAGAGTAGGAAAATAATTGTATGGTAAATTTAGTATTTTACCCTTCATCATTAATTTATCGTTTTCCTCCCAAAGTTGTAAGTATTTCATCGTTCATCCTGCATACTTCATCGTTAGTCATTCATTTTTCATAGTTCATCGTTAATGTTTCATCACACTCCAAAAGTTTATGTATAAACGCATAATTTGTTACAAACTTGACTACACTACCATCTATCACATGTAATCAAAAGTAAATAACATTATCTCGAAACACCAATAAATTATGTGAATATGATCACCAATCATCTCGATAATTCCCAACAAGGCATGATTACCTACTCAATTCCTGAATCGATCAACTTATGCATATTTATTTGATTAAAATCCCAATACTCGACATCGCACAGCATATATCAGTGTCACGTTATTACGTGACACCGGAGTCGCGCGGTCATATCGCAGTGTCGCTAATTAGCCCCAGAGATCGGCAAGCTAACAGCCGCCACCCGAGCGCAGCCAAGAGCTTATTACACTATATAGCTACACATGTACAGATGGCCGGCTAGTGTACGACTATTATATATTATGTACAAGCAGTAGAAGTACATTTAAAGGTAGGTATATCTAAAGAAACTTAAGCATAGCAATCCCTAAACTTATTTAAAATCTTCAAAGAAAACCAGGTATGGAGAAAGAAACATTAATCAGGAGAAAACATTGTTTTTATTTTGTTGTGGTTGGCTATTAACTCCCTCCATCAAACCGATGGATCTTAAAATCCAAGATTATAGAAAAGATGAATCAATTTACGAAACCTAAAAACAGAACCCAAAACAGGACAGAAGATATGAATTGCAATGCCATTAATTTGACCACGGGCCGACGCGACGCAGACGAGACCCGCCTGGTAGCAGTGTCCGGCGCCGCGGCTGCCCCTTGTTTGCATTTTGATGAGCCTCTCTGACGCAATAAACGCGTTAGGACCGCACGATACACAGATGAAGTTTCTTAAAATTATCCCGCCATACTTTTCTCATATTCAGAAAAAGGAGTAGGGACATATTTTCTGAATAGCTCCCTAGATTGAAAAAATGAACAGCGTAGCTTTAACTTTTAAATGAATTGTAATTTTCACATATTTTTTGGTAAAATAAATGTTTTATTTTACGTATTGTTTTATCATATATAATAATATTATTAATAGTACAAAACAAACAAAAAAGTATACGGAGAAATAGAAATTCTGATTATTAATCTGATTTATACATATATGATATGAAATATCTGTGACTATAGTAGAAGTAGATGAGATTTCAGCAACTAAAAATTATCAAAGTAAAATTATTATGTCATAGAACGTTCAGATTAACGCCAGTGATATAATCAAATAGCCTGTGACAGTCAACTGTATCGTGGTAACTCATAACTACGTTCGCCCAATTAGGTATCTCCCTTGCCAGATTATGCACGTTTCATGTCCTTTTGGACGACAGAAACTTGTTATGTGAATAGTAATTCACTCGAAAGTACTATAGTACTCGAAAGTACTCGAAAGTACTATATAATGACTGAACGTTGAATATACATAATCTTGTCATAAATACTGTTACAGGCTTGTTTAATTTACGTATCAAATACTAGCGAGAAATGTTTCGATTGATTCTGAATGAGAAACTTTTGCACTATCTTAAAATAAAATGGGCGGTCGCCCAGAACTACGAGTGATCCTACAAGGGTTTTTCATTTTTTCGTTCGGAACCCTAAAAAATTATCGATAATCCACAATAAGTATTCCAACAACATTGACCGTCAGCTCATCGGAAAAAAGAATACAAAATTGGCTTTCTCTAAATGATTCCCGAAAAAAGGGATCAAGGAACTTTGTCATTGACCGCAAGTTTTTATAAACATTAATACAATTGAAACGTTATTATTTTCTTCCTAAGCTTATATTTTAAAACGGTAAATTTTTTTATAAAATTTATGCAAAGCGGAGCGATGTCGTGCCTTTAACAACAAATACAAACATAAAACTCTACAAGAACCGCTTTGTAATTGAATAAAAGCGGTAAGTATTGAAAATCGATATTTCAATGTTCCACAGTAAGTGTTATCAGGGCATCAGTACAGTTGGTGAAGTTCGAATGATTCGCACCGTTCCTTATGTTTGGCGGGCGTGCCTCGCACCCATCCTCGGCGATCTTCGACTTGTGCCAGAATTAAAATTAATAGCAAACGCCGGCGTCACGTAGAACACCCGACCCAACAAGCAGTAGGGTTGGCAATTTTGGAAAATTTAAAATAATTATATCCTTACCTGATTTGTTTTCATGTTTTCTAGATCAGGAATCAGGATAGGTTGGCAGAAAAAAAATTATTTTCATTAAGGCATCATTTGTGCAGAACTACAAGTGATTATAATTACATAATTTTTTCTCAAATAACAATTACACTATAGTTTAAAGTTGTAGTTTAAATCGCATGTTTTTCGAATGGAGTTACTGTTGGCTGTAGCGCCCTTAACAGCTTCACGCGGTCAGAGCACATTTATTGAAATTTCATTGATTAATATATTATAAAATAGCTCAAATAAAAAAAAAAATTCAGAAAAATTTGGAATTAATTACATTAATGGAAGATTTAGTCGAGATGGTATAGAAAAAAATTTGCTTTACTTTGTGGCTTTATTAAAGTTCTTCAGAGATCGCACAAAAATAATGGCCAGTTACATTTAAAGCTATTACGGCCTTATGCCAATTCAGCCATTATGCCATTATGCCAGCAATTATGCCATTTCAGTCACTAAGACTGATATAACTCCAGTTGACAACCCTGCATGAGGCCCGAGTAATTTGTTTACTCGTCTCACTCAGGATTACGTCGCATGCTCCGTTGAATTCGCAATAGTCTATGACTTTTAACTACTAACCGTTTCAGTCACCATGTCAAGATGGTGGATTAATATTAAATAATGTTTTAGTACAATCTGTTTCAATTCTTAAATTGTAACTTTAATTTTACAGAAAGTTCACAATAATTTCAAAATTAAAATGGTCAGCTCTGTATGGTACTTTAAGCTTCTTTCAAATCCTGTTTAATCACACAAATTATTTATCAAATAAACGTGATACAAATAAATAAAATAATCTATCGTAACCAGTGAACGATGTACGTTAGTATATTAGTTCATTGATCATAACTATATTATAGTATTGCATCATCAAATTTTTTCATTATTGGTTGATTCAAATCTCAGATAGGTACTTGTACTATAAAATACTAAACATAAAAAACAATAGCGGAAAGAAAAGAAATAACTATTTAATTATTAGAATCTTCACTTCATTAAGAGTGAAGATTGATGATCTCAAAACAAAAAACAACAGCCTTATTAATATGCCACTGCTGAGTTTTCCTCAGCCGTTAAGAAAGCTCATTTAAGTATAACCAACTAATTGTTGTGAAAAATGATCTTTTTTCGTTAACTTTAAAATTTTAACAGCATTTAAACTTTTCAATGTAGGTAGAATCATATAATTATACTTATTACCTTAATGTTACTTACCTTACCTTAATAATGCTTGACTAAAAACCCACCTGATGGTCAAAATATTGCTTAAAATAAGCGTTATAAGACCGCATTCTGTTTTGAATTTGTATTCTGCTATTGAGATTCACGTTACACGAAAAACGGACATATCGTGTAATTACACTTTACCTGGAATTTCCCAAAGTTATGTAAACTATTGTAAACGAACAACGTTTTAATTTAAAACAGAGTGAAATTTTTAATCAATAATAGTAAGTGGAACCTTGAGCAACTATATGGAACTCCCCGAACGAACCCACCGCTCCCTGCGCTCAGGCAATGAGTAAATAAAGTACAGATATTGATTTAGTTTTTTTTTGAAAGTTGACTTAATCGAGAGTGTTCTTAGCAATATTTAGTGTAAATCAATCTGACTGGGGTTTTTTAAATATTAATTTAAGATTATTTTCATTTAACGTCAAGATTGAATTTATTTAACACCAATGTGATTTTTTACAATTATTTAAAGCCTAAATTGCCATTTTCCAAAACCCAGCTCTCGTCTGGGGGTATTTCAGTTCTGACAACTTTCCGAAGGAACCAATTTTTTGTTGACATTTGATGGAGAAAGCCTCCGAACATGTGTCTCGGCAACTGTTTGAGTCTTTCATGCGCTTTAAACTCCAAAAACAGTTTTAAAGTACCTAACATAGAAATAATTACATCATTATTATCACGCACGCGTGCCTGACAATGATTAACTTTCTGTACCATCGAAATATTAATTAATTTACCCGAAAATTTGCAAACAGATAATTAATCCGTAACTCAATATACGACCTGGTAATCAACTTAATTTATTTCAATTTATCACAGCACGGTATTCACAATTAATATTCACCCGAACGGG
This sequence comes from Thymelicus lineola, assembly GCA_963932265.1. Lineage (NCBI taxonomy): Eukaryota > Metazoa > Arthropoda > Insecta > Lepidoptera > Hesperiidae > Thymelicus > Thymelicus lineola. The sequence continues at coordinate 7,789,150 of OZ010700.1, read as the reverse complement.
TGTTGATATGTCGTCGATTTACGTAAAAAAACCGGTACCTACTGAAAATATAACTAACAGTAACAGTATCTAGTAACCTATACCTAAGTACCTGAAACAATTGCTATTTATACAGATAAATAGCAAAAATTAATAGTACAATTAAAAAACTAATTTTATGTTTACATTATTAATGACAGAAAGATAATAAGGTTATTGTCCAAAACCCACGATACAATAAAATATGACATAGAGTATAAGTAACAAAAATTCTAAAAAAAAATTTTTTGTGTTGTAACACGTTTTTGAAGTGCCCCCTAATCGAAATTTTGAAAAAAAAATGTACAGAAAATATGGCCAGTTTTATTATAGTATTGAATAGGTATGTAACGGAAGTGATGATATCTGAACCGAAGTCGAAATTGGAGGTTTTCGATTTGGTATATCGGAATCGGAACCGGAACCGAAATCGGAACCAGAGGCGGAGGCTGAAGAGTGTTAAGAGAAAGAAGGTTCAATAAAATAAAATAATACATGCATTATTAATCAGTCTTTTTAATTTCAGCTAAAACACATAACTAGGCGTTGAAAAATAATTCTTAAAAAATAACCGACTTTTCCTCGATTTCGACCACAGAACAAATAATGCTTCGACTACAATAGGGATGTTGACTAATTTTAGGATAAGTTATGTCTGGGGGCACTGGGCTCTTACACTATTATGGCTTCATTATCGGTAACAAACCATATTTTATGTTACAGATACCGTAGTCCGTTACCGTTTTAATTTATTTACCTACCGTAGATGGATATTTTATAATTTCCATTCTATTCCATTTTCGAAATTATTAACGTTAACCTGAATATCAGCCACAGGGCATGTTAACTGGAAATCATCTACCAACGCGAAAATAAAACACATCAGTAAAATGTCGACGGTTCGACGTGTGTACGAAAAATACGCTTTCGCCGTGAGGCCTACGATTATTTTTTGTTATTTTTTCCCTCAGATTAAAGAAATAAAAGGCAGATATAACTTTCGCAAAGAAATGCAACAAATGACGTGAAGCCACTTTTTCACTATGTGTGCATGACAATCATATTGACAACTAGCAGTGGCATCGTAGAGACACATACTTCTTTGTGTGTGTAAGTTGCCACATTGAAAACAAAAAGTCGCAATCTCCCGCTATTTAGAGAATATTTTTTGCCATATTTTCGACTTGAAATATTATACAATTAAATTGGCAAATTATTTATTATTGTATCACTAGTTATCAAAAAGTCTAGATATTAAATATGTCAAATGTTCTTTTAATATACAGTACTTAATATGTTGAATTGTTTTAATTTATGGTTTTTTCTCTTTTGGGTAGTTATTTTTCATTGAAAAATATAAAAATTTTAATACCTTTATTATAATTAAAATACATGAAATATAATATATAATATACGTTATCTTCATTAAAATGCAATGAATAAACAAAGCAAAATTTGGATGGCCAATCATTATCTTGCCTACTTTGAGGAATAATAAAATCCTATTTATCTCGTATAATAGTATTTGTCGGCAATCTGCAAAATAAAATAATTTATTTATTCAATAAACAGGAACTAAAATGGAATACAATATTTTCTTTCAATCGTGCATTTTATCGTAGGCAAACGTGATATTTTCAATCAACCAGGTTTACCTATGTTAAAATCCTTATTTTATCCCTCTAATCCTTTGTACAATCTATCTTACGTTTGTAATAACCCAGCGACTGGTATTTATGCATAGGCTGCATTTCCTCATTTTTAGATTTAAATAAATACAACTATTTATTTTTTAAATATTTTTTTTTGATATAAATTTATAATCGATCAGTGTTCAAATAACCCATGCATATTTCCCCTAATTTAGGGTAATCGATTTTCATATAAAGCTGGTATAAAATTGAATAATTGTCGAGGTTTTGTGTTCCGAGCGCACCTCAAAAATATTATTATAAATAAATAATAAAATAATGAACAGTTACCTGTAAAAAGATATCTAATCTTCTTTTGCTTGATTTTGGGAACAACTTTAGCAGTGTTTAAAATTGCAAGACGGCATTTTATCTGAGAAAATTATTTAATAAATTTTGACAATTGTGACATGAAAGCTATTTGACGCTTTCTTTAGTACTGAATCGGGTTTGTATTTGCTTTTTTAGTTTGTATTTGCTTTGGTAGCTTTACATTTTAGTTGGATGAATATATCTGCCTTTTATTTCTTTAATCTGAGTTTTTTCCATTGTGGTAAGTATTAAAAAATTTTGAACGTATTTATATATTTTCTTAATTTCTAGGTATTTTAAATCACATAATAATCGTAAAAAACATTATTTTTTTTACATATTTACCCTTCAGATTAATATTACATTAAATTTGACCTCCTTTCCAGTGTTAAATTAAGCTGTATTTAAATACAATGACAGTGATATTGCATAATGTCATAGAGCTGAACTGTTGGTGGTACTGGAAGGCGACAATATCTCTGAAAATGAGACGACACTATCCTATCGAGCTTGGGCTCGTTACATTTATTTAAAGAAGTACTGTGGTGATAGCCTGGTAATGAAACCGCAAGGTGAATATTTTATTTTATTATTAGCTTTAAAACAAAAATAGAGTTTAGCCCAGACAAAGATGTAACAAGTTTGAGATACGGAAGTGCAAAATACATAAATATGCACAATGTGCGATGGGTAAGTTAAGAAACAAGTACTTGGTAAAAAACAGAAACGCATAGAAATCTTTCTATAATTCCTAGATTTTTAATCTAGAGAACACCCGCTGGACCTGTTAGGGCTTCTGTTGAGTTTATAAAATACTTAAATTGATAAAAACGTACTATGTTGATGGCATTTTCTATTCGATAACAAAATACATTTTATTCATAAAGAACCTACATAACGATATTATATTTCAAATTCGCGCTTTTAATAAAAACAATAATAACATGTCAATAGAAATCTTAACACTGATTAAATAACTACTATTAAATAACACTATTAATAAAAAAATTGGAAACTAGTACTGAAATTTCGGGAATGGGAAATTTCAAGCGATTAGGATTAACTTATAATTTGGTCTTTAAGCTACTTCAGTTTTTAAATTATAGTAAGCGTTAGCAAAGAGTAGCATCTGGTTTATGTTCTTAAGTAACTAAAACTGCGAAAAGTGTATTCTCCACCAGTTTAAGAGCAAGAAGAAGATGAGCAATACGCACACTAATATATTTTATATCTTACTACCCTTGATTTAATCAACAGCGACACCCGCCGCGGACGGCGCTTTCTCCAACACGACACAAATTTAAAATAATGGATTCTTACAGCTGTTTCACATCCATACATACATTTACAATTTGAATTCCTAATCCTGCATAACAAAACTGACAGGCAGACATTATGAAACAGGGATAAGTGACAAGGATATGATGAAACTATGAACGTTCTAAGATTTTTATTCCATTGGCTACGGAAACCTAGTAAATATTATATTTCAAATTATACAATTTTGAATTAATTAAGTAATAAAATCAACCTAATAAGTTTGTTGTAAAATGTTTCGGTCGTCCAACTGACTGTATGAAACGACAATGGATACATTTTCTTAACTTTTGCTCATTTCTGTAATTGTTTCTTTTTAATTATAGTACCAAAAAAAAGTAAAATGAAACAAGACATGCACACAAATTGTTACTTCTGACCCGTAGATTTAATCAAGAAGAACACCCGCCGCGTCCGTTAGCGCTCTCGGTAACTTCGCGCAAATTGAGAATAATGGATTAGTTACGACGGTTTAGGGTTCATTTACAATACCTGATGTTGCACTATCTATTCTACAGATACAGTTACCGGCAGATGGCTCGGTGAATCACAGTTGACGTGAAATTTATTTATGTTCAGATTAGGACACCCGGTTGTATGTTCCTGAAACTAATTTATCTTTACTTTTTTTATTCGCGGAATTTCGCCCTTTTTATGGAAGTGTACATTGACTTTTTCAATGTGAAATTGTTGAACACCGCTGCCCAACTAAAACAGAGGCTTACATGCTTACAGGCTTACACAGCTTACATGAAAACTAAATAATTGTAGTGTACATTAACGTAAATTATCCATAATCTAGCGATATGTCCAATAATATAGCAATAAAGCGCGATAAGCTCTTCGACTAAAAGTATTTGGGCATTCGGTGGCGTTTATTACATACAGTTCGATCACCGAGCGTTGTGTAAGCGACGTCCAAGCGTATAATATAGTCTGGCGTTCCACCCGCGGTGCTTATGTTTCGAGGCTAAGCCGATCCGTGCATTGGTGATCCGACTTTACGATCTCGTTAGTGCCGGTAATCGCGACGTTGCACGAGCAGGATTACGCCTGTGCATTATTAGTGTTTTTATTGATTCACTCGGGTGCCGTCGTAAACTGAGATTATTATTCGCGACGCTACTCCCGCACCCCGCGTGCCTCTACCCCGCACCGCCTCCAGCTGAGTTGTTTTGTTACTTAATCGCGACGATAACAACATTTAACGACGGCTAGGTGACTGGCGAAATTTCGCTTCGATGTTTAGTGCTCATTCTATTTTCATTAACCATTTACCCACTTAATGATCCAGATCCTATGGGAGTCATTCAATGTCTCGGTGTCCATAAATTAAACTTTAGCGTGACCTGAACGGTGAACGATGTTCACCGACAAACTATCATTGAGCGGTACACGGAAACATTTTGCTTAACACAGTGTCGTAACCATCAATGACTACAAAGCTGGTCGTCGTTAATTTAAAATTTTCCGTAATAAAACAGCAAATATTTGTACTAAAATGCCTATAATTTCCAGCACAACACTACTCCGATTCGAAGTTAATTGGATTTTATTATATTTCGACAAAGGCATTTTTTGGCATGGATTACGAAGGTGAGCTTAAAATATGAAATATACTGCTTAAATGTACATATAATCGAAAAAAAAATTGTACATTAAAGAAAGGCAAGGGGATATAAAAGATGGAAAAGAGAACTTGAAGAACCTAAAGAAACTGATATTAAAATATAAGAACGGTTCCTATGCTGAGTGAGTGAGCTATGACATTCTATGAGTTAGCCGACAGATTGCACATGGAGCGGTTTATTCACGTTATTAAGCTTCAATCATCACCGGAACGTAGATACTACTACACTTTAATGTTCCTTCATATCTCATGAAACACTTCATTTTCAATTTCAATGGCGATTAACATTGCTTCTTCTATTACTCCGACCAAGCTCAATTCATTGAATGTTTGACATTGTTATTGAATTCATTTATACTTAAAAAAATATCTTATCTTTATGTCAATAAATAGTTTCCGCTCGTGGCTTTACCCGCGGATTTACATACAACATATAAACGTCCAAATCTTAGGTGAGCATACAACCAGGATTAAATCTTTCCCAAGTCCTAGGCCTCGACATACAACAACAGTACAACAGTAAGCGCGTAATGGAAGTACACATCCAAACCTCTTTAAAAACTTTCACATTTATAATATTAGTATGATACAATTGTCGGGGCGCTATATTAGGTAACTAACCACTAACCAGGGATGTCTGTAACATTAAAGGATTCAAGAAAAGAAAGGAGCGTCAGTTTCTTTTTTTAAACGACTCTCCAACGGCATTCCTTTGACTGAGTGAAAAATAAGTGTTATCTAAAACTTTAATCTTGGTATTTTCTTGTCGTTACTTTTTCCGAGACTGACCATCTTCATGTCAAAGAGTTACTAAAACGATGGTGTATTAGTAGTGTGATGTTTAAAAATCATTTTTAAAAGCCTATTTCATATAAAAAAAATCCTGTTTATATTTTCCGAAAGACTGTTATATCTCTCCTGTGGGCCAGTTGTTAATTCATGATTCTCGTATAATTTGTTTATGCTTTAGCACTGGCATATAATTTTAAACAATATCCAGTACGGCAGAGTGCTGATACGGATTACTGCGACCGAAGGGGGCATCCCTAGCGCTCAGCCGGAAGAAGAGCAATTCATTAGGTGCCGAAGAAGTTAATTTTAATAAGCCTTCTCCCGAACCCGAAATGTGTGTTACTAGCCCTCGGCCCCCAGCTTTGCCCGCGTTTTCTGAGATAATGAGACTCCTATGTCTTATTGCAGCGCATGGTCTACCTGTATGCTAACTTTCATTAAATTCCGTTAAGTAGTTTTTGCGTGAAAGCGTAACAAAAATCCATACAGACTTTGACATTTATAATATTAGAAGGATGCTACATTGGGAAAATTTTAAGATTGACAGACTAAAGGATATTTTATACAACCGGAGACTGTATCAAGCGAAAAATTTACTTAACACAACGCTAACTAAAGGACAGCGCAAACCATAAATCAGGAGATCTACAAAGTAGTACGAGGCTGTTTATAGTGATTCCTTATTTAACATTGCGGAGAACATTGAGGATGGATTTTGGACCCAAACTTGAGCGATGGTATCGGATCATGCTTATCATAAAAGCATAAAACCAAAAAAGCATTGTCATCGAAACTAACCCTCTGCTAGAAAATAAAACTAAAACAATGTGTAAAAATTTTATTATGTTGGATGCCAGGTATTCTTTCTATTTAGGTGATCACCAGAACAAAACATACTAAATTACATAAATCATGAATGAACAAAGCGATTTTAATAAAATCTTGTAAAATTCACTCCCAAAATGCTTTAATATTATATGAATCTTAAAATAATATTTCCACTGATGAAGTCACTTGCACCCGCAGAATATTTAAAAGATAATGTTAATTGATGCTTTTAATAATGGAAAGTTTACAAACAAGCTTAACAAGCCCCATTGAAATTATTTCTTTGTCTGAATTTAAGAGATCAATGGGAGTTTGTATAGCTCGCAGATCTAACTTTGATTTAATGATTTAACACAATAATTATAACGATCACGACATGCCTATAAACTTGTTTAGAGACTTTAGGGTTACATGAAATGTTACTGTATTTCAACGTAATAATCTACAATGAAATTGAATTTAATTAACTGAATATTTTATTTTTCACGCTACTGGTATAATGTATTGATAGAATGTGTAGATGAACGTGGAAAAAAAGAAAACCAATCACTTTTCCGAAATTTTTTTGTTCGAATTCCATTTAACCGAAAACTATTGACAGACGTCTTTTTTGCTTTATGCATTATTTGCGGCACCCATATTTTTAGATCATCGAAGTATCATGTGTCATAGGTATTATTTTACCGAACTATATTTCGCCGATTTACAAAATAACTTTTTGCTATTGCCGAAGCCTCTTTTAACTTTTTTCATTTGCCAAATGATTTATTGATATAGCCCTCCGCTAAGAAGAAAGGGGGGCGGAGCCCTATATAAGAGGGACTCGGGAGGCGAAGCCCCACGCATTGAAAAAATCTATAGAAGTCCAAAACGGAATGGGTTAGGTTCGGTTAGTATATTTTTTTTACACGGTAATAGGAAACCCGTCGACATTTTATGACGAAGTGTAGTTTTGGTTGCATAATTGAACATTTACTTGCCATAATTTACTATCAGATGATAATTTTAGGTACATGTTGATAAAATTTCGGAAACATAATAATTAGGTCTTTACCTATGAAATTGGAAATTTGTATAAAAATAGAATAGAATACTCTTTATTGTACACACCAAATAGGTTACGACAATATTAAAATATAAAAATTTTGGTAATCTTTTTCTTTTAGCTAATCAAAATATTGGCCCGATTTATCTATACAATTTTGCTACTTTGATGGCAGTTTGTTTATCCCTTTGTAGAAGTCTACCGGACGGGGGGCAATGAATTGTACAGCCTCTCGGGTGTAGAACTTTTTCCCGCTTAAAAAATTGTCTAAATTTCGAAAAAAGTAAAAATTTGTTGGCGCAAGATCCGGTGAGTACGCCGGGTGAAGGAGAGCTTTCAGCTGTAACTCTTGTAGCTTTGCGATGGTCTGTCGTGAAGTATGAGCTCACGCGTTGTCGTGGAGAAGCGATGGGGAAGAGCGATTGACCAGTCTTGGTTGTTGAATTGCGAGCTTTTCCATCATTGTTTGCAATTCTTGGCAATAGACATCTGACGTCACTGTTGTGCCATTCGGTAAGAACCTTTGTTGTACATGTCCATCACTGATCCATTAGACAGTTACCATAATCTTCCTATGAGTAATCTTTTTTTAGCGCACTGATTAGATGTTGTATCCGGGTCCACCCACGGAGACGAACGCTTAAGGTTGTCGTACCAGATCCACTATTCATCGCAGGTAACAATTAGTTTTAGAATTCCCTCGTTTCTTATGACGTTTTAGTAGTGCTATGCATGCTTCGACGCGCAAGAGTCGCTGTCGGTCGCTTAGTTCATGTGGCACCCACTTATCTCGTTTTTTTATCTTTTCGATTTGACGAGATCATTAAAAAGTGACCACACTTTATAAATTAATTAATACATTAGCAAGCACATTTAAGTACATTACAAATAACGCAGTTTTAACTGATGCTTCGTACTCAGTGAATATAATTTCTGGTATTTAAAATAACTGACTAGTTATTTTGAACGTCAAATGAACGTAACTACGTTCATTTACAAGTTCACATTAACGAGCCTACAAAATACCTGCATTTCATTCTTACATTTTTCAATCAATTTTTTAAATTGAAACATTTTCTACTTTCTCACATAAGCATGCGTTCTAGAACAACAAATTGAATCAACACTTTCGCTTTAAATACCAAAGGTTTCGAAAATCGAGGCTAGCGTTATAGGTAATGAAGGGCCGAAGTTTAATTAGGGTAGCGGCGCACAGCGAAAGTGGATCAATGTCCATCGTCGCGTCGAAGTGAACATGACCCGCGGTCGAATCAACATTTGCCGATGGATCGAATTACCGCTCGCCAACGCGTCAACGTAACGTAATTGATTCGCCGCCCGCCAGCCACCACGCCACGTTTCTCTGCTAGGAATATGCAAAAATCTACGGCTAATTTGATATTTTTAACTTCGTTTGCCGTGACACTTTTATTCTTTTTTCAGTTTAACGGAGTATTTTTACTTGAATTTCAGAATAGCACGACTGACAAAAAATCGTGCACATTATTATGGCGTAATGCCGGATACCGGTTCCTGTAATTCTCCACAATTTCTTTATTTCTAATTATATTTATAGGATCACTCGTGCGTCTGGGCGACCGCCCTTCATAGCCAAATCTCCGAAAGTACTGGACCACGAGTTGACCATGAGTTGAAATTTGGTACTCATGTGCTTTTCTGTGACTTAAAGACGAAAGTAAAAAAAAAAATAATGATGAAAAAAAATTAATGAAATCAAAATTTAAAAAAAAAACCGTTTTGCAAACCATATTGTGTGGCAACTAGCATGTCAAATGAAAGTGCTTATTGTAAGGATCTCAAATATGTTTTTGTCCTAGTTCTACAATGGATGGTTTTAAAGAAGTCTATATCTTAAAAATGTTATGTTCATGGGCGGCGATAGCCACTTACCATCAGGTGGATCGTCAGCTCGTTTGCCGGCTATTTCCATAAAAAAGGGCAACTGTATTAAAAGAGGACACAATACATGAGACACGTATATAGCGTAGTAAAGTAGCTGCATTTCACAAGGAATTATATATATCTATACTAATATTATAAAGAGGAAAGATTTGATTGTTTGCATTGAATAGGCTCCGAAACTACTGAACCGATTTGAAAAATTCTTTCACTGTTGGAAAGTTACACTATCCCCGAGTAACATAGGCTATATTATATTTAAAAAAAAATAGGGATCCTTAATAAAACTCCAATAATGTAACCCAAGGTGTAAAAAAATAAGAAGACCGAAGCAAAGCGAGGGTGGTTACTCGTGTTATATAAATTTACGTAGCATTGTTACATACAGATATTCTGTGCTTACTGCCGTGCACCGTCCACGTTCAATTGAACACGAATCGATGTGGAAACAGATACCATAACCGTACTGCAACTTTCATCACTCGAAATGAAAATATTTCTGCGGAAAACGCGAATGCTACACGATATTTTGTTTTACTCGTATATTCCATACCGTACATGTGTAACGGCTTATCATGACAATCCTCTAATAATTTAAGTTGGAGGTAAATATTAAAATTGGCAACTATATTGGCAACAAACGAAATGGCTTTTTGAATTTACACTGATTTCTTCATGAAATTTAATATTTTGCTGCATTCGGTAATTATTCTGAATTGAAAAATAATATATCTCGTGGAATAAAATTCCCAAACATTTCATTAAAATTTTAAAACTTGGTGTACGATTATATGACAACAAATACATAGCGGTTAATAAAAAGTAAACTCCGATAATTTTCTTATACAAGTACATAGAGAATCTCTTGGCTATGAAGATCAATCAATATGCAGTTCAAATTATAACTACGAATTATAAACAAATAAAAACATGAGAGGTGTCAAGGGACACCCGGATGGAACGAAGTTCCTTTCGATTTAAGTATTGTTTTGTTGTACAGCGCCATCTCTGTTAAACTCATAAACTCTGTAAAACTCTGTGTCGTCATTCGTAAGAATCAAAAAGTGTCGTAATTTTCCGTCTAGCCCCCTTTCACAACGCGCGATAAGGAACTTCGTTCCAAAAACTAGCTTTCAGAAAATATTTCATTCAACAAAATCACGATAAAATAGTATGGATGTATCCTACGATTGTACTGATATTATAAATGTGTAAGTTTGTTTTTAAGAATGTTTGTTACTCTAACACGCAAAAACTACTGAACGGATATTAATGAAATTTACAATGATCTGTGTTAAGATTTTCGGGATAATGAGTACCCTATGTACTCATTAATACCGGCTAAAGCCGACAAGCACTGTGTGTTGCCAGTGATGACATACGGATTGAGACGTGGTGCTTTACTATTTGCCTAATCCACAAGCTCAGAGTAGCGCAGCGGACTATGGAGAGGGCTATGCTCGGTATTTCTCTACGTGATCGTATCAGAAACGTGGAGATCAGTAGACGAATAAGGGTGACCGACATAGCTCAAAGAATTAACCGGTTGAAGTGGCAATGGGCTGGCCACATAGTGCGTAGAACCAATAACCGTTGGTGAAGAAAGATCCTCGAATGGTGCCTACGTCTCAGAAAAGTATCATTAGTGCAGTCATTGAAGCGAAAAATACGGTGTTACCTCCGAATTTTTTTACTGTGAACCGATTTGCATGAAATTTTGGAATTAGGCTTATCTAACCCTTAACTTGAAAAGTGAAAATAATCTGAACTCCGCAAATTATTTTTAAGGGGTGTAAACAACCCCTTAATGGAAAAATTATCATTGAGCCATTTTATCGCTAGAAAACATGTGTAATAGTAAGTTTTGAAATTGTAAAGTGTTTTCTAACACAATTACCTCATATTAAAACTATTTTCAACCCCTTGAAATTCTTACAACCCTTGCTAACAACCCCTAAATTAAAAAAATCACAAAAAATTACTTTGGTATGACATAAAAAGATGTAAGTATAGAGTAAGTATTATTTTGTTCTCTATAATAATAGTCAAATTTTTAACCCCCTTTCAACCCTTAAAAACAACCCCTTGATAAAAAATTGTTAAAAACTTTTTTTTTATTAAATGAAAAGGATTTAAATATTATTCTACACTCTCGAAAGTGATTATCATAATCTTCAACTTTGCTACCCTTAAAACTACCCCTAAATTAAAACAGTAAATATATATGATTACATATTTAAAAACTTACTGGTCATATTAAAACGAATAAACGGAGCACGCACAGCTGATCACCTGGCTTTTTCGTTGGCCCCTTCACTCAAATGTGTTATATATACATGTAAGAACGTTGGTATGTATTCATGCCTACGTTTCCAAAATATATGAGCCATATTATACACGTTACAATAGTTTTGGGTCTCTATTATACTGCGTACTTTCACATTGCTGCAAATATTCACACTCCGAAATTTTCAGTTACTAAGTAGAAAAAAATATGATAAGTTTTTGGACCATAACTCCTTCAATTTTCATGCTATCACAATTTATAACAAACCATTTTAAAGATAATTAACAGAGCTACAACATCCTTTATTGCAATATATAGTAAAAAACCTTTTTTTAAAACTGTGAAGGGTTAAAGGGCTTAAGAGAGACTGTGATTGCGCTGCCGCGCGCTCTTTAAACAATCATATCTCCGTCAATTTTTGTTTGACAGAAATAAAAAAAAAAACCAAATTATTCGTCTGAAAAATACCTAAATTTTTCATCCCTACACTTTTTTACGTATCTGTCGTCATTTTTGAGATATTATGAAAAAAAAGGTGTTTTTTTTTGTAAATTTGAAATTTTTTTTTTTTTTAATCTTGATTTTTTTAAAAAATATGTATCCTGAAGCAGCCAAACTGATACAATCTATCAAACTCTTCATAATAAAGTTATTTCTAGGCGGAATACGATTAATTTTCATTTTGGCGGAAATGGCACTTATGAAACCCATTGATTTAAAAGAAAAAATATTAAATGGTCTTCTTATTTTCAATACAGCTCACTTATTTTACGTGCAAAAGACCTTTAACAGTGCTCATTTTAAAGCTTATTTCAAGCACTACAAAAACTTTCTTTATGGCAGAATGCATAAAATGCATCTGTTCGCCGCTAGATGGCATTGAACACATAGATTAAATTTTAGACAAAATAAAAAACGGCTTTGATCTTCAATATCTAGCTTAATATTGCACTTAGAATGATTAAAAAAAAACTAAATTGTTCGTTTTTTTATCTGCTACAATTTTGGTTCTTATAAAATTTTCGATAAAACATATATTTTTGGAGATATTTGCAAAAGACCGATGAAAAACGTGAAAAAATTGCGATTTTTCAATTGCCAATAACTTGAAAAGTATTGGATTTTTCGAAAAACTTTATAGGTGATTTTTTGCTTAAAATTAGCCCTTCTATCGATATCCGAGGTTATTTTGGAAAAAAAAATGTCCACCCCCGAGAAGGGGTGGCAACCACCCCCAGGGTGAGTGCGGAGTTTAAATCATTTTCACTTTTGAAGTTAAGGGTAAGATGAACCTAATTCCAAAATTTCACGCAAATCGGTTCACAGTAAAAAAATTCGGAGCAATAATGCTTCAATGACTGCACTACATAGGACTCCCCCCGACCAGGTGGACTGACAACCTGAAGACAGTGGGCATCCGCTGGATTCAGATGGCTCAGGACTGTTCAGAGTGGCGCAAGTTAGGGAAGGTCTATGTCCAGCTGTGGACCTCCAAGGACTGACGGATGGATAGAAAGCCGACAAACAAAAAGGTATATCAATTTAAAGAAACCAGACAAATATGTTTTTCTAATCTAATGCATTGCATGCTTTTGCTCGACGAAGCGATAGGGTTTACAAGCACTGAATAAAATTCTAGTTCATAATACAGCGGATATATTCGCTCTTCACACGAACTATGGCTTGAGATCCGAGCGGAACCCGGACGGCGTCATATAATCAAACTTGTGCGGACGGCTTCCGACCAAGGCGGATGTTCCCAATTTAGACAACACCAGACAGCTCGCAGGCTTGAAACGTAGTTGGTATACGATGCTTTGAAAGCATCGTAAGTAATAAGGAATTTATAAAGAAACTCGTATTAGGTATACGGGGTATTTTAAACGTGGTATTATGGATTGTACGATAGAGAGGGGTCATTCCGATAAAATTGTTTTGAATGACCTGCTAGTAGAAATTTAAAACTTCGCGATAACGATCAGTGGGAAGAATACCTTAAAAAACTACAAGGTGTTAGTGGTAGAGTTTCTTTTAGCAAAATCTCAATTGTAGATGAATTACACAGTGGCTTTCCTAATGCCCACTCGAGAATAATTTTAATTATACTTCGCTAGGATCCTCAATCGAAGAAAAAATACTTTTACATATTTACACAACTTGTGCTTAATGGCAGAATGGCTCATTGAACGCGCGGTTTATGTGTTTCCTTCTGCTACAAGATAAAACATTTGTCTTGAAAACACATAAACATATGAAAAGATGTACAAGGGAAACAATACGTCTAGGTTTTCGTATGAATTACGCTTCCCACACTAGCACCCAACTTACATAATCCGACCATAAAACTAATTGCGCCTGGAGGCACGCGTAAGTTTTCAACCAACTTCAAAATGAACCAAACTCTCGGTTGGCTATCCTGAGATCAATAGCGGATCTATCTATTGACTTCAATAGTAATTTTGAACGTTAATCGTGGAAGTCGATATCCACATTTGACTTTCATACTCTCACAGTAACGAAACTAATTGCTCAGTGGTCATAACTTTCATCTCCGCTTTAAAGCTGCTCAATTTTAATCTCTGAAAGTTGTTTCGAACCTCAAACAAGACGAGTTGCTCAAGTCCTACGCTATATTTACATAAAACTTGAAACGGTGTGTTACTTTCCTGGCGTTCTACACTGTTGCACTGAGTAGTCATCTAAGATAAAAAAAACCGGCCAAGTCACACTTGCACATGAAGGTTTACGTACCATTGTGTAATATTTACGCCGAAAAAACATGTTGGTTGTATGGGGACCCCCTTTTATTTTCGACTTTATTTTACTTTTTATTTCTTGTTATGGCAGTTATAGTAATACACATTTTGTAAAAAAAAATACTACCTACATACTACGAATGGTAGTGCGAGGGCATATGATTTAGACAGCTACTTAGTTTTGATACTGAGTGACTCAAGGTGTGAATTATTACTAGTCTTATTCCCTTTAACGAATAACTGTATCGTGACGAGAGTATGTTGTCACCATTATCAGGTTTCGCCAATTAATTAACTTACACAGAGGTATTATTACCTCCTGAATGGAGGCGAGCTTAGGGCCCGGCTGCTAGTAATTCACTTAGTCAGATTAAGTCCGGAGGTACCACAGCTTTACACCTAGGACGCAAGTCCATATCACTTCAATACGAACTTTACGCTGGCACTGAATTTTAACATAATAGAAAGACTATAAATTTTGGTGAATTAGTTTAAAACTAGCTTCACCTCGTAACTTCGCCCGCGTCGGTCCATTTTACATAAAACCATAATGAATTATATACGAAAACCTTCCTAAGGAATCACTCACAATTTACTTGTGAAAACCGCATGAAAATCCGTTCAGTAGTTTTTGAGTTTATCGCGAACAGACAGACAGACGCGGCGGGGGACTTTATTAAACGGTTTTATTTAGCTTGTTCTAAGCTGTTTGGGTCAAATCTTGCAAGACCTAATTAGACCTACTTCTACTTATCCTAAGGAGTTAAAATTTTACACATTTCTTCTGATGACAATGCATTTGTGTGACAAGCTTGACCTGATACTACACCCAGGTCTGGCTCCAGCCGAGGAAACTTCTTAATGGTTAACAACACAGTCCCAATTTTTTTTCATCAGTATTTACATTGACAATATAGAACCATGTACTAAGTTTTTTAAACTATTACTTGTTTTATAATATGTAGTGTAGATTCATTATTTAGAACATAGTCTTGACTCATGGTGTAGTAACGCCCATGAATTCATAAATTGCCAAAATGCTACGGCGTAGGCATCGTAGCACCTTGATAGTTTAAATTAAACAAAATAACAATTAATAGAAATATTAAAAGACAGCAATTTTTTCCTGCAAAAACAGTTGTCTGTTGTAAAAATATTAGTATCATTATAAGTAAAGATCTTCTACTTTAAAAAATATTTCTACGTATTTTATTTATATCGTAGCTGCTAGATTAACCACAAAATCCCGATACAAACATACCCTTAACATACTTACCCTTAATTATCTGCACATATGCAAACTCCGAGAGCTAAAATCTAATCCCTTAGAGTACCCCGACTAAAATTAAGTTTTCTCAATTAAATGCCGAGAAAGAACGTCCAAGCAAAGTTTTAAATTTCATTCGAGATAAAACCGCGTCTGGCGTAGTTTCCATCTGGCTAGGATTAATAATAAATGGGGTAAGTATTGGCGCAGATTTAGGGTGTCTTGAACTTATGATCCGAACTTTTAAGATAGTGGAAAACAGTTTTACTATTGGAATATCCGGTATTCAATTTTTTATACGAATATAAAAAATTTAATCGGCATTTCTTTTAAATTTGATATTGTTATGATTTTAAATAACTATTTTTATAATTCACACGACAATTTACCGCTTTCTTCTTGACCAGCAATGCTACGTCGATACATCTAGTAGCGCACCACTAGATGTATCTAAACTGGCATGATATTTATAGTCATAAATGGTTATTTGCGAATATGGTTATTTGCGAATAACCATTTATGACTATAAATCTGGACATGAGAAGCATTAGGTCGGATGTGTAAAATGCTAACTTTTCAGGAGAGCAAAAACAAAATTGACAAACATTTTTTCTTCAGCATTATTGAACTATAAGTATTTCAGTCAGTATTCTTTTTTTAATATTTTGTAGGCAATAGTACCTTTTAATTTTTATTACAAGTATCACCCTAACTGTTAAAATGAGTTTAATACAATTTTTAATCTATAAAATTTTTGTACATCAGACTTTATGTCTGAAATATATTCATACAAAACATTATTATTACAACAATAAAATCCTATATTAAGAACAGACTTTATGCCTTTGTAGCGATAAGCAACATTTTTTCAAGCATAATACTATATTTGAAGATACGTACTACAATTTGAAGTAAACTTTACAGGCATAAATGCATATCTGCTGATGCTACCAGCGTATTAGGCCAAACATTTTTGATTCATAATAGCTTAAGTTGAAATACGGATCATAAAACTATTAATAATTTGGTGCATAAAGATTTAAGTAAATATAATTGCTTATGGCTCTCGGGTATTTGAAAAAGTCTGTATAACCGACATTATGCATGAGTGTATCTTTACAACGGTAAGAGATAGAGATACCACGGTCAGATCGTTGGAAAGAGAAACAAAAACTTAATATCGGTATACTAAAAAGTCATTTTCGTCGTATGTGCACATCCGACCTAATGATTCTCATGTCCAGAAATATCATGCCAATTTAGATACATCTAGTGGTGCGCCACTAGATGTATCGAAGTAGCATTGCTGGCCAAGAAGAAAGCGGTAAAATATAACACAAAAAATAATAAAATACAACTAAACCCCGAAAACATGTCTTGCACGAACCGTAATCGATCTCAGCATTTTTCGCCCAGCTTGATCAAATCTTTGAAAAGCTTATTACATTACTTATTTCCTAAATACATACAGTAATTATTTTTATCTGTAAACGAGAACCTACGAGTAATCAAGAAGGAAACTGCAATAACACAATATCATACAACGACTGATTTTCCACTTACTAACTCAGTAAGTATTTGAAAGTAGCGTTAAGATATCGTAAGAGAACTTCAAACTCAATGGCTCGAACCAATGTGAACATAATAAAAGAATCAGTACCTCTCGAATGCGTTCAGATATCGAGAATGAAGGAAAAATCAAACAAACATTGGTGAAGTTTTCAAACTTTAAACCAGTTGAGTTGTTACCTATCTAGACACTAACTCTTATTACAAACTGGAGGACGCTGCTCCATGCCGAATAACGAAGTTAATATTTGATAACGTTTGAAAGTTACGTCAATAATATTCTTGAGTATTAGTAGAAATATTTTAGTGTCCACAATTTATTGTTTTTTTTATTATAGTTTTCGATATAATTACTCTAGCAATCGTACTTGTAAAAATACGGAAGTAACAATACATCAAAATATGAAGCACATATACGACATATCAGTAATGAGACAGGTCAATAATAAATCTTTATTTTGGATCCTGGGTGCGATTCCCAGCGATACAAAAATTTTAATGATGATTTTAAATTGTTGGTCTCGGTCTGGGTGTCTGTATTCTTGTTTTTGTATATAGTCAATGGCACCCACTTTTATTACAAGGAGTGCTGACGATTTATGTGTACACCGATATGTGACATGGATTTATTTCATCTTAATTATCACCTTGACGTATCAAGCAATTACGAATTTATAGGGTTTGAAAATACTACACATTTGACAGCATAAAAGGCTAATATTCCTGAATTGTTTAACATTTACAAAATGATGCAAAAAGCCACAATACGAATGGCAAGAACGCACTAAAATATACCACTTTTGCTGACACTCATATTCACCTAACCACACAGAACTTCACTAATGACGCCAATTACGCGAAACTACAAACATATTTAATTTACTGTCCACATTTCCACGCTCTCATAAAGTAAAATCACGGCAGGTAGGAAATTAACTGAATAATCCACATGAGTAAAACATTGTCAGCTCGCAAGCCAGAAGCCGAGTAGGACGATGCCGTCGACGTCACAACAAATTGCATTTTAACGCCAGAGGCGAGCTTAAACGCAATAAAAAAGCACTCTGCTTAATTCCCTGCCACCGATGGACATCGCAACCAGTACCGCACAAAGATACTAGAGCCAAACGAATTATGGACCAGCTCTGAGATAAATATATCGGTACATCGCACTGTATAATCAGATTGCGTCGAGCTTTATCGGTGACGACGGTTAGCTTCAGATTCTTATTTCACATGTGCAATTTGCCTATTAGCTGTACGTAATTTTCTTTGTGTAAATTAGGTATAATTTTTTTTAATTAAGATTATTAATTAGGAAACTGAGCTTTCGGAAAATTAAAAATATAAAAAAATATAATTTACGTAAATAATGTACAGCCAATAATTTGAAAAAATTTAGATCGAGAAAAATAAGAATTAGGATCTAACCGCCATCACCTTTATCGACTCACGTGTCCACGACATTTTCTATTCTTTAACAGAATGTTAATAATTTTGGTTCACGTCATATTTTCTTTGCACTGCACTTTCCACTGTAACACTTTGTTATCGATATTCGAACTCCAGCTCAAACATCACTCAATGTCGGAAGCCGAGCACTGACGGTGTTACGGGAATATCGATATCTACGCGTATTTCAAATTCTATAAATATTCGAAAATCATATAGCAATAACATGTTATTCGAATATGATTTCTGTTAACAAGCTGATTCAAAAGCACTGTTTGTTAATATTTACCCGACTGCCTCGAGTGAAGGAAGGATATGTTTTTCGAGTGTATACTATAATATATCTATTTGTTTGGCACCACGGAACACAGATTCTGTATTCAGTGTTTGGCACCCTATGTAGCATAAACGGCTGGTCGGATGTCAACATATTATAAGGTATCATTCGATTCGTCTTAACTGAAGGAGTGATAATATTTAAATACAGCGACTGCGATCATACGCTTAGACCAGTGAAGGTGTACAGTGTACTCTAACGATAGTTATTAAAAGTTTTTATATCATCACATCACATACAACATCCATCCTAACAAAACTGCAACGCACGAGTTCGATGAGTCGGTAACGTATGGTTGTGGCGAGTCGGTGACAGCAAATTGAATGAGTTGGGCGCGTCGTGACGTTCGACGCTCATCAATCATGCACGGGTTCGTTTTAATGCGACGTCACCGGCGGCGTCTCGTGCGCCGCTACGTCACGCCGCGCCGTCCGCTTCAGCTTATTATTTCAAATAACCTAAATGAGTGAATGGAAGACCTCTGCGTGACAAGCGTGGTTGCAGTCGGATCTTGACGGCTGGTGTACTAATTACAAAAGACGATATAATGTGTTTTAGCGCCGTATATATCTAATATATAAAAATCTCGTATCACGTTGTTTGTGGTCGCACTCCTCCAAAACGGCAAGACCGATTTTTATAATTGTTATTGTGAAATATTTGGTAGATATGAGAATAGGTCGTAAAGTATATTTCATACCGCTAGGTGATTAAGGATCCCAATGGATCGGGATATACGCGGGAAATGTTCCCACGCGAACGAAGTCGAGGGCACAGCTATAGGTATGTACATTGTAGAAGTACAAGAATAACGTCGTGTATATTATGTCGCAGGGAAAACCGAGATTTGATAAAATCCCGGAGGATGATAAAATAACAACTCCAGTTCTTTAAAGAATTTCAGAGATTTCATCAATTTTATTATCCAAACTGGTTTAGACGTACCTACTCATTACCTACATTATAGGGAACACACCTACATAATGGGAATGTTAATATGATTTATTAAAAGAGTATTTATTTTTGGCTGTCGTTCCAGTATAATGAAATTTTGTCCAAAATATACATATAAGGCTGCCAAGGCAGTCATGTTAGGTTAGCCAAGTGCATATGAAACGAAAATCTACACAATACAAAAACGAATGAATCGGGTGCGGCGCGGTGTTTGCTCGCTCATCGATCATCCAGGCTACACAGGTTCGATTTAACCGATCTTACGTCACACATACTACTATATAATCTATACTAATATTATAAAGAGGTAAGATTTGATTGTTTGTTTGCATTGAATATCACATTTTGTATTATAATACATGTAGGCGCTTTGACAAATTCGACGTTAAGAGTGACAAGTGGATGTCAATGTCACTCTAGCGAAGCGTCGTGTCGATGGTAGCGGGGCGGCCATGATGGAGGGCACTTTGATCCTGGACGCCGCCAGCGCACCACCTCTGCGACGAATCGCTGTGCATCCAGTCGATCCAAATATATTTCGTGATAATTATAATTAAACATTGTACTAAGAATCATTGCCTACTCGATCGTTATAGTATTTCATGAAATTAATTAGTGATACATTTTAATTAACCGGAAATATTATATGATTTATTCGCTATTCTATTAATCCGTGACAAATATGGAAGAAGGCCCTCCTGCTCTTACATACAGAATGGAAGTTTTCAAACATCTTTTCTTTAAAAACACCACAATCCTATTTTAACCACTGCTTTATTCAAAACTAGCACTCTGCCCGCAGCTTTGCCCGGGTTTCCAGGATAGTAAGTATCCTACGTCCTGTTCCAAAACATGGTTTACCTGTGTGCTAAATTTCATGAAAATCCGTTCCGTAGTTTTTGCGTGAAAGAATATCAAACATGCATACAAACTTTAACATTTATAATATTAGTAGGATACTCCAGAAACTGAATACCGTTAACCCCAAGTTGCGGAGCGGACGCGGCTTAAACTGACAACACCCCGGATTTACACCTATTGTTTATAGGATACGGCAAATTACTCATTTGCGGAAAGAACGTAAGGGAGGCAGCAATCCATAGAAGCTTCTGCCCCCATTGTCATGGGTCATAGCTTGCACCGGCCTTAGGAGCTGCAGGGTGGATCTTACAAATGAAAATTAATTACTCGTAGCATCGACGTAATGGATACGTAAACATATTATTATCGCCTAAGCGTTGGCCAAACATTTGAATGAATAAAACAATTTATTATTCGAATAAAATTGAGATTATAATTATTCTACTAAATACCTATACCTAACTTCATAAACAAACTAATAGAAGATAAATATAATAAAAATCCTTTAAAATAAAATGAGTAACTTTAAATGAACAAAACATCCTATCAAGTTCTATGCTCCATTAAATGGATACTCAATCTCATAGTTACCAACGTCTATCTCTCTTTACATTAGAGCTAAAACAGCGTAACAATATTTTCAACAGTACATCAACAAATAAATCAAAAATCTTAATAAACATTATGATCCTATCCTCTAAGCCACAATCCGCAAAACGCGGTGTATCCACAAAATTCTATCATAATAACACCAGCTTGTTTCCATATCTGAACATCTTCTGTAAATACGAACCAAAATAGAGCAGATATGATAACGATGCGGTGTGTCCGACAACAGACAAACAGAGATGTCCGTCGATCATGCCGCGCGCCGCTGCACCGGGATTACTACTCTCAACAGATTATAATTCGTCACGCACACCCGATATTCTGCATAAGGGAACGGGACGAGATCTATTGCTTAATAATTTCGAATAATCATTTTGTAGGAAATGCTTCTGTTGAATTTGATAACTATTATTATTTGCGTTTAAAAATTACTTATTTTTCTATTCCAGATATTATCGTCATGTCCTTTTTGAGGTTCCGTTTGAGCGACTAAATCTGATGTTTTCCAATTAACGCGTGTCCGTCGGTCATACCTCTATAGATTACCTTTCACAAGCTTTAAGAAAAGCATTCTAACGAAAACTATTTAAGAAATAACCATAACCGTTAAACAGACGAGGGTGAACATAACGTCACAAAACAGTTTCATCAGAATATTAATACATATTTCAACTAGATGTGACGTGTTCAATGATTCTCTTCAATGATTTCAGTAAACGTCATACAACAAACACCGAATAATTAAACGGTAAGCACGTTCCATTTGTTTATTCGTGAAACAAGAGCCATTTAAAAACTATACAGTCGGTGGAAGTTTCCTTCAATCGTATGCATAGCGTGCGAGCGGTGTGAGCATAGTTTGATTGGGCATTGTTTCCGACTGGACGATAATACTCAGTGCTATAAAGCGAATCCAATTTTCGGTGACGCAGCTTGAGCTCAACTAGGATTCTAATCTACCTATATTATAATAGTGATGTGCATATTCGACAAAGGTTACAATGAAATATTTTATGTATTAAGGCAATAATCCGAAAGTGGTTTCAGACTACTAAAACAATGCATTAGGCACATTCGGTCCATTATAAAGTCAATTTTCCACTTTTTCCATACAAAAATTTGAAGATAATATGTAAAGATGGCGCGTCAACGTCAACACAAAAACACTGATCTGTCATTCTCATCAGAATTTTTTATAGCGTAGTAGAACACGCCGGGTATCCACTAGTATTATATTATTATATATAAATTACGTGTCACGATGTTTGTCTGCAATGGACTCCTTAACTACTTAACTGATTTAATCAAATTTGAACACCGTGTGCAGTTTGATCCAACTTGAAAGATAGGATAGCTTACATCTCAATTTATAGTCACAATATTATACATAATTTCCGCGTGCGATACTGCGGGCAACAGCTAGGTATTAGTATAAAACACAAAAATCCATCCATCCATTATTTATCCTGTAAATGTTTTTGTGTGTACAAAATAAATAAATAAATAAATAAATAAATAAATAAAGTTTTTGTACGAATGTCCTTTATAGACTCTGAAATCATCCAACCGATATACATCAAAATGGTTTCATTTGAAAGGCAATTATCCTAAGGTGGTTTGAGACTACTAAAACAATGCATTAGGCACATTTGGTCCATTATAAAGTCGATTTTTCATTTTTCCCATACAAAAATTTGAAAATAATAATGTAAAGATGGCGTATCAACATGAACGTCAATACAAAAACACTGGTCTGTCATCGTCATCTGGAAAAATTTTAGCGTAGTGTAGTACACGACGGGTATCTACTACTCGTAGTATAATTAAAATCAGGCAAGTGTGTCAGGCTACGCGCAATGTATGGTTCCGAAGTAGTGAGTTTATCGACTACGCTTTGTATCGCGTCGAACGCGCCGTTGCGAAGGTTTGCGTTCGATCGCGTTTGCAGCGCGTATACCCCCATATGCGCGTCTTTGGCGCCGTAAAAATACGCCGTGTGCAGAAGCTCTAAGAATTCAGTAAACGTACTACGTATCAAACAATATGTTCTGTGCATAATTGAAATGCTTTAAAGTCTTCGGAAGATTGAAGTTAGTAATACAGATTCTAAGCCAAGCTTTAACCCGCCCAAGAAGAAATTACTTGAATCCTCTCTAGAGTTCACGAAGAAAGAAGGCAAAACGCAAATTTTCTTCTTCTCTTTTTTCTAGGTCGGTAGCGTATCTCGACAGGTGCAAAGTGAAAAGAGTCATCTACAAAGCAGCTATTCTCTTTTCACTTTGCACCTGTCGCTGCTTTTGGTGTTGCGAGTGTACATGGGCGACAGTGGCCACTTATCATCAGGGGGAACGTCAGCCCGTTTGGCAAATAATTACATGAAAACATCATTATTAAAATAACTATAACTGTCCTAATGCTGGACTCGGGTCTAATCTCACAATCTATCAGCAAGTGATATACGCTTCATCGGGTGTCTCGCCGTGACCACGCTCCACGTAACCGAGTCGAATTAAAGATATTATAAAATACGAATTCCGTAAGTATCCGTTAAATTAAAAAGGTTCAGTGTTCGCAATGATAATTATAACGATGCTTCAAAGGAAACATTGACTAAGCGACATTGAGCTAACTTTAAAAGAAAGCAGTTTAGAGTTGGAAGTTTTAGAAAAAATCACATATTTTTTGTAATCCTCCTACCGACGCACAGTATCAAATTTTGCCTTAGTTGCGGTCACGTATGGTTTATCTGTTTATACGAAAGAGATTGATATGGCTGATAATTGACAAAAATTCTTACATTAAATTTCTGTATACTTTTAGAGAAATTAATTTTTTTGTGAAAGGTCAATGACCTCAATGAAAACTTAATGATTTTTATACTCCTAAAATATAATTGTTTTTGTTTTTATTAGTATCTTAAGTAATATAACATTGCATTATCTATTCCTATTAAAAAAATAGGAAATGTACCTGTAATATTATAAGACTTACTAGCAGTTGCCCGCAGCTTCGCACGCGGAAATTATGCTTATCATAATATTTGTAATTTTATACCCCTCACAGAAGAAAATTTAATAACAGGTTTTATATTGAATTTAGGAATTTATAAAGGAAAAGAGCGGGTTTTGAAAAATAAACAATATTCACATTAATTTGTTTTTTCCTTTTCATGAAAAATTTTGAAAAATTCGAAAACATGTATTTCATCAATTATAGGCGAAACGTTTGTTGCAAATTTAAAGCAAATTGTTGATAGTTGACAAAGTTTCATGTTGTTTCCGGGAAAATCTTTTAATTTTTCTGGATGAAAAGTTTTCTAAAACATGACCAAAAGTATAAGAAACATCGAGCTCATATAAGAAACAACTCAACTAATTTAAGTCGAAATCAGTTCAAGGGTTTTGATGTTATCCAGACAGACAAACAGCAGACAATAATTTTAAAAACAAATTTTTGGTGCTCTAACACGTTATTGAAGTTTTGTTTATTGATTATAAATTTCAATATTAATTCTCTCCCTCTTTCTCTCTTCCTCTTCCACTCCCAGTCCCTCTCCAGCTTCCTGTCCCTCTCCCTCTCCCGCACTCGATCCCTCACCCGCTTCCTGTCCCGCTTCCTCTCCCTCTCCAGTTCTCTATCCCTCTCCCTCTCCCGCTCCCGGTCCCTCTCCCGCTTCCTGTTCCCTTCCCTCTCCTGTTCCCTGTCCCTCTCCCTCTAACGCTCCCGGTCCCTCTCCCACTTCCTGTCCCTCTCCCGCTCCCTGTCCCTCTCCCTCTCCCGCTCCCGGTCTCTCTCCAGCTTCTTTTCCCTCTCCCCTCCCATCCGTAAAGTCCCTTATGCAAAATTTTTCTTTCTCACTATAAGCTTGCATATTAATTTTCATAATGACGAAGTTCATGAAAAACTTGCAACCCCTTTATTTACCTCTTAGGGGATCAAATTCCAAAAAAACCTGTTACAATTTTTTTTTTCTTAATTATAAGCTTACAATATATCAAGTATTACTTCAGTGTTCAAAAATGACGAAGTTTCTTAAATATTTACATCCCCTTAGTTTTGCCCCATAGGGGATGAATTTCGAGAAAACCATGGCTGTTATTTTTTGTGTCTGACTATAAGCTTATATACAAATTTTCACCCTTTTTGTTTCAAAACTGACGTAGTAGCCATACTAAATTGCACACTCTTATTTAACTTTTTAAGGGTTGATTTTCCAAAAAACAAATAACTTTTAAATTTTGTTTCTAATCATGGGCTAATATGTAAATTTCCATGTTTTTAACTTCAAAAATGACGAAATTGCATACTATGTTACATCGCCTAAATTAACCCTTTAAGTGATCATCCCTTAATCCTTTTCCAAAAAAAAGTGTTAAAGTTAACTTTTGTTTATTAATTTTCATATTTATACCTCGAAAACTGGCGAAGCTGATTTGTATGTAATTGACTACCAACCCCTATTTTTAGGGGATGAATTTCAAGAAAACCGTGATACAATTATTTTTTGTGTCTAACTATAAACTTAAATACAAACTTTCACCCTTCTTACTTCAAAACTGACGAAGTTCCCATACTAACTTGCGCAGCCTTAATTAACCCTTTAGGGGATGATTTTCCAACAAAACGCAATACTTCAAACTTTAGTTTCTATTTTTGAGCTAATATATAAATTTTCATGTTTTTAACTTCAAAAATGACGAAGTTTCGTACTGACTGTTGTCCTCTAAATTAACCCTTTAAGGGATGATTTTCCAAAAAAATGTGTTAAACTTAATTTTTGTTTATTACTATAAACTTACATAAAAAAAATCATATTTATACCTCGAAAACTGGTGAGCTTGATTTGTATGTAATTGACTACCAACCCCTATTTTTAGGGGATGAATTTCAAGAAAACCGTGATACAGTTATTTTTTGTCTCTAACTATAAGCTTAAATACAAATTTTCACCCTTCTTACTTCAAAACTGACGAAGTTCCCATACAAACTTGTGCCGCCTTAATTAACCCTTTAGGGGATGATTTTCCAAAAAAACGTAATATTTAAAAATTTAGTTTCTAATTTTGAGCTAATATGTAAATTTTCATGTTTTTAACTTCAAAAATGACGTAGTTGAGTACTGACTGTTGTCCTCTAAATTAACCCTTTAAGGGATGATTTTCCAAAAAAATGTACTAAATTTAATTTTTGTTTATTACTATAAACTTATATAAAAAAATTCATACTTATAACTCTAAAACTGACGAAGTTAGTTTGTATGAAAATGACTTCGGACCCCTATTTTTGCTAGTTAGGGGATGAATTTCCAAAAATCCGTTCTTAGCTGACGTCTCCTTAGCATAATCTATCTCCCTGCCAAATTTCATCATAATCGGTACGGTAGTTTCTGAGATTTTTTGTTTAATCAGTGGTGTGTCTCTTTTCAATTTTATATATATAGACTAGGTTTTCGCGTGGGGCGCGCGCTGCTAAAGCAGCGCGCGTGCCTTGATCTTTCGCAAAAGACAAAATAAATAAATAGTTTTTTTTTTCAAAAATATTGGTCTTTGAAATTTATTTTTCGATTCAGGGGTCTGTATGCGAAATCAAACTACTACTTTTGGTATGTCTATTTTTTCGGCAAGAGTAACAGAATATGAGAGGGAAAGGGAGAGGGACGAAGATAGAGAGGGAGAGGGAGGGAGAGGGGGAGGAAGAGGGAGAAGGAGAGGGAGGGGGAGACGGAGAGGTAGCGGGAGATGGAGCGGGAGAGGGAGGGAGGGGGAAAGGGCGAGGGAAAGGGTAAGAGGGGGAGAGGTAGGGAAAGGGGAGGGAAAGGGAGGAGGAGAGGTAGCGGCAGAGGGAGGGCAAGTGGGTGGTAGAGGGGAAGGAAAGCGATGGAGAGGGAGAAGGAGAAATTGATAGGCGGTACAAAGTTTGCCGGGTCAGCTAGTTGATAACTAATAATAACCCTTAATACTAATAAACGCCTCATACATTGTATTGACATTCAATGGACAAAAAATCTGAAATATTCGACACAAAATACATTTGTATCAAAATTAATATTTTTATATGGCAACACTGCAACATTTTTCCTCCGATGTGCACGATCTATAAGTACCAACAACCTCCTGATATATTGTAATGACATAAGATTTATGAAATAGCCTGAAATATTACATAAAAAAGTATATTTGTATGAAAACTTTTATTTTTTGTATGGCAACCCTAAAATATTTTTTCACCGTCATATACGCACTATTAGAACCTACAATCGCCCCATACATTATAAGGCCATCAAATGAAGACAACCGCCTCAAATATTTGAAAAAAGAAAACATTTGTATGAAAATTATTATTTTTTGTATGGCAACACTGAAATTTTTTTCACCAAAATTCACAAAATATCAGTACCTACAAATGCTCCATACATTATAGCAGCGAAATATTCAATCCAAAAATAAATTTGTATGAAAATTATTATTTTTTGTATGGCAACACTGAAATTTTATTGTTTTCCCAAAACGAATGATTTAATTAAGAAATATCTCCCATACATTTCTTACACTCCTGATCGACAGTTTAGGCTCAACTACTCGAAAAGTGAAAAAAATTCTGGACTCCAGTGTTGCCAGTTAATTAAGATGAAAATGGTCAAATATCATTACGACGACCACTTGAAATGTTTTGGGGAAATATTTTGATTAAAAATATTTTTCCTTCTACTTTTTATGTTTTTGAATAGAAAGTCCAAGAAATTGTATGAACGAAGAAAAGAAAAACCAAACATGGCAACACTTTCGGTCAAGTTACACAACCGCCCCATACATAGCAACCCCCTCAAGTGTTGCCAACCTACTAATTTTTTCCTTCAAAAAATGCAATTTTTCGTACATTTTACAAAATGGCCGCCACGGGGTCCGCCATCTTGTTGAAAAAAAAATTATCCCCAAAATATCAAAATTGAGGACATTTCCAAGTGAAAACAAAAATAATATTATAAAAAAGTTGAAAAACTACCCCGATGCGAGCCCACAAAGTCACCTCTAAAATTTCAAAATTTTAAAGAAACATATCTCGGCGGCCATCTTGTTTTTTAAATTTTTTCTAATTTCAACGTATTAGACGTCCCAAAATTATTCTAAAATGACACCAATATAGGGTAGGTGCTCACATAAATAAAAAAGTTGACAATCGCCGAGCGGCCGCCATCTTGAATTTTCGAACGTTCGGATTTTTCCCATAGTAACCATAGATAGTCAAGCAACTTTCTCATACATCATTATAACCCCCCACCAATACTTTCGGCTGGGCTACTCGAAATGTGAAAAAACGGGAAAAAAAAATCTAGCTCCCAGTGTTGCCAGCTAATTTAGATGAAAATGGTCAAATGTCATTACGACGACCACTAAAAATTTTTTGGTGAAATTTTTTGATTAAAAATGTTTCTCCTTCTACTTTTCATATTTTTGAATAGAAAGTTCACAAAAATGTATGAACGAAAAAAAAATCAACATACCTTGGCAACACTTCAGACCAAGTCCCACAACCGCCCCATACAAAGTGACCCCGTCAAATGTTGTCAACCTAAAAAATTTTTCCTTCAAAAAACGCGATTTTTCATACGTTTTACAATATGGCCGCCACGGGGTCCGCCATCTTGGCGAAAAAAAAAATATACCCCAAACGTCAAAATTGGGGATAGATGCAAGGCAACAAAGCAAAAAAATCGTAAAAAAGTTTAAAACCCAACGCAATCCGACCCCGCAAAGTCACCTCGAAAATTGAAAAATTTTAAATCAAAATATCTCGGTGGCCATCTTGTTTTTTCAAATTTTTCCAAATTTTTCGTAACACTTTTCCCAACATTAGCCGAAAACGACACCAATCTCGGGTAGCTGCATAATAAAAAAAAAAGTTGGCCATTTCACCTCGGCCGCCATCTTGGATTTTTGAAAAGTTGGAGTTTTCCCATAGATCCGGGGGTGAACCAAAAATTACCCCATACAAAGTATCTACCCCCCACCACTCCTTCTGGGAGATCAATTCGGGTTTTCGTAAAACGAAAAAAAAAATCCAGCAGTCAGTGTTGCCAGTCGACATCGACGAAAATGGTCAAATGTCATTATGACAACCACGGCACGTTTGCATGTGTGAATTTTTGATTAAAAATATTGCTCCTTCTACTTATCATGTTTTTGAATAGAAAGTCCAAAAAAATGTGTGAACGAAGATAAAAAAAATAAAACCTGGCAACACTTTGGGTCAAGTTACACAACCACCTGGAACAAAGGGACCCGCTCAAATGTTGCCAACCAGAAGAAAAATGCACCCAAAAAATGTCATTTTTCGTACATTTTTCAAAATGGCCGCCACCGCGTCCGCCATCTTGTCAAAAAAATAAATATTCCCAAAATGTCAAAATTGAGGATACTTTCAAGACAACGCAAAAAAAAAATCGAAAAAAAGTTGAAAAACCACCCCGATGCGACCCCGCAAAGTCACCTCTAAAATGGAAAAAATTCAAACCAAAATAACTCGGCGGCCATCTTGTTTTTTCATTTTTTTCTCATTTTTTCGTAACTCCCTCCCTAAACTTTACGAATACCACCAAAAAAATTTTGCAAAAGGCCATAAACAAAAAAGTTGACAAT
This sequence comes from Thymelicus lineola, assembly GCA_963932265.1. Classification (NCBI taxonomy): domain Eukaryota; kingdom Metazoa; phylum Arthropoda; class Insecta; order Lepidoptera; family Hesperiidae; genus Thymelicus; species Thymelicus lineola. Next base: position 7,758,869 of record OZ010700.1, on the reverse strand, counting down.
CGCCGCGCAGCCGCCATCTTGAAAATGGGAAATGTCAGATTTTTCCTGAGGTGTCGGGAGGGGAAGGAGAACTTTCGCCATAGACAACATTATTGTATTTCGACTCTTTCTGGGAGAACAATTATATAGTTCACTCCCCGTAAGTCTAGGATTATATATAATAATTTAGGATTTTCTTATTTTCAGTTTTTATTAATTTTTAATTTAATCTTGTTGCGGTCGCATTTTATTCTTCATTTTCTTCATTATAAATATGCACAATATTGTTCTTTATAATGTCCTAAAAACTTACAATTTTAAATTAAAGGGGTAGCGAGATAAAGCGATTCTAAGTATTTTAGAAATTTCTATGGAAATAGGGTTGTCTAAAACTAATCATAAAAATAAATTTATATATAAGAAAAATATCCGTTTCTCTTGGTCACGCCATGACATGAGAACGACTTGAACGATTTCATTCATCCTTTTTTTAAGTTTTCAAATACTTTTTAAAAGGTTTTTAAAAGAAAAATTAAGAAAATTACGCAGAAATCTGGATAATTTCAGAAATCTTAACGACTATTTTAACTTGTTTTATAAATGTGAATTTGACAGGACGTCTGTCGGTCAGCTATCCATTCTAATATTATAAACTAGCTGTTGCCCGCAGATTCGCGTATGGAAATTATGTTTTACCTTTTGCAGAATAAAATTTAAAAAAGGTGATTTTATGTTGAAGTACTTATATTTAGTAATTATATACTGAAACCTACGATACAATCACAAAGGATTTCTCCAGGAACGGGTTTTGAAATCTAAGCAATATTCACATTAATTTGTATTTTTTTTCTTTTTTTTTTGCAAAATTTAGAAAAATTGAAAAATATATATTTGATCAATTTTAGCTAGGAACATTTGTTGCAAATTTGAAGCAAATCGGTTAATGTTTTCCAGGGAAATCTTTTAACTTTCCGGGATAAATAATTTTCTTTAAAATAGAACCCGGTGTATTAGTAACAACTTTAACAATTTTCATCGAAATCCGTTCACGGGTTTACATGTGATGCCCGGACAGACAAACAAACAGACCGACAGACATACAAACAGACAGACAGATAAACATACTACAGACAATAATTCTAAAAAAGATATTTTTGTGCTCTAACATGTTATTGAAGTGCCACCTAATGGAAATTTTGAAAAATATTCAGTGTACAGAAAATTTCCCCTTTGAGTTTTATTATAGATGCGAATGTGTGTCTGTTACGTCGTCACGGTTTAACCGCTAAACTGATTTAGATGAAATTCGGTATAGAGATAGTTTGAGTCCCGGGACAGGACATAGGATAGTTTTATCCCAGAAATCATCCTTTAAGGGGGTGAAATTTATGTGGGAAATCAATAATGGGAATCGATTTAGACGAAATTTGGTGTGGACATTGTTTGAGTTGTGGCGAAGGATACAGCACAAGTGTGGAAAGGACCCCGCAAAATCCTTATGGGAATTGGCTCTCGGCTAAATTAGCAAAAATTTTGCACAGAGGTAGCTTTTATCATGCTGATCGAAAGTCTCAATGGGCGCAACCACCCAAAATCAAACACAGACCCACCACTCCCCCAAAATCTCAAAATACTCCCCAAAGCACATTGGATGAAAATCAATGCTTAAGGGATATATTCATATGAAACTTCGCACAGAGGTAGCTTTCATCATGCTGATCAAAAGTCTCAATGGGCGCAACCCCCCGAAATCAAACCCAGACCCCACCACTCCCCCCCCCCAAATCTCAAAATACTCCCCAAAGCACATTGGATGAAAATCAATGCATAAGGGATATATTCATATCATGAAACTTCGCACAGAGGTAGCTTTCATCATGCTGATCAAGTCTTAATGGGCGCAACCCACCAAAATTAAACCCAGACCCACCCCCCCCCCCCCCCATCTTTAAATACACCCCGTACAATGTACCGAAGTAACGATGTTATTGATGAACAGAATAAATTAATATGAATATGGTAATTAAATTTTCATAGAAAAGTGACAACCCTTAGCAAAATTTTTAAAAATTCATATCTCGTCACCCCTTTATTTTTATAAGCTGATATTTTTTACACAAATACTTTGTTATATGTAGATTATTTCCATTCAAAAATAAAATGCGACCGTTAAGAAACTGTCCCACAAAAAATTGTTTTCATTTTTGGTAAAAACCTTAATTGCGTCATAATTTAGCGTGTTTTTTTTTGTAGTTTTTGGTTAGGTTATAGATATGAACTTCTTTTATGAAAACATATTTTATTTACTCGCAAATAATGTATTAAAAAAAAGATATTGCATTTCTATGGTTTCTATGGGTTTTTCTCGATAATCACAATAACTCAGAAAATTATTTACAAAAAAGCTTCGGTGTTTTTGTCAAACCTCTAAAATAGTTACAGCTATCAATTAAACACATAAACTATACGTGGCCGGAACTAAGGGAAAATTTGACACTGTGCGACGTTATTCTTACTGTTTTGGAATCTTTCTTTTATCACCTATATTATGGCATATACAACAACTTTTTAAAAAATTCCGTCTGTAAACTGCTCTCCTTAAAGTTAGCTCAATGTCGCTTAGTCGATGTTTCCTTTCAAGCGTCGATAGTTTAAAATCATAAGTGATATTTAATTTGTATTACCCAACTTTTTTACTATTCGATATACGAGTAATATTTGAACCCATTTCCATATTGATTTTTATGAATGAACAAAAACATTATGACCAACTATACATAAATATGAAATATAGTATAATCAACATAAAATCTTAGCGAACTCCGGTACAATAACATACAGTGAGTCTATAGCAAAGTTGCCGAGAACATACATCGATGTAAAGTTGTTCTTTGACTCGTGACTCCGCCACTGATGTTAATCACGGCGAGATGCGGGCACATACATGTCAACATATTACGATGATATGTTCAATTTCGACTAAATATAATCTGTTCAACTGTATACTAAGCTTCCGACAATTATTTATCATAGAATTTTTTATAATGCTTGATTCAAATGTACAAGTCTACAATTACTATGTGAGACTAGACTTTAAGAATTTATTATTTGTTAGTTATACTTTATATATTTACGTTATGACTTTAAGAATTTATTATTTAGTTAGACAACCCTGATAATAATTATTTTTTTAACCATCTCAGTAAGGAAATCTTACTAATTAAAATTAACATCAACAGGAAAAGTTTTTGTGCGCTTCCGTTCTTCGGAGGGCACATAAAGTGTCAGTCCCAGTAGTTGTCGTTACATAGCAGTCATTAAACCTTTCATCTGTACTGGAACTGCGTCAGTCAGCGTGTATACATACTATACGTTCCAGAACTCAATTTCAAGAAGCAAATGTACATAAGTATCTAACAATAATAATTTGTCACACCCACACTTCGGTCACTTTATGTCACGCGAATGACTCCAGGAAACTAGTTCCGAAGTATGAGTTTAACGCGACTACGCCAACGATTTTAATCAGAATATGCGATGCGCGAACACACATGCAGAACTTCGAAATTAGTCTCTGAACAAGTCTGATGTATTGGTGAAGTAGTCGTGTGGATGACAATTTTGAATGTTTTGCTGAGATGCAATTAAGAGTTCCAATTTAGTTTAGTTGCCAACCACTAGACCAGTCTGATGACTTTAACTTTCTGATTCTAAACCCAACAGTAGAAAACTTTGGCTGTTGATGATTAGGTCATCGTAGATCAAATAGGTATACGAGTTTATATGTAGTTAGAAGACTCTCGCAAATATACAGTTTCACAAAGGGCCCAAGTCTCTTTTATAAGCAAACATTTTGGAAGTATTCAATCCTTCCTCTTGGACTGTGACAGCGTTTAGACGTGTTTATAGTGCGCTCCGCAAAAACCGTCGTTATCGCCTCCGCATAACGGCCGCATCGTGCGACTTGAACCGCTCACTATCAAAGTGAGCGACTGCATTGAGTGCGCCTTATAAAACTGCGAACTTCAGCTACCTTATAAATTAAAGATGCCAAAGTTGCATAAAATTAAATCACCTCCGACTACCACTAGATTAGAGGTTTACTCTTCGGAAAGTGACGCCATTGCCACAGCACCAGAACAAAAGGCATTCACAAGCAGACTTCAAAGACGACGAAGAGGCTCTGCGGGTGTATCTGAAGATCAGTTTAATAATTTCAAAGAAGAAATAACAAATGTCCTGAAAAACTGGAAGGAGGAGCTTCATAGTACACTAACCCTGTCATTAAATAAACTATCGTCAGACATGGAGCAAGTCAAAACTCAAATAAACAAAGTTGAAAATTCGTACTTAGAATTCGAAAAGACAGTGGAATTTTTGGCTACGAAGTTTGAAGATATTAACAGCAAGATAGAAACTCTAGAACATGAAAAGAAGCTTAACACTATAGAAATTTCATCGCTCAATAATAAAATAGAGGAAATGCAACGTCACCTTAGATCAACATACTTAGAAATACGAAATGTGCCCCTAAAAAATCCTATTACAAAGCAGGATCTATATAAAGTATTACAAAAAGTTTGTGAAAGGACCAACGCGCAAATAGAAGACAGAGACATCAAACAGATTTACCACATTAATAGCAAAACTGATAAAAAAACTATTATAATAGAATTAACAACTATAGAGAAAAAGAATTCATTACTAAAATGCGTCAAAACTTTCAACAAGGGACATCCAGTAAACAAATTGAATTCTTCTCACGCAGGTATTGCAGGGCCCTCCGTGCCGATATTTATTACAGAAAGTCTCACTGGAAATGGACGAAAATTATTGTTTATGTCTCGAGATCTGGCAAAAACACAAAACTACAAGTACTGCTGGTCATCAAATGGAAAAATATTCCTGCGGAAAAGTGACGGTACACCGCATATTGAAATAAGAAGCGAAATGCAGCTTGATGAACTGAAGAAAGAAAAATGACTATTTCAGGTCGTATATGATGTAATTATAAAGTTGTTTGCGGTAGTCAAAAGTTTTAAAACATCAAATTTTCTAGTTAATGTTAAATTGCGCACAAATTTTAAACCAGTTTTCGTTTATAAATTCCAGACATTTTACTATATTAATATTTATATATATGTGTATGACTTGGTGAATATCATATTTATCAAAACTATTAATCATTCTGTACAATCTATTGCCGACACTAAAACAAAGGTAAATAAGGGTCATTCGAAAAAGCTGACACTGACCAACCTATTCTATTTGTATCTTAAAATCGTTCATAATGGAACTCACAATCCTTAATAACATTGATGAAATTTCACAAGGAGAGTCCTTTGTGTGTAGCCCAGAAATGTCAAAGTCATTTATGCCAAAAGACCCACATTTAAAAATCTTAACGCAAAACATAAGAAGCATTACTCGTAATTTCTCTGAATTTGAGTTACTTCTGAAGCGGATCAATTTAGATTGCGAAATTTACCTCTTAACCGAATGTTGGAATGCTAAAGCAAATTATCTACCTAGATTGGAAAACTATAATACCCACAGTACCACGGTCAATCTAAACCAAAACGATGGTGTAGTGGCATACATCTCGAGTAGTCTTAACTACACCGTTGAAGAAGCTTTTCTTACTAATGCAAGTTGTTTACTTATAAGACCAAACTTGGACACTGTAATACTTGCCATTTATCGATCACCCTCTAATAACATAATAGCAGATTTTCTAGCTAGCTTAGACAAGTTACTAAACTCTCTCAAAAGTCACAAAAACATTATCCTTATGGGTGATATAAACATTGATATCAAACCTAAGAATGGTTTAGATAACAACGCAAATGATTATTTGAATCTATTAGCTATTCATGAAATGTTACCAGGACACTTCTTTCCAACTAGAGAGAAAAATTGCTTAGACCACTGTATTATTAAAACGCAAAGACAGTATGTAACCTTAGTAATGGACGCACCCCTAACTGATCACTCAGCTATAATTCTCTATCTAAAAACGAATATTGAATATAATACTCTCAAACAAGAAATATACACTAAAATTAACTATTATTCCGCTGTAAAAGGTATTGAAAAAACAGATTTCAGTAAAATTATGTCAAATAGCAATGGCGAGGCAGCTGCGAAAGAATTAACATCGCTGTTATCGGCATGCATAAATATGGCGACTACTGAAATCAAATTATCCAGACGTCACAGACCCTTAAAACCATGGATAACACCAAACTTAGTTAAATGTATCATCAAAAAAGACCAACTACACTTAGATTTAAAGAAAGATCCCACAAATTCTGATTTAAAAGCTAGGTACATTGCATATAAAAATACATGCAATGACTTATTAAAACGGCTTAAAGACACTTACGAGAGCAATGAAATAAAAAAACATGAGAAAAATCCACGGAAAACTTGGCAAGCAATTAAATCTATAACTGGAATGAACTCACAAAGGACTCCCCCCACAGAACTATTGAACATAAAAAAGGACATGCAGTCCTCAGTAGACTACGTTAATAAATATTTTGCTAACATCGGCTTTAATTTGGCTAGTAATCTTATAAAAACAAAAGAAAACGTGACAGATTTCGCGACTCCAAGTACCATCCCGCTGAAATCAATGGCTTTAATAAGTACTGACAATAAAGAAGTAGAATCTGTTATAGCGAGCTTAAAAAATGATTCCGCGGTCGGCTATGATGGCATCCCAGTAAAAATTCTCAAAATGGCAAAACATATTTTGGTCCCTGTCATAACGCACGTAATTAACATTTGCTTCTCTGGAGGAATATTCCCATCAGTGTTCAAAACTTCCATAATAACGCCCATTCACAAGGGTGGATGTAGAAACAGTGTCGGCAATTATCGCCCCATTTCAGTTTTGACAGCGCTTTCTAAAATCATGGAAAAAATAATGAATAAACGTCTCTTGAGTTTTCTGGAAAAAGAAAAACTGCTGTCTGACAACCAGTTCGGCTTTAGAGCCGGGAGATCCACAGAACAAGCAGTCTTATGTTTGACAGAACACATAGTGAAGCATCTAGATAAAAAGGATAAATGTCTAGCTATATTTTTGGACCTTGCAAAGGCGTTCGACACTGTTTCTATCTCTCACTTATTGCGCAAAATGGAACAACTTGGAGTTCGTGGAATAGCTTTGGAATTATTCAAAAGTTATCTAACCCATAGAAAACAACGTATTAAAATCGGTAAATACATAAGTGATGATACCGAAGTAATATTTGGCGTTCCACAGGGCAGTGTGTTGGGTCCTAGCCTCTTTCTTATTTATATTAACGATCTCTGTAACTTATCACTTATGAACTGCAAAATTTTCACCTATGCAGATGATACTGCGTTAGTGTTTCACGGCACTAATTGGGAAGAGGCTAGGACACTAGCAGAAACCGGTCTCAGAGCAACAATGACCTGGTTACAACAAAATGTACTAAGTATTAATTTACAAAAAACAAAATACATCACCTTTTCCATAACGAAAAACCATCTCCCTGCTGAAAATAGCTTAAAATTAAAAGCCCATAACTGTCAAAAACCTATAAGTCAACTATGTCAGTGCTTTGAACTAGAACGAACTACAACTATAAAATACCTTGGGGTTACATTGGATCAAACACTAACATGGAAACCGCAGATCACAGTTCTTAGTGGCAAATTGAGACGACTTATATTTATATTTAAAAAACTAAGAAATATAGTTGGTTTAAATCTTCTTAAAACAATATACTACGCGTTGGCTCAATCAATATTAACCTACTGTATTACAGCATGGGGTGGGTCTTTCAAAACCAACATTATACAACTTGAGAGAGCGCAGAGAGCGCTGCTCAAGGTGATGACAAATAAACCCTATCTATACCCAACTCAAAAACTATACGAGACATGCGGTATACTATCAGTCAGAAAGCTATTCATTAAACAAACAATTCGAAGCCAACACAGCAAGATACCTTATGTTAAAAATATAAACAATATTCGTAGAAGTGATAGAATATGTGAGTTAGTGCAAGTTAACACGAATTTCGCGAAAAGATTTCAGTATTCCATTGGCCCGTATCTCTATAATAAAGTTAATAAAACGTTACCCATTTATCACCTTAACTCCAATAGATGTAATGTAGAAATATGTAAATGGTTACACAAATTAAACTATTTAGAAGTAGAAAATTTACTTACCGTAATAAAATAAATTAAATAGATATATTCATTTAATAACATAATATAGAAAAAGATTTATATAAACTCAACTCGTTACAATGTGTTAGTAGGAAATATTAATAAAAACAAAATTATAATATATATATATATATATAAACATATATGTAATTACCATATAATACTCATTACGTAATCTCATAAATTAATTTTTAAGTACATTACACATACTAAATACATATAATAATAATGCATAAAAACCATAACGAATATTACAAAACAGTTAACGTCTTTGTTCTAATGACATGATATTACCGAAAGGAAGGGAAAACAATTATATTACCTAAGATACAGGCTCGGCCTAGTTTAGGTAATAGTAAACTTGTATCTAATATATTATGTTAAACTTAAATCCCGCATTAATACAGTAACTGAAAAAAGGTTAACATATATATTAATCACAGTGTTACACATCACGCAGAACAAGTCCACAGTTTATATGGTCGCATGCAATAAGTAGATAGTTAAGCGTGGAAAGATCTACCCGCAACAAACATTAAATAATTGAGCGACAGTGAATAAGTACGTTGTTGCTAAGTATTATGTTTTTTAGTTATTACCATAACATGTATCTATGTAAATTATAAAAAGTGTTGTTGAATTGTACTAAAAATATAGTTAAATGAGTGAATGAGTGGATATGTGATACCTTGTGTTGTGTATATGAATAAGTACGATCACGGTAAGACGATAATACTCACGAGTTAATTTAAAACAAAATGTTTATTTGCATGTGATTAAGTTAAAACTGTAACCAACGTGTAACTTCTTGTAAGAAATAAATTATTATTATTATTATTATTATTATTACGTTCCAAGTATAGCCTTCTGTTAGCTTAACACATTTTTCAACGTACATAACTTGATGCCCTAAAAGCTCAATAATATTGACATATTTTTTTATAAAATAAAGTATTTCCCCTAACCACCTATATACAATGCTTTGTCGAAAGTCACAAAAACGATGAATCTTAAATTTTTAGAGACATCTCGAATCAGGATTGTAAGATAAGACTTTATTAAAACTAATACAGCTTAATCACCCTGAAAATCAACACTAAGCGTAAAACACAGAAAGAATTTCAAATCAGATATCATACAGAGGATACAAACTACAAAGAAACGTAAATTTCAAATTATGAACATTTTCCATCACAAAGCAAGCGTTGTGGCATGGAGATTCTAAAATTTTCCTACGACTGGGCGCCGCGACGTTTATAAGGAAGTGTTCTCGGCGAGGCGTGCCAAATACGGTTTAAATGGGTCAAAAGTATTGGTAGTATGAGCACCAGCAGCATAACCATTGGAGTGGGCGGCAGCGGCGTCTACGAGGCGCAACAGGCGCCCCGCCCCTCCCGCGCGCAACAGGCGCCGCGCCGTTACTTGTTGAATCGACCGACCTACTAACGTTTCAATGAAGACGCCTGACACACAAAATTATCCAAGTATACTCGTAGATAGAAATCGACGAATAGTTTCTATACGACGCGAACGGCGCCCGGTTTTGCGATCGCGCTGTGGGACACGTGATAAACCAATACCTAAAAACATTAGGAAATATGATATAGGAATGTTTTATTTTGATATAAGAGAAACAATTTGGCTAGGTCACGTTTTATAAGGCCAAACAACAAGCACCCTAATGAACCTGTACAATTTCATCGACCTGCTTTAATACAAACAGATGAAATGAAAATGATCGCTATATAAGTTGATCTAAGTAATTTGTTCCTTGTTTGTTCTTAGAAGCAAAATTGGCGCACAGCACGATATCATATATCTTGTAAACACATTAAATACAGCCTTGGTGGAACATATACATCTCATTTTACTAACGAGTCTTCAAATTATTTATAGAACGGAATTAACAATATTCAAATTGAGCTAGACTTACAACCTCACAAAGTGAGCAAACTTGGTCGGTCCCTTTGAAACACCACAGAAGCCATAAATACCATGTTAAAACAAGTATTTCCAGGGAAACGTGACTGACTTGGTCAACTGTAAGTCACGTTTGTTTCCATTCTTATTTCAAAATGTTTGTAACAACTTTAATGGAAGACCTAAACCTGCAGTCTTGTTCAAATTTCAAAGGAGTTGGCAAATTGTAATTTATGACAAAGATTTCAAAGACGATATTTTTTTACCGTAAAAAATACTCATGAAAGGATAAGGCTTAATCATTTACGAAATAGGCGAGAAAACGAATATAATAAATACTCACCCACAAGCGCCAATATAACAGTGAGGAGGGGGGCCGCCGGAAAAGATACGGTCACGTTAAACTCAAGCATTTGCAGCAAGTCCACTAGAACAAAAGATAAATAAAATATAAAAAAGGGAAGAAATCAGTCAATAGAACGAGGCGTTACTTATTGGCAATCTGTTATTAATTAATATCAATCGACTTTGGAACGAAATACGAGCCCAATCGTGATTTATGATAATAAACAGGCAATAGTATGCTTATAATAATATGTAGCGGGAATATCCAAAACTAGTAACCCAAACACAATAAGGTTTTACTAAATCCATCAGGATCTGGCATCAGGCGGCTCGTGAGCTCGTTCCTCGGCTATTCACATAAAAAAACATACTCAAACGTGTTATCTATACTAATAATAAAGAGGAAAGATTTGATTGTTTGCATTGAATAAGCTCCGAAACTACTGAACCGATTTGAAAAATTCTTACACTGTTGGAAAGCTACACTATCCCCGAGTAACATAGGCTATATTATATTTTCAAAAAAATTAGGGATCTTTAATAAAACTCCAATAATGTAACCCAAGGTGTAAAAAATAAAGAAAACCGAAGCAAAGCGAGGGCGGTTACTCGTTATGTATACAATTATCACTATATGAAATATATACACAATTAAGGGTATGCTGAGCTAACTTGTGCAATGTGCATACCCTTAATTTGAACAAAATTCAATAGATTCATTTACATAATAAGCAAATGTAAATGCAATATTTAAAGAACAGCGCAAAAAGAGCGCAAACAAAACCTTATAGTTGAATTCTATCCAGTTGAAACTACAAAATCATTTCGTATCAGCGGTCCATGTTTAAATTAAATTTATACCCAGCGTTACGGCACGCTGGAGAGGATATTGCGAGAGGTGTGCTGTAAGCCTTGCTTAGAGTCCCCAGGAGGCGTATGCGCACAACTCGCCCGCGCGTTAACGCGATCAAACGACTGCAATATGAATTTTTCATGTGGCACAACGAGTAATGGTGTCGCCCGAGACGGCGGATCATTCTTTACGAGCCGACAACAGTAACCTTTAAAATATACGGTCCACTGTCTACTCCAAACTCAGTGATATCAGTAAATAAACAAAGGCTTTTTTAAGGGAACGAGCACTACAATCGAATTAACAGTTCCAGCTAAACAGGATAGACCCGATGTCGTTCCGATCCTAAAGTTTTTGTAGGAAGCGATCCGTAATAAGATAAAGGTTTTATCGACTTTTCGTTAGACAGTTTACGTATGCTCTCAGTTCGTAGAGGCTTTGTGGACGTTTGTTTGCTTACGGCAGGATAATCCGAGTAGTTTTCGTATCGAATATATGACTCTTCGTTCTCTCACGCCAAATCTTTTAATTGAATAAAATCGGCCAAGTGCGTGGCAAGTCAAGCTCAATGTAGAGCTCCGTAGTTTATAAGTTGATCGAGTGTTGTTAATAACTAATTTAGCTAACTTAGCCGTGATAATTTCCCTTGTAAATTCATCATAGCACTTTAAAGCCGAATATTTCTTGATCGGACCCCTTTCTGATTTTCTAAGACTAATATAAAAAAGTATACAGCAAATTGCTACATGTGTTTCAAAAAAACCTGTTTTATCTACATATTGGGATTTTAAAGAGATTTTGGTCACCGTTGTCACATTATTGAAAGATATAAATAGTAGAGAAGTAAGTTATAATACTAAATGTTCATAGACACACCCCTGCACCATAGTGCAGGATTGGATAGAAAGTCGTTACTTTCCGTGTTGCAAATGGCAAGGACACACACAGACACTCAAACACCCAAATAACAAACATATATCTGTCACATACCTATATGGCTATCCCGGCAAAGGCGACACTACCAGTCACTTCCAATGTCATGGTCATCCACAGGTCAATATCATCCATACATCCATCTAAACCAGAGGTTCCCAGACTTTTTTCTCATTACTTATTTGATAGCTTTTTGTTAAATAAAAACATCTCAGAATAACGTCTGCCGGGTCAGCTAAGGAAAATATAATTTACATCACCTAAATAATTTACACCCTGCATATACATATGACACTTTTACAAAGGACATTTTTTGTCATAATCATGTTAGGTCAACCCTCGAGCTATCTATCCTGTACGGTTGATCCACTACTTACGGAAAATCCTGTACCTAGAGTTACTAGTATCTGCACTTTACGTCCAAAAAAATGAGCGCCGAACTATTTTAATTGTATTGTTAAGGCTAGTTATAACGCACAATGATGCTTCCAAAAATCGCTAAGAAAACATATTTCATCAAACTTAGTACCTACTACCACAGCTTTAACACAATTATTCATAATTTCGTTCCTTATATTATTCTTACTAATAAGACGTCCGCCAACAACAAAGAAGACAACAAACAGCCTATACTTATTTTATTTTTCACGAACCCAAATAGATTTGCTGCAGTAGATAAGGTAATATAACCAGTAGAAATGTAAATTGCATCGTCATCGTTCATCATTCATCATGTGAAATTAATTTCGCCGTCGTTCCCGTTTCGCGTTTCGTTACGTGCTTTCTGCGATTTACAGCTTTCCGGATTCATATAGCCGTAAAGTATTGGTTGCGAAGACGCCGATATTAAAAATTGCGCGATATTATACCATCCTTCTGGAACCAGTTATACTCGACGTATATCAGCCCCATTTGTAATCGGAATACACATTGACATTTTAATATAACAAATTTTACATTTTAATAGCAAAATGTCAATACAAGAACTCAAATAGATATTATAGATACTTATGGTTATAAATTACTTTTACTACAATTATGTACTATTATGTCTTTTGTGTTCATACTTATCCATATAAGATAGATATATGTAAGTCATTGTAAAATTATGAAAGACGAATTTTCTGTTTAATTTTCCAATGTTTGAGCTATCAGCACTTTTTGGTTTCAGATAGGTATCGAGTGACAGTTGTGTGTGAACAAATATAGCGCTTTTCATGGCAAGGAATAATAGAAAATATTCTCCTTTCCTAACTATAGCAATTAATTTATATCCTGATCAAGTGACTATGATGTATAAACTATGAGTTATAAGTGCCGCGACGACATCTAGTGTTAAAACAAAGATGGTAGATAACATAAAAAAATATGCATAACATAGTCCGCATTACTTTATTACTTTATTACGTTCTTTTACTTTATTACTTTAAATTGTAATAAATATAAGAAAAATAAACGAAATACAAACCTGTTTTGTTTCAAGGTTTCAAGTGCCGTTGGAGCATCTGCCAGTTTATTAGAAACAATTAATTGTAAAGAGGTATTTTATCATGAAGTGTAGCAGCGAATCTCACTCGACACAACGATACTTGACGCTTGGAATAGAAGCGCGCAGGTAATTGGCATTAAAGCCGGCTAGGTTGTTGTTAGAGCACCGTAGTAAGCTGCGACTTGCCCGGGGCACGGTGCCCTAATTAGACAGAAATACGAGATAGCCGAGGAAAAATGAACTGGATCCCTACAAATTCTCAGAATAATACCACGCTCTAACGAATATCGTTTGTTATTTTTGCTACGCTTTTATAAAATACCTCGAAAAGACACGCGTTCCTTTTGAAGAAGTCGTATACTAGAAATCGATGTACGCAGAATGTTAAACTTTGAAGCTTATGGATGCCATATACGGTCATGTGTACTTGTCAAATCTGCAGTTTGACTTGTCTTTGCAGTTTGACTTGACGGGCCATCTAGTGTGCATGAGATAGCTATATGGCCAGATAGCTATACCGTGACCATACACGATCAAGTATACTGGATGCCGCGTCAAGTCCGCTTGACGCTTCATCAAGTACACTTGATCGTGTATGGCCTCCATTACCAGAGAGTTAATAAGTTATTTTCTACAATTTACTAGCTTCGCTTCGGATACCCCAGAGCCCTATAGCAACTTCTTTTGGCCTCATAGCCTTTCTTATGAATGTGGCTATCATACTACTGACTGCTAGTTCCAGAAATTAGCGCGTTCCAACAGGCAGCCAAAAAACCTCTTCAGCTTTATTACATAAGGATAGATATCAAGTCAGAAAATTCTACCACCTTATTTTTCCTAAATATTTCTTCCGTTTATCGTGTGATGGGACACAACACAAGGGGCTTTTATATTTTTTACTAATGATAATTAGTATTCTGCCAAAATAAGAAATGCTGGGTTTTGGACTCGTTAAGTAGCCAAATTGTTTTATTATATATACCCATACATTGGTAAATAAGGGGCGGAGGTGTAGCAAAGAGATTGATCAACCTATTTTGAAATTCACTGAGAAAAGACGTCATATTTTATTGACTTCGGCACATCATTATTATCTGCTTATTTTCCTTCCCACCTTACCTTCTATTGCCTCGCTGCCATGGAATATTACGCTCTATTTGAAAGCGAAATAATTGAAAAAATTACAACGCAAATCGCCTTAGCAAGAAATTTCAAATTAGATACTTAAAAGATCTTAAATCGTACGCAAGTAGGATCCCTTCTTTGTAGGAGTATCGTCAAAGATCAATTTGTAACGTTGCTAAGTAATTTGTATTTTCCTAAGTTTTGTGATAATCGACTTCAAGGGGGTGTAATATTTGAAGTATATTTTATTATGGAAAATATGTCATCATATATCAATTGATAATAATATAGTGCAGTTTATTTTTGTATTTGTATAGATTATTTTTCTGAGTTCATTTCGTGATGTTCAATGCTCAAATGGTAATTTTACGATAATGATGAATGAGGCCGAAACAAGAAAAATTGCTTACTTTCTAATTTGATGATTCATAATTTGATACAGATTATGACAGTAGTCCGGTGCCATTTTTCCGATTGGCATTACTACCAGCCAGTTGATAGCAAAATTTAATTAATTAAGTAAGTCAGTAAGGTCGCCCATTCTTTTGTATTCTTTTTTTTCTTGTGCTCTTATTTTTAATATTGTATGGTGTACAAACAATAAAGTGTTAAATAAATAATAAATAAATATAAGTAAGAAAAAGGTATCTACAGGCTAGAAAAACCCCAATTCGTTATCGAAAGCCACATCGTACAAGCACTCAAAGTAATAACATGCACTGTTCGGAAGCCAAGCAAATGTGACGACAAATAACTAGCAGTTTCCAATCGAACATATCGCTACAAGTACCTCAATCGAATCGTCAGTAGGAACGAAATCCCGC
The DNA here is from genome assembly GCA_963932265.1 of Thymelicus lineola. NCBI lineage: Eukaryota > Metazoa > Arthropoda > Insecta > Lepidoptera > Hesperiidae > Thymelicus > Thymelicus lineola. The sequence continues at coordinate 7,743,190 of OZ010700.1, read as the reverse complement.
AAGTGGAGGCACTTAATTTGAAGTAAAAGTGCTTCTCGGTTCATGCGAGAATATTTCATTTTCACTTCAAGAAATTGTATGCACCAACATTATTTCCTACAATTTCTGTCTCGAATGTATACGCGAGAGTACGTTGTATGCAAATAATATATTTCTACGTTAGCACGTATTAAAATCACGCTTGTATTTCATCAGGCTTTACAAGTCGTATCAGCCGTTCGTATTGTATATTAACATTGTTGCGCACCCCTGGTCTTGTCGAAGGTCAAAACGTTAATAGTCCCAGTGTCCCGATTTTGAGAAAACGGACCAACTTAAAATCACTGCAGTTAAGAGTCGATTTTATTCGATCGACCTCCTGTCTAAATTACGCATTCACGCACCTTTTTTTAAAACGAAACCCGTATAGAAATATCAATATATAGTGCTAGAAAGCTGTAATTTGGCATGAATATTTATTAAAACTACAAACTAGTAGAATAAAATGATAAAAAAAATTATAGGATACCGCCTCTACAGAGGAAAAGTGGGAATGATTTTCTCGTCTACCCCATAGAGTGGGGTATCGTTGAAAAGTTTTTTAAAAATATTATAGGTTTACAAAAAACACTTTTCGATTCAGAAGTCCGTCTGCGAAACGTGCAACTTTAAAGTGGTAATTTTGGTTAGAATCAAGTGTCCCTCCCTGTGAGTAATCATCGTGCTTCATAACCTTAAGACAGTTAAGACTAACGATAAAAATCTTGTCTTAGTAAAAATAAGAAACAATATAGATTAAATAAAAATACTTTGCTTATAGCACGGTTCATTATCTACGTAAGAATCGCAAAGTTAATTTCGATATTCAATTAAATAAATGTTCAAACCTTTTTTGTGTAACCCGAAAATCCATGGAAACCTTTAGAATATTAGAATTGAACGTATGTAAGAGGTAAAAACAAGCTATTTTAGAAACATTTACCGGAATTTTCGTACTCCCTAAAAGGATTTTTAACATCACCTGGAATCATTTTGTGCAAAATAAACATTTTTGATGTGAAACATCTATAGGCGAGGGGTAAACCTGATTTTTGCGCGGTGAGTGGCGACGCTTCGCCGCACTAATTATTATGATAGGGCAATATGAAAAATAATATAATAACACAATGTGGGTAATCTATACTAATATTATAAAGAGGAAAGATTTGATTGTTTCATTGAATAGGCTCCGAAACTACCAAACCGATTTGAAAAATTCTTTCACTGTTGGGAAGCTACACTATCCCCGGGTGACATAGGCTATATTATATTTATTTTACTATTTTTCCCGAAGCGAAGTGAGGGCGATTTCCTAGTCATAAATAAACTTAGTTTGATAGGCATACAGTAGGACAAAACTATCATCATTTTATGGAGACAATTCGTAATATTGTATTTTTTCATCATGCTACATTTAGTTCCTGTCATAATCTGTATGTACTTTTGTGCCTATTAGTTGTATAAAATAATTTAGATGTTTCACATCTGCCAGCCGCCCCATGAAGGCTCACATTTTTTTTTTATTTGCTACGTGTTTAATACATTAAACACGTGATTCATAAAATATATAGTCACAGTATATATAGGTTACCTTTCTTTCTTTTTTATCTCTTCTTCTTGTCCGGCAACGCATCAGTCATGCCTTTGGTGTCGCTGATGTCCATGGACGACGATAGTCACTAACCATCAGTTGGATCGTCAGTTCGTTTGTCGGTTTTTCCCATAAAAAGATGTTGCTTATTAAATAGTAAGAAAGATTGTTATGCCTGTATACCGTACAGTTACAACCATTGATTTTATTTTGCGCATTCATTGAAACGCTTTTGCATTACTGCGTATAAACCTCCATATTTTAAATAAACTGTATTGTAGAACACTTTACCTAATTAAAAACCAATATTGCTAAGTATTATATGATAGTTACCATATTATAGCTACCATATTAAAGGTTAAAATTAATGCACAATTAAGCTGTTATTAATAGTGTCTTAAAGAATACATATCGCTAGTAGAAATTTTATTTAATCAACAACTGAACCAGTTGCGTAGCAGGAGGGTCGGAGGCGGTCCGCACCGGGTGTCACTCTTTTTGACACCCGGTACTGAAATTCACTAACAAAAACAATACGAAAAAAAATTAAATCAATGGTACAGCTTTTTCGGGAATTCTAAAACTACATTACGGAATACCGTCCTAGGTATTCCATCATAATTCATAATTCATAATTCTTTATTGCGTCAAACATGGTACATAATAATGTGGTCGTAACATAATATCATAGGTCAGCATATTTGGCTGGATGCAGCATGCAATGTCAAATTTACATTTATTTATTAAATTATTATTATCAAAATTACATAATGTGGAATTTACATTTATTTATTAGATTATTTATAATTTTCATAGTTGCCTAATGTCAGATTTATATTTATTTTTATTTATTAACTTATCATATTTATAAAATTTAATTATATTACACAACGATTATTTAGGAATTCTTCAATTTTATAAAAATTAAAGTCCAGCAAAAAAATTTCAGCCTATTTTTAAATAATTTGTCAGATAATATATCTTTTATGTCATCAGGTATCTTATTATATATTTTTATACACATTCCATATGCATTGTTTAGAAGCAGGGACGTACGTGGAGTGCTGTCATAGACGAGTCTATTAGGTTTTCTGGAAATTCGCGAATAATGTTCTTCCGCTGTTTTAAATAAATTTTTGTTTGCCCTTACAAAACAACCTATCTCTAAAATGTACATGGATGTCAAAGTCAATATATGAAGTTTTTTAAATAATGGCCTACAAGACTCATATGGTGGGGCTCCACATAGCGCTCTTATACACTTTTTTTGAATAATAAATACTCTTGTGGTATGAGGAGAATTACCCCATAATAGAATTCCATATTTTAAGCATGACGCAACGTACCCATGATATGCTGCTAGAGCAGTATCAAATGTTGCAGTCTCTCTAAGTCGCGTGAGTACATAAACAAATCTATTTAGTTTTGAACAGGTTGCTTCAATGTGAGCAGCCCAATTTATATCCTTGTCTAATATTATACCTAGGAATTTACATTTATTTACTTCTTCTAAAACTTGTCCGTTATAGTTTATATTAAGTCTTTTGATTTTTTTATTTTTTGTTTGAAATTGAATGTAGTTTGTTTTATTTAGGTTAATTTTTAAACTGTTACTATTAAGCCAAATTATAATAGATTTAATTGTATTATTGATATTGTTTTCGAATTCGGAAATGTCAGTATTTTTGTCACAAGTCAAAATAATAGATACATCATCGGCGAAGAGTATACTTTGATGCTTTGTCACATCAGGAAGGTCATTAATATAAATTAAAAAAAGGAGCGGTCCTAACACACTACCTTGAGGAACTCCATTTTTGTTTATACGGTATTGAGAATAATATTGTAAGACATCCCCATGTTTTGTCTGTCTGTCAATTTGGACTTGTTGAGATCTATTTGTCAAGTAGGATTTTAGCCATTCTAGGGCACATCCCCTTATTCCATTTCGTTCAAGTTTACTGAGTAATGTATCATGGCTAACAAAGTCAAATGCCTTTGACATATCTAGGAACAGCACTACAACATTGTCTTTATTATCTAGATTTTTAAGTACATTATGCATCAGGTTGAATCCAGCTAAAGTTGTAGACTTTTTTTTTTGGAAGCCATGTTGCTGACTGTTAATAACATTAAATTTGTCCCAATAGTTTACGAGTCTATTTGCGATTGCTTTCTCAAAAATTTTTGAGAATACAGGTATCAGTGTTATTGGTCGGTAATTTTCGACATTATCTTTATGACCTTTTTTATAAATAGGTTTTATTATCGACTTTTTTAAGATCTCGGGAAAACTTCCACTTTCGAAGGATAAATTGATCAAGTATGTTAATACCGGAGAAAACTCATGGATGCAACATTTTATTGCCTTTGTAGATATTTCATCATATCCTACAGCATTTGAATTACGAAGAGTCCTTATAATATTAATTGTTTCTTGTATACTATATGGATACAAAAATATAGAACTTAATATGTTATCATTAAAATTATTCGAATTTAGAGAATTGTATTTGTCATTTTTGGTCGTGTCATGTGAATTTTGGGAATCATTTAAATTATTATTATTAGTTATGTCAATAAAATGATTGTTAAATGTTGTTGCAATGTCTACAGGGTTAGTAACTTCTGTCTTTTGGAATTTTAATGCTTTAATATAATCGAGGTAATTTGTAGAATTATATTCCTCTTTTATTAGTCTCCAAGAAGCTTTGCAAATATTCTTACTATTTATTATGTAATTTTTATTACATTTCCTCTTTGCTGTAGTTATACATAATTTTAACAGTCTTGTGTATTTAGTGTAGTCATTTTTTGTTTTATTGCATTTGTGTTTGTAATATTTGAATCGCAAATTTCTCTTTGTTTTACAGCTTAATTTTATACCTTTTGTAATCCATTTGGGCCGTCTAAATTGGTTACTTATTCTGATTTTTTTAAATGGAAAACAAAGTTTATACAGAAGGCTCACAATATCATGAAATGATTGGAATGCTAAATTGAGATCCTTCTCTTCATATACATCATTAAAAGATAAACTTTTGATGTGTTTTTTAAACAAACTAAGATTTTCATCGCTTTGGTCCCGTTTATAAATATAGACATATTTAGGTTTAACTTCAATTTTAATAGACGGAAAACATATCATTTGTGCGGTCTCATGATCAGATAATCCTAGTGGAAGTGTATAAGCCTTTGTTATTTTTATATTACTTATTATATGATCAAGGCACGAATTTCTACGGGTTGCCTCTGTTATTTTCATGGTTAAATTGTAGTTTTCCAAAAGGTCTAGATAGTACCGTGTTATCATATTCTGATTAAGTGTGTTTATGTTTGTGTCACCTGCGATGATAAGTTTTTTTTTGGGTCTTAAAGAAAACTTATGTAATAAGTCATCAAGTTTAGTTAAAAACACTTTAGGGTTCGAGTTTGGAGTACGATATAAGCATACAATTATTACATTAAGACCCTCCATTTCAATCGCGCAACATTCAAATATCTTTTCCACTGATATTTTTTTTACATATAGTAAGTCGGTACACTGTAATTCCTGTTTTACTAGTATTCCTACCCCGCCTCTATGTGTATTTCTAGAGAAATAAGAAACCAATTTATAGTTTGCAATGTTTAAGTTGTTTTCATGACCTTTTTTTAAAAAGGTTTCCGTTAAGCAAATCACATCTGGTTGTCTTTTTTCCTCTTGTAGTTTTAGTAATGTCACTTCTAATAGTTCCTTCTTAGATAATACGCTTGCAATATTTTGATGCATTAAATAAAAACATCGAGTTAATTTAGGGTCGAAAAAAAATTGAATTATTTGATTCGGTAATGTTCTTTGCTGCATTTGATTTATTTATGACAGGAAAATAGTATGGAATTGTGCCCTTTTTCTTGTTATTCTTACCTGGTGTGTTATTATTTTTGTTAATGTTAATATTATTTTTAAAGTAATAATCAATTGTACCTTTATTGTATTTATATTTTTCTACACCTTTAGTGCCCGTATTCCGTGCTCTAAACAATTTTACAGTTTCTAAAAATTTTTTTATATATTTATTATCATAGTCAATGGAATCTATACATGAGTTTAATTTACTACATATGTCATATTGAAAATTGTGTAAAGTATAATAATATTTATTTACTGCAATAAATTTACAGTTTTTAAACTGTTGGCATATTAATTTTATCTCGTAATTAAGTTTGTTTACATTAAGATAGGGATTTTCGACAACTTGTAACACAAATACACTAAAACTAGCTAACTCTTCAAGTGTGCTATACAATAAGCTTTTAAGTTTCAGAGGATCACAATCATTTTCACCTACAGAGAGTACAATTTTATCATTTTTACTAAATTTACAAATATCACATCCTTTAAGTATTTCCTTACTAGGAGCATAAGGTTTGGTAATAGAACTAACTGTATATTTGTTATACTTATTGTTTATTCTTGTATCCTGCATTCTGGTAGCCATTCCTATACATTGTTGACCTCCAAACATCCAGATAGTGTTGCCGGTTTCATCTTTGATATCTGACTTATGTTGTATATCTGTTTGCTCATACTTTGTCATTTCGCATCTATCATTAAATATTGAGTTTGATACATTATTTTGACGTTCTATGTCGTTGTGTTCTTGTTTTTCATCGTAATCGGAGCTAAAGAAATCTATCTTTCTTTTAACTATTTTACTTTTTCGCAATGACTTCGGTCGTTTTTTAGAGCTAGAAGCACCTAATACACTTAGTAAATCTTTGACTTTTTTTTCTAATTCAAAAATTTTCTTTTTAAATTTCCCGTTCTCTATTAAAAGATTTTCAATCTCTTGTTGCGCACTCGCTAATTGTGTTTCCAGCAATTTAATTTCTTGTTTTAGTTGACATTCAATATCGTCTCGTGTGGATAGATCCGGCATACTTAATATGGAGTGTGTAGAAAGAAGTGAATGTTCGTCTGATTCCGTCAATGTTTCGTATGAGCGATGTCTCTTTAATCTAAATGTAATATTTTGTTCTTCCATTTTTGCAATTTGTTAGTGATAATTTTTTAGAATTAACTTTGTGAAAAAAATCTGACGCTGCTGAGGATCGAACGCACGCCGCTGTCGATCGCTTTGTTTAAGTCTCTGTCTCTGTGTATAGACCAAGCTGACTGATGACGCGCATGACGAAAAATGTATATGAGTAACAGCTTCTTGTATCAAGTTCGAATTTTTCGATCTACACTCACTTTTTTTTTATTAATGAAGGTGATGTTAACTATTGAATTGTAAATAAGAAAACGATAAATTCACTATAGAAGTTTGATTCACTACAATTTTTTATTGGAAACACTTGATTATTAATTATATTATATAATAGCTATTACATTATTCCGAGAATTCACTGTTTTGTTTTTTATTACTATGTACGGGGTGTAATTTTTGTATTACGTTTTTTGGTCACTTATTCACATTCACTTGTTTAGATAACACTTTTTGGTAAATATTGCACAATATTTTATGTATTTATACAACTTTAATAACAATCTATGCGTTAATTTAATTTTATTCAATGTTTTAACAGCACAGTACGTTCCTGCTTACTTAACTCGATTAGCGCCACCTAGCGACCTCCATCAATCGTATAGGTAGGTACAATGTACATACATACAATAAATCGAAATAGCACCGCGATTGTTTTTACTGTTCTAAGTAGGTAAGTTTGCAATCAATGTAAATATTTGTAGCTCTGACCTAATACAGATCAGAAACCACAATACAAACTTAAGACCTTTGTGCAGCACAGATATGTATATTATACAATATTATCGATGTATGTAGAATCTTCCTTAACACTCTCGACAATGTATAATCCGGTAAGCGCTCAACCCGTGTCTTTGATACGAAACGGACAATCCGGTGAATGCAACCAAGGAGCTCAGAGGCAAGGAAAGCTCTTGGATTTAGGGAAAAGCAAACTGGATGGCATAGGGTTACAGGTTCTATAAATTATTAGAGACGCCCGGAAAAAGTTTTGCTGGTTTTTTAATCATTGACCTATGTCTATATATTAATACATGAATAGAGAACTTAGTACTATTTTAAAGAGTATATTAGATAAAAATATATTTAAATAAAATAAAACATCAATTATATATAACTTTAACGTGTCGATATCAAGTAAGACTTTGATAAAATGAATTACGATCGAATTTCAACCGCAGATCCCCCAACAAGTAGGATGATCATAAATTATTAAATAAATAAAATAAAATAAATAAATGATCTAGAATTAAGATGAATCTTTCAGCTCTTAAATTGAGTGACAAGTATCCATCGATCCATGCGTTTATTCACGTCACTAAAGGCGATCCCCAATTTTCGGCCCCGAACCATATGTAATCTGTGTTAGAACATCGGACTAGACAAGAGTAAACTATATACCAAAAAATTCGTCTTATTTATAAGATAAACATATTTAAATCTTAGCTTCAGCTGCTCTTGCCAAATGAACAAAATAATGCAAAAAAGTTTTCACAGTATTTACCTCATTACATACGATTTTATAATCGATTGAATCGATTGATAATTATCGATTGATGGAACATAATAATATATTTTATGTATTATTTAGTGATTATAATTATAATATTAATTTATTTTTTACATATTTTCGTATTCCATATAAATCAAAACTATGTAATATATTATAATTACCATTCAATCGTTACGGTAATTTTATTAAATTACATTTCGAATATTTTGACATCGATTAATCGATTGACAACAATGATGATGTAATCCCTAATAATGTCATTTTGGTAACCATAGTATTTATAAATAACACCACTGTATTGTCATATTTGTCATCGATCTTTCATCTTTTTAAGCGTGTTCTTGTATATTTTTACTATCAAATATTTTCAGCGTATTTGGAGTCCTATTTACTATTGAAACTCATCGACACGTACACAGTGATTTTAATTTTCTATTGTATTCGCTTTCGTACTTGTGTTTTGGTGAATGTGTTTCGCAGTTTCGCTACAATTTCTTGCAAACCAATACTATATGAATATGGACTCCTTAATCGCCTGTTTTGTGACTGACAAAGGTTCAGAATAAGTCCTGAACACTGGATAACGTACCCTATACATCTTTAGAAGATCAGGAAGTTGCTGTGGCCATACTTACAATGAGTATATTATGGTATCTTGATTGGGCAAGGTACTAACGAAATATAACGCCTCCTGCACAACTACACGAAATATTAATATATTATAATGATAACTAATAAAATCTCTTGAAATATGCAATAGCTTTTATTATACAACCTTTTTATGACATTCGTTTTGGGTGAAAACCATTGAAGTAGTAGATATTATAATAGACACCCGCCAACGTAAGTGTAACATACATATTAAATAGCACTGTGACACGAGCATAATCATAACCTATAATTAAGGTGATTCATTCTAGGATTTCCTTAGTTGGCCATTGCTGGCAGCCGTGAAAATTGGAGAAATTGAACTTTTTGCAATAATCTAATTAACAGCCAATTTCCAGTCTTGTCTACTTAGGCCTGAGTTTCTATGGAAACTGGGGTTCTCCTTTTAATACTGAATAAATATATGAGACGATCCCGTAGTAGTTGTATTGAACCTACAATAATTCTTAAGCTACGGATTTGGGTTCGAACCCAAACCGGGACAAATATTTATATGACATATAAAGGATTGTGTGATGCACATAATTATAGAACACCACACTGATCAATGCTGATGGCAAACTTCACCTTTGAAAATAATACCGAACGCACGTATGTTCCGATATTTTTCTTCACCGAAGCAAATGAATATCAATTGCATACGTACATAACTAAATGGGTGAATATCAGAAACGTGCATTTTTTTAATTTTGGTGGCGAAATTTTCTCTTCAGTTTTCGTGAAAAATAAGTACGAGGTACGATGGTAAGAGGTGATGTTCGAACCTAGACCCTCCGTGTAAAAAAGACCACCGTTCATCCCATTAGGCCATTACTGTTTATTGGTCCTTCGAACTAAAGGTGCTAAATTTTAACTGAACCGATGGAAATAGACCAGCGACCGATGTTAGTAAATGCCTACTAGAATAGGTATTCTCAAAAAGCCGTCAAAAGGAATTACCAGAATCATTTTGAAGATTATTTCATTGTAGATGCCAGTGTATATAGATTCTTGGAAGGAGGCAGGGATGAGTCGCCTAGGCGACCAACGGGATCGCATTGAACAGATTTACCCTCATCCGATATTGTGAGTTTCAATAGTTTATTCTACAAAACCCACGCTAAGAGTTACTTAAGGCGGATAAAAATATTTTTTTCCGGCTTCCGAATTCAGTATTATTTATACACGAGATATTCCATGGAAAATATAAGTGCGTGAAATTATAAGGGACAAAATAGTACAATACAATGCACTATACGGACATATATGCTTCGAAAAATATCCTTGGTAGACTGGTACTCAAGATGGATTCAATATAATTATGTATTTGTAAAAAACATAATTCAGAACAAATAGGACAAACGAATACATTTTTGAGAGAGAAAACAATTTGACCTTGAACTTCGTAAATTAATTAGGTGTGGTCCGCCATTGGTACGCGCCATATTTTCGTTATATGTATTTATATTCGTTCGGATTAACTTTCCGTATATACCTAGCTAGCCAACAATCTAATAACGCGCACTCGTAATTCATAGGTATTCTTCTCAATTGCTCGTCACAAATATTACCTAAATAATAAATTATAATTAAACAAAAATAATAATGTAAAAGCTTTATGTTTAACGCCGTAGCTACTCTGACCCACCTTCAAGGTAAAACCGTTTTCTAAGACTCTACAGGCATTTTATTAAGCTCGGATTATATTCTACAATTTACAAAGAGGCACTTCTACAGGATTTATTCAGTCCGACGCGCAGTATAACAGATAAAATAAATTGTTCTTTGTTACAAAATTCAAAAATAATCCTGGACTTAATTAAATTAATATTAGTCTACTTTGCAACAATCCGCGGCTAATGTGTATGATTAATAACGTGTACGACCTGGATTTAATTCGCAACTCGAAGGATGTTAACATTATAGAGGAAAAGATTGCGATAAATATTTCCCAGAAAAATAATCGGAGAGATTTAAAAATAATCATCGCATTGGAAGCGTAAGCCGAGCGCTGAAGCTGGGAACAAGGTAAGAAACAAATTATCTCTATCCAGCTAATTGTCGTTGGATCAAAGTCAGGGGGGACTCCTAGGTAGGTAAGTTTTATATTTTTCACAAACAATCCCCGCCCGTGGGTGCCAGCCTTGGGGGCCATTCGCAATTATTGTTATTAGAAAGAGATTGCTTCCGATTTATAAGTTTCTACAAAATATTTCATAAATTAATTTTACGGCTCGTTGTTTCATCATATTTGACTGACGAAATAACAGAAAATCATTAATAATGTTTTCGTACGTGCACAAAAATAAATATAACGAAGGTTAATTGGGAGCGACAGAATTGCAAATGAAAACATTTAGATAAATCGACGTAGACTTACATGTAATTTAAAAACAATGTATACGAGACTAAGGGCAGAACTTCCAATCGATAGTTAATCATATCAATAATTGACCGTTAATCATATCAATAATCGACAGTTAATCATATCAATAATCGACAGTTAATCATATCAATAATCGACAGTCAATCACATCAATAATCGACAGTCAATCACATCAATAATCGAGAGATAATCATATCAATAATCGTCAGTTAATCATATCAATAATAGACAGTTAATCATATCAATAATCGACAGTTAATCATATCAATAATCGACAGTTAATCATATCAATAATCGACAGTTAATCATATCACTAATCGACAGTTAGTCATATCAATATCCACAGTTAATAATATCAATAATCAGTAAGCATTAAGATACACATACACAAGCACATCAAAAATATGTTTTTGGTAATGCAAACATCACACAAAATCTAACTACCTACATATACTCATTGGAATAAGAAGAAAAAGTTATTCCAGAAAATAGATTAAATCGAAGTCCTACAAAAAACAACGCGATGAATTAAAAAATACTCGCTGTTAATGTACGGCTTAAAAATTATTAATGCCATACTTATTGTGTCGCTTTTTTTATGAATAGGAGACAAATGAGCAGCCACCTGGTAGGTGGTTACTGGCCCACGGACATTAATTCATATTCGAAAATCAACCCATAGCTAACCAGTTCTTTCTTTCTTTTTCTTCTCTCTTTCTTGGCCGGCAACGCATCAGTGATGCCTTTGGTGTTGCTGATGTACATGGGCGACAATAGCCACTTACCATCAGGTGGATCGTCAGCTCATTTGCCGGCTGTTTCCATTAAAATAAACCTAATTTTAAGTGATCTTTAAGCATTCCATTGAAATTTCTGGCCTTCTGTAAATAAAACATCATGCAACAAAAATAAATACGGTTCAGTTCACATCGAATAATTACACAACTTACCGATAAAAACAAATATCTGATGGTGGGCGTACCGGAGCAGCATCGATATGGAAACCGTCTGAAACAAGAGAACACAATTATTGTTGGTTCATTTCATATGCAAAAGTAAAGTTTGATTGCACGACTTTATATTCACGTATCTTTGTGACGGTACACCGATAAAACCATGTAATTCCGGTAGCGTTACAATTTTGACGTTCAAATATTAATGCGGGATTCACTAAGTCGAACTAATGCTTGTTTGGTAAATCGATAGAGAAATTAAATATCCTTTTAGGGATCTGTAGTAAATTTGTTAAATTCCGTTATATTCATGTGTCATAAGTGGGTATATTTCTTAACCCCTGTGATACAAATTTTTATGCAAATTAATTAGGCTGTAATACCGTAAGAGGACAATTGGACATCATAACTTTGACATTAAAAACACTTGCACATAATAACGTATTGTATTGATTAAAAACATAACAGGGTTGACTGGTGGACAATGCCATTAAGCATTAAGTGTGCCCTTTGTTTCTTCTTTTTAAGAGGTGAGACAAACATGTAAATAAATAAATAAATAAATAAGTAAATAAATAAATAAATAACCTTTCTTTGGCAGTCTGATAAAACCATGTCATTTTAGGAAACACAAACCGTGACGAAGATATACCCCAAAACCAGCATCCGAACAAACGCATCGAAAACAACTTTCCCAGTTGTAAATCTGGCGCACAAGTCACGCAACACACATGGCTGATGTCGGGTCGTACGGGGCGGATAATGCCATCAATCTCTCCGCCACATCATTTGCTCCCCGCGCCGCGGCGATTGAATTTCATTAACGGAACGCTTAGTGCGAATTGAATCCATTTGAGTAAAAGCGCGATCGACCTCTTGAATGTCCTTTTATGCAGTAGGTAACACCGGGCGGTTTGTGCAAATGTACGGTATAATGGATCTAACATTGAAACTAATAGTGATAGCCTAGCTAGAGATTTGAAAGCTGGCCTTCCACAGTGCCTTGGTTAAATTCAGTCTTATCTGGATTGAGGTAGCCTATCCCATAGTAATAAACCGGAGTATCCATGTTTACCCCAAAGAGTGTCATGTCCGTAAGAAGCGACAGATGCTCCATTGCATTCGACACTGATCAGTACAAAGAGTGAAGTGACAGAGCTTTTAGTACGATACTGTATAAATCGTACAAATAATTTCCGAAAGCGTTAATGAGGTTATTTTTTCACAAAAACAATGAAGCCGAAACTACCCAAGGAAAATTATTCAAATTAAATTAAACGTCAGAAAATATAAACATATCGCTTGCTTGCCTGACAGCACCGAATGAACAATTAAATTATAAAACGCTTGGTGGAATTTCAATTCATTTTCACAACATTAAGGTAAAATTGATTATTACTACGAACCTATTTCAGAAAGTCCACTGAAATTTCAGATTTTCATCGCTCTAACGCATTTCAAGTGAAAAGTGAGGCGGTAAGCGCGGTGCATTCGTGCGACGGCTTGGGTATATTCCACTAACTTTTAACCTTTAGTGCCGCTCTAAATTCTATTCAACTCTCTAAACTGTTGTGCGTTTTATATACGTATATTATTACATAGGTATATTTCAATAGTCATTTTATTTCAAACCAAAAAATTGTTATACTTTATTTGGGACTTTCTGCACTTCCGCGTATTTCTTTGAAAATAGCCTCTACCCGCGACTTTTCCTGGGTGGGCTTCAGAATTGAGAGTGTTGAGAAATTAAAAGTGATTCAAAAATAATATTTTTTAAAACTAATACCTAAATGGTAAATACATAAAAGCAGTCAATTTTTTTCTAATCAATTGAACCTCCATACTAAATTATAGCTCTCACACCATACGAGAACAAATCGATTTCCCGAGAAAATTATCGTATAATTTATAAAAAATATTTTTATTCCAGGTTATAAAAAGTATCCGTAAATTTAAATAATTGAATCCAAGGCCTAATCCTATCTGCATGCCAAATAATATTATCATCTAAATCTTAATTAAACCTTTCTCATGAAAGATCGACTATCAGTTCCAGTATCTTCTTAACTCTTGAAGCTTTCTTCTTGAAGAATAACAGAATCCATTTTCTTTTAACTAGTGCAATCAACAACTTTAAAATCAAAAACAAATTTATCACACCACAGCTTTCAATACCGACGATTCGCAGATATTGTGTAAACAATACATTCGTATTTCGTATTGTTTTTCGAGGAAATCTGATTGGACGAGAATATTGTACATGCCTTTATTTTGGTTAACATCGAATGCAGGCACCATTTCAGTCAAAAATTCTATCTCGATAAATTTATTTGGAGATATGTACCTCAATTTACATTGAGCTTTGACAGGCGCATCGTATGAAACTGTAACCATATACCATCACATCATCCGTAGCGTAGAGTTTGACAATTGATTAATACAATTTCTCTGCGTGCCGACATACTGGTAACAATATGATATTAGTGTGCCAACATTAGGTGGATGATACACGATCCACCACGTTTGCTTAGTAAGGCCTTTCATATTCACGGTGTTTCATTTCGATCTTCAAGTCCAATCTAATTCAATTCCACTTCTTTTGGAAGTCGCTGAACTTTGTAGAGGAAACATAATACTGAAAGTCTTCATGTATGCAGGGTTTCACCTGGTTTTTATAGCCTAAGGGGCTGACGAAAAAGCAGATGGGCCACCTGATGGCAAATGGTCACCGTCGCCTATGGACATGAGCAATACCAGAGGAATCTCCAATGCATCGCCAGCCCTGAAGGAGAAACTCTTTTTACACCTTTTTTGAAGAACCCCATATCATAGCGAGCCGGGAATATCTCAGAACGAAGCTCATTCCACAGCTAGCAAAAAATATCGTAAGAATCGGACCGTAGAGGTTTTCCACGAATCCAACGAATCCAATCTGTGTGGAGGAAACTTCAATCTTCGGCGAGTGGTGCAATGATGGAAAGGTGAAGTAGGCATCAAGTCAATCAATTCCTCGGAGCACTCACCATTGTAAAGTCGGTAGAACACACAGAGAGAACCGAAATCTCTTTTGAAGCTCAGGTGTTCTAACCTGTGAGTGACCGATGGGTCGCTGACAACTCAGACTGCGCGTTGCTGTATGGCGTCAAATGGGTTAAGCGTGTTAACGTGTTAATATGGTTACTACTCTTTCAAAATTAACAGTGTAATTTTTTTACGTGATTCAGTTGCATTGCACAATAAAGATGATTGATTTATTGATTGGTTAACGGTAACTCTCCAATATTGGCACCAAAACATATGAAATCTGCAACAGCAACTAACCGGTGGATCAAGTGTAGAAATCTTCGATAAAGCTTAGCATAACGACAGAAAATTACGCTTAAAATAATATATACTCGTAATACATTAATATTTTACAAGAAATAAAAAGCTCAATTTTGCTCAACTTATCTTTAGGAAATTAAAGCATCAAAATATTTATATTCCTCACTATCGGTCCATCACACTGACTAAGCTGCAATGGTGAATTCTAGAGGTATTTTCTATGTAATTCGCATGTAACATCTGTGTAGAATTTAAATCTGGTTCACCAGAGAGGTCCATAAATAGATGCTTTAGCCCTATTTTAGGCATCAAAGCGTGTACATTCACGCGGCTTCGCAATCAAATTGCATGTGGGCGTAGTTGTGGGCGCTACACAAAAGCAAATCCGATTCACAGAGAGAGAGAACAAGTGGGTGCTAGCTAGCTAGCTAGCTAGCTATCTAGGCAAGCTTCACGGAAAGATATTAATATTAGTAAAAATATTAATAAATTAATAATAATATTGATAATATAACCCTTACGCTGAACCCTATTAAGCGAACAATAACTATAGTTTCAACCACGGTGCATAAACCACTTTACAGTAGCACCATTTATACTGAAACGCACCTTGTCAACTGATATTCATCGCATGACGGGCTGCAAATTATGTTGCAGACAGATGACATTGATGCACGATACCACTAACTATACTTATTACATATACATATAGGTAAACAACACATCATCATAGCCATTGTACAATGTACAACGCACTGGCAGGTCGGATATCCTCTTGAATCAAACGCGTTTAATATAGACATCACTAGCGCTCTGCTAACGGCTTTGTTTGCGTTTTCCGGGGTAATAAGTACTCTATATCATGTTCCAAATCATGGTCAATCTCTGTGCTATCGGTAGTTTTCCCGTGAAAGAGAGAAACACACTAACAAATATCCTTCATACTTCCTCCAAACTTCCCTATTTAAAATATGGTATCATACCACTAAGATGGCAAATTGAAGATTACCAATGATGATGATGTTGTATGATGAATAGATGACGAGTGATTTACTAGTGTTTGAAATTGGACTATAATCATTAGTGTGCCATGCATTCTCATATTGTTCATTTGACTCAAGAACAGTAGGAAACTACTATTTATTTTTTTCGATTAGTCAGGTGATTATCACGTATTTATATCCAGGTATTAAAAATTAGTAAAAAAAAGTATTTTCTTGGTTTCGGGAGATTATTATATTCTGGGAAAAGCTATCCTATGTAAATAAAGTTACGGATCTTCTTTAGGCTTGGAGCGAATCGTAAAATACAAAAAAAATACATTAGTTGACATAAGGGAAGTGTACATTTTTTAATGAAAACTACTGGTGTGCTACTACGCTAAAGTAAAGAAATAAATTTCAATTCGGGAATTTTTTTTTACGAGAAAATGCGAAAATTAACTTCATGAATAGACCAAATCTACCTAATGCAT
The DNA here is from genome assembly GCA_963932265.1 of Thymelicus lineola. Taxonomy (NCBI): domain Eukaryota; kingdom Metazoa; phylum Arthropoda; class Insecta; order Lepidoptera; family Hesperiidae; genus Thymelicus; species Thymelicus lineola. Next base: position 7,726,253 of record OZ010700.1, on the reverse strand, counting down.
TGTTTTAGTAGTCTAAATTCATCTTCGCATTATTGCCTTTCAAATGAAACCAGTTTGGTTCAAATCGGTTGGATGGTTTAAAGTCAATTTCTGTTTTCTGTAGACATGCGGTAGTTATGCCTCTACACATCGCTATAAACTTACTTGAAAAATGTAAGTATAGCAAACAGCTATTTAACTCCAATTTACAATCAGTGCAGATGTTCTCACTTAATTACGTTTTATTTGCGTAATAAAGTCTTTAATAGACTTGTGCCCGAGAGCTCGTATTTCTGTACCTATACCGATAAAACAAACACACGACAATACACTCCGGCTCGCGCCTTCGGAATTTGGAACCGTAATAAACTTTGAAAGGGCTGTAAAAGTGCAATAACTATAACTCGGCAAGACCTGATTTTAGTGGCGAAGCCCCTCCTTGGCTTACCTTGCCTATTAATTGATCTATAAATACCCCCGGGTAACTTTCTTACCTTACTTATGGGAATATATAAGTTGTTTCATCGTATATTTTTTACACTAGAGTTAATGCTTTTTCACCATCACCCAGGGTCAACTGGCAGAGAATGCCATTAGGCATTAAGTTCGCCCTTGTAACCTCTAGGTTAAGGTGTTGCAAAAGAATAAATAAATAAATAAATGCTAAGCGTATAAATGTATTAATTTATATAATATATTAATTTATATGTAGGTTGAGCGTTATTATTAATTTATCAATAATGTCAACATTTTATATGTCATTCAGCACTCTAGTCCGTCGAAATAGGAAGTCTACTATAATTTTATTATATGCGTTGGCCGGATGAAATTGTAAGTAATAATATTAATGTCAAAAGGCACGCTATGTGTAATTGTGTACACGTACACGCGTTTTCAAAACGCGCATCTGTAGCCAAATCTGTACATATCTTTTTTAAGAATCTCAAAAGTACTCCATCTACTTTAAGAAACAGTAACTTTTTAACTTAATTTGAAATCCTAACATCAAAAAGTTTGCTACTCTTCAACAGATGGCAGCACATACTCTACCGTAGTCTATAAATGGAAAAATGCGAAACTAAATAACAATCTATTCGCCGAAAGATGGCGCTGCAGACTCAATGTTTTATACCATAACAATTTTATCGTACTCTGCATTTTACTTCCTTACTTTACAACTAAATGTGAGTTGCAAAACTGTGAATTTCGAAATATTTATTGGTTGTTTATCCGAAAAACATTTTTCTGAGCTTCTTTTCTACAGTTTTAAAATGTCTGTATTGAAGCTTTTTGAAGCTGAATAAAGTGTAATCTGGGCTAGTTTCGAGTTGCAGAAATATAAGAATAGTTATACTCACAAACACTAGCATGATGAAGAAGGCGGCAATGTACGAGGTCCGCGCAGTCATCATGGAGACGAAACGGTAATGCTCTCCGGTTATTACATTTCTGAAACAAAATATATTTACATGCACCTATTTTTAACTGACTTCAAAAAAGGAAAAGGTTTTCCATTCGACTTTATTTTTTTATGTGTTACCACAGAAGAAATAATAGTACTGTATATGGTGTTAACTGTTACCTCATAACTTTTTACTGGGTGTACCGATTATGATGATTCTTTTTATGTTGGAAAGCTGGTGCTTGTCATGTGGTCCCATTTAAATTTGAGAGTGATCTAACGAGTGTAAGTCGGTTTTTTTTAAGAATCATATTACTATCTGTTGATAGCCGATAGATAGATTTTACACGGTTTAACTTGGAAATGCAAGACGTTAGAAAAACCACTCCATCAGGAGAGACATATAGATTGTAGAAGGTTGGTTTTTTGTCGGCATCTGGGTTTCCTTTGGTGTCACTGAGGTCTATGGGTGACATGAACCGCTTAACATCAGTTCGCAACGGTTCGTTTATCGATCATAAACATAAAAAATACAAACAAGTACCAATGATTGACTACTAAAACCACCCATAGAGTTATGGGTTTTTAACACACCTTAAGTCACCATAATATGCACAATACACATTCATACTAATAAACAAAACTTTCGCAGTAAACTTTACCTACCATTTCAGGCCGATGACTTTCTATCTTAATACTTTGCCGCATTACTGCTACTAATACTAGCCCAAAGTGGACCCACATCAGCTGATGAAAGCAGGAAGAAAGGGTAAAGTATATAGCCTTTTCTCCTTACGAATTAACTACGTAGTGTAAGCCTATTTTTATAAATGAATGTGTATCGACCATACATTTGTACATTGTAGATGAGCAACCCTGTTTTGGTTACCATGGTATTAGAGAATAACACTATTTTCATTCATTGTCAAGCTAGAAAAATAGCAAAATATTGTATTATTGAAAATATAAACATGCAAAGAGAAGGAATATAATTGCATTTTTATTGTAATTATCTGAGATTCCTGAGGCTATCCATAGTAGCAAATGCAAGCCCTTAATGGCGAACGAATGGTGAACCTTTGCGCCACACAGATCATCAACCAAAAATACTTTGGTTAATATTTTTGTGTGCTCTTTTGTGTGCATGCACAAGATTGATTCTAAATCCTAAAACCACTCATTATTTTCTCGCTCGAGGCACCACGACACATGCAACCTTAGTGTGCTATGAGTGTGTAGCGTTATTTTATTTACCTCAAATAACCCTTATTATCCTCCTGTTCCGCCAAAGTCTTGATAGAGGCCATGAGCAAATCATCATATCCCAAGAACTCAGCAAGAACGAAGCGTGAGAACGCGTCACCGAAGCACTGATCAACCTGCGGGTCCAACGTGACTATCTTCACTGGAATCTTCAGGCGAAGTCTTGCCCCGGGCGAGAGCCGCAGGAAGCCGTATTCCAGGGAATATTCCAGGATGTAGTCTTCGTCTGAAATGGAAGTTAATGATTGTAACATTAAAATAAAGATTATGATAGCACCAATTATGAAATTAATATCATTTTTTATTTTTTTACGTAAATAGTAACATAATGTATCTATAAATAGTATAAAACGATATCATTTCCCGCCGTCTATCCCTCTTAGCTTTTTAAACTACTCAGCGGAATAATGCGGTTTCCAGCCCCCAGCCAGTTTAGATAGTGATTCAAAAAAAGGTTTAAACATAGTTTAATATTTTTTTGTGTCTTAAGGTTCGCAGGAGAATGTACTCACATCGGAACAGTCCGAATGCGAGTGAAAAGAATTTCTCTGTAATAGAAGGTGCTGTACCGCTGTCCTGCCGCTAGCTTCGGATCATTCGACCAACGTGTCGTAACTCGTATTTTGTTTAATTTTAAGGATCGTAGGATTTGTAAGTCTCAGAATACAGAACAAACCAAAACCCGCATCTAACTGTCATTGCAAGTCGCGCGTTGTGTCCAAAACGGCCCGTCCCCGCAACACTTTCCACCCGCGTAACGTAAAAAAAATCCCATTATTTCGGGAAATGTTCATGACAGGATATTAGGAAAACAGTAAAATTATAATAATATGTCTACGATTATAGGTCTACCAGAATCTGATGGCAAAATATTATTACTGTTTTATAAAAATGTGTTTCTCATGGAAATGACTATCTTATGAGAATCCAGTTTCTTTAAACCTAAATAAAACTTGTTGATGATCGTCACTGAACTATTTTTACTTTCAATGTTGATTGTTGATATTTTTATCATAATGTTCACGTTTGTCGATGGTTAAAAATATAAATTACTCTATGACAGTTTGTTGTCTATGGAGGAGTCGTTCTCTCGTCGTCGGGAAGTTAGCATGGCGGGCGCGCGAACTTGCTAATTCCAAATTATCGTTTTCGTTATTTTTATCGTTTCTCGTTTTGTCGTGGCGAGCACTTTGTGCAGGAGCCTAATCATATAATTTGTCAAGTCCGAACGGGCTAATTTGTCGGTAAACAATCTATTATCGTCTGGGACTGATAGTGGCGAAGAAGGTAGTCCACGTGGGAGATACAGGGGTCCATCAGCAAGGAGTTTGGAGAGCGAAACACTGGTGTAAGTCTGCGCAGCGTCAGTTAGCTCATAATCTAGTAAGAAGAAGCATCGGTGAGTACCTCTTGTAATCATACCCGTGCCTGTACCTAATTCTGCATGCTATCAGTCTCTCGCTCAAATACAGTCCACTAATTATCGAAGGGTGCTTCGGCTAATAACTGAAGCACGTGATCTGGATAACTATCCGAATCATAAACACATAATATTATGATAGTTTCATAAAAGGCAATATAATATGTGTGGTTTATTAATTTCAGATGAAAATAATGTTAAATTATGCACATATTTAATATATGTATTTTAAATTAAAAAAGTGACTGTGCAACTACAAATTTAAATGTTTTATCTGTATACAAACTCAAGTCTTTTGATAAAATTAAAATGCTGTCAGTGAACGGCCCTGGCGCGCCTTTATGTACCGGCGAGTATAGGCATTTTACAGACAGGGCCGAGTCGGAATACGGCTTATTTGTGCTGCAAAGCCGGCGGCTACAAAGTCGTTGGTCACGCCGGCGGCATAGTGTGTAGCAGTCATTACGGTAGGGAAAATCGAAACTGTTATTTTGGCAACACTAACAAAATGGACGCATAAAGGCGGTTGACAATTTAAATATGATTATGAATATTTGATAATTTAATAAGACAATGTTTTATTATAATACTTACCTACACATGAAATGTGATCCCATCCTTTTTATTTTTAACGACCAGCGGCACGTATGCGGTTTCTGGTTTGTTATGTATTCTGAGTCGTAAGTGTTCATTGAGTTAATTATAATGCTTCGAATATATTTATTTGAATTAGAACAATTATAAATTTAAATAATTTAGTGTGTGTCAAGAAATATTACAAAATGTAAAACGCATTTGATACTGTATGGAACACAACAAAATAAAACAACAAGTCCAATGCGTTTTTAGGTTATTATGTAACGTCGTAACAATTATAAAATGTTTCATTTTTTTACCATAAAATTGACTACTTTTTATGTTACATTACAACATTATGCTCTTTAATTTGTTTCTGGGGTCGATGTACGTTTATGTGAAGTTTAGCGGGGACTATAAACTAATCTTCACGCCCATCAATAACACTACTAGTGTTGCACTACTAGTGTTGCACTAGTAGTGTTGTTGATACTAGAATTACACAAGCTGCGCTTAGTACATACCTTTTGTACTGTCATCGCTTTCTGCATCTTCTTCGGATTCCTGGAAATAAATGATAGGCATTCAATGAATTTACTTTTGTCCGAGACTTCGTCTGGGTAGAATTCAGAATTTTACTGGTTCCAGAGAAAAATAAAAAATGTATGCAAAATTTCATCCAACTGTTTTCTAAAATATAATATTACTAAAATTTACCAAGATTTCCTTCTTTGTACTGTACATGCTAGTTTCTGGGTTCCTAGTTGATTTCCTAGTTAGATATAAAACCTTTATATCTAACTAGGAAATCTCCCTCGCTTCGCTTCGGGAAAAATAGTAAAAAAAAAATATAATACAGTGGACCCCCGGTAATCCGACAAACATTTTGCAGGGCAGTGTCGGACTATCGAATTTGTCGGATTATAGAGTACTGAGACAAATTACAGATTCAATGATAAGATTCTATATGTTATAATATAATATGTACTCTGAAGTACAAATCATACTTCATACATCAATCATATAAGCAATCACAATCAAAACAATACCCTACGCGTGGTGGTGCGTACAACTTTGTTCAATCATGCATTAGCGAAAATTGTCAAAAAAATATTCAATAATAAATAATAGACCATGTCGGATTACAGGGGGTGCCGGATTAGACAGGGACCGGATTACCGGGGGTCCACTGTATAGCCTATGTCACCCGGGGATAGCGTATTTTCCCATCAGTGAAAGAATTTTTCAAATCGGTTCGGTAGTTTCGGAGCCTATTCAATGCAAACAAACAATCAAATCTTTCCTCTTTATAATATTATATCTAATAAGGAATATTATGGCAAGTAAATTTTGTAGAAGTCAGTAGATGATAAGTAAAACTGGAATTGATGCTAAATATCTAATTATCCATTTGATGTAACTAAAAATCAAGTAATATTATCTTCTATATAGGTAACCAACATACTACATTACAATCTTTCTAGAATGGTAGTTATTACTTTAGTAGCAATTGCATAAACAAAAGCAAAAAAGTGTGTGTAAAAAAGGGGTTTCAATTGCAATAATTCAAGGCACCACATTTATAAGTTTTATAATTACCAGTTTTTATAATAAATATTTTTATCTCTTTAGAGTTTAATACCTATAAATATATTGTCTCACTTAAAAATATAAAACATTTTATAAAACCCGTCACTTCATACCTGCATCACTAAAAGACATTTTCAGGGCAAGGTCAGCATGTTCCAAATATTTAAGTAAGTTGTACTTGTCATATTAAATTAATACTAGTAGCTACTCCTTAAGATACCATAAAAAGGTACTTCACGCATTTCTTGAATGTCTGTGTCCTCTACCCTTAGGTTGTCTGGTAGAAATCGCTATTACAGCGATAAGACCGCCTATTGTGTCTAATAATACTAAAATTGTAATATTTTATGTTCTTCTAGTGTGCACAATAAAGAATATTGTATTGTACTTCATAACCTAATTTACACTTCTAAACATATACAAGATTTCCATCTTTATGGTACTAGAATATTTGGTAACAGCTAAATATTCTATTTATCCCTAGTCTGCTGTGAAATTAGTAGATAAAGTAATAACAACTAACTCTATTATATATTTTACGTTATTTTTTAACAGTTGCTAAGTAAGTTGTTTTTTTTTAATTTACTGAGTATTACGGATAGATATTAATGTCTGTAAGTACATCAAGGCAAATCAAAAAGCACTATCCCTTTAACACATGAAAATCTATTAATTGAAGAGGAAAACAACAATAAAATAAATTGCTTTATTAGAAATGCCATAGATCAAATAGATCTTTATAGAAGTTTGTCGAATCTTAGTCCTTGCAGGATGTGGTTATCAATTCGTCACATATAGGATAGATTTCATCTATGCTGTATATTATGATGCATTGACATTCAGTGGTATGATGACTGTGTATAAATGACATTTTTGTCAGAATAAATAAGACAAAACTATGGAACAAAAACCAAGGACCCATATGCCTGATTAAAATTGAAGCAACCATACATAATCAAGAACTATAATCACTGATTGAAGCTGGTCAAATGCACAACTGCATTTGAGCACTAATGAGAATGATGACACTATTGAGTATACATTACAGATAACATACTCAATATTTATAAAATAGGTTTACTTTGTTTGAATAGTCACCACATATGTATAGAGATGCATTAATAAAACAATAACAATATGATTGAGTCATTGACATTGACCATAACATAAACCTTGCAGACATAAAGTATAGGAAACTATAAAATTTTCTTAGAAGCAATTAAGTTGAACATATTGCCTTCACAGGCAAGACATCTGGATATTACACCCAATAAAATAGATCAATGGCTAACAAGAAATCAATACTTATTACTAGACATCGGATTATATGCATTTGCATGTTTGCATATGCAAATTTATGCATAAAACGCAATTTTAGCGACATTGCATATTTTAGTACTTTTTCACTGATAGTGCTTATTCAGTGTTAAATATAAGAACCCGGGTCTTGAAGATATAAAGAAAATTAACGTATTATTTATTAACGGCACCGGCACGGCGGGACTATGCTTGAGGAGGTTTCTGTAATTACATCGAATTTCAAGTTTTGTCCAGTCAAATTTTAAGTTTTGCCCAGTAACATCAGTTGATGTAAAGAGGTATTTTTCAGCCTAAAAATTAATAGTGACAAAACATTATAAATTTGCTGTAGAAAAAGAAAAATGTATTCATAATATATTTTTTTCATTTTTTTATTTTTTAAATAAATACAAAATGTAAATTCTGATAATGTTAGAAAATTAGTATTTGGATTGTGCATATTTCGTCCTTTTTTAGTGTTTGCGAGTATATTTTGCCAGTTTGATAGTACATATACCTAATTTGATGTCTACTTACCTATGTACATACTTTACTTATTTTATTGTTTCAATTTACTTGTAAACCCTACATAGATAACATATAGCCTAGCAAAGCCCAAGAAACATGTACTCCCGGCAGAAATTAATCAATCAATCAATCAATGCTTTATTTGCAGGATAACGTTACATGCATACAATATTACATAGGTGTTATATCATATCTAAGATACATATAGTTTCTGAGACCTCCTACCCTAGCCTATTAGGCGTGCAAATTTAATTCGGTAGCATGCATTATTAGACAGAAATTCATTAAATAAGCATTAAATATTAATTATAAAATATAAATCAATAACAATAAATACTAAAGATTAAAATAAAAATAAAAATAAAGTTAAGTTAAAATAATAATAAAGAGCAATTAAATTGTCAGATTAAATTAAATTGTATTTAAATTGTCAAATTGATCTAATTATGATTTATCTACGTCATTAGTTTTATGTTTAGTTTTATGTCATGTCAGTAAGAAATTCATTAATGTTATAATAGCATTTTTTTATTAAATATCCATTTACATTTTTTTTAAATATGTTAGCATCTTCGATGTTGCGTATTGCCTTTGTAAGTTTAATGCCAAAAAAATGTTCATTCTCAATTTATGGGTGATTGTGATGTCTTATTTGTATTTTACTTAAAAAACAGATAATGCTCGGCCACAATCTAACACAATTGTAAATGGAAGTGCCTCAACTTATTAAGTATAACTGCAAAACTACTTACATCTGTTTTAGAATCTTGATCAACTTCTTCAACAAGGCCCATAATGCCTTTCCAAATTGAAGAACTAAGTTCCACATCAACTCCAGGAACTATTGTGACATTGCCCTCTCCCTCTGCCCCACTAGACACCAAATCCTGCTTGGAGCTCAAGTAATATGTTGTTTTCATAAACTGATTGTTTTCACCCTCCTCATCACTCTCATCATTTTCATCATGAATCCGAGTTATGTTGCCATAATCAGTACCATCTCGCAAATATTCATCTTCTTCAATATCATCACTGGATGATGATTCAATGTTAATAAACCTGTAAATTGAATTGAACAAAATGCATTCTTTTGGGTGATATGCAATCACTTAAGTCAATTATGTAAGATACATCCAAATTAATTAGATAGTGTAACATCAAAAAAATGAAACATCATTTAAATAAGGTCTATCAAGGTCTATTTGTTAAGTTATCCTGTTATTTACTTGAGATTCTAGTTTACTATTAGCTATTGTTTACAATGATTCCTAAGAGACCACATTCCTTCCAATAAAAGAATCAAATGTTTAAATCGTTGCTTAGGTCTTAGGAAATGACATTTAACTCTTAATTATTTGAACCTCTTAGACAAAATAATAGGTCTTAAAAGGAAAAGAACCAAAATAAAAAAGGAATGATGCAATAAAAAGTGTAGGATGTGGTCCAATGATTGTAAAAAGAGAAATCTAGTTAAAAATGGAGGAGACTTTTATCTAAACAGAATTCAGAATTATATCTTTATAATTATGTTAATAGGACCTTTATTATTACTTTTAATGGAGCTATAAATTATTAAACCAATTCATCAAACAAATACTTGGTTTAATTTAAATGTCATTCCATGCCTGAGAGCTCAAAACTTATTGTGCTACACAGTCCATTGTATTTATTAATATTCCCAACAGCATCAAATAATAATTTTTGTTAGTACTGTATAAATGATAACCTAATGTATAATGCTTAAAGTTTAACAACTATGTCAGAAAGTAAAATAAATGCCAGCAAACGTAAGTGGTATTTGCAAAACTTTGGGTGCTATTATTTTTGCCATAGCCCATTAAATAAGTAGCACACATTACACAAAAACGGGCCATTGGATGAAAAGTAATCACCATCATCTTTAGTCATCAGCAGGAAACAGATTTTTCAATTACCTATTTATACCAATAGCTTCATTTTACCTCACTACAAACTAGTCAGAACTACAGGTTATGGGGCTAGCAGCACAAAAAACTTAAGTCTGAATTGTACCTGTAGTAAATTGTTTTAGAATAGTCTTATGTGGTAAATAATTTTGCCAGTATTTTTCATAGAAAAGTATATTTAAATTCATGTATGTTTAAAAAAAATATTGAATAGTAATCACATTTCTTTTCTACCTTTAATAATGATTTATCCTTAAATTATTTTCAGTTTGTGTATTATTATGTAATTTAAAATTACGATAAAAAACAGATTATTCACTAAATAAGACATGTCTTAATAAAATAAAATACCTACACCTAAAGTAAAAAAAATGTATTATAGTTTGACACATACCCTTCTGTAGTAAGCATGCTGAGCATAGAGCTAAAGTCATCCTTATCTTTCTTCAGTTTACGCTCCTTGGCATAACTCTGTTCAATAGTATACCCTTGATTTGGGTTCCTCAATATCTCAACTCGAAGAATACCTTCTCTTGGCCAAGTGTCCTTTACATGATTCAAACATGTTGTTGGCGTTCTTGAGAATGCTATGTGTATATATGCCAGCACAAAGAAGGCTACAAGAGCCTTCAACAATACAAGGAACTCAAAGAACCTCCTTACTGGCCTCGGAAATGTTCTTGCATATGCAATGGCAAACTTAAAAAACAAGGCATGGAACAACCTCTCTCTCACATTGAAAAGTGGGTTTTGATTTGTATTCCTAGTACGATTCATTCCTTGATTTATAACCGGGACACCTGGTAGCACATTATTTTCAGGATTTACTCCTGGAGGCAAATTATTCATCAATCGAGGTCCACCCGCATTACTCATTTCTGAAGTTTAAGTTCGTTAGTAATTGCGAAACGTTCACTTTCTCTGTACCTAATGCGATTATTATTCTATCAACACATCCATATCGTAAGGATGAGATCTGGAATAGAAATTCACATAATAATTTAATAATACGGTAAAGTCTATTATAAGACGACTTCGATATTCGTTAAGGCATTAGCATGGCATAAACCCAATTAGTCCAAGATTAACGGCGATGAACGTAATATATTATGTTACTGTTTCGCATTCGTTAGAGGTGCGACATTGACCTCAGTGTTATGCTGTGTTCATAGGGGCACGTAAATCTATTTAATGTAAAACAATAACAGATGGCCGTGCTCCTAGTGCGAAAAAAATAGACTCTGTAAGCGAAGTGAAGCAATCCAACAAAAGTAAAAGTAATCAACAAGCCAAGATAGGTACCCAAATGTCAAAAATCACTTTCACAACACAATTATATAAGAAACCAGAAAATAGCTTCGTAGCAATTTTTCAACAGTATTAACATACAATCGCTTACGAATTCACTCCAACTTATTAAAAACCCAATAAATAAAACATGTCACTGTTTATTCCATGGAATAAAATCAGAGAACTGTCAAATTATAAACGTCATTCAATTCGCAATGAATACAGGTTCCCAAGTTGTCATGTTGTCTTTGACGCGTTCAATTTAAAATCTGTAGATATACCTATAATAACTAATAAATAATATTATGTTAATATTATAATAACACTGTTGCCAATAAAATCATTGTTCAAATGTTTCAAAGAATTTGAAGATTTTTATTCAACTTCACTATCCGCTAAACTTCAAAATCATAAAAAATTGCCACCTCGGTCGTCTACTGTATGTTTCTCGAATTCAAATTAAGATGGCGCTGTTTTTTGATAGTATTGAATACTGTGCTGACTGCTGGTGTTCTCTCCTCTCCAGCCATCTCTTGCATTAATATTTATCTGTGTAACTATAGTTAACCTCAATCATAAAATTTTAATAATAGTAAGCAATTAAATAAACAATTTAAAGTGAATCAAAAAACTGACAAAACCTCTTGAGTTTTATTATATTAGTCTCAGATCAAATAGATTTCAACTTTCCCTCCAATAGACCACCTGTACTTTATTGGCTTATGACGGTCAAAAGTACCTGAGCAAATACTCATTACTCGTCGGGAATATTGGGTGTTTTGTCTTTCTCTTTACTATGATAATATAATAGGTGTTATCCATAACTATAATACAGTTTGGTGGTATGTGATCTGATCGTGATAATCATGAATCTTTGACTTTTTGAGTAACCCTTAACATTAATACTTAATACACTCTCCACAAATTCGGATTCACTGCACGCATGAACTAGGATCTAGAAACGAAGGAAATAGGTATACTTACAATAGCTTCACAGTATATTTACAGTAATGTAGTTTTTATACGGTATAATATAAGCGCGTATAAACAAAATTGTGATATTCATAATCACCAAACAAGAAGAATGCAATTAGTAACGTCATCTTATGCCCCGTTTACATGCGCGCGCGAGCCACGATACTTTCCGCGAGACCCACGCGAGCCCGAGTGTGTAAACAGGTAGCTCGCGCGCGCGTGTCGGGGCTCGCAGGGCTCGCGTCGGGAGCGGTTTTTTGGGCGCGTGCCAAAGGGTCTCGTGCGACGGCAACTAGCGCCATACGTACGTGTTCTATTGGATTCTTATTTTTTGAAATCGTATTAACTTTTAGGCAAAATTATATGAAATAATAAAATATGGTACTGAATGATAATAATAATGAACCTTAAACCACTAAAAATAAGACTTCGTATATTGAAACTAATATTATAAAGAAGAAAATATTGATGTTTTCAAAATTAGGATGCTCTTTTATTTTAAAAATAAGAATCTGTACGCAAACCGAACAGACACTGAAAAAAAGAACAGAAATTAAAACTCATCATTCTAATTTCTGCCCCATTTTAGTTAAAAAAAATATTTTGTTGCTTATTGCACTAAAAAAAAGGTACAGAAATCTACCCGTAGTACAATCTACATTGAGTATTTTGCCTATAAATCATGGTAGTTAGGTTTCATTGACTGGATGACGATGTATTACGTCAACGTGTTCCATCCTTGAACGTTCGAACGCATCTGAACGCTGCGCGCGTCTAAACACAAGATAGCGCTCGCGCGCGTAGGGGGCGTGGCTTACGGACGAGCCAGGAGATGGTCCGCGAACCGCGCGTGTAAATGAGCGGTTACCGTTTATGTAAAATACAGCGATCTATAATGGGGCTTTGTGTACGATTCTATAATAAAATCCCGAAGTTAATACGTGACTTGCTAGTGGAATTAAGAAACATGTAAAATCTCAACTCTTAGGCAAAGGTAGATACTATATTGTACATATCTACTATAGTGTAGATGAGTACTTAATAAATGACAAAGACTCATGTCCTCTGCCACCAGTTCCGTTCTAGTTAGTGATATTTTTTTTGTAATAATAAAATAACTGTGTATTTTTATTTTTAAAAGATGTGCTGAGGAGTTTCTTTAAGCTTTTCTTCTCCTCCATGACAAAGCACCTTTCCTAAAAGCCAAAAATGAAGTGCATAAGTGTCAAATGAAGTGCATCAGTGATACCTATATCAACAAATTATTTTGAATTTTGAACTAAGTATTAATAAATTATCACCTATTTTAATACATACAACATCATTGTTTTCCACCAATGTGTTTCGTCTGCAAAATTACAGTTTTCTTGTTATCTCCTAATGAATCCATTGTCTTTCATGTGGCGGAGAAAAGTACCTCCAAGCTTGGTGATAAGGTCTTTCAGTAAGGGCTAATTTATTCTGATAAAAAAAACTAGTGTATCTATATACTTATGTAGGTACACACTAGGGCTTCCATCGAATATTCGAATATTCGAATAATTCGAATAATAAATTGGCTCGAATATTCGAATATTGCAGTTCTTGTATTCGATCGATGTATTCGATATCAATTTCTCAAACACCTAACTCAACACAAAATTCGGATTCCAATGTGCACAAAATAGTCGAAATACAATTTTCAAGCTAGCGCCGTGGCGCGTGACCTTCAGAATGTCGTTTTGGGTGGTGAGAGTGCGCAATTCTTTAAAATATGGAAGGGTTCGGACTTCGGGAATATCCGGGAAACCTGGTGACAAGGAGCTATACTGATGATGAAGGGCTATTTAACAGAACTCTTGAGGGAATAGTCCCATGAAGTTAAAACTTGGCATATCTGTATAGTTCCGCTGGTGTTGTTATAATATGCTGACACTGCTGGACATAGGACTCCCCTAACTTGCACCACTCTAACCGGTCCTGAGCCTTCTGAATCTAGCGGATGCCCGCTGTCTTCTTCAGGTCGTCGGTCCACCTGGTCGTGGGGCGTCCTATGCTCCTTTTTCCGAGACGTGGGCGCTATTCGAGGATCTTTCTTCCCCAACGGTTATCGGTCCTTCTCACTATGTGGCCAGCCCATTGCCACTTCAGCCGGCTAATTCTTTAAGTTATGTAGGTGACCCTTTTTCGTCTACGGATCTCCTCATTTCTGATGCGATCACGTAGAGAAATACCGAACGTAGCCCTCTCCATAGCCCACTGCGCTACTCTGAGCTTGTGGATTAGGCCAATAGTAAAGCACCACGTCGCGGATCCGTATGTCATCACTGGCAACACACACTGCTCGAACCTTCAACTTCAGGCACTGAAATAGTATTTTGGACGACAAGATATGACGCAGTTGAAAGTTTTCGGATCCCTGGATTTGGGTTGGTGTTGGGCGAAGCGTAAATTTCTTCAGGCGTGACCGTTCCAGCTTCAGGTCGATATTTAATGTGCCTCTTACAAGTCGGTGATCGCTTCCGGTTTTAAATCTGCTGATCACAGAGACATCATTAAATATGTGCCGTTTGTCTGCCAGAATGAAGTTTATCTCGCTTTTCGTGGAACCATCAGAACTTATCCAAGTCCACCTGCGTTGAGGCTTAAGGAGTTCATCATGAAGAGACCTTCCTTCTCCAAAACTTAGGCGTCGATTGATATAACTTTGTTGTGGTGTGTAGATCTGTAGTTGATTGATATTATGTGTGTTTTTTGATAATTTTAGATATTTTATTTGATTTAAATCCTGAAATTTCCTTAATTTTCATTTAACACGAACAAAATCAAAATATTGTACTTGCAAACCACTCCTAAGTTTAATAAAGACGTGATTATTAAAGTTTTTTATATTCGAATAATATTCGAATATTCGAATAGTTCCCAAAAAAAAATCGAATATTCGAATATCAATTTTATCGAATATTTGGAAGCCCTAGTACACACGTAAGAAACATAACTTACCTCTTACTTATAAGTACCTCTCGCTCGCACTCACGACTCGGCGCGCGCTAGCAATCCAAAACAACTCCAGCAAATACTGAGCGCCTAGAATCACGCACCTTCATCATGTCGCTTTTTGGCTGTCACATCGTAAAAATTTTACTCTCATATTTTTTCCAAACGTCCCATAAGAAGTAGATATAACTTCAAAAGAGGAAACTTAACTTAGCTATTTAAAGGGGGAACGCTGCCAGTATCTTAGGAAACTTGCCTAAAGGGACTTCAAAAATTACATCGTTAACAAAGCTCAATTTTCATAATTAGACGTGATGTCGTCACACTCCTTTATCCAGGTCTTGCCTTACATCTGCCATAGTATTACGCACGGAGGGCTTCGATCAATAATATTTTTTTTTTTTTTTTTCGAATGATAGTTTGCTGTTGGCCCTAATGGCCTTTACAGCTTCACGCGGACTGGGGGCGGGTCCGAGAGGACCCGGCCGATTTGGGAATTTCTTTTCACTGTGTAGGTAGGTGGGTACGTTGAATTAATAAAATTTTTAGTCTACCAATGAAAATCCATCTAAAAATTTCGTTTCGCCACTTATTTTATTTGGTGTTTAAATTGTTAATTTTAAACATTCTTTCAAAACAATTTTTCGAGTATCAAAACCAAATTCCCAAAGCAAAGCGGACACGGGACACCTACTTACCTAAGAAGCCATAATAAATAATACTTATTGATTGTAAAGTTTTAATATATTCAGGCAGCTAACTTATCGGAGGAATGCTATGTTTATAGTTATACATTAATGATTTGCACGCTCAGTTACTAAGGAAGATGCAATGCCCAGTAGCAGGTTTATATACTTAGTATAATTTGGGTCTTCTAAAAGAAATGATCAGGTTTTTCTTAAAATCAGTAGCACTAATTTTACGGAACGTTTGCTGCACAAAACACTCTTAGCCTCGCGAGTCTTTTAATTTGGAAGACCGTTCAACGTGCATCGCATACAAAAGACAGCATGGAAATATAACAAAGACTCCATCATGGTAATTCTGATTGACGTCTAAATTGTGCACGATGACTCTGAAAAGATTTTTTTGTACTGGGACGTCACCTATTCATTCTATTATTAAACAAGACTTAATGATGGAATATAAAAAACCTTTTCAAATGCTGCTCCGAATGATTTAAGGTCGTACCTGCTCAGTTCGTGTTGCATAAAGTAAAGGACTGGATTACTATTCCTATTATTTAATAGAAATCGACCTTTGTAAGTATTAAGTAATTCTACTATGTTTGATACGTAGAGAAGATTTTAGGGTCGTTAAAGAAAAATTACAAAAAAATAATTTCGAATAGGTACCTACATGGAGCAGTGATAGCCTAGCTGTTAGAACGTTGATCTCCCGAACGCGGGGGCACGAATTCAAATCCTGGCACGCACCCCTAATTTTCAGACATTATGTGCGTATTACAAGTTAATTATCACTTGCTTCGGTGAAGGAAAACATTGTGAGGAAACCTGCATACCGGAGAGTTCTCCATAAAGTTCTCAAAGGTTTGTGAAGTCTATCAATCCACACTTGGCCAGCGTGGTAGACTATGCCTGTACCCCTCACATTGTGACCAAGCCTAGCAGCAGTGGGACAATTATTGGTTGTTGCTTTGCTTTTGCTTACATGTTACTTATGCTCATCGAGCACATACCCTCGATGCTTATGCTAATGCGTATTCCTGCCTTAGATAAATAGTTATAGAATTAGGTAGGTAGGTACCTGTAGGCTTAATAATAAATTCAACTAACGAAAATCTAATGCTAAATCAACTAACTAAATATGTATGTATTACCTATAGGACCTGTAGACGAAATCTCAAGGCAAACACGCGTCAAGACCGTCAAGTATTCTATAAAAATAATTCAGTGATCTCCAGCTTTACGTTTTGGTTTTTTTGTAATAGAACACGTCGGAATCCACATTAATCGTTACGAAGAGCCGAGTTAGATAAAGGCAGCGAGATAACGAGAAGTAAACTTAAATTACCGACCGCTCACGTTATAAATATTCAAAAAGCGGTTTGTTCGGGCGAGTCTTTCGAAAAAATTGACGTCTCAATTATCGGGCTTCGAGATGCGGCGGCGCGGAGAAGGGGAAAGGGGAATGGTTTAATTTATATAAT
Organism: Thymelicus lineola; assembly: GCA_963932265.1. NCBI lineage: Eukaryota > Metazoa > Arthropoda > Insecta > Lepidoptera > Hesperiidae > Thymelicus > Thymelicus lineola. The sequence goes on along the minus strand of OZ010700.1, from coordinate 7,708,860 downwards.
TCTCACGGCTCTTATTTCCTGCTATAAAGTTTGTTGAGGTTATATGTATAATATGTGATATTATATTAGATGTTTTATATCTACAACTTTTACTGAAAAACAAGCTTAGCGTGCGTGCCCTTTGAAAATAGTTTCTTGCGTAGAGAGTTATCTCTATATTAACAGCTAGAGGACAAATATGTTTTGCAAAGCAAAAAATTTGAAATTCGTTTTTGTGGAATATCCTACCTATTGTGTTATAAATTATAATAATATAAAGATTTTTTAATGTTCTATAGCTTCCATATAGAGACACCAATCTGTTACATACATTTTATCACACCTATGTAGGTAGATGAGTAAGAAATAATATTTTTATGAGTATTCAGGAATATTTTACGGTTTTCACTGCGATATAATTATTACTGTAAGCTGTAAAGAACGAAGCCTATCTAGAGTTATAAATCATGTCGCTGTCTGACCTTTGTTTTGGGTCTACAAGAACAAGATTATTTTGTAGCCACGACAAAAAATCCATCTCGTACAAAAAGATATCACCTTTTTTACCTGTCGGTCGACACCTTATACGAGCCATAAGTAATTATACTTACATCGAATGTTTTATGCCTTTTTACATAAAACAAAAAGTTTTTAATTTTACAACAACTAAATCAAAAATTATAGACAAAATATGGATTTGCTATATATAAGCTTCAGTTTTATATTTGCTGTAAAATCAAAACATGTAAGTAGGGAGACTGAGGAGAGTTGAAACAAAAGTAAGTTGAAATAAATGAAATTTCTCGGAAACAGAAAACTTTACCAGTTTGTCAAAGTCACCCTTCCACTATCCCCCCGCACAATACCTACTCATTTACGCGCCATGATTGAATCTTACGCTGCACTTAAATATCAAATCCAAAAATACATAAATGCAATTTATCGTCATTGTTTCAATTTACCTCGTTAGGAGGAGAGTTGAAACAAAGTCGCCAACTATATTCAAATCGATTTTTATGGGTAGAAAGCAAATGTGGCGGTTTTTGTCCTGACCATTTATTAGTGAAATAAACAAGGTTTCTCATAGTATAATACACTTTACATATTATCATTGCTTATTTAAAAAGTTATGGGTCACAACGTATAAAACTGTTTCAACTCTCCTCGGTCTCCCTTACTTTTCTTTATGAAACTTTGTTTATGAGACAGGTAATATTTTATAATAATCAATCACATTTGAAACCCTAACTAATTAATTTATTCAGTAGCATTTGTTTACATTTATTACAATAACCATATATTTTTTACAATACATACCTTCAATTACACGTCGCACCCGATAAATTACCGACGTGAGTAGGTAAATTATAAAGTAAATTAAATCAAACAATATCTAGCTCTATGTAACGCAGCTCCACACGCTCGAAAATATATAAATAAGAAATGGCAAAAGATCACCATGCTTTTGGACTGCTCTACAAAATCTGTATATGAATTAAAATAATTACTTACTATGCTTGTGTGTGTAGTACTTTGTACATCTTCATCCATCAGCCCTTGGAAGTCCAGTGCTGGATATAGACCTCCCCTAACTTGCGCCACTCTGACCGGTCCTGAGCCTTCATTTATTATACACGAGTAACCGCCCTAGCTTTGCTTCGGTTTCCTTATTCTTTTACACCTTGGGTTACATTATTGGAGTTTTATTAAGGACCCCTAATTTTTTTGAAAATATAATATAGCCTATGTCACCCGGCGATATTGTAGCTTCCCAACAGTGAAAGAATTTTTCAAATCGGTTCAGTAGTTTCGGAGCCTATTCAATGCAAACAATCAAATTTTTCCTCTTTATAATATTACTAGGAAATCGTCCTCGCTTCGCTTCGGGAGAAATAGTAAAAAAATATATTATAATATAGCCTATGTCACCCGGGGATAGTGTAGCTTCCCAACAGTGAAAGAATTTTTCAAATCGGTTCGGTAGTTTCGGAGCCTATTCAATGCAAACAATCAAATCTTTCCTCTTTATAATATTAGTATAGATTACATTTGCCTTGTACATGTTACCATTTTAATAATATAGAAAGAGCAACAGTGAAGTTCGCCTAAGCGACCAAAACTTTATAATATTATAATGTAGAATGCAAATAGATAGTTAAAGGTCACATGGTTTTTGCTACACCCCGTTCACAGCGTGACGGCGCGGCGGTCTTTTCGCAGAATCTGACTCCAACTTCCAAACAGGGTTCTTCGCCGAAATAATCTATAATTCTGTAGTTTTAGGGTTCCCGAGTTAAATTAGATCTTTTAGTTATAATCCGTTCCTTTGTTCGTGTGCGGCTTAGTTCAGAGACCCTTAGTACTAGAAAACTTTTATTTGGCGTGAGTTTATGTACTTTATTTTATATGTAGTAGTATAAAATTATTATACAAAATAATATAAAATGTTATTTATTTATTTAAGGCCTTAATGTACACAGGTATTAAATTATGACAGTAATTATGAGAGTTAGTACAAAGGCGAGCTTATCTCTAAGAGAGATCTCTTCCAGCCAACCCATTTGATTTGCAGAATGTATATTAGGTACTTTTGGAAGACGGATTACATAGGCGAGCTTCCAAGCCTCAGAAAATACATTATTTGTAAGAGAGAAGTTGAAAATATGTGTTATAATTGAGATTATATTACTAAGAATGAGAAGAAGCATATCACAGCTAAGGTGGTATAAATAGAAGTAATGGTTTTCACCATTTCTTTTTCCATAACGACTTTAAATTCGAAAGGTGTATAAATATATTATAAATATTCCTTAATATAAATATTATTAATATTTATTAATAAAATAAAATAAAAACAAAAATAAAATTCCTTTTGATAGACATAAAAACTTAACAACTCCCAGTGGCCTTACTGGAAATAGAAGTAATGGTTTTCACCATTTCTTTTTCCATAACGACTTTAAATTGGAAAGGTGTATAAATATATTATAAATGTTCCTTAATATAAATATTATTAATATTTATTAATGAAATAAAATAAAAACAAAAATAAAATTCCTTTTGATAGACATAACAACTTATTTAAAGTTGAACCATGACAAAGCGATATGGCCAAAGTTCCTTATTGGTTCACCGAACAGATGTTATCACTTCAGCGCCAAATCGAAAAGGCAATATTTTTTTCTCCTCGATCTTACATCACTGTCATGTGATTTATGTTAATTATTGGCGTCGGGTTTTATTGGTATGTTCTGGTCGTGTTCTGGTATAACTTGTCAGATATTATTTTTTTATTATTCATATTTGACTATGGACGTAAAGGTAATAATGTCCCAATGATCTTAAAGATTAAATTGGCCATACACCAGTAAAAAAATAATATGGGCTTTAGGGTATGTCTATTTATCTACCAAAATAATGGATAATTAATTATGTAATTTGTAATAACAATTATAAAGTCTGCGCGGAATTTGCTAAGTACTTCATCCATTAGGTACATCACAAAATTAACGGTTAATACAAATACAATGTGTTTTTTTTAACCTTGATCAAACGGAATGTGCGGATGCAAGACAAAAAACTATCGACAAAACCAAGTTTTTTTTTTTTTAAGTAAGCGGTCTCGAAAATAAACGTACTTAATTTTTTTTTTACTGAAAATCTCGCCCTTTTATTCTTTTTTTTATTTCTTTGATTGTAAACTGAGCATTTTCTTCAAAGTAGTCTCATTTGAAAGCTAGAAAGTTTACCTAACTTAGCACATAAATAACATAGCAATATCGATGAGGAGTCTTAAAATAAAAATTAAAGTATTTGAAATTATCCAAAAAAAAACTTGTTTTTTTAAATGTTTCATCTTTAACTTTTAAACGGGGTCGTTAACATATTTATTTTTGTATGTTTTCTTAAACTACATAATTCAATAAACAAATCATCTAAAGTAACTATGGATCTATCTCTTATCATTGTTGTGATATTCAACGTCAAATTAGGGTCTCTTGGGCCTACATAATACATCCGCAGTCCATTAATAGCAGGTAGAAACAGATAGAGATAGATACATTAAGGCCGGAATGTATGAGTGAGAGAGCGCAACTAAGCAAGTCTCTTGGGCCTACTTAGTACAATAAACAATGAGGTACTTATTATTAAAATTTGATGCTTTCTTTCGTGTGCAAAACGTCAACTCAAATCTAAATAGACTTAACTTACAAATTAGAAATAAAACAAACATTTTAGTAATTTGAATTAGTAATCAATTTATTAAATTTTCAAAATGTCCACCATTTTCCTCAATGCATGCCGTTGCACGTAGAATCACACTGCGCGTTGTTCTTCTAATTACCTCTTGATCCTCTTTAATTTTATTCCCGGCTGCAATTATTTTTTGCAACAGCTCATCTCTACTTGCACTCGGAGTGCTATAAACTAGCTGTTTCATGTGACCCCATAAGAAAAAATCTAGTGGAGTCATGTCTGGGCTACGCGCTGGCCACGCCACTGGTCCACCCCGTCCAATCCATCTATCTGAATACTTTTCATTCAAGAAATCACGCACGATTGCACTAAAGTGAGCTGGAGCGCCATCAAGCTGGAACCACATCCTCCTTCTTGTTTCTAAATCGATATCTATCATTAGTTCTGGAAAGTCGTCTTGGAGAAATGCTAAAAATGCTGGACCCGTCAATCTTGATGGAAGAATAAACGGTCCAATCAGTTTATCTCCGATCATGCCAGCCCACACATTAATCGAAAATTGCACTTGAAAGGATGCAGGCCGAACTTCTAACGGATTTTCACCCTTTGGCATCCATTTGTGTAGATTTCGGAAATTTGTTATTCCAGTACGGTTAAAATTTGCCTCGTCTGTCCATAGAATGTGGCCACAGAAATTACGGATAAGCCGTCTTTGCCGCAATAACCACGAACAAAAAACAACTCTCATGTTGTAATCTGGCTCCAGTAAATTCTGCACCTTTCGGAAATGAAAAGGGTATAAACCTTCTTTTTTTAAAATTCTCCATACTGTAGTATGCGAAATCCCTACCTGTAGTGCAATTCGGCGAGTACTGGTTGTAGGATCTTGATACACTAAACGTAACACCTGTTCCTCCGTGTTTACATGTACACTGGAAGTACGTTCACGATGTGGGCGTCTTAGTCCATTCTCACTGAGCTCTCGATGCACCGCTATGAAAACTCTGTAGTCAATGGCAGGTCTTGTAGAAAATCTCCGACGATATTCTCGAGCGGCAGCGCGAGCATTGCCGTTACAAAACCCATACACATAATGAACATCCGCTAATTCGTGCGCAGACAATTTGTTAACTGAAGAAGACATCACGATGTAAAAAGTGAGCGTATTCAACGTGCAAGTCAGGAAACGTTACAAGATGAACTGTTTTAAAGTGTTTAAATTAAAACCAGGCAGCAATAACCAGTTACCACTACCACTTGCTTAGTTGCGCTCTCTCACTCATACATTCCGGCCTGAATGTATCTATCCCTATCTGTTTCTACCTGCTATTAATGGACTGCGGATGTATTATGTAGGCCCAAGAGACCCTAATTTGACGTTGAATATCACAACAATGATAAGAGATAGATCCATAGTTACTTTAGATGATTTGTTTATTGAATTATGTAGTTTAAGAAAACATACAAAAATAAATATGTTAACGACCCCGTTTAAAAGTTAAAGATGAAACATTTAAAAAAACAAGTTTTTTTTTGGATAATTTCAAATACTTTAATTTTTATTTTAAGACTCCTCATCGATATTGCTATGTTTTTTATGTGCTAAATTAGGTAAACTTTCTAGCTTTCAAATGAGACTACTTTGAAGAAAATGCTCAGTTTACAATCAAAGAAATAAAAAAAAGAATAAAAGGGCGAGATTTTCAGTAAAAAAAAAATTAAGTACGTTTATTTTCGAGACCGCTTACTTAAAAAAAAAAAAAACTTGGTTTTGTCGATAGTTTTTTGTCTTGCATCCGCACATTCCGTTTGATCAAGGTTAAAAAAAACACATTGTATAAATCTCTCACTTATTTTCATTTAATTATTTTAAACCATTACTAGCTGAACCGGCGAACTTCGTATCGCCTAACAATCAATGAACAAAGTGGTATTCATATTCATTTTCACATTTCTTAGTTCAAATATTTCTAGAGTTTTAATAAACATGTAGGTAGGTAAATCCATGCCAAATTTCAGCTTTCTAGCACTAAGGGTCTCGGCGCTTTGCTTCGGACAGACGGATGGACATGACGAAACTGTAAAATTTCTACTAAAACTGTAAAGTTCAAAATATTATTTTAAATATTTACCATAACTCGATAAAAAGGCGACACGAAGAGAATTCAGTCAAAGAATATATCTGTGCAGACGTGAAAATGGCTCTCATTTTGAGCAATTCATAGGTTAAATACAGTGAACGATACGTAAGTCAGTACGTAGTTCATTGGTTAAATACGAGTAAGTGGACTATTTACTTTTGGTAGTAAGCACGAACTTTACAGGAAAAATTTTCAACTAAATCATTTTTCTTGGTTTGCCCTTATTTTAAGGCGCTATTTTATTTAACAGAAATTGATTCTTATGAGTGACCCTTTCGGTTGATATTATAAAAATATAGAAAGTTTTTTTTCACATTTTATCGGTTTGATACTCGGCTCAAGCAAGTTTATTTTCAAAAATCTTTGAATGCAATTTTACATAGTTTTGAAAATAAAAGAATGTCTCCTTTCAGTAAAATTTGCTGTCATCAATATTCAGTCAGGAAAAGCCTCCAACTAAATACCATCTTTTTTTTAAACCCCGCATTTTAGATCTAGGATTTGCAAGTTCTAAAATTACTCATGCAGCTCTCATTAATATTTCCTGTTAAAGTTAACCGAATAGACGGGTCTGGTGGGTATTAGTTGACCTAAAGATCTGTTACAATATATTATTAAATATGTAATATTTCTATATTTAATATTGGGTATAGAAAGGGAACAAAGAAATAAAGAAATTTTCACTTTATAGGAAGTAACTACACCCTAAAACTGATGTTTTATTGTTTGTTAATTTGTTACACCTCATTATCCCTTGAAATGTGAGAGCGCTCTCACATTTAATGTCACTGTGCTTCATAGTCTGTTCCTATCTTTATCAAACTTATACAATGTATAGGGAAAAGAACAAGGATGGCAAATAAAAATATTTCAAGTCTATAAACCACACCCACAATGAGTATAAACCTTCGTGAATCACTCCTCTAATCGTAATAAATCTCAACCAAATTGGTGCAGTAGTCTTTGAAATTATCGCTATATTAGATACTAGCTGTGCTGTTAATTTGTGGAAAAAACTAACTACTTAAATATATGTATAATATTATATAGCCTATAGCCTTCCTCGATAAATGGACTATCAAACATAAAAATATTTTTTTAATTCGAACCAGTAGTTCCTGAGAATAGCGCGTTCAACCAAACAAACTCTTCAGCTTTATAATATTAGTATAGATTATCGCGTTCTTTTGTAGGAATCGAAACTTATCAGTAAGTATATCAATATGTGTGATAGGTATATCCTGTACCGTATATCATTAGCAAATATTAATTCCTGAGTAAATAAATATTTTGTAAGTATACCTAGGCCAAATAATAACAATAATAAAAATTATAACAATGTTCACACTTAATACATTAAAATACATTGTTATTTGAACAACTTAATGATGTTGCAAGAGATTATGTCTAGTTCTAACATTACAAAAATTACGTGACTGTTTGACATTTGCAAATATTTATGAAGCCCTGGTTTGGTAAATATTTGCCCAGTACTGTGTAAACCAACCACGAATCAAATATGCTGATTCAGATTCCAACTCTATTTCATCTGTATAAAACTCAAAATACGAAATCTGATTCGACTTTTGAAGACATCTACTGTCTTGTCCACCTGTGCTTGTGTTAACAGCTCCCGTTTTGGATTTATTCTTTGCTTTTTATGTAGTTAATCTACATTTGCTTTTATAAAATAATATCTTACTTAATCAGGTTACTGCTTAGAAGGTACATATTGTCAAAGTCAGTTCATGTATTATCTTAATTTGTAAACCTTCTTATCCTTTTTGTAATTAAAGTGAAAGTACAATAAAGTAAAATAAAGGCTTTTGAGAATTTTCTAAATTACCTCTCTGTCTGTCTAAAACAAAGATTGCCAAACCATCCACTACTTATTATCTGTTCGTAATTTTCGTATAAAACATTGTGAAATAATCATTTATACAAATAAATAAAATTGGAGTGTTTGTTTGTAATATTAAAGTACTTAACCGCTTTTTATTAAGTGTATTTGGATGTATACACGGAACATATACCAAAACAACATTTTTTACCATTTTTGTCTGTCTGTCTGTTTGTTTCGGCTAATCTCTGAAATGGCTGCACCGATTTTGACAGGACTTTCACTGGCAGATAGCTGATGTAACAAGGAGTAGCAAGGAGGCTAATTTTATTTAAAAAAATAGTTTTAGAAAATCGCGACACGTAGTTCGCCGGGTCAACTAGTACATATTACGTAAAATTTCTGGAAGGTATGTTTTTTATAAGTCTTGTAATTTAAGTAATCATTAAATAACAATAATTTTATTAGTGCATAGATGAGTGATTGATGACACTCTTCACTAATTCAAGCTAAAAGACAATCTCATTGCTAATATTTCCTACTTATTCTACCTACTGTCAGTCAAAACAGAAATCAATTCTATTTCGACTCTTGAAAGGAAAAACTGACTAAGCGACATTGAGCTTACTTTACAGGAGAGCAGTTTAAAGTTGAATTTTTAGAAAAGTTGTTGCATACGCCACGATATAGATGATAAAATAAGGATTCAAAAACAGTAAGAATAACGTCGGTAGGAGGATTACAAAAAAATATATGTTTTTTTTCTAAAAATTCCAACTTTAAACTGCTCTCCTGTAAAGTTAGCTTAATTTTGCTGAGTCAATTTTTCCTTTCAAGCGTCGATTTTTACCAACTAAAACGAAAACAAAACAGCGTCTATAGTTAGAGTCTATAGATAGATAGAGTCAGCTAGCTATCTTATAAAGTAGGTACTTTCATCGGTATGTAAGTTTGACAACAACCAGTTATGTTATGGCGTAATCTTGTTTTCGACATCGGTCTTTTTGTACAAAGACTAGTACCGAGGTAGCAATTGTAGACAACTCTGTGTTGCGAAAAGGAGATCGAAACATTTAAGTTTCATTTAGAATTAATAACGGCTTGTTTTAGTTCTCTAAAAGTTAAAGGAGCCAGTTACTGCTAAGAATATATTTTTTTGCTTAATGTTAATGCTTTACCACAATCCCACCTGATGGTAAATGAAGTTATGATCGATAATGGTGAGCGCACTAACTTAGTAAAAGCTAATTTAATCTTTAATAATATAATTAAATATAACAAGGTTCGTAAACAAATAATGAAATTAATAAAGTAAATTAATAAAGTAGCTTTCTTTCTTTCTTACTCGTCAATTCATCGGTGTTGCTCTATGTTGTTATTAATGAAAGTCTATTGGTATCATTGACTTTTTCCATTGATGACCTCCTAAAACCTAAATTTATAAAAGACATTAAAGAGACGTATGGCATGCGAATTATTAAAACTAAAATCGTATACCTTCGTCGCCAACGAGCGACAAACGCTCTGTTAAAATAAAATCAACGACTGTAACCAAATGTTGCATTTATCTGTTCATGATCCTCTCGTATCCAGCTGCGATATCTTCATTTGGCGGCCGGCAGGTGTCACGTGGTTCAGCTTAGCTATCTCACTCACACTTACAAGAAACATCCACCTGTCTCTTTCCCTTTTGTGTCCCAACTCTGTAGGAAATCTTACCGGGTTTATAAGCCGTGAGTTTTATTTTTGTTGTTTAGCCGAGGCTTTATTTATTTCTCTCGAGTTCCTGTCGGATACAAATAAATGCGTTGGGATAAAATAAATAATACTGAGATTCGAAGTTAATACTTAATTTTAACACGATTTTTTATAGTCAAATCAACAGGCCTGTAGGAGATCTAGCTAGATAGAACAGTTTTTATAATAGTTTCTATGCTTAAGACATTTTTAAGGATAGTTGTATAGGTGGACATTTAGGACTGTGATATAAGGTCGTATTATAACAGTATAAAATAACAATATGTTTCGTCTTTTATAAATTTAATATAAAAATATATAAATAGGTACATACTAATAAGTAGGTAAAGAACCTGAGACTGATATCTTTATAACAGATGCAGGAATAAACTTAAAAGTAAAACCATTAGCTCAGCGGACAGATCTTCTAATTCTACTAAACTTGTACCACCAATAATAACATTGAATATTAAAAAATTTTTCTCTACAACCTCACATTATATCGATGCATCAAAGTAATGCATCAAGTTTTAACAGAGAAATACTTTCACAGAGCAACAATCAATCACGAATCCAATCGAGCCGATCAGTCATCATGCCATCATACTTTCATGACGTCATACCATCATGCCATCATGCTCAATAGAACATGGAATGATTTCGTCTCCCGTGTCACGAGTCACGAGTGCCGCGACTCAGCTACCTGTAGACATGACAGCCACTTTCATGCTCCGATGGACTGGATTTCTGTACATAAACGCTAACACACTCATACCTTGCAGTAGGTTATTTAGCTGTGTCGCTGGTGGCATGGACGACACATAATAAAATAATAATAATAAAATCGTTTATTTCTACCACAAATACAATCAGTGTTACTATATAGATACTTACTAAACTAAGTTATAATACTATAGTATTTGTGGAAGCTGGTCCCTATATTAGGTTTAAAAACCTGTGTCACAGGAAACCAGGCCCACCGCTACAATAGCCTTATAAATCATCCAACATGTATATATTTTGACATGTAACATGGAATATATTGTAACGAGGTGAAAACGAAGGGACTTAAATAACTTAGAATTAAACAAACATAGCGAAAAAAAAAGTACAAATTTTACATTTATATATGCTGATGTGTGTGTTTGCGTGTGTGTGTCTGTCTCTGTGTGTGTGTGTGTGTACATACAACACATCTTACACATCACAATAACACCCATGACCCGAGTACAAATATTTATCTGTCACATAAATAACTGCCCCGGCCGGGAATCGAACCCGGGACCAGCTTCGCAGGCAGGGTCGCTAGCAACTAGGCTACAGGGTATAAATTATACCTATAATTATGTTTCTTTATTAGACAGTTCTGTTGCCCCTACAGCTTGAGGAGTATCAGCTCACGTTGCGAACGTCCTAAAGATACCTCCTGTGTGGTTCGAACCTCGGCTGATATACATGTGAGTAATTTATTCTAAGGACAAGTTTAAAGGATAAAATATAAAATATAATAACAATACATACCCAAATAAATATCAATCACATGTACTTAAGTTTGACAAATCGAATCTTTAGAGCAATTTAAGAATTTTATGTTTTTTATGTGTATGTATTTGTGTATGTATAATGTACTTAATATCGTATTTGTACGTACGAGTTATCATTATGTCATAAAATATTAGTTTTTAATCATAGCTAATTCATCACACTTGTCTTATCATAGTAAAGACTTCAACGCGCTGGATACGAGTCGACGATGTGATTCATAAATTATTGTGTTTTTAAACTGAACTAAAATTAAAACATCATTTCGATTTAATTAAATACTGAAACCAATTATTATTTCTTTAAAATGATCGATATGTCATGATCGAATATTGTATGAAAATAATAACTAAGACAATATTTATCTAGCCTATAAGTAAAAGTTAGGTATCTCTTTTTAAATGTATATGCAAATACACACATAACTAAAAATACATTAAGTATTAAGTACTTAGGTCTCCATATTTAAAATTACGGTTTTGTTATTCATTTAAAATAGCATTATTAAGTAACAGGTAACACTAACAATATAAAGTAAAGGTGAAGTTTTACTTATGTGTGTACATGGAAGTAACTATTAAAATGTTGTAAAGAAAAAATTAAACAGGTGCATTCTTAATTTTAAGAAATAAAAAATTAACTTATAACTATGTATTTCATGTAGATAACAACACTGGAGTCATACCACATTGCTCACAATCGTATCTATAGTTATATTTATAAACCCACGGACAGCTTATACACGCGGTTTTATCGCCTTTAACCAATTTCATTAAGGTGAATGTAATTTGAAGCAATAAAATTCATATGGCCAGGCTACCCTTCCATGTTAAAAGAGCACTCTTATTGGAAAAGAAATTAAGATACGCGCAGGTGTGCTACCAAACCGTTTGAGGTCTAAATTAAATTTAGAATTTAACAACTATAACTAATAGTTTGGTTTTATTATGAATGTTATACCCAATATGGTATGGTGTAAAGGACAAATATATTCTTTACTAACTATATTAATTAATAAAAAAACTAAAAAAAATAAAGTATAATAAAATAAATTATAATAAAAAGAAAAACAAACCCAGTAGTTTATAATGTTGTTAAAAGTAATACTAAACAGCTACACTATATTATTAGGATTAACCATTAAAGTACTATTACTAGCGTATAGAACAGACACCCCGAACACCATGTATGTCCCAATGCATTGGCGCCACATGGCTTCAATCTTCAATGGATTCATTTTGAAAGGAGAACCGGGGCTCAATTTTGAAAATCGAACCTCCCGGGCGGGACACACATTTTGTTCGAGTTGTCTGTTCTATGACATTATACTTCAATGGGATTAACAGATAAATCTTAAGGTATACCGTAGTTGTGCTTTTACAGTAACTAATACATACATACTATCTAAAAACATAACCCCCTTTCTAGCGCAGTCGGGTAAAAAATATAATATAGGTCCACTACCACACACTGAAAGTACAGCTTTACTTGCCAACACTATGCCGATTGTATGTAATAGATTTAATTCCCTGAAATATTTAAACTTTGTCTGCTTCTTGAAATCTTCCTAACTGGCAAAACAATGAGAATTAACCTGGTAAGGGAACATACCAAAGCCACGTGACCCATTTAGGGGTGGGGAGGGGGGTCTTCAAAACACCACTATTGGTCAGTGGTCACACAGGGGAGGGGGGGTTAGGTTTTTGTCACGTAGTCAATATTTTAGCAACCATTGCGCCACACAAGTCGTCAAATATAAGCAAAATTATTATTTTTTAACTCTGTTTTTGCAAAAAAGTATTGAAATCCGTATTTATGAATTACCACGTGAAAACTAGGGGGGAGGGGGGGTCTTCTCATATGCTACGGATGGTCATGAAGGGGGGGAGGGGGGTAAAAAGTGGGAAAAAATGGGTCACGTGGTTTTGGTATGTTCCCTAATGATGATGGCTTTTGGTAAATTTTAACAAGAGTAAATTTTAACTACTCATCGTCACGCTCAATGCCTCAGCGTTCTCCAGCTCAGCTTAGTTAGTTACTAAGATACCAAAAATGTTAAAACAAATTCCAGCGATTACATCTTCGCTTGCTTCAAGGCGAGTAAACATTAGTTCATTTCACGACTCTGCCAGTTTATCAGGCAAAAGACGCAAAGATATAAAAACAATTAAATAAAATTATGCAATTTATATCCCAATTAACATTTACACTCAAGTAAATGACCAATTATGAACAACATAATTGCTACTTTAGTCTGTTAACAAGAAAAAAACAATTTGAAATCAAGTTTTTAATAGTTACATAGCTAAATAGCTTACTCATAATAGTTATCTTTTATCATAAAAAAATTGTTTACTATTCGTAAAAAAGATCTTATCAAAGTTATTTAATACAAGTTATACTATTTATGTCCAATATTGCGATTGCTGGCAAAGGGAGAGAAAATGTGAAATCGCATTAAGTATTATTTCGGACGTATTGAATCCTTCCATCGTGGTCGTGAACGTAAAAGGCTTTTGGAGGTCTTTATTTCCACCAACCAGTTCGATCTGGGCAATCCAAATATGTGCATAGCAATTTATAATTCCAACTGGCTAACTAAGATATCTACTACCTCCATGCCATCATCATCTGTGTGGTATAACGAATCACAAAAAAAGCAATTTCTATCTACTCTATAAAAACAGGTAACTACCGACATAAAAAATGCATAAGCAAAGAAATGTAACTTTATAAATTTCACATACCTTGAACTTATTTATAATTTATTATAGTGCCTCTAGATATTATATAAGAAACTGTGTAACTCGGCGCTGATATTTAAAATCATTAATACAGCCAGTACAGGCATTAAAACGCCTTAAAGAATTACATATAAGCTTCATTTATAAGTAATGTGCATAACGAGAGAATGTGAGAAAGCAAGTTAATAGTTTGGCTTGGCGCCTGCGAAAATGTCGAGCATTGAACCTGACCTGAACGGCGAATAGTGAACAGCGTTTACCGCGATGTAGGATGTTTCATGCATAGTACGTATAAATTGTAAATTGCCTGGCTTTAATGATGTTACCTTTTGCCAAAGAAATATACATACAGTGTACTTGGCCCGCAGATGTTCTGTCAGTTAGACCTCACAAAAACGTTGATAGGTATGTAAACTTATAAACAAAAAACATAAGAGGTGTCAAGGGACACCCGGATGGAACGAAGTTCCTTTCGATTTAAGTATTGTTGAATCACGCTACTAGCGTGATTCAGAAAGTTATACAGCGCCATCTCTGTACAACTTTCTGAATCAGGCTAGTAGCGCCATCTCTGTAAAACTCTCTGAATCACTTCAAAAAAAGTGTCGTCATTCGTAAGAATCAAAAAGTGTCGTATTTTTCCGTCTAGCCCCCTTTCACAACGCGCGATAAGGAACTTCGTTCCAATAATTTTGACTCCTTTGGTTCTTATCGATCCTATCAACATGGTGTAAATATCAAGATAGGTCAAATTAGTGCAAGTGACCCTAGTCTGTTATTCCTATTTCGTTGTTTTATTAGAATTGGAATCAAAAAAAATTCTAGTTAGTTACTTAGTCTTTTTTGTTATTTAAGTATTTATGTTACACATTTTCATTGAATACTTAATTAACTAATCTATACTAATATTATAAAGAGGAAAGATTTGATTGTTTGCATTGAATAGGCTCCGAAACTACTGAACCGATTTGAAAAATTCTTTCACTGTTGCGAAGCTATACAATTCCCGGGTGATAAAGGCTATATTTTTTTTTTACTATTTTTCCTGAAGCGAAGCGAGGGCAATTTCCTAGTAAGATATAAAAAAATAAGTGCCTACTTAAGAGTTAGTTTTAAAACACTTTCTGATTTAGCAGAAAATGTTATTTCTTCGTCTCATTTGTAATATCGTATCTAAAAGAAAACTTCTTTGATATAATGTCTATTAGAAAAATCAATTTCTTAAATGCGTATGTAGATATTCTTACTTTATTTTATGGCAATTGTTTTATCCAAATTGTAGGACTATAAAAAGTTATGAGACCACATAAATAACACCCACACACACGCTCACAAGACTTTATACAAGACGGTCTACGTAAATACATGTATAGCAGTTATTTATACATATATCTAATTGTAAGTTATTTCTTAGCAGTATAGGTTGGTACTGGCATTCTAACCACCGTCGATAAAATCAGCCCTAACATGTTAATCACGGACGTTGATTAACGATTCATTAAGAAAACTTGTTCTAATGTTATGTTCATTTTTTAATTGCATGATACAGTTTCTGTTCATTGTTACTTACATAGATCTGTTATCGTTATATAGATCTGTTCTTGTTAGTTCATATATTGTTAGATCAGATGTTTTATACATAGATCTGTTCGTACTTCCTATCGCTGATAAATACAAATCGGATGTTGGGTTTATTCGTTTTAAATTTCGTTTAAACATCAACCGGTTATTTATATTTAATCTCATTTACTTTCTTCTTCTTATCTTGTTGACTTTTTTCTCTAATTATGTGGCTTCATGAGCACCCTGTATAGTTAGACTTAATGGAAACTTTCATTAAATTTTCACATAGTTATTCCAGGTAGACTTAAGAGATAAGTCAATCAATCTGGACCTACAGATATATTTCAGTTTCACGTGTACAAAAATATCATCCATTATTATATCGTGCTGGGATAAATTTCTCTAATATGTACAAATCTGCACAACTTAACTACCTAAGTACGAAGCACTCAGTACTAATACGTCAGGTACGTGTTACTTTTACAACACAAAAATAATTCCGAATATTATTATTCTCGGCAACACCTCGGTATAAATTCTCGAGCCTCGCGAATTAAGACCCGATGCAGGCGTTCGATTATATATCTGCGATCAGTGCAGCGGATGCGATCGGCGGATGAAAGGGGCGTGTAACAACAAAAACGGCGAGGCGAGACTCGTCGCGTATAACAACTTCATTGGCGCTAACAAGCGGCTTGGTAGTGACGCCATGTGGCCAACCGTGGCTAGACTGTGCCGAAGATATTGGCTACAATGTGTAGTGTACCGACTTGGGTAATGACGCCATGTCACATGTGGCCATGGTTGGCTAGACTGTGCCAAACGTTGGCTACAATGTCTAGTGTCTATTTATTTGGGCAACTAGCAATTTGTAAAAGAGAAGTTATTTTCCTATCTTTCTACCTCTTCCTTCTTGATCGGCAAGGCATCGGTGATGCCATTGGTGTTAATGATGTGGCAATCTGGCGGACTGTCAGATCGTTTGTCGACTAATTATGTACATAAAAAGAATTTAAAATAAAAAAAAAAAACTCCGCCTGCTATCAAAAAAGCTACCATGATACACCTTTTTGAAATCTTTATGGTGAGCTCTTTAACTTGATACCCATATTGCGTTATTCGATTTATTTTTATTATTTGATACTTCAAACAATGACAGCTCACAGCCACCATATTTGATATTTTTCATTTCACTTATCTAAGAACACTTGGGTTATCAAGACGAATCTAACAATATCTTAATTATATAAATCCGTTTAGTGGTTTGGAAGATACGAGGTAATAAAGAATATTACATACATATATACAAACATAAATACATACATACAAGGTACGCACGAAAAGCATAACCCTTCCTGGCAGTCGGATAAAAACTAGAAATTACTATTAGAAACTCATAGGTTCCAACCATTAGCCACTTACAGAATTCAACTAGTCTTCGATAAAAGCGGGCCCCATGGTTGTCATCATATTGGTAGGCATGGTTAGGCCATGTTATAGACCTATCGCCTGCCGTTGACTTCACGGTATGTTGGTCAAAAAATGACCGTTTCTTCGGTGGCTATCCAATTTCATAACTATTTTAGAGGGTGATTGTCGTCCACATTGTCTGTAGTGTCTCCACTAGACTAACCCTTCTAAAATACATATTTAGATTACTGTAATCAAGAGATCACACCTACTAACATAAAAAAAAATTTAAAAAATATTGTTATGGGCTTTAACAAATATGTAGTTAAATACCCTCTCATTGATATTGATGCAACCTGATTTCACCAGATGCCAGCATCGAACTGACTGTGTAACGTGCTCTCCAAGGCACTATGAAGGTAATTAGATAATGTCCTCAATGGTCTGAGTGGTCACCATTTAGGTTGAACCTGCATTTCTTGACTCTATTGATCCTGTTGATTACTAGTACTTTTCGAGACGCAACGTTTAATAAAAATCTATCTTAAACTTAAGTTCATTTTATGATGAATCCCTTAAAAAGTATCAGACCTAACTATTATGCCTAAAGTTTGTATAAAATAAAGTTTGTTATACCTACTTGTATGTGGCTGAGTTATACACAAGGAACGTTCATGTGTATACGGTAAACACCATCAATTTATAAAAAGCCTGAAACGAATAATTGTGTTGACTGCGGAACGGTTACTATTTTTGAAGTCAAGTTATTGTTAATATTAGTAACTACTTACTTGTAGTAATTTACTAGTAATAATATTATAACAGAGTAAATTTTTCCTCTGAATTCTATACCGTATTACCTATTCGTAAGTTATAACGGAAATATTGAAGATTCTGAGTAACATTTCAAGTGTTTGTCCCAGCAGTCGACTGGAGACAGTGGCGAGTGTGGTGACCCTATTGTAGAACCAGTTCCGGAGACACGGACATTATCGCCGCCACATATCGAACGGACTCAAAAAACGAACATTACACAGAATTACACAGCGTCGGATAAATTCACAGTTTCCTGTAATAAACGTCCGTCCGTCCGCCCGTTGCACTTCCAATGTCGTCACAAGAGCTTTCTAGCCGATAGTAACGTTACTGTTCCAGTATCTTCATTTTCCATCGCTTTATGAAGAATCTAGCTATTACATGCTTGCTTGGCCAGGTTTCAAATTTACCTTTGGTTCTAAATATTTTTATTATTGCTACATAGAAAGGTACTTTTAGGTACTTTATAATAATATTTTTTAATAGTTTAATTAAAATTTTCCTGTTAAAAGTTCAATATAAAATGTATGAATCCTTCACCACATACAAATTTTTACTTAAGGTTAATTATACGTAGTACCCGGATGACCGAGCTTTGCTCGATTTAGTGTTGCTTAACAACGCCATCTACTGAAGTAGCTTTAGTGTTGCTACTCGCCAACAGATGTCAGTAAGAGTCTAATGTAGCAGTTTTTCATTGCCTAAAAACATGGATAAACCGACATTTTCTAAAAATGAATCCTAGCTAGATCGATCGCCCCCGACTGAAAGTCCGAAACCCCCTGCATACTAAATTTCATGAATATCGTTGGAGCTGTTTCCGAGATTCAGAAAATATACAAGAATTGCTCGTTTAAAGATATTAAGTAGATATCCACATACCTAATCGAACAAATAATTTGAAGGACATAAATACTTTAGTCTATTGTCCATATGCAATGCCATCCATATTGCATACCTATATCTTTTCACAATTAATAACTCTTACATTGTAACGCAAAAGTTTTTCGTCTCAACCAATCTCAACTGACAAAAGTTAATTGCTACCACGGCATTCATTATGTTACAAAAAGTATAATTTCTAAGAGGCACATCCGGGACACGTGTGGTTCATAGTGGGTGTAAGCTCCTGCCTCCCACACACGGGACTTGTCCCATCGGATATTACTTGCGTTGCGACTAGGGCATGCAATTATCCGCTCAATTTTAGTATCCGGATATTTCGAATAGTCCCTAATCATTATCCGGATATATTCGGATAATACGAATAATTCGAATAATACTTATAGAAGGTAAAATACAAATAATTTATGAATACAATCAATATTTTTATTATGAAACTCGTTCAAAATTTAATTCAAAACCCAATACTTTTTGTGAGATGTATCAGAACGCTGCTAAGCTTCATTCTAGAGTCGCATGTAGTCATAAACTACAACTAAACACATCACATCGAGCTAGTACCGTCTTCTTCTGAAAGCTAACACACCTCAAGGTTTTCGACCTGGGTATCAGCATCATGGCGAACCCTCAAGGAGGAATCCTCAAGGACGACCCTGTAGCCTAGTTGGTAGCGTCCCTATCTGCAAAGCTGTTCAATTTCCGTAGTCTATTGTCATACGGTGCTCGTAAACTTGCGTGTTGAGTATAACGAGATAACGTTTTAGTTTTTGCTGCTTACTGCAACTTTGTTAGTATCTATTAAATTTATTTCAACATACCTCCAATTTGTTAATTTCTTAAAGAATTTATATTGTTGTTAATCAAATTGTTATACTAAAACAATCGAAAACTTGTTTTCATAAATTAGCTATATATTTGAATAGTTTAGTATTTTTGGATGTTTCGATTTTAACTACTCATTAAGTATGCATTGTAAAAACTTTGTTGTTTAATATGCAACTCATATACATGTGTTTACAATATCTAGGATTAGAATGTACACTAGATATGTATATGTAATATTTATTTTTTAATAAAGATAATTTGAAATTGAAATTGAATTGAGTCTATTGTCATAGAAAAGCCCAAAAGCAGGAAACCTAGGAGACCAAGAGGCTTTTCAACCATCTGCTATCAATGAGTACTGGAGTATTTTAGGCCACATCGCCCGGAAGAACGGTAACAATCTTGGGAAGTTAGTCATCACCGGCAAAGTCCAGGGGACCAGAACACGAGGTCACAGTCAGTATTCCGATACGCTGGTCGGATCAAATCCACACCACTCTTGACAGCAGGATGCACGAGGCCATCCACGCCGCAGGGCATAGGATCCGTTGGTGCAAGATAATGCTGGAAGGATAAAGTGATCCGTTGAGGAGGTCATGACCCTCAGCACTGTGAACATCGACGCAAGGAGGATTGCCATAGAACTGCTCGATTTCTGAGCTAAATTTTTAAGCTATGCTGTAAATACAGTGAGCTTGTAGAGCGGCATGTGGATTCTCCAGAACCATTTCTACTTCAGGGGCTAGGCTGAGCACCGCGAGCGAGTGCCTAAACGATCCATTTTTAACCGACTTCAAAAAAAGGAGGAGGTTCTCAATTCAACTGTATTTTTTTATGTTTGTTACCTCGGAACTTTCGACTGGGTGAACCGATTTTGATGATTTTTTTAAATCAAAGGCTGGTGCTTTTCATGTGGTGCGTGACAAATGGTCGAATATCTCAATACCACGCCAACCGATTTCGATGATTCTTTTTTTATTATTATTCGAAAGGATGTACTTCATTTGAAGACGGTCTTTTTGTTAAATTTTTTCTATTAAATCCGTCGCAGAAATATTACTTCTTTTTACACAAATAAGTTAATGCTTGACCACAATCCCACCTGATGGTAAGTGGAGATGTGGTCCAAGGTGGTGAGCACATTAACTTAGTAAAAGCCTAATCACTCTTTCATTATAGTCAGTTATAGACAGGCGGGAACGTCGTCGCAGGCAAGTTATTCCAGTCCTTGGCGGTGTGTATGACGAGGCAAACCACCTCGTCCTTATTGGCGGGATGTTCACGACAAAAGGATGGATAGCCGCCGTGCGTCACGTCGTTCAACATGTCGAGAGATGGAGGAATTATATCAAACAATTCCTGTGCACACTCATTGAAATGTCCCCTGTAGAAAACCGAGAGGTTGGCTTCTCTGCGCCTGTGCTCGAGGCTTTGCAGATTGGTCTCAACCAAATCTGGGTTACCAGTCAGCCTCTTCGCACGCCTTTCCAATGAGTCCAAGGCAGAAAGGTGACATTTGGCTGCACTTGCTCAAATGTGCGAACAGTACTCCACACACGGCCGAACGCTTGTATTTTGAGCTTGTATAAAGCTCAATACAAGGTTAAGAGTTGCCTCGGTGTGAAGTATCACCGTATCTTTGCTAGGACACCAAGTTTCTTTGCAGCAGCCTTAGCCTTGGTTTCAATGAACCGCCCAAACTTGAGTTTCAAGGATATATCTACTCCTAAAAACTGAAGGCAGTTGGTATAATCCAAGGATACATTCCGAAAAGTAGGAGCCAAGGTAAGCGGCCTCCTCTTGGCGGTGAATAGATACGTCTGCGTTTTAGTGGCGTTGAATCTCACAAGATTGGCTTCGCCCCACTCGGACACAACCCGAAGTGTGAGATTCATACGAACACCCATAGCTTCTCTTTCAGACTGAATTTCGTCCCGACTGGCTCTGGAACTTGGTAGGTATCTCTCTACCACTGTGCTATCGTCCGCGTACCCATAAATACCGGACATAAGCAGGTCATTTATATGCAGCAGAAAAAGAGTGGCGGAGAGAATGGACCCCTGAAGAACTCCGGCATTTGTAGCCATCGTTCTCGATTAACAACCATCGACTACAACGCGGAAAGACCGGTCGCTCAGGAAGTCCTTTACCCAGTGGATAAGGCCAGGGAATATGCCGTAAGCTGGGAGCTTGCTTAGAAGGATAGCGTGCCAGACCTTATCGAAGGCCTTCGAGACATCAAGGGGGATAGCAAGTGCCTCCCCATTTTTCTTAAAGGCCTACCAATATTTTATTGAAATTGCGGAAATTCCTAGAACATGGTTTGGACGCTTCTTGCATGTATTCTGTAGAAATATCGAGCTGCCATTATTTGTATTTTGTAAGTTATCTCATAAAAATTATATATATGAGGGTTTTTAACTAATTTGTTTTTTGGCATTTGGTCGTATTTTATATTATTGGAGGCTAATAGACTATCTACTTTGTGATTATAAAGTTTAAAATATTACATCTTGGTCCTTTACATATATTTCAATTAAAAAAAAACATGTAAAAAAACTAAAAATTTACTATCCGTTTTATTCGAATTATCCGGATAGTCACAAGCCCATTATCCGGTTTTAAAATTCGGCGGATATCCGGATAAATCGAATATAAGAATATCCGGATAGTAAGCCCTAGTTGCGACACGAAAAAGAGCAATAATAACGCGATTGTAATTTTTATTATATTTAATTGTTCGTGCGGTTTGTACCTAACGTGAATCGTATGTTTCGATTTCTCAACTAATAACAAAACCGTAGGAGAACCAAACTGTAGAGAAAATGATACTTAATAAGTACCCATATTTAATATTGCAGGTACTGATAAAATTATTTATATAAAATTATCAAAACATATTTCACAGTTTCATTTAGTTTCTCTCAACAGTGCTCTTTCATCTTTCGTTGTCACTATATTTTTTTTCAATGAAAAAAAATTAAGTAAACAAAAATTTTGGGCTTAATTCTCTAAAACTCTGATATTATTTTGTCTCGCTTAACCGCTTCCTGTCAGACCAATACCAAGTGAGGTCCCATGTCCCATGTCAAGGACAAGAAAAAATTATCTAGACGATTGTATTTTAATTACTTGCACCATTAAGGGCATTAAATCCCACGACTCAATGTGAAGAACGTCTCAAGTATCTGAACACCAAGATTTTGTTTTTAATCATTATTATAATATATAATCCTAGACTTACCACGTAGTGAACTATAGAATTGTTCTCCTAGAAGGAGTAGAGATGGGATTTTGTTGTCTATGGCGAATATTCTCCATCCCCTCCCGACACCTCGGGAAAAATCTGACTTTTCCCATTTTCAAGATGGCGGCTGCGCGGCGATTGTCAACTTTTTTGTTTATGACCTTTTGCCCAATGTTTTTGGAGGTTTTCGTAAAGTTTAGGAAGGAAATTACGAAAAAATGAGAAAAAAATGACAAAACAAGATGGCCGCCGAGTTATTTCGGTTTGAATTTTTTCCATTTTAGAGGTGACTTTGCGGGGTCGCATCGGGGTGGTTTTTCAACTTTTTCTAGATATTTTTTTTGTGTTGTCTTGAAAGTATCCTCGACTTTGATATTTTGGGACTATTAATTTTTTCGACAAGATGGCGGACGCGGTGGCGGCCATTTTGGAAAATGTACGAAAAATGACATTTTTTGGGTGCATTTTTCTTCTGGTTGGCAACATTTGAGCGGGTGTCTTTGTTCCAGGCGGTTGTGTCACTTGACCTAAAGTGTTGCCAGGTATCATTTTTTTTATCTTCGTTCACACATTTTTTTGGACTTTCTATTCAAAAACATGAAAAGTAGAAGGAGCAATATTTTTAATCAAAAATTCACACATGCAAACGTGTCGTGGTTGTCGTAATGACATTTGACCATTTTTGTCGATGTCGACTGGCAACACTGGTTGCTGGAATTTTTTTTTCGTTTTACGAAAACCCGAATTGATCTCCCAGAAGGAGTGGTGGGGGGTGAGTCCTTTGTATGGGAGAATTTTTGGTTCACCCCCGGATCTATGGGAAAAATCCGACTTTTCGAAAATCCAAGATGGCGGCCGAGGTGAAATGACCAACTTTTTTTTTTATTATGCAGCTACCCGAGATTGGTGTCGTTTTCGGCTAATGTTGGGAAAAGTGTTACGAAAAATTTGGAAAAATTTGAAAAAACAAGATGGCCGCCGAGATATTTTGATTTAAAATTTTTCAATTTTCGAGGTGACTTTGCGGGGTCGGATTGCGTTGGGTTTTAAACTTTTTTGCGATTTTTTTGCTTTGTTGCCTTGCATCTATCCCCAATTTTGACGTTTGGGGTATATTTTTTTTTTCGCCAAGATGGCGGACCCCGTGGCGGCCATTTTATAAAATGTACGAAAAATTGCATTTTTTGAAGGAAATTTTTTTTAGGTTGGCAACATTTGAGGGGGTCACTTTGTATGGGGCGGTTGTGGGTCTTAGTCTGAAGTGTTGCCAGGTTACGTTGATTTTTTTTTGTTCATACATTTTTGTGAACTTTCTATTCAAAAATATGAAAAGTAGAAGGAGAAACATTTTTAATCAAAAAATTTTACCAAAAAATTTTAAGTGGCCGTCGTAATGACATTTGACCATTTTCATCTAAATTAACTGGCAACACTGGGAGCTAGAATTTTTTTTCCCGTTTTTTCACATTTCGAGTAGCCCAGCCGAAAGTATTGGTGGGGGGTTATAATGATGTATGGAAAAATTGCTTGACTACTAATGGTCACTATGGGAAAAATCCGACCGCTCGAAAATTCAAGATGGCGGCCGCTCGGCGATTGTCAACTTTTTTATTTATGTGAGCACCTACCCAATATTGGTATCATTTTCGAATAATTTTGGGACGAGTAATACGATGAAATTAGAAAAAATTGAAAAAACAAGATGGCCGCCGAGATATTTTTCTTTAAAGTTTTGAAATTTTAGAGGTTACTTTGAGAGGTCGCATCGGGGTGGTTTTTTAACTTTTTCCAAATATTCTTTTTATTTTCCCTTGGAAATGTCCTCAATTTTGATATTTTGGGGATATTTATTTTTTTGACAAGATGGCGGACGCGGTGGCAGCCATTTTGAAAAATGTACGAAAAATGGTATTTTTTGAAGGAAAAAATTAGTATGTTGGCAACACTCGAGGGGGTTGCTTTGTATGGGGCGGTTGTGTAACTTGAGCGAAAGTGTTGCCATGTTTGGTTTTTCTGGTCTTCGTTCATACAATTTTTTGGACTTTCCATTCAAAAATATGAAAAGTAGAAGGAAAAATATTTTTAATCAAAATATTTTACCAAACCACTTCAAGTGGTCGTCGTAATGACATTTGACCATTTTCATCTTAATAAACTGGCAACACTGGAGTCCAGAATTTTTTTCACTTTTCGAGTAGTTGAGCCTAAACTATAGATCAGGAGTATAAGAAATGTATGGGAGATATTTCTTAATTAAATCATTCGTTTTGCGAAAACAATAAAATTTCAGTGTTGCCATACAAAAAATAATATTTTTCATACAAATTTATTTTTGGATTGAATATTTCGCTACTATAATGTATGGGGCATTTGTAGGTGCTGGTATTTTGTTAATTTTGGTGAAAAAAAATTCAGTGTTGCCATACAAAAAATAATAATTTTCATACAAACGTATTCTTTTTTCATATGTTTGAGGCTGTTTTCTTCATTTGATGTCCTTATAATGTATGGCGCGATTGTAGGTTCCAATAGTTTGTAAATGATGGTGAAAAAATATTTTAGGGTTGCCATACAAAAAATAAAAGTTTTCATACAAAATGTACTTTTTATGTTATATTTCGGGCTATTTCATCAGTCTTATGTCATTACAATATATCAGGAGGTTGTTGGTACTTATAGATCGTTCACATCGGCGGAAAGATGTAGCAGTGTTGCCACATAAAGATATTAATTTTCACACAAATGTATTTTGTGTCGATTATTTCAGATTGTTTGTCCATTGAATGTTAATACAATGTATGAGGCGTTTATTAGTATTAAGGGTTATTATTAGATATCAACTAGCTGACCCGGCAAACTTTGTACCGCCTATCAATTTCTCCTTCTCCCTCTCCATCGCTTTCCTTCCCCTCTACCACCCACTTGCCCTCCCTCTGCCGCTACCTCTCCTCCTCCCTTTCCCTCCCCTTTCCCTACCTTTCCCCCTCGGAACCTTTCCCTCGCCCTTCCCTCCCTCTTCCGCTCCTTCTCCCGCTACCTCTCCGTCTCCCTCTCCCGTTACCTCTCCGTCTTCCCCTCCCTCTTCCTTTCTCACCCTTTCCTTCTCCCTCTTCCTCCCCCCTCCCTCCCTCTCCCTTTCCATCTTCCTCCCTCTCGCTCTCCCTCCCTCTCCCTTTCCATCTTCCTCCCTCTCGCTCTCCCTCCCTCTCCCTTTTCCGCCCACTCTCTCTACGTCTACCTCTCCCTTTCCCTTTCCCTCTTCCTCTCCCTCACCCCCTCCCTCACCCTCACCCTCTCCCTTTCATATTCTGTTAATCATGCCGAAAAAATAGACATACCAAAAGTAGTAGTTTGATTTCGCAAACAGACCCCTGAATCGAAAAATAAATTTCAAAGACCAATATTTTTGAAAAAAAAAACCATATATTTATTTTGTCTTTTGCGAAAGAGAAAGGCACGCGCGCTGCTTTAGCAGCGCGCGCCCCACGCGAAAACCTAGTTATAATATATAATCCTAGACTTACCACTGACTGACTGACATAATTGTTCTCCCAGAAAGAGTCGAGATACAACTTTGTTGTCTATGGCGGGTTTTCTCCATGCCCTCCAATGAGTATGGGAAAAATCTGACATTTCCCATTTTCAAGATGGCGGCCGCGCGGCGATTTTCAACTTTTTTGTTTATGGCTTTTTGCCAGATATTTTTCGGGTGATTTGTTAAAATTGTGAGTAGAATTATGAAAAAATGAGAAAAAATTGGAAAAACAAGATGGCCGCCGAGTTATTTTGGTTTGAATTTTTCCCATTTTAGAGGTGACTTTGCGGGGTCGCATCGGGGAGGTTTTTCAACTTTTTGTTGATATTTTTTTTGTGTTGTCTTGAAAGTATCCTTCATTTTGATATTTTGGGAATATTAATTTTTTTTGACAAGATAGCGGACGCGGTGGCGGCCATTTTGAAAAATGTACGAAAAATGACATTTTTTGGGTGCATTTTTCTTCTGGTTGGCAACATTTGAGTGGGTCCCTTTGTTCCAGGCGGTTGTGTAACTTGACCCAAAGTGTTGCCAGGTTTAATTTTTTTTATCTTCGTTCATATATTTTTTTGGACTTTCTATTCAAAAATATGAAAAGTAGAAGGAGCAATATTTTTGATAACAATGTAACACTGGCAACCGTGTCGCGGTTGTCATAATGACATTTGACCATTTTCGTCGATGTCGACTGGCAACACTGACTGCTGGAATTTTTTTTTCGTTTTATGAAAACCCGAATTGATCTCCCAGAAGGAGTGGTGGGGGGTAGATACTATGTATGGGGGAATTTTTGGTTCACCCCCGGATCTATGGGAAAACTCCGACTTTTCGAAAATCCAAGATGGCGGCCGAAGTGAAATGACCAACTTTTTTTTTTATTATGCAGCTACCCGAGATTGGTGTCGTTTTCGGCTAATGTTGGGAAAAGTGTTTTGAAGAATTTGGAAAAATTTGAAAAAACAAGATGGCCGCCGAGATATTTTGGTTTAAAATTTTTCAAATTTCGAGGCTACTTTGCGGGGTCGGATTGCATTGGGTTTCAAACTTTTTTGAAATTTTTTTGCTTTAATGCCTTGCATCTATCCCCAATTTTGACGTTTAGGGTATTTTTTTTTTTTCAACAAGATGGCGGACCCCGTGGTGGCCATTTTATAAAATGTACGAAAAATTGCATTTTTTGAAGGAAAAATTTTTTAGGTTGGCAACATTTGAGGGGGTCACTTTGTATGGGGCGGTTGTGGGACTTGGTCTGAAGTGTTGCCAGGGTATGTTGATTTTTTTTTCTTTCATACATTTTTGTGAACTTTCTATTCAAAAATATGAAAAGTAGAAGGAGAAACATTTTTAATCAAAAAATTTCACCAAAAAATTTTTAGTGGTCGTCGTAATGACATTTGACCATTTTCATCTAAATTAACTGGCAACACTGGGAGCTAGATTTTTTTTTCCCGTTTTTTCACATTTCGAGTAGCCCAGCCGAAAGTATTGGTGGGGGGTTATAATGATGTATGGAAAAGTTGCTTGACTACTTATGGTCACTATGGGAAAAATCCGACCGTTCGAAAATTCAAGATGGCGGCCGCTCTGCGATTATCAACTTTTTTATTTATTTGAGCACCTACCCAATATTGGTGTCATTTTCGAATAATTTTGGGACGACTAATATGATGAAATTAGAAAAAAAATAAAAAACAAGATGGCCGCCGAGATATTTTTCTTTAAAGTTTTGAAATTTTAGAGGTGACTTTGTGGGGTCGCATCGAGGTGGTTTTTCATTTTTTTTATAATATTCTTTTTGTTTTCCCTTGAAAGTGTCCTCAATTTTTATATTTTGGGGATATTTTTTTTTTCGACATTATGGCGGACCCCGTGGCGGCCATTTTGTAAAATGTACGAAAAATGGATTTTTTTTAACGAAAAAATTTGTAGGTTGGCAACATTTGAGGGGGTCACTTTGTATGGGGCAGTTGTGCAACTTGACCAAAAGTGTTGCCATGTTTGGTTTTTCTTTTCTTCGTTCATACAATTTTTTGGACTTTCCATTCAAAAATATGAAAAGTAGAAGGAAAAACATTTTTGGTAAAAAAATCAAACAAGGAGATTTCTTGTGGTAGTCGTAATGACATTTGACCATTTTCATCTTAATTAACTGGCAACACTGGAGTCCAGAATTTTTTTCACTTTTCGAGTAATCGAGCCTAAACTATAGATCAGGAGTATAAGAAATGTATGGGAGATATTTCTTAATTAAATCATTCGTTTTGGAAAATCAATAAAATTTTAGTGTTGCCATACAAAAAATAATATTTTTCATACAAATTTATTTTTGGATTGAATATTTCGCTACTATAATGTATGGGGCATTTGTAGGTACTGATATTTTGTGAATTTTGGTGAAAAAAATTTCAGTGTTGCCATACAAAAAATAATAATTTTCATACAAATGTTTTCTTTTTTCAGATATTTGAGGCGGTTGTTTTCATTTGATGGCCTTATAATGTATGGGGCGATTGTAGGTATCAATAGTTCGTAAATGATGGTGAAAAAATATTTTAGGGTTGCCATACAAAAAATTAAAGTTTTCATACAAATGTACCTTTTTATGTAATATTTCAGGCTATTTCATCAATCTTATGTCATTACAATGTATCAGGAGGTTGTTGGTACTTATAGATCGTACACATCGGAGGAAAAATGTTGCAGTGTTGCCATATAAAAATATTAATTTTCATACAAATGTATTTTGTGTCGAATATTTCAGATTGTTTGTCCATTGAATGTCAATACAATGTATGAGGCGTTTATTAGTATTAAGGGTTATTATTAGTTTTCAACTAGCTGACCCGGCAAACTTTGTACCGCCTATCAATTTCTCCTTCTCCCTCTCCATCTCTTTCCATCCTCTCTACCTCCCTCTTGCCCTCCCTCTCCCGCCCACTCTCTCTTCGTCTACCTCTCCCTTTCCCTTTCCCTCTTCCTCTCCCACACCCCCTCCCTCACCCTCTACCTCTCATATTCTGTTAATCATGCCGAAAAAATAGACAAACCAAAAGTAGTAGTTTGAAGCCAAACATTTCGCAAACAGACCCCTGAATCGAAAAATAAATTTCAAAGACCAATAATATTTTTGAAAAAAACTATTTATTTATTTTGTCTTTTGCGAAAGAGAAAGGCACGCGCGCTGCTTTAGCAGCGCGCGCCCCACGCGAAAACCTAGTTTTTAATATAATACTACTCCGCCTTTTATCTTTATCTCTTTATTTTTATCTTTATCTCTCTTATTAAATTTATTCATGCTCATCACAGTAAACGTACAGTACCAGTTGAATTTTTTATACAAATATGTTTCATAATACTTTTTTTTTAAATAGTCGGCAAACGAGCTGACAATCCACCTGGTAGTAAGTGGCTATCGTCGCTCATGAACATTAGCAACCAAAGGCTATCACAATTTAATATAATACACCAAAACGTACTAAGGTAAACGCGCCTATTACCGCCAGTTTAAGCCGACTTTGTATGAACTTCAGAAAATTAGATATATGCTGTTATGCTAGAAAGGTGTTTTAATTTATTCTTTAACATGATTAAATATCCTATGATATTCAGTACGTAAATTCAGTATTAAATCACACAATATTTAATAAATAATAATTGAATCTAAAATAGCGATTGCTTCTATTACCGACGCATGGATGATGTTTGTTTCTAATACCGTTTTTTATGTTTCTATTACCGACCACTAAACTATAAAATTAAAAAGCTGCCTGCCATCAAAAAAGGTATCATGATATTATACCTTTTTGAAATCCTTATGCTGAGCTCTTTAGTTTGATACCCATATTGCATTATTCGATTTATTTTTATTTTTTGATATTTCAAACAGTGACATCTCACAGCCACCATTTTTTTAATGACACTTATTTAAGAATACTTGGGTTATCAAAACGAATCTAACGATATCTTGAAATGAAATGAACTGAAATGAAATGAAATGAAATGAAATGAAATGAAATAATCTTTATTCATGTAGGTATCACTGATACTCTTATGCACGTCATTTTTTTAATCTACCAGCTTTTCGGAAAGGTGCTTTGTCATGGAGGAGAAGAAAAGCCGTAAAGAAACTCTTCAGCACATCTTTTAAAAATAAAACTTATATCTATTACAAAAATAGGTATTCTTTAACCTGTGCAGAACTGGTTGCCTAGCTAGTCATTTCCAAGCATCCTTGTCATTTAAATATTCATTTATGCTATAGTAGCCCTTGCCTAAGAGCTGAGCCTTTACACGTTTCTTAAAAGATTGCACCGGTAAGTCATGTATTTGTTTTGGGACTTTATTATAAAATTTTATACCTAGTCCCATAAAAGAACGTTGCACTTTAGAAAGACGGTACGAAGAGGTAGCCAATTGATGCATCCTTCTTGTTTGACGATTTGAAAAATCACAATTTTGTTTATATGCAGTTATGTTATTCCGTATAAACACTAAATTATTATAAATATATTGGGAAGCTACTGTAAGTATACCTATTTGTTTAAATTTGACACGCAAGGACTCCCTTGATTTTAATTTATAAATAGCTCTAATGGCTCTTTTCTGTAATACAAAAATTTGTTCTATACCGGCTGCTTTGCCCCACAGTAAAATGCCATAAGACATAACACTATGGAAATATGCAAAATAAACAAGCCGAGCAGTGTCGACGTCAGTGAGCTGCCTTATTTTTCTAACAGCATAAGCAGCCCTAGCAAGTTTAGTTGTGAGAGATGCTATGTGCGGGCCCCAATGCAGTTTACTGTCCAAGGTCACCCCTAAAAAAACCGTGGATTCCTCTATATTTAATGTTTCATTATTTAATTTAAGAGATTTATTTACTTTTTTTACATTTGGCAACACGAATTCTAAGCATTTGGTTTTCTTTGCATTTAAAAGTAAATTATTTATAGTGAACCAATGTGAGACATGCGACAGAGCACTATTAACATCGTCAAAATTATTTTTATTCCTATCAGTCTTAAATATTAATGATGTATCATCTGCAAACAGCACAATGTTCGCATGGTTTTTAACATAATGTGGTAAGTCATTTATATACACCAGGAAAAGAAAAGGGCCCAAGATCGAGCCTTGCGGAACACCCATCACAGTAGGTGACCCTGATGACTTTTCATCGTTTATATTAACCTTTAGTATCCTATTACTTAAATAAGATGCGAGCAAGCTAAGGGCCTTGTTTTTCACGCCATAGTGACTAAGTTTAGATATTAATGTATCGTGCTCAACACAATCAAACGCCTTTGATAAATCACAAAATACACCTATAGCATTTTGCGACGACTCCCATGCTTCATATATATGCTTTAAGAGCCTGGCTCCGGCATCTGTTGTACTACGACCGTTAGTAAAACCGTATTGCTCCGGATGTAATAAATTATTATTGTTGAATTGTATTATTTGGTCCAGCCGTTTGGACGATACGAAGTAATAAAAAATATTACAGACATACATAATATACTTAGATGATCACTTCGGTGATCGGTGGATAGGGCGAGGAGGACCTGTGCCATGGCCGGCGCGCTCCCCGGACCTCACACCGATGGATTTCTATTTGTGGGGGGGGGGGGTTAAAAGTGTTGTGTATGCTACGGAGTATTCGAACAGAGATGAATTAAAATTAAGAATAGTGACTGCTTTTGATAAAGTTCGAAGTGAAGTGTTCTTGTGCTAAACCGCGTAAAGGACAATTTGTGCAAACGTGCTGAACTCTGCATCACTCGAGGAGGTGAGCATTTTGGACATCTGTTAAGGCTTGTGTAAATAATAAAACCATGAGAGGTGTCAAGGGACACCCGGGTGGAACGAAGTTCCTTTCGATTTAAGTATTGTTTTGTTGTACAGCGCCATCTCTGAAAAACTCTGTGAATCACTTCAAAAAAAGTGTCGTCATTCGTAAGAATCAAAAAGTTTCGTAATTTTCCGTCTAGCCCCCTTTCCCAACGCGCGATAAGGAACTTCGTTCCAAAATCAATACGTAAAACTTCAATCATTGTAAATAAACCCCAATTTAATCATTGTAAATAGGTATGATTCCCCCGTGTGGTGCCGGGTCCACTTTGTAGAATAGCACCACTCCTACTACTTCCTGGAATGTCGTAAAAGGCGACTAATAGGATATTCCAGGAGACAGGCAGCAGTGTCTCCCTGCGGACTAAGAACATCTACTGCGGTCACCAACACGCACTGGTCAAGCGTGGTGACTACCGGCTACAACCCCCTTATGATAGCCACAACCAAGCCTCGGCCCAAAGTCCCCGGCAGCCCCGCTATTCCTAGTTACGGTAGCGGCTATGGTAACGGCGGGGCAGGGGGTGTTAAGAATCACCGGCAGAGATCGGGTTACCAATCTCAAAAACGACTTCTGCACCTGGCAACATATAACACCAGGACACTGAGGACCGACGACAAGGTGAAAGAGCTGGAAGAAGAGATAGACAAGTTAAACTGGAGTATTGTGGGTTTATCTGAAGTCCGAAGAGAGGGGGAGGACACGATAATACTCAAATCCGGAAACTTGTTCTATCACTGGGAGGGCGACCATCTGTCCCAAGGTGGTGTCGGGTTTCTCGTTCACAAGTCCCTCGTCAACAACATTGTGCAATTTGGGAGCGTGTCGTCCAGGGTAGCGTATCTTACACTCAGAATATCCAAACGGTATTCGTTGAAGGTTGTACAGGTATATGCGCCGACTTCAACACATCCTGACAATGAGGTTGAGGTTATGTATGAGGACATAAGCAGAGCCATATATACCTCTAAAGCTCATTTCAATGTTGTGATGGGGGACTTCAAACGCGAGACTGGGCATGCAAAGCGGCGCTGAGATGAAAGTGCGTCCCTACGGTCCTACACATTGGACGACGGAACCACCGAGGACACTTGCTGGCTAACTTTTTGGAGAAGGAAGGTCTCTTCATGATGAACTCCTTCTTCAGAAAGAAGCCGCAATGCAAGTGGACTTGGATTAGTCCTGATAGTTCCACGAAAAGCGAGATAGACTTCATTCTGGCAGACAAACGGCACATATTTAATGATGTCTCTGTGATCAGCAGGTTTAAAATCGGAAGCGATCACCGACTTGCAAGAAGCACATTACATATCGACCTGAAGCTGGAACGGTCACGCCTGATGAAGTTTACGCTTCGCCCAACACCTATCCAAATCCAGGGATCCGAAAACTTTCAACTAGAGCTGCAAAACCATTTTGCGTATCGAGAATCGTGCACGTCAGTGGACGAGTATAACACCAGGATGGTAACAACTGTCCACGAGGTAGGGTCGAAGTATTTCAAGACCCACCCTAGTGGTAGATCTCAGGTTCTCTCAGAACAAACTCTCGGTCTTATGAGGGATCGACGAGAACTATGTGTGCAGTCTCCAACCTCTATGAGGGAATACCGACGGCTCAATGAACAGATCTCCAAGTGCAGGCGACGCGATTTGCGAAAACACAACGCAAATCGTGTAAAAAGCACTATTGAGCGAAACCAGGGCTGAAAAGTGTTCGCCAGGGATCTGTCTATTGGGCAAAGTCAGCTTACGAGGTTGAAGACCGAGTCCGGCACCATGGTGTCGTCGAAACCCGAAGTTCTGAGGGAGACTGAGAGATACTACGGACGGTTGTATGCCTCCTCTCAAGCTCCACCTCCTCGCGAGGAGAGCGACAAGCGAGCTAAACTGACCCGACACTACACCGAAGATATCCTGGTCGTAAGCCTGTATGAGATTAGAAAGGCTCTCAAACAGCTTAAAAGCAACAAGGCACCGGGAGATGACGGAATCACAACCGAGCTTCTGAGAGCTGGAGGGAAACCCTTTCTAGTGGCGCTCCAAAAACTGTTCGATTCCATCATCAACCGGAACTACCCCGGAAGCGTGGAGCAGAAGTGTGGTGACGCTGTTCTTCAAGAAGGGCGATAATGCCCTTTTGAAGAACTACAGGCCCATTGCACTTCTGAGCCACGTTTATAAGCTGTTTTCGAGGGTCCTCACAAATCGCATTGCACGCAGGCTTGACGACTTCCAGCCTCCCGAACAAGCAGGATTCTGAAAAGGCTACAGCACCATAGACCATATACACACACTGCGGCAGATTATACAAAAGACCGAGGAGTATGATTTGCCGTTATGTGTTGCCTATGTGAACTATGAGAAAGCCTTTCATTCTATTGAGACCTGGGCGGTACTAAATTCTCTCCAGCGGTGCCGGATCGACTACCAGTATATCGAGGTGTTGAAATGTTTGTACTCATCTGCCACCATGTCCGTCAGAGTACACGACACAGCAACAAGCCCCATCCAATTGCAGAGAGGTGTCAGACAAGGGGATACATGATTTCAAACCAGTGGTTCCAGTGGTCAGTTTATGTAAATCTCGAAAAGTGTCGAGTGTTGTACGGCAAGATGTGGTTAGTGTAGTATGTCGTGACATGGTTCACAAAGCTCAAAAACGATCGAGACGTAAGGTAGACAGACTGATGTATTAGTGTCAAACGTCATCCGACATCCAACATCCGGTTTTTGACATCCGTCATCCGTCAAAGACTAATATTAACGTCGTTTGTCAACCTGTCAAGAGTTTCTCCGCGCCACCGCAGTCTAGCCGTGACCACGATCCCTGTAATTGGGTCGAAATATCGGCGTATAAAACATATATCGTGAATACCCGTATTATACTAAAAATGTAGACAAGGGGATGTCATATCCCCAAAACTGTTCACCGCTGCGTTAGAAGACGTGTTCAAGCTGATGGAGTGGAAACGACGTGGCATTAACATCAACGGCGAATACATCACACACCCGCGATATGCCGACGATATAGTCATTCTGGTGGGTTCCCTGGAAGAACTTGGTACAATGCTTGGGGACTTGAACAGCGCCTCACAATGGGTGGGTCTTAGGATGAACATGGACAAGACGAAAATCATGTCGAATGTCCATGTCACACCCGTACCGGTTGTTGTTGATGGCGCTGCTCTTGAATTTGTGGACAATACAATACCTAGGACAAGTGATCCAGATGGGTAAGTCCAACTTCGAGAAAGAAGTCACTCGTAGAATCCAACTTGGATGGGCTGCGTTTGGAAAACTGCGTCATATCTTGTCGTCCAAAACACTACCTCAGTGCCTGAAGTCGAAGGTATTTGAGCATTGTGTGTTGCCACTGTTGCCAGTGATGACATACGGATCCGAGACATGGTGCTTTACTATTGGCCTAATCCACAAGCTCAAAGTAGCGCAGCGGGCTATGGAGAGGGCTACGGTATTTCTCTACATGATCGCATCAGAAATGAGGAGATCCGTAGATGAACAAGGGTAACCAACATAGCTCAAAGAATTAGCCAGCTGAAGTGGCAATGGGCTGGCCACATAGTGCGAAGGACCGATTACAATAAGAGATTTTTATAAATAAGACCGTATGGGTCGGTAATAGAATTAAGTATGAAGATTACTTTATTCTATTAGCGACAGCAAAAATAAACAATAACTGGCTAAAATTTCTGCTTTAATGCAAACGTGTTTTGATGGATGTCATTGCTATGATTATTTTTCGTTATCAAAAAGTTTCTTAGTTTTGATATGAGATATTATTTAAAATACATTGCCATACATTACTAAAAATTATTGCTTACGTCGAATCTTGTTTAAAAGAAAATCTATGAGACAAAATGTATGGCGTTAATTGATCAAATTATGTAATATACTCTTAAGAATCAAACAAGTTAAAAGAAACATCGAAAATAACGTATTAAAAGAAATAAAATCTAAAATACTAACTGTTGTAAAACATCTAACAACGCCATGAGGCGGTATTAGAAGCAACTTATGAATATTATGTTTCTATTACCGCTAAGGTAAAATTCGAATTAAACCACAAAAAATAGTCAGAAACGTAATATTAGATGTGAATCTAGAAAACCAATATATTATTTATTATATTTACACATTTGCCTGCAGGTATACACATTTTATTTTAGTTAATTTATCTTAAGTAATAATTATGTTTACTTACGTAGCCGGGAGCGCAACACTATGAGACGGGCGTCCGTTGTGGGCGCGTCTCAGTTATTATCGAATTATTCTGTTTGCTGATTATTTACGGACACAAACTTTATTATTTTTGTTTCTCAATATACATACCTAAAATATTTTTAGGCTACAACTTTCATGAAATGTATAGTATGCCTTAAAATAGTGATTAAAAAAACTGTCGGTATTGGATGCAGATTTTGGGGTGGCGTTATTGGGCGCGTTTACGTTACGTTTACTGCAAACACAGATACTGCAAATCAATTAATACCTATGAAATATGAAACGTAGTACTGAAAAGTATGTTGTCGACCTCCTCATTGTTGGGTGTTGCTAAAAAAAATTATACATTTTGAATCTGTAACCTTGTAACATTTATTATTTAAATTTATTCCCCTATGTATACCTATCCTATGTCATCTACCGTGGGTAGTATACATAATAGTAGATAATATACATACATAGTAACTTTACAAAACGCTAAGCTACCCATCTCGGGGGTTCGCAAGAGGAAAGGAAACGCAAAAAGTAGAAGTGGGAAGAAAATGATATACATCGCGGCCGACTCTGCGTCCCCCCTCCCCCAGCGCCGAGCCGCCCGACGAGTTAATCAGACAAGTAATCCAGTGGTGCTCAAACTGTTACTGGGAATACATTATTCCTATAAAATAAATCTTTATTATTATCTTCCGTGATTGTGTAGGTGTCTCAGCGATTTAGGTTTACAAACATCTTTTACGTACTATTTTCTTAAAAATTGTAATTTATAAACTAAATACTGCCTGATACAATACAAGCTTACAATACATGCTTGACTCAGGATTCAAGTCAGAGTGAAATTTATTCAAATAGCGTAAAAATGTGTACTAAAGCGATATCTTCCTTATATCCTATTTACTCCTGGATGTAGTAGAGGAATAAAATGGTTAAACGTATATCTCATACTGGCTAGTAGTAACCGCTTCAGATCCAATAACGTATAAACAATGCAACATTGCGCTAACGACGAAGAAATTTGAATTTGTCACTCATATCTCATGTCAAATCAATTTTTTTATTCTGTATCGACAGAAAATATAGATACATATAGACTTCTTAGTAAACAAGTGTCACCTTGCCCGTACTTTTCATTGAGTACTATTACACCTAAAATATTGCATAAACACTGAAATTGTAAACATTATAACAATACATTTGAATGAATGAATGAATGAATGAATTTTATTTGTAATAGTATAGGTACATTGTATAGTAGGTCTTAGTTTAAGTTGGTAAAACCACTATACTATGCCGTTATCACGCCGTACAAATATTATTATATCTTATATTCTATGTATTCTACTTTAATACAGTTATTACATTTATAACTGCTATTGCACTTGATACACGATTTTTACATTTCATGTTCACCTTTATGGGATACAATGTCAAATATCTTGGATTGATTTAAACCTATTTAAACCTACGATTTTAATTAATCAACCACCATAACCTACTAATAAAAACAGTCTAAAAATGCATAAACTTTGAGTTTAAACTTAACTCATCGTGGACTGAAAACATTTTAATATCGGCGAATAAAGTATATTTATACCCGTATTATACAAAAAATGCATAAACTTTGAGTGCCACTGTTGAATAATGGAACATAATGAGTGTATCGGCGGTGTGGCGGCGGCGAGGCGGGATGATGCCAGCTGCCTTTGTCTGCTGCACCGCTGACGACTCTATCCAGCCAGCCTCGGGACACTATAATAACAGGAAATAAACAAACGCTCGCAGATAATACATTTAGAAAACCACTGCTTAAAGGTTTACATGCATAGCTTGCCTGTAACGTCAGTGGAGCTAAAAATATCCAGTTCTTATTATGAAGATACAAAAAGTATTTACAGGACACATATTCATAAGATACAATAATAACGATCATTCTTAGTAATGTTTATCTAAAACTAGCAATATTTAACTATGGGACAAACAAAACACGAAAGCTTTTATCAAACTAACTCTCTACGAGTACGTATCTCGATCTAAGAATTTCTTTCAGATCGATTGATAACCTACATAGGTAGGTTCTGTACGATGGGCAGTTAAACTTAAAGCTTCTATCCTGAACTATACCTGACTGCCGTGTCCCTGTTGACTCTTCCATATACCTATATATTTTGAGGGTTGCCAAGATGCAATTCATATGTAAGTATAAGTAATATATATTTTACGCCGATATTCACAAAACACCGCAATACCACAAAAATCCTTATTAGTCCTCCAACTACAAAAACGTTCGTAATTCTGTGTAGAGCTTGTGAGGTAGTAACTGAAGAATTTTCCAAGTAAGTACATCTAAAAATCGCATGTCATGCACGTATAATTAACATAGATAAGCCTATAACATATCTTCAAAATGCACCTAACGAAGATACATAAGACCGCACCAGCCATTAAAATTACAAAATGAGTGTCCCTTATAAGGTGCAAACACGCCGCCATAAACCCCCAATTACTAATAGAGTCGTAGTCATAAAGCACGTATCCAAAATGAGAAATAAGCCTGTATCGTAAATCGAGTGGGGCTAGTGAGGCTACTAATGAAGCCTTCATAGAGGCGCGCGCCACGCGGCTTCATAAAGCCGAAGTTCCCTTTGAACTCACCGCCACGACAACGTGGAGGCGCTGATGCTTTTATAAAAACCAATGATTTATTTCACGTCCATTGACTGTTGACGGGCCTTTTTATGAAGCTTAAGTAGCAAATAAGCATGCAGAGTTGGACTTAAATTGGTTGGTAAAGTTGGTCCTGGACAAAATCAACCTTTAATTCAACTTCAACACTTTTGGCTGGTAGCTAATTAAGTTAAGGTCTCCTTATTTTATCAGGGATTTACGTGTATTGTGCTTAGTTAATATGTGAAGATACAATCTAACATTCTAAATCTAAACACACTCCCAAAATCAAGTGGATTGTTCCTTTTTAAAATTTAACAACTTGCTAATATTTTTTTACCTGAGTATTAAAATAAATTGTAATTTTTTACTTGTATCAAAATGTATTAAAGACATCAAAAGCACTTAGTGGGATAGAATATT
The DNA here is from genome assembly GCA_963932265.1 of Thymelicus lineola. NCBI lineage: Eukaryota > Metazoa > Arthropoda > Insecta > Lepidoptera > Hesperiidae > Thymelicus > Thymelicus lineola. The sequence goes on along the minus strand of OZ010700.1, from coordinate 7,669,202 downwards.
GTTTATATCATTAAAATAACATCTATTTCTATCTGTTTTAAATGAGAGACCATAATAGGTGAATGTTAAAAAAGTAAAAGGACTTAAAGTCGAGCACACAAGCAAGTGTGGCACACACACCCATTATAATATGTGATTTTGATCATTTCAAATATTTTATACATGCATTATGAATATTTAAGACTCATATAGAACATCAGATTGAATGTTTTGTCAAGTAACAAAATTTATGCTTGCTGTTTTGTATTTTAAGCTATCAAACGCTTTTGAAAGATCATAACATTAACCCTAGTGCTCCAAGGACTTAATGTCCTATTATGTGTTTTAAGAACTTTTTAAAAGAAAAATGACGCCTTGCTATGGAGGTAAGAAACTCCTGAGTGCTGTCGAGACCCATCGCCAATGCCACGTCAAATAAACAGCTTCTAATAACTCACTCTTAAAATTAACGAATAACAATTTGTGCTATGATTTATGACATATGTGTTTAAGTAAATATGTAAGGAATAAGAGTAATTTTATTTATAGAGCATCTAGAAAGTTCATCCTAGAGTTTGTTCAACTCGTACAAAAGGAAGACTTCCAGAGTCGAGATGAATAAATGACGATGGCAATAAGCTTTTTATCGGTATGCATTTTTCTTACGCTAATGGCTTATGCTCGTCGCATGATGTCACAAAGAAATATGTAAATTGTGAGTGAATACATTGTATCAACTCTTACTATGGTAAGAATTATTGTGAGATTTCAATCCTTGATGTTTCTGTGTGAACCTTTTTACCCCTTTTTAAGAAAAATGCATGCACGTAGGAATCTGAGGTTTAGTTAAAGTTAACACGGTGAAGAAGTGCAAGAAGTCAAATATTTGTTAAAATATTTATGTTACAAACACATTTATTAATAAAAAATAGAAAATAGAACACTAAAAAATTTCAATATGAAGTCACCTTTGACACATTGAATTACGGTCGAAATTTTACCTCAGAGTTGGTCTTTCTCTAGTATTATTCAAAATCAGAAAAAATTGTATTATTGTCTTGATAGCTACTCATATTCCTGTAAGACCCTATTTGTTTTCCTTGTTCCCAGGTTTCTGAGAAGCGGTATCTTAACATCAACAAACAACTGGACAAGTTTGTAAAATAAAAGAAAACTTTCGGGGATTAACATTAAATCGGCTTAATACTTTACACAATGTTTAAGCAAGCAGGAAACGACACAATACTAATGACTTGGCAATAATAAAGTATCGTGCAAATGTAATATAATCTGCAGCTAAGTATACCGAAAGAACCACTTCACATAATAGACGGTAGCAAGTTTACAAAAACTTGGGTTTTGAAAACTATTTAAGTGCGGGCACACAAAAGATCTTCAGAATTACGCATCAAATGGCGGCTACTGTGAGAGTTCTCTTTTAACAATATTTATCAAGTTTTAAGTGATGTATGTACATCATGTTGATTAGGTATAACATATTATACATTATATATTACGTTTTAAATGCAAGTGAGTACTTATGATTTTGGTATTTAATACTGATATTTCGATTGATAAAATACAAAAACCAGTACCTGCCCAATTGTATTTAAGGTATTTAATGTCCGCGATGATAACTATGTATAATAACATTTATTAATATCTAAATCGCTCTTTGTAACTGCGGCGAATGCTTTTTTTTGTACATTCGTACTACTTATTTCAACCACAGGTTCAACTTCGCCGATCAAATTAGCGTAATCAATTCCCGACACATCTCAAACATAGACACAACTTTCTGGCAACATCTATCACGCGATATTATAAAAAAACAATCAAGAAAAATCCAAGTAATTGACAGAGTTAGACGAGAGGAATGCTTCGTAATCATTAAACTGGTCAAACATTTCCAACTAATGTTACATTTACACGATATTTGAAACGCCCGTCATCGCTTCGCCTCACTTGAACCTCACGATTGTTGCCTCACTACCACACACGGTGGTCGGTGCCCAAACGATGGCGCAACGGTGAGGAAGCTTTGGTAATTACCAGAGCATCCGAGATCATTACGAGGTAAGCCTCTGGTGCTGACGACCACCCACAAGTTTTGGGTAAATCTAATCCTTAGCCTTAGTGTCACCAATCTCTAATATTATAAAGCAGTAATTATTTGTTTCAGTATGAATCTGTCTGTATACTATACTATACTACGTCCTTTTGAATTCCATCCTTATGGTAATTTGTCGATCGAGCGATCTATGTTAACCACATTTTGGCAATTTTCCTTTATGAACTGTAGTACGTGTAAGACAAGCCGAAAACCGAATCCACCAGAGGTTTTGTCCTCAGCACCTTCAGTTAACGAATCAATACTTGAAGTTTGATAGATAAACCGATGATCACAACTGTAAAAATTGATACAGGTACGTAGCTGAATGATTGAAAGGCATTAAATCGTAATAAAGGTTAGAATCTCTTTTGCTCAACGAAAACTCGAAGTTTGTGCCTGCACTTGTAAAATGATGTATTACGAGTATATGTGAACCTATAGCTCTTCTAGTTGTAGCAGTTGAAAGTTTATATTGTCAACACATTATAAACTTTGAAGTAGACGGTTCAATAACTTTAAAAAGGAATGTTAAACGAATAAAATTTATATCTTTAAATACGTCGGTTGTGATTTAACCATAATAATGCACATGCCATGCATCTGAGTCTAAAATACTTGCAAAGTAAGAACATACGCGAAGTACCCGTATCATAGTAAAATGTCCATACTTTATAACGACTGACAGCTAGTTACAGTGGTACTTAACTTTTAAATGACTCAACAGATAAAAAATGAAGTCCCCTTAAAAATATGATCATAAAATTATGATCTAAGATGAAGAGATCTTAGACAGCACTTATTTCATAACCGCAATTGACGTTTATGAGATCATGCAGCTGAGTCCTTCCCCTGTGTTAGTTACACTTTATTAGCTGTCAATTTCAATGACTGTTTGACCTGTGACTTGTTTTAAACATAAGCGTAAAAGATAATAAAAAAGTAAGTTTTAGTGGTCTCGATTGTTTAGCTTTAAAATTATACTATTACAATATATTACCTGTGGTGACTGAAAAGTGAAAACCTAACGAGGAAATGGAAAATTTACAATAGGATCATCCATTGTATTCTGGGAACTATATAATAAAATTCCAAGAATAATTTCATCTTTTAGAATTCGATTTTTCCCTGGACCTCCAAACGGACCTAAACCTTAGACCTAAACTGATGACATATTACGAATACTATTGTAAATATTTCCTGACATCGTTAACTTTTATTTCGGCAGCGCCTGTGGGGTCCAAGTGACAGGCTAGCCATATACAGCGTAACTCGGTACCCGGTTGTTTAAAACCGATTTACGATATCTACATAAGGAAGTCGTAGTGGCTGCTTTGCCCGAGCCCCTTACCGCCTTACCGCCTCGGGAAACGACAATATAATTGTGATTACACATGCATAAACTTATTTCTTTACATACTTAAATAACAATCATGTCCAAACTACAGATATTAGTTATTAAATTGTAATGTTTACTAAGAAGATATATCGGTAAAATCCCACATTACTTATGCAATCCTAAGGAATCCTACTTGTATAATCTAAACAAAGAAAAAGAGGAATAGTACCTATTTGCTAATAAACTCTAAATTAAAATGGTAATATTTATTAGTCTACTTACGTGTAGTCTACTGAGGCTATAAACAAGTATAGTTTATTTTGTACGTGTATAATCATGTTAGAAGCCATGAAATTTATTTAAATGTGCTAACAGTTTTTTTTGTGTTGATACCCCCAACGGCGATTTACATAAGTTGTCGCATCCGTTCTCACGAGCCATGCTCTAGATTTGCCAAAATAATCACGTTCTGCCAATCCAGCAACTCTTCATTCAAGTCAGCAATGTAGAACCCTTGAAGGTGATTCATTGTGTGAAGTGATCCTAGAGTTACCACTTGGCTTCGAGCGAGGGTTTCAATAGGACATATCCTGAGGGTCGAAATCCGTTGTGCTATAAGCGTGTGAATTTCAACATTTTCAACTAACTCAGTGTTTATCCAAGTGCCCTTTAAGATCTATTGTTTATGTTTGATCATAAAAAACGGTCTTTCAGGGTAAAATTACGAACTATAAATTTTAAATGTAACAGTGCTTAATATTGTAAAGACAGTAATATTGTAATATTGTAAATGTTGTATAAATTATTAAAGACTAGGAAATCACCCTTGCTTCGCTTCGGGAAAAATAGTAAAAAAAATGTATAATATAGCCTATGTCACCCGGGGATTGGGGGTGTAGCTTCCCAACAGTGAAAGAATACTTCAAATCGGTTCAGTAGTTTCGGAGCCTATTCAATGCAAACAATCAAATCTTTCCTCTTTATAATATTAGTATAGATTAGGCATTATCTAAAGAAGAATTTATTTATTGTGAAAAGCTTAAATGAGTAGTAAGTTTTTAATATATACGTAACTATAAATTTTAAATGTTACAGTTATATTGTAAAGAGCTTTGGTAAACGTTGTATAAATTATTAAAGATTAGGCATTATCTAAAGAATAATTTATTTATTGTGAAAAGCTTAAAGGACTAATTAGTTTTTAATATAGAGTATTATTAGAGGCGCAACAACTAGATATTATTTTTATGGTAATAGGCTTAATAGCAAACTAACGAGCAGAAGACTAATAAAATTATTAGTATTATTGGCTCTAATTAAATAAATATATAATAGGGTAAATGGTCTCCGCTGCTCTTGGAACAGTTATAACGAAGGCACAGAGTACTTAATCACTTGAACGAAGGTATTGCCGAAGCTTGGCCTGACAAGGAACTGAGAGACCGGTCTGTTACAGACAGCTATATTTAGGCTTACCATAATCTTAAGACTGGGACAGGCATGGGCTAGCTTCTGGCCTTCTAAGGGAGTGCAAATCATACTTACCTATATGTACAAACTGGGGCACCCTCACGTTACCGTAGTTTTTTTGTTCATTTTAGCCAAAACTATTGACTGACGTCTTTTTTGCTATATGCAAAAAAAACGTAGTGATAAGTACTCTGTGGCTATATGCATTAATTGACATGTTTTTAGATCATCAAAAATCATGTGTCATACTTTGTATTAATTTACGGAACTCTATTTTGCAGATTTACAAAATAACTTTTTGGTATTGGTCGAAGCCTCTTTTGAACTTTTTCATTTGCCAAATGATTTATTTGCCATATTTTTACCACACCGAAACAACATTTTACGGAATATTATTTGGTCACAAATATATGTAGGTATAGCCGGTTACTTGTTAGCATTTTCAATATTAAATTAAAATAGTGTCATGAAAAGTCAATATGTTGTGCTATAAAATTTAGTGACAAAAACGAATTGCTGCAAGACCAACATGACGTAATCTTGTCTGCCCTACGCCTAGAGTGTAATGCGGGTTTACCGCGTAGACGAGGAGGCGGGAGGCGGCCCGCGAGCTGAGGAGCAGGTGGTTTTAGCCGCACCACCGCAGCACGATAAGCTTGCGAGGGACCGCCGCGGCGCCGGTGCCCTGCAGCGCCGGAGCCGTAACAGAAATAAAGCTTGCTGGCATGCCTGCTTGCATGTTGCATGCTTGTTTGCACGCTGCATTATTCTTGCATGCTGAAAATATGGTACTTTAAACAGTGGTATAATTAATACCACTCAGAAGCATAATACTTCGAACAAATGTTATTTCGGCTAAGTGTAACTTCGGTAAAAAGTTTTTCGTACTAAGTGTATCGGAGTAACGAAAGAAATCGAATTGAAAATTTAGGTCAACTGATATAGTGGCAGACGTGTCTTTGATGAAGTAAAAAACGAAGCAATACTTAGTAGTTGAAAAGTTTTAGGTGAAATGAAATTCTGACAAATATTTTTCGAACTTATGATAGGTACCCCTACCAGACAATATATCAACTGGACCGAATTAAGTACCTCCGTGCGTCCAATTTAGGAATTCTTCCAGTTGACCGATTTTGTTTCTCCTAAGTCCGTCAAGGATGTATTACGGACTGGCAATCAGTCAGGGCTATGAAGTGGTGGGACAGGCCCCGTGTAATTGGGACCACCCACGGCGACTCGCCGCCACTTCGGAAACAATACGATGCGCGAATTTAGTTGACTTAGGCTTAGCGTTATGATTAGAAATTGGTAATATTGGAACGATAAAACTAAACGTAAAATAAAGCTGTATGATTAGCTGTGTGGCTGTATTGATATATATATTTATCCTTTTAAATAAATTTGAAACCAAATAATATTTTGTAAAGTGTTGTTTCGATGTGGTGAAAATAGGTATGGCAAATGAAAAAAGTTCAAAAGAGGCTTCGGCTAATAGCATTAAGTTATTTTGTAAATCGGCGAAATATTATATTTTATCATGTCATGACAAAAAGACATCGGTCAATAGTTTTCGGCAAAATGAAGTTTGAACAAAAAAATTTCGGAAAAGTGAGGGTACCCTGTCTGGTAAATATGACTGTAATAATGTTTTATTTTTGTATGCAGGTTATTATTTCTTTGAATTGATAACATTATGTTATATACTCTACCCGTGATTTTGCCCGCCTTTTCCGGGATAATAAGCTTACCCTTTATCATTCCAGATCATGGTCTACCTGTGTACTGGATTTCATGAAAAACTGTTCATTAGTTTTTGCGTGAAAGAGTAACAAACATCCATAGTTAGGTCTCTTCCATGACATAGCACTTTTCCCAAATGGTGGGAGAATATACTTAGGTACACACACACACACACGCGCGCGCGCGCACACACACACACACACACACACACACACGCGCATTAAATTAAACAACCGTTATTAGGATATGTAAAAATATTTTATTACTATAAAATAGCCCTTAATATAACTTAAGTTACTAACTGTGTAATCCATTTTTGGCCGTAGTATATATATTTTAATGTTGTACCTACAGTTGTACCTGTAACGCTGTTGGATTGCCTAATAAACAATTAAATAAATAAATATAAAAATTACGTTCATAAATGTATAATACATACCTACCTATAATATAATATATTAAATTATGATTAATAGGTTTTGAATTTTTTTGAACTTACTTTTAGGATACTGCTACCTCAATCCATAACTTTTGCAAGCCGCGAGTGCATATTTCTCCTATATCTAATCCTATATCTATCTAGTATATCTAAAATATACTCAACTTTATTAGCGTCCATATAATCACTTTCAGATATTACTAAAATTTTGTTACTTGTATTGATCAACCATTACTCATTCATTACCTACTTAAGCTAACATAGCTGACATAGTTTTTCTAATTCCTTTCAAATTCATCATATACGTATTTATACTGTCATGAATTTTAGTACTTACATGACTAACACTTACCATTTAGCTGGCAGAGGGGTCCCCCCACATGTGAGGGGCAAACTTGACTCTAAGCAAAATTGGCTATTTAAAGCTGCATAATATCCTGAATTAAAAAATGGTCCTTGCAAACCCATAATATTTTTAAAAGACCTTTCCAACGACACCCCACACTATGGAGTACGTGAAGAAAAAAAATTATCCTCAAGTTAGGAACGTGTACAAAAATATTTTTTAGTATTTTACTCTACCATTTTCTAATTTTAATAAATATGTATATCCATGCCAAATTACAGCTTTCTACCATCAAGGGTCGGGGAAGGACGGTCGGAAATGACGAAAGTATAAGGATTCCGTTTTGACTACGGAACCCTAAAAATAGGTTTTTTAGGCAATTTCTGTTATTATTTATCGTATAAATCCAACGAGAAAATGCCAAAAATATCGTTTAACCACGTGTCTGCTTTCAACATAACAGCAAAATGTGTCGTATATACTTATGTAACTGGACAAGTATACAAACACGGAAGAAAAACCACGTTAATTCTACGACAGCGGGTGAGTTTCCTGCGGATAGAGCCATCTCGGACCACCGCGTTGGAATCAATGATCCTGGCACGACGGCCACGACGCTCCACGCCTCCATCGTGAGGCGCACATTACACGATTTATTTCAACGGAATAATCAAATGTTACTCTTTTACTGAAGCGATCATAGCCCGGCGGCTTGCGTCGATCCTTAGTGATCGACAAAGTAAACTTTGTCGCAACAGTAGGCGCGGTTGGTAGATTGATGGATGACCGCTAGTGGCAAAAAATTCTTAAACGTTTCCGTGAATCGGAGGGCACGTAAAACCGTCAATCCCGGTTGTTGTTATAAGATGACAGTCGTTAAACCATGTCGGAGGCCCTTGGGCGGTTTGAAAGCTTCCGACACTCGGGTTGACCTCTAAACCCTCCACCAATCCGCACTGGAGCAGCGTGATGAAGTATGCTCTAGGCCTCCTCAAGAGGAGAGACCCGTGCCCTGTAGTAGGCCATTAATGGGTTGAAGCCACCCTTTTCCTGTACTATAGACTCAGCTCTCAATACAATGCATAATAATATGACGTGAAAGAAAACTAAAACATTTCTTATCTCCAGCGCATATGATTATACTTTTTAGTGTTTGCAGTCTCTTGAAGTTACTTTTAGCTAACTGATAGCTTCAATAACTGAAGAGATAGCTCGTACCCAACTCAATCTAAATATGGTTTAGCAAATGTATTAGGTATATGTTTTTAAAGCCTACCTTTTTACCCTTTTTGTATTGTAAAAAATTAATGGGAAATAGGTATGTAGTTTAAAATAAAACAACTGAGTAGAAAACAAGAAAATTTATTGTAATTTTTGAGAAATAAATACAACTAAAAACCTTAAAAAATTTCACAAAACGAAACAAATGCAACAATGCTTACAAACTAGATTTTAGCAATATTAAAATTAAATAAATTATGAATTTTATTCTAAAATAACTTTGTACGCAATTCATTAAAAGTAGCTTACACTAAACAATAAGATTTAACTATTTAAGTACATTCTTTTTATAACCTAAAAATCTCACTTTGGTAAACTGTGGTTATTGAGTTTTTACTTGTTGTTTAAACAGAGAAATAATTATTAACTTACTTATATACAATAAGAAATTAAGAGCTATTTTAAAAAACTCTTGTTCATATACTTTATTATAAAACATCAGTTACAATCAATTGTAAACTAAAAATAAAAAAAATATCGGCAAACTTCTATTGCTTTATACGGATTTACTGCAAAACTTATTTGTTGCTTTCTTTTTCATACAATTAAATTAACGAAATACATAAAAAATATCATAAATACAGCTGGTTTGAAGTCAAAACACTGGCATTGCATTCTTAATCTAATACGCAGAAATAAATAAAATTTAAGCCCTACACATATTTTACCAGAGATAATGTTTAATTATAGACTTTAATTATAGATTATAGAATGGGTTTCTTTATAAATTATACTTAGGAATTAAACATCCCAATAATTTAATTCAATCTGAAGTACTCGGTAACACACAGAAAAAAATATGATTCAGACTGAGTCATCTATCTATTATTAAAATCTTTGTGTCACTCGCTATCAGATAATTAACTTTCCTTACAACGCAAAATGCAATAGAATAAGAATGCATACGATAAAATAATCATTAAACATATTTAGCAATTTTAAAGTTATAACTAATATTGTATAAAAAAATCCAAAAATGATAGTAATAAACGTGCGAACAATGAAATCGTTTTCGCCTATCGTGTATATTAAACCTTTGCATATAGCATCTATATGATCCACTAGCATCTCAATTGTATAAAAACTAATTCTAAGTTATAAAATAGTTATACAATCAATGTTACAGTGTTACTTCAATCAAACACACACACATACACACAATAAAATACGACATCGTCAGCTAGATTAATACCAAAGAATCTGTACCAATATGTACTTATGTATTAGGACAATAAAATTGTAACTTGTAATAGTAGATACCTGTAATTAGCAGATATTTGAAAAAAATAATGTAAGTCACTTACTTTCAGTCTGATTTTGAATTTCACAAGTATATTATGTTCAACTGTTAAGTATAATACTTACTAATACTGTAACCTCATTAAAATTTGTCAATATTAAGTTTAGTATAATTGCTGAACAGACTTCAAAAATTGCAAGAAAACAATGTAGGTAGGTAAAATAAGCAAAATCGTATGTGGAACGCGTCAGGCGCGGCGAATAAATGTCGTTAAGAAGATTTAAGTTCATTCATATTCCTCGCATTATCATGCTTACTGCATTATGCATAAAGCGAGCCTTGATTCAGGCGACGAAACATTAGTACGCGATTGGTTGCAGTGCGCATACCAACGAGTCATGAAATCACGAGGAATAAACGTAAATTGTGCGTTAAACAAGAGGTAATGGATAATTTGCGTGTAAATATGTTTATTTTAATTGTAAGTAGTTAGTCACTTTAAACAGAAACAAGGATTTTTGGATACAAAAACATATTCTTACAATTCGTAGAGAGTAACCGCGCGCCATAACTCTACAATCGAAGAAATGTTAAATTAGCTACGGATACCCTTTTTATGTACGTCGCATTATTCGCTAATCAAACTCGTCCTAATCACGTAATCATGAATGCTTTTAATAAAATTGCTAATTTTAATAAGAGCAGGGTGGGGCACAATATGATAAAAGTTATATGACATGTTCAGTACGTATTTGTATTCGTCTTATCATATTTTGCCCCGACTTTACCCGTCTTCAGGTAAAAGTTGCTCTATCTGATTTTTTTGTTTATTAAAATTTGAAATGTATTCACATTCATCCGACGTACTATATACGAGTATTATTACATAAGAAACTCATTACTGAAACCCTTATATTACTCTAATTACTTGCTGTAAAAAGTCTCCTCCAGTGCCTTGGAACCAGAAAAAAATACTTCAATAATTTAGTTCAAATCAAACATCATAATTTTATTGTTAAGTAAAGTAAAACAGCTTTGTGAACCAAATAAATAATTACAGAAGTGTTTCAGTAATGCGTGACGTAACATGCATCACGCTGTAATCATCACATTTACAGAGTGTAACATATTCGCGTAGGTTTGGTACTTCTCCGTATTCTACTATTTAAATCAGCATTTTAATCTCTAACATTCCCGTTAGAAACGACAACACGATTCCAAATATTTTATCTAAAGATCTATTAAACCGCATATAAAGTCAAGTTCCGTGAAGTTTTTATGTTGATACAATTGACAGCTTACAGCTTATACGTGGAAGACGTATTTCAACATATCCACGTTTGGTAAATACAGTTAGAGCGACTTTTTGGTCGATATCAGTTTACGCGGCCGCAGCCTACAATCAGAGCGCATGAGACCTTGCAAAGACCGGTTCGGACGACCACTTCATTACGAGCGAGGTGTACGTACTAAGGTACACAAATCTCAATCCATTGACCGCCGTTCGTAAAACGGGCGAGTGATTTCGCGTAGACAATGTAAATAAAGTAAGTTTTAGGTCTTGATGAAATTTTGATTCCAATTTTCTTTTCTTTTACTTTATAGCGAGTTTAGTTCGTTTACTTTAGATTCATATAGACGAATTTTTGCCACAAGAAAATATCCCACCAAAAAAGTTGTTTACATGATATAAAATCGTAGAAGTTACTTCTGCGTAAAATGATTCATAAGCAAATAATGAGCTTCTAATGATATAACCAGTCCTGGATTTGTCAATAGGCCATATAGGCCGCGGCCCAGGGTCGGCAGCTTCCTAGGGGCGGCAGATTTCAGAAGATGATAATTATAGATGATTTTGCTATTAAAAAGTGCCGTAAAAAAATGTAATTCTTGTTTTTTTACGCACTTTATTAGTGACTAATTCAGTGCCTTCCTTACTATGAATGGAAAATTATTATTTTAGAAAGGTACACGGGGCGGCGGAAATAAATTGGACTAAACTCGTATAAATATAAATCTGGCACTGGATATAACGTAGGTACTAATGAGCCCGATACTAAAGCACTATGAACATAAACATTATTGGAGAAAACGTTTAGAGAGTCGTTGGCATCTCACCCCGCGTGCTTCTATCGGGCCGATGTTACTGAAAGGCGATTAGTGTCACGCTCACCGGAATTAGCTACAACATCCACTTCCTAAACTCCCGACGGTCGCGACAACAGTTTTGTTAAACGTTCGCCTCTGATTTTAATTTTTTTTCCAGCCATCCGACAGATATAGAGAGATGTCGGCATTTAATTTTTTATTTTCCCTGCCATCCGACAGAGATAGAGAGATGTCGCGTGAAAATTCATCTGTTTGACATGTCGCGTTACCAGGCCAACCGTTAGATCAATCGACGTGGCGCCGAGACGGGAACAGTTCAGCATTTGTCACCGGACCACCGGCGCCGCCGTATTTATAGCGACGCCCGCGCACGCGCCTGCGCCCGTGGGCGGCTGAAGCGTTCCCTACACGCTTTATTCAGATATCTGTATTAACGACGTACATACATAATCTCTATACCACTTAAAATTATAGCTATTCCACAACACTGATATAAGTTACCCTTGCAATCCCTCTTCTGATTTACTCAACCACGCTACTGTACATATTTACAACAAGCATTGTACTTTTGATGCTTACGGCTTTATCTAATCTTCTAGGATGAGGTAGTCCTCGTGAACATGTGTCACGAGTTGAACCCAGCTATAAGGACTACACCAACTAATGCTGAGAGACCCGTAAAGCCTGCGGCGTTCGCCGCCGACGTTACATCCTGATGCGGTCGTTTCTTATGGTACTTCTCATCGTAGCCTCTTTCGTGATTTTTTGTATGATTCTTAACATGCTTATGAAAGCAAAGCCTCGCGAGATTGTCCTGCATTCGTGGACAGTCGTAATCTTCGTTGCCGTCGCAGTGGCAGGCTGTAAGGGCGGCTGCTTTTTCTTGCTTACGTAATATTTCTATGGAGTTTAGACACTTGCTGGAGCACTTTCTTCCCCGGTACACTGATCGGCACAAGTGACGGTAGTAACCGAGGGCTGTCGCGCACTGAGCGTCTGCAAGGCAGATCAGCTGGGACAGTCGGCAGGATGATGTGGCGTTGGCAGCACCCCTCAGGACCTGACCCCGGCAAATTTCGATCCTCTGCTTTGCTTCCTCGCAGTACTCATTTTCACACTGACACTGTAACAGAACACACTATGTCATATCTATAGGAGAGATTTCATATTTTCATAGGTTAAATGAAACTCCTTTTATGTTTAAGATTTTAAGATTACAGGAAAGATACATAGGAAATCAGTTTGAGTCAAATCTATGACTTTGACACTTATTTCCGGGGGTCATTCTAGTGTGTTGCAATTTATTTTTGTTTCGTATCAACCACCTTAACTAGAAACTTGTTCAATGTGTTTTTCTCTATTTGTTAGTACAGTATACAACTATACATACATAGATCTAGCCCAGACTCTACAAATTTCTAAACTTGTATTTTACAATTTTCATAAAACTTTGATTTCAGTATAAACTTTCAACGGAAAGTCGTAAATAGGCGTCGGTTTTATGCGTTATGGTTAATAATAACGTTAACGTTTCTACATTTTTTAACGACACCAGAAGCAATACTTTAATAATAGTAAATAGAAGAGTATAGCATAATGGTTTAAACTTAATTTTGCTGTTGGTTACCATATTTACGACAGTTTAACTACTTTGCAGTCAGAATATGATTCATAGAATGAAAAGGATGCACTAGAGTATTTTACTACTTCGGTCCTAATTGGATGGACATTAGCGTAACCTACAGCAAAAATAAAATTATATCCAGACTCCCAAAAGGAATTTCTGAGTGACTTGTGCATCCCGTTGTTCCGACGTAACTAATTGACCGCTTTTGCCGGGAACATTTAATTAAAACTCAATTTATAGGTGATCTTGAATCGATGCCACAGATAAATAAAAGACTGGCCTCCGTCTTACGCTGTATTTTTTGTGAGAACGCGGCAACACCTGCGCATGCGCAAGAACGAACGCTGCGGTAGGTCCCGATCAAGACGTCATATCTCAAGGCTGAATGCGGCACTCCTTTGCCCTGCCTTTCGATACACATTGCCCAATGGCTGCGGTAATCACAGTTACCCTAACTCCATTACAAATCTCAATTACAACTGAACGTACCTAATCTAAATCGATTCCGATTAAAACGTTTTGGATTTGAAATAATGAAATAAAAGCTTGTTAAATAAATATGAGACCCACTGGTTATAAGGAATTACTTTATAGTCAGCAACGAACTGTAATAGTTACAAGCAAAATACTTAATTCTAGTAAGAATAGAGAATTCAGTTACATAAAATCATTGAACTTTTGTCGCAAAGTTTGTTCAGAATATGAATCTGGTTAATTAATTTCTGTAATAATATAGGTACATACAATGACATTTTTCTTGAAACAATTTCTTAACGTTAAATATTTGAGAGATTGTAAACATGTAAAAATTTAAAAAGTAGATGAACGTACTAATGTAGAGTTACGATTTTGAACAACAGCGAGTTGGACAAAACTACAACAGATTTATTGCGTAATGACATCTGCTTTAGAAACTCGCTCCTAGAAACTCATTTTTTCCTGGAGAAAAATAACTTTTAACAGCAAGCCAGCAGCAGACATGGTTTCTGTCACGGCTCCGGCGCTGCGGGTTTACATTACACTCTAGGGGTAGGGCAGACCAGACTACGTGGAGTCGGTTTTGCAGCGATTTGTTTCTATCACTAATGCTAACGTTAACATTCGGCCAAACGACAATTATTTGGAATTTTACAAAAATATACAAAGAAATTTGTAAATTATATTAAACGTTAATTATAGATTTTATAATAGTATACAATCAATAAAATCTACCCGTATGTGTCAAATTTTATTAGTTGTAAGTTACAACTTGTAACTATGCCCACAAAAACTGAGAAGATAATTCTCTTCCCAAATATCCTCAATCAAGATGAACATCCATTTCCTGTGTATAATTCAACGCTGATAGTTGATTATATGCAAAACAAGGGATTATAAACACTAACAGTCAACCATATCTACATCGAGTGAGGTCGACAACCGCGACCCTCGTAATGGCGTTGCGTCGTGTTGTGTCCGACAAATCTGACGTCTAAATTAGATTTTATTGCCAGGCGTCTGCACTCACTGCACCAACATCCCTAGACCTCTCATTCCCCTACACTAAGACGAAACACCGAAAACTTCCAGCGAAGCTTCCACAATTAGAGTCCAAGACTCACTGGACGACCTCTCAATTGGAAGGCACTCTATAAACAAGAGACGATGAGAACTTATTGTGACAAATTCGACCTTATTACAACTCAACACTTCGTTTATGAGTGTAAATAAATGATTGTGTCTCATAAACACTACTAAACTTATTACGTGTTAAAATTAAACTATAAAAGCAATGAATAAAAACATCAGAGCTCTTGTTAATTTATTTGTTCTGTTATCAGATTTCAAAATAAAATTTATATTAATCGTGCTATTGGTCGGCTAAGTTGCGTTTTATTTTTTTTACTTCTACTTTAAGTAACTCATTTTCCGAATACAAATTACGTTAATGCAGATAACAGTAAAAAATGATGATTAACATACTTAATTTGCATATATTATAGATAAGAAGATAAGTTACATTAATGAATAAAAACATGTTTTGCAGCATTTTCTTCATCACATAAAACATTTCTATAAATAAGCTTACTTTTCTTGATGTAACCTAAAACATTATAAAAGGTCAACATGCCAGGTCAAAATGCATAACCAGTACTTTCTTCCTTTCTTCTCTCTTTTGCTTTAACCATTACGGCATTAATGTTGCTTATGGCAATGTGAATGGAAGACAGTGATCTCTTGGATATGATCATCAGGTGGATAGTTAGCTCATTTGTCTTCTGTATACATAAAGCTTTACGGTATACTCACGTTCATAAGTTCCTTCCCCTCCTCCGTAGAAGTCAGCGCTATCAACGCATGTTCGCACGCCTTGGGACACTTGGTGGTGGGTTCGGAGAACACCTCATTGCACAGTAGCATGTAGTTGTTGAGTGCTAGCCCGCAACCGGTGCGGTAGGCGCAGCGTATGCGCGCCTGCTCGCAAGGCGTAGCGCGCGCCGCCGCCACTCCAAGCACCAGCGTTGCGATTACCAACCACATCCCCTGGAACAAAAGTACCTTTTAGTATAGCAGTCTTTATGCAACTGGAAGGATGTAAGGGAGCTTCCCTTGTGGGCGTTAAATACCTTAAGGCGGAAAGAGTCATAAACATTTGGATGCGTTGAGGTGAAGATTACTTTTGAGTAACAATTTTGGGCAGTGTTCTTTAGAGATAAAGCCTCCAAGTGGGCGTCAAAGACCTTATGGGAAAAAGTCATAAAAACGTTTGCGTTCGTCGAGGTGATCTATTTTTTAAGTGAATAGTGGACAGATCAGCAGATATTATGTAGATGGTAAATCATTAAATGATAAATGGTTGCAGTTTCGTAGACAATCTAGATATATTAAGTGTGATTAGACTGTTTTTTTGCATACCCTAAACTCGTTATTATCTCTTTGAATGATGAGCATAAGCTATGAAGCATCCTTACAGGGTGATTTGATCAATCAAACCTTCCTGCGTCATGCATGTCAGTTCAGTTACTGGTTAGTACCAGATTGGTAGCCCAATTCGGTCATTGTAACCACACTTTGTACCGGTAATATCGGCCTGAATATCGTTATGGAGATGTTTCATCGTGACCAAAAAATAGGATATAGCGCCAATGTCACATACTATATTTCAGCTTCAGAGCTAATACGGTTCGGTTTTATAATACTTATGGATATGGATGCCAACTCTCATTCAAACGTCACGCACCATTAGCAATCTGTCTACGAGTGACTCAAAATAGGGCTGCAGTATAAAAGGTTGCCTGTTTGGAAACACGAATTCAGTAAACACCAAAGTTGCATTAAGCCTGTGTCATACATTTCAAAAACGTGTTATATTTTAATTGAAACTTAATTTAAATGAAATCTTTTGATTACAAGTTATAAAAAGTAGATCAAAATAATAATATTTTATATTTTAAAAATACTTTTAAAACAACCTTTTAATTTTTATTAATTTTGTGTTTGTGCTGTTGACTGAACGACGATGTAGCGTCTGAAATTCGAAAATGCTCAAGAAAATTTGCCGGTCGCTCGACTCGGATTGATTTATCCTTAAAGTTATGTTAAAATATATTTTCCAATATTCATAATAAATAACATCACCTTAATTTGATTGACTGAGTGACACGACGACTTACTGGATACAATAATCCTCTACACTTAATCCTTTAAACCAAACTTATCTTTTTATTTGACTTTTTATCTTGAATTCTGACAGCCCTACATTAACTACAGCAAACGTGTAAGTGAGAAGCGGTGGACGTGAGTTTGTTTGCCAGTTTGCCCGCCACTTCCGAGAACCGGGACTGGATGTCACCCGGGATTACCTACTTATCCTCCATTGCCGCAATCTGTGTCCATTGCTTAACCAATGTTGACGGATGCCAGCGATTAGGGCTAACGATCAACGAGTAATTTAAATCCAGATTACTAAGCTTTTTGCCTCTGCTTTTTGTTTTACTCCACTTTATAGGTCACATTATATAAATGAAGGCAGTTTTTGTTAAGGCAATTTGTGCACTAAAAAGCGATTAAACAATTTTTTTGAGTATCATTGGTAGAGCTCGTAGAGAATATTGTACCTAATGATACAACTGCTGAAGCTGAAAAATGTAAGACAATTAACTGAAACTTCGTGGCAGTCTCTATAATAATCTTAACAGGCTGTGGAGGAATATGGTATACTCTTACTTGCATAAACATAACAAGGAAAGTAAGTCGTGTAAGAAAAAAAACTTGAGAGGTGTCAAGGGACACCCGGATGGAACGAAGTTCCTTTCGATTTAAGTATTGTTTTACGCGCTCAGCAGTGTAATTCAGATTGCTGAGTTTCATATTGATGAAACTAGATGGCGCTGTACAACTTTCTGAATCACGCTAGCGTACGTATCACGTAATCACGTACAGCGCCATCTAGTTTCATATTACTGAATCACTTCAAAAAGTGTCGTGACGACTTTTCGAAAGAATTTTTTCCGTCTAGCCCCCTTTCATAACGCGCGATAAGGAACTTCGTTCCAAAAATTGCAATGATAAATAATTAATCCAAAACCTTAAAAATTAATATCGAAGTACCTGTTTAAAGAACAAATTATTATAATATATTGTATCTTATTAACATTAAGTAAAATTTTAATAAACACATTAAATATAAATTCACAATCCTACATACTGTTGCGTTGTCGTCTAGCTAATAAAGTCAAGTACAGGGTTATCGACCAGTGAAGAGCGTCCAACGAAAAGAAAACAAAGTGACAACGCAAGATGACCAACCATTCGCTGCGCACTCCCAAGTGTTATATTACAATAACAATTCCCGTCTCCGCCGTGCTCGCCTCCGTAACCTTTATTCCTTCCCTATAAGGACGAGTCACGGTAGCTCAAGTTAGCTTACCACGCAATACGCGTACGTGAGTCGTCCGTTTTGTTTGTTAATTAAACCGTGCTGCTAGGATATAAAAATATGAATTTTATTTTACTTTCCTATGAAACACTTAGAGAAATAGACGTGAATTCAAATATTTACCCGTTCAAAGAAGCGGGCGGAGTCGTGAGGCACGAAAGAGAGATAAGTACTAGTTCGTAAGAAATATAAGAATGACTGTTCCGCACCAAATTAGGGACCGGAGGAATACTTCATATTTAAAGATATTAAACAGACCCTAAAGCGACGCTCCTGAATTAACTTAAATAGAATTAAAGACGTGACTAATGTCTCAATAACAACTTTAGTGTTATTTAAGCTCTGTTTTTTCTTTATGTTTGAATGCGGTAAATTTTTAGATCTCATCTATACTAATATTATAAAGAGGAAAGAGTTGATTGTTTGCATTGAATAGCCTCCGAAACTTGTTGGGAAGCTACACAATTCCCGGGTGAGATAGGCTATATTATATATATATTTTTACTATTTTTCCCGAAGCGAAGCGAGGGCGATTTCCTAGTTTACTAATAAAGTATGAGCATGACATCCAGGACCTTATCCAAGAAGGCTACAAACGAATTCTATCTCTTCGTAGCTATATACTCTATTTTGATGACTTCATATTAATTGATAATTAATAATCTAAATAATTAACAAAATATAGTTTTAGAGGTGATTGTTTTATAACTTTGCTAGGATCCAGCACATAGCGCTATAGTAGTTATTAATGAATTCTAAATTAACCAACAAAATTATTCAAATATTTAAAAGAACATAATTTATTATGTATCACAGTGAGCATAACAGCGCCCCAAGCATTCAAAATTTACGAAAAAAAGAGTTATTTCTTCGTTTTGATACCAATCCCTTCGTCCCTGCGACATTTCTCCGCCCAAACGTTGCGCAGTTAGCGTGTAAGTGTAAAAAGCGTCCCTAATTGCTCAGACAGTCAACAATATGTCGTCGTGCGTCGCGGCCTCACAAACACATTTGTTGTAACACTAACTCATGATGAAACGTTTCAGGGAATTTTAAACCCCTTCGGAGCATAATGTACAAAACGTATGTTATTTCACGTATTTTTGTTTTTGTTCTTAAATGTTGCCACAGAATGTATTTCTATTCTTTATAGTATTTTTTTGCTTTGCTTTTATGCTGGGAAGTAAGACAGTCTTCGCGAAACCGGTGTCTAATAAGGAAAAAAAATGAAATACATACTATGTAAGATTGTTAAATAAAGGCTATTATTATTATTATTATATGTAGTCACGGCACTACACGCTGGTACTCCGATCAGTATCATGGATCTAACAATTTGACATTTAATCCACTTAACTTACTTAATTTAACTTACTGCAATTTGGACACCAATCATACATCTTTAACGTTTAACATATCTTTACAAAATAATCCAGAATTCAGAATATTCATCCTTTGAAATCTAATGTACCTACCTACGTCTGTCTTTACCAAACATTCTCCATAATTTTCAAAGGCTATGTTTAAAATTCGTACCCAAGTTGCCATCGTGATGAACTAAGGACTTTTGTAAGAGAAAACCACAGTCCAACAAAGAAACTCGGGATATGCAATTATTTTTCTTTGACAGTACCTACCGAATACATGAAGTAATGAAATATTCCCCAATACATTTCAATGTAAACTGCAAATTAATTGTGGTTAAATGTATTGTTAAAAAAAAATATTGAAATGCATATAATAATTACAGAAACGCAATTGACGTAGGGGAGGGTAAATTTTTACAATAAGTAGTCTAGATGTCGTATTTCGCAGCAGTCCTGGATTTGTCAATAGGCCGTATAGGCCGCTGCCTAGGGGCGCGGCGGCAGATTTCAGAAGATGATATATATATTATACATGATTTTGCTATTAAAAAGTATCACAAAAATTGTAATTCTTGTTTTTTTACGCACTTTCTTAGTGACTAATTCAGTGCCTTCCTTACTATGAATGAAAAATTATTATTTTAGAAAGGTATATTGGGCGGCGGAAATAAATTGGCCTACACTCATAAAAAATATAAATCCGGCACTGACTCGCATTAATGTGCACAAGCCCTTATTATTAGGTCGACTGCACGCGCGGGATGGTCTAACCGAAAATGTAAACATGGAAAGTTCCCGCGCACCTCATTATTGCTTGTCGTTAGCGACAATTGATTGAGCCAACAAACACCTGAACGTCAGGTAGAATACCAGTAGCTCTTAGGGATATTCTTGAGTAATTGTGCTAATGTTTGTTGATGTCGATCCTAGGCTCAGATGGAGATCAGTAGCACAATGTTAAAAAACAAAACTGATACCATTCCGAGGGATCTCATTTTTAACCGACATCAAACAAGGAGGAGGTATTTAATTCGACTGATTTTTTTATGTTTATAAAACAGAACTCAGAACTTTTGACTGGGTGAACCGATTCTGATTATTCTTTTTTTTAATCGAAAGCTGGTGCTTGGTTTTTTTTTGTGCTTAGAGCAGGCAAACGAGCAGATGGGTTACCTGATGGTAAGTGATCACCGCCGCCCATGGACATTAGACCCCATGTCATAGCTTAGAGGGAACACCGATGCAGGTAGTTTGTTCCACAGTTTACACGTGCGAGGCAGAAAATGACGTGAGAACCGAGCTGTGGATGCATGCCATGTATCCAGGTAGTGTTGGTGGAACCTGGTACGTGATGGGCGGTGACGAAAATTAACTGCAGGTATTAAGCCAAACAATTCTTCAGAACATTCCCCATTATACAGACGGTAGAATATGCAGAGAGAGCCTACATCTCTCCTCAACTCAAGCGATTCTAATCCGTCTGTAAGCTTGGGATCGTCGACAAGACGAATAGCTTGCCGTTGAATTCGGTTGAACGGATCCACTTGGCCAGCTGGGGCTCCGGCCCAAAGGTGGGAGCAGTGGTCCTACTTGTCATGTGGTCCTACTTAAATATGAGCAAGATCTAACGAGCAGCGAACTTAATTCACAATCGTGAGATTATTTAGGTTTATTGTTACATCCATGACTGATGTTTAATTAGTATCAGAACTATCTGATGTCACTGATAAGACAAAAAAAACACTGAAACCTTAAATATTTCAAAACAGCCAACCCAGTATTTACTTAGATAATGTACAGTAGAAACGGTAATTTGAGCATCTTGAGAAAGGAAGATGGGCCTTATCTTGAAGAGCCCGCATAATTATATTGTTCGTGTACTCGTTATGAGAACAGTCAACCTTACAATTTTAGTATCCGTTACATGTTTAGTTAAAAAACAAAGACAAACTTAACACCTACAACTTACAAAGAATAAACCAATTATAGTTAACCCAGATTTGTTTTGTTTTACTCATTGCTTAAGGCTATGCTATGAAAAGAAATATGGGTCACTGAGTGTAACATGTGGAGATGAAATTCAACAGTTCTTGAATATGATTACTAACAAGCATAACTGTGTTATTTCTGTAGTGATTTACGAAATGATTTAGTACATTTGGCGCCATATGAAAATATCTGTACTTTGAGTCACTAATTAAGAAACCCACATAATAATATTGATTTTTTTTCTTTAAGTTAAATATTGGACTAGCATACAAGCTGTTAGCAACTGTTTAGCCAGCAGGGGGGACACTTGACTCTAGCCAAAATTAGCATTTTTAAAGCCAAACATTTCGCAAATGCACCCCTTATTCCAAAAATGGTCATAGAAGACACCTAATATTTTTGGAAGAACTTTTTAACGATAACCCATACTACAGGGTTCGCGACGAGTAAAAAATTGATCCTCACGTTACCTAGGGTAGTAGTAGGGGAGGTACCCTGAAAAAAATGCTTTTCAATATTTTATTCTACGATTCTGGAGTTTTAATAAAATATGTATATTCATGCCAAATCACAGCTTTTTAGCACTAAATGTCTCGACACTTTGCTTCGGACAGACGGACAGATGGACGGAGATGACGAAACTATAAGGGTTCCGATTTTAGTTCAGAATCCTAAAAAGTGTACTGCGATATCCGTATGTCGATTTTCGCTGAACACTGTCTTACGATTCTCATTTCTAAGTAGCTAGGGCGAGTTGACATCGCTACGGAATGTAGTAAGCTCGCTTCAGGGAATCGAGGCAAGACTGCACACCTGTGTGTGTTGTGTATACATATAGTGTACACTACACCGCCAGTGATAACACAAGTGCATTTGCACCATTAAGCACTCCGTTTGCAGTTTCTATCTTATATTGAGCGTTGACAACCAGATGCCAGATGAAATCTTTACTGACTCTACATTTGTAATACCTACATTGCGATTTAACATGCTACGCTTCAGTACATACGTTGGTTTTTGACTTGGTATAATGATCGGTTTAAAAATTTAGGTTATCAATATCATGGTCCAATGTACTTTTAAGTTATTTTGTTAAATAAATATTGATAAGCATTTTACGACAATTAGTTAAACATTTTTTTTCATGTACAATGAAAATGGAAGTTCGAGAAAATTTAGTTAAATAACAATCATCTAACTTGGTTATCAATAACATTATATTATTGTATTAAATTAATTAACTAGCTTAATCAAAAATCACTGTCTCAAAATTAACTTATGGGTAAAACTAAAACGATTGAATTTTCGGTGGGTACTGCAGAATTAAAAATTATATTTAGTTTTAGTCTTCAATAAAAAAATCAATAGGTATGTTTTTAATGAAATTGAAGTCAATCCATAACCTACCTTTTTTGAGTTTGTCAGCCACAAATACAAAGACGTTTTTTCTATTACATATTTGTGTATTTAGGTAGAAGTGTACAAAAGCTGTTTTGTTTTTAAATTACCCATTTCTTTAATAATTTCGGGTAATTAAAATCAAGTAATGAACTGTTAAATAAAACATTAATACATACAATAAACGAGCATGCTAACATGGGTAATGCGAGCACATTAATTTGTGATGTTAGTCATTCATTGCTAATAACGGACTATACTATAGTATAAATTATGTTCTGTAAATCTGTACATAATGTAACCATCCGTATAATAGTAACATGTACAGTATGTAGGTAGATAGTATTTTTACCCAAGTTCCAGGAAGGGTAATGTTTTTCGCGCATATCTTGTATGTACCTATGTATGGATGTCATATTCTTTATTAAGTACCTCATATCTTCCAAACTCCTGAATGGATTTATATAATTAAGATATCGTTGGATTCGATATGCGATAACCCAAGTGTTCTTAAATAAATGAAATTAAAAAAAAACAAATATGGTAACTGTGAGATGCCATTGTTTGAAGGATTAAAAATGCTTTTTTGACAGTCATTCCAACAGGGTTCCATAACCAAGCTATATAAACGAAAATCTTAAAGTTTTTCCAGATCTATCTGTATAACATCTTTACTCGCGAGCAATTATGACAAGAAAATTGAAAAAAGTATATTTTAAAAACCACTGCATTATGGAAGGTATTTTTACACATTGTGCCATTAATAGTCCGTACGAGTAGCTAAATAATATAATAAATAAATATAAATAGTATCCAGTATAAAAAATACGTAGATGTATAGATAAAGACGACAAGTTTTAAAATAAAATATTCACGCCATTTGACATTTATAAACAGGGACAGGAAAAAAGCGTGCGAATTACTTCCAGATAGTTAGGTTTATTTGCGCAATTTGTTCATGAGTTTGATTGCGATCTAACCTGACAGTTTCTAGCTAGCTATTCTAGCTAGGCAAACATGAAACAACATTAAACATACTATTTTTTAAACACATACAACACAATGTTTTGTACTTGCAGAGTTTGGTTGTTTTATACCTAATATAACGATAATATATAAAAATACATATTAATCGATGGAAACAACGTAACCTAAGAAATATTTTAAGTAAATCTTATGTTTGCAAAGTTTCACAATAAATGAATAAATAACTTAATAACTAAACAAAAAATAAACTACCAAATAACAAAACAAATATAGAGTACGTATGTAAATCGACCAAAAACAAATACAACACATAGATCATGTTATTTTTTAACAGTTTAATAAACTACGAATCAAAAAAATACTTAATTATTAAATATTTATCTGTATTACTTACATCGAGCAAGATAGATCAGCAAATACAAGTGAATACTCTAAATAACAGGGAAAAGTAAACACGACGATAGTTACTAACCAAGATCAAATTAGAGTACGGTTTAGTAATCACGTAGTCATAACGCAATGCAGACATTATCAACGCTGATAACTTATCGGAATCGTTTGTTTTCGTGTAATTACGGCTTGGTTGCATTGCGTAAGAACTGGTGAAGAATAGGGTTAGAGTATCTAAGTTGTATCTAAGTTGTCCTGATGCCGTCCACTGTTCAGTGTAGGAGACAATGCCACCAGCGGGCCTATTATGAACTTTTATAAAACCATTCATGTTCCAGGCAATACATTTCTCGGGTTTTAAACGACGTATGATTGGCTAAAAAGTGTCACGTGACCGCTTTCGTAACACGAATTTGACGTTTACACTGGAACTTGGCTGGAATTAAGAGTTCATAATAGACCGCCTGGTCCCTGTCATTGATGTTCACTATCCTACTAATATTATGTTAACTTTGTATGGACGCTTTTTACTCTTTCACGTCAAAAGTACAGAACTGATTTTCATGAAATTTTGCAAGCAGGTGGCCGTGAATAAGATATAGGGTATTAATCATCTCGAAAAGCACGGGCAAATCTGCGGGCAGTACGCTATAGTTAGTTACCCACTAAAAGCATGCCTAAGTGTTTTAAGCGTTTCCGTCGTAAAATTGAAGAGCCAAAAGTTCCAATTCTTTGAACTCTTGGTTGACGAATGCAGTTCTATAAATGTCATGCACATTTTTCCGCACCTGATAACATTACTGACTGATAGGACTATTCTTTTATTATGTAATAGCACTCGAAGTTAATGATTAATTGTAATGTAGACTTTAAAGTGTAGGCTGCGACAAAACTATCGCAATAAATCATAAAAGGTAATCAAATAACAAAACATCCCCATTGATACAATATAATGTTATCATATTATTAGCGCTTGCGAGCATTAATTATGATTTATAGTGTAATAGAATATTATCTGTAGTGGCGGTTTTCTTGATAATTATCTATTAGGAACATTTGCACACGTTATCTGTACAAGTATGAATCGTGTTAGCTCAACTGGGTCATGGCTCAGTCATACTACATTTTTGATAAAAGGTACCTGCCTACTGACGTGGTGGACAAAAAGCGAGCCAGCTTACATTTAGATTTAATTATTTAAACTTTGCTAAATTAAAAATACATACATATATTGTGACTTCAACTTCACTATAAATTCAACCTATCACAAAATAATTTATGTCAAAATGTTTTGAACATTTCAAGACAGTTAATTTGTTAAAATCTATACAAATAAATAAAATTAAAATGTCTGTTTGTAAAATGAAGAACGCCGACGGAGAAGTTAGCGCGTTCAAACAAAGTAACACTCAATGGCTTTGTTATAATAGTACCTATAAGATTACAGAATCTGAAAATGTCTGTAAACTATAAAATTTTGTATTTTTAACAAGGTTTATGAAGGCCGTAATTTTTTTTATTTTAAATGTATCCATCAAGATAATTAATGTCTTGTTTCTCTAAATACCCTCAAATATTCAAATTTTTTCGTACATGTTGAATTGTTATTCTTCTTTATACACCGAATGTTTTTTAAGACAAATGTTTTATGCACACCGTCCTTCTTTGCTCAAACTAGTATTAAGAACAATGTATTTCTCATGCAAGTGAATTGTATATATTCTTTTTGAGAAATAAATATCTTAACCACAATGTCGTTTATTCGTATTCATTTAAATATTTTTATGGTTTATTATCATCATGCGCAAGTAGAGTTAACGACTCTATATTCTAATCTCGCGAATACAAGCGCGTTGAAATGGAAAATTTTAATTTTTATTTACAAAGCATTAAATTATTTAACATTTACATTCCTTAACTAATCTTTAAATACCTTCATAGTCGGAAATACCTTTATTTAAACACGTATAAACATACATTTCAGATGACTTTACAGGTACAATTCACTTTCATTTTGTAAAATAAATAAAAATTATTTTTATACTATGTATTATATGTATACATAAGGATAGATACAAATATCAATTAAAGAAAGTAGTGAACATTACTTACAGTAATCTATACTAATATTATAAAGCTGAAAAGTTTGTTTGGTTGCAAGCGCTAATCTCAGGAACTACTGCTCCAAAGTTAGTTTTTCGTTAAGTTAGTTAGTCGTAGTTAGTTTTTTCCACAAATTAACGCGGGTGGAACCGCGAGGCACAGCTAGTTGGTAATAAAACGGCCGAATATTTGTAATTTCAATAATAACCAGAGACGAATTAGGTAGGTACTACATAGAACCCAAAACAAAAACTGTCTGATGGTGTCAAATTGCTGAAACTTCGAACACCCGCTCCCCGCTACCGAACACACCAAAACAAATGAGAAGGTCCGGGTCATTAATCACAGGAGGGTTCAGTAGACATTTGACACATGTGGCTACCAGCTGCAAGGACATACCGTGGTTATTTCTTTCTATTCTCAACAAAAAACGGTTTTTGTCTAATTTTTACCGAAAGCCTAAACCTTTTTTTTGAAGTAGGAAGATCGATTCATAACACTGTGTATCTTTTTGAGGAGTTCGCATACCTATTTTTCAGGTGGCGCCCTTATATAACGATATAAATTTATACTTAAATAACTGCCTATAATAATATCACTTAGACTTCGGTATGCTACGAAAAACGTTATGTTCACGAAGTAGGTACCTACCCGTACCCGAATCATTTCTACCATTTTTATCAGGCGCTTAAAATAAGATATTTTCATGGTCTCTTCACACAAAACTTTTCATTTAAACCATTCTTGATATAGGTATGTACATTTTATAACTGCAAATAAAGTCATAATTGTTCTTTCAACTTCTAAAGTGAGTAATATAACAAAACAGGAAAGTTCTGCCCGACGCGTGACTGAAACCCAAACACGAACCGAATATAGGTATCACGTTGGTTTTGTAACACCCTCGATAAATTGGTGAAACGCCATAAAACGAGGAGACCGGACTCAGTATTTGGTATTGTGACACGTTATAAACTCGTTTTATACGAAACGTAATACGTAGGCCATTTACGATCGTCCAAAGTTGAAAACTTTCGTGCCTAATATAAATTAGTTCGTATTTTACGAGCGTTCGTTATATCTCTTTAACAACTTTATTTCTTAAGTAACATCGCTAGCAAGTATCTAATAAATATACTAAGTACGACTCTCGATTCAATTCAACGGAATTCAGTTTTATATTATTTGATAAATGTTCTTAGGCGCGGGCCACACAGAAAAGACGCAAGACACGGACCCGTCGCAGTCGCGGCCCCCGTTTAATCTACTTTCATACAAAATGTATGCAGCCGTCGCGACGTAAAACATACAGAAAAGACGGGACGCCGACACGACGCTTTCTCGTCGGCGCCCTATTGGAAAACATACAAAAAGGACAGGACGCGGGCCTGCTTAGGCGCCAGCGGGGGAGCGGAAAGGACGCGGAGAGCAGGTCTCTTAAAACGTAGTGATTAAGTACTCTGTGCCCGGGAAAAGCCCAGTGTGCACCGACCGTCACGCCCGTTCCTTGTCTTTTCTATATGTTTTAACGGCGCCCTGTCTGCGACGGGTCCGAGCGCCGTCTTCGTCTTACGTCTTTTCTGTGTGGCCCGCGCCTTAGATAAGTGAAATTAAAAAAAAATATATTCGGTGACTGTGAGATGATGGCATTTAAATACAGGATTGCTTGGGAAAAATTAGTTGACGAATGGGTCCCGACTGTCATTCCATAAATGGTGTAGTTGTTCAGTAATCCTTTTAACAACATTGTAAACTACTTATTTATTTTTTTAATATTTTCTTATGAAAATAGTCGATAAACGGGCATACGACAAAGCAACCTGAGGTGAGTGGTGACCGTCGTCACCGCCCTTCATCACAACAAAGGCATCACCAATACGTTGCCGGACTTGTGGGCCAAGAAGAAAGAAGAAAGCTTGCTTACAGTACGCTTTTAACGATGAATAAACATACTGTTTGAGTCTATATCCTGAAATGAATACCATCCTGGTTCTCGATTTCATACGCTCGCCGTTCGGAGAGGCAGTCAGTTATATCTAACAACATTAAAATTTAAAATAGACCCAAACATGGATGAAGCAACTTATCATTGACTCTATAGAAACGTTACTGTAACACAAAACATAAGCTGCTCCAACAATAAGTTAAAATAAACATCCCTTTATGATAAGACGTCAGTTACTTAAACATAATAGACTAATAGTAGCTAAGCTAGTACAGGGCACGTCATGTAACCAAATACCCTTGAGGACACTCGTTCACAGTCAATTAAGTAAGTAAACAAGATCACACACATCTGCTCTAGCTAGGTGTTATCTTATTTCATCTAAAGTCTAGCGCTATCCAGTAACAAACAACATAAAGTACTAAGCTAGTAACGCTCTGTCCGCGACTTTGCTTGCGTTTTCCGGGATAATAAGTATCCCCTGTCTTATTACAGGTCATGGTCTATCTGTGTAGACTGGGACTATTGGGCTCCCGAATCTACAATATACTCGTACGACGTGCTCCTGAGGATGTGTCATAGCACAAGGAAAGAAACCAAGTGCCTTTGACCTTTAGTAATTGAACACGCCGGAATTCTTCTTTATTTTGGTATTCAGCAAAATTGGTGACAATATCAAGAAATGTACCTAACGATTCTTTTCGCCAGTTTTAATAATTTTCTCTCTCTTGTTTTAATCTCTTATTATTCTACTCAGAGATTGTCAAATTTCGCCCAATTTTCACGGATAAATTAATAATTTAACTGTGGAACGAACTTTCTGCATCGGTGTTCCCTCCAAACTATGACATGGGGTCCTTCAAGAAGCGGGTCTATTATTTTGTATTGATCACTTAACATCAGGTGACCCGTCTGCTCGTTTGCCTACTCAAGGCATAAAAAAATTATAAGCTTTCCTAGTATTTTCGTCTTGTTTATATCTTCTAGCCCAAGATTGTTAGAAACCATCCAAGTCTCCTTTGATGAAAATCCGTTCAGTGGTTTTCGGGAAAAAGAGTAATTCCATATTACAAACTTTCATGTTTATAATACTACTTACTAGCTGGACTAGTATGAGTAATAGGAAGTAGGAAGTGCCTGAGAAAATTTAGTTTTAAGGATTTCCGAATAGATTCCGATAATAATGTTGTTTTTAATAATATTGTTAAACGAATCTAGTAAATTCCTAAAAGTGCCAGGCATAAGTGTTATCACTAATAAAAATATTATATATATAGTTAGGTAAACGGCATTATATAAAATATTTCATATAGCTACTTACTATACAGGTAGATTAAAAGACACGCAACAATGGTGTAATGGTTCGCAATGGCAATCGCTATTTGAGAGTTAATACGTCCACCTTTTTGAAGACTGTTAAAATAGAACAGAGTTTAGTAACAGACAGACAGATAACTACTTCTCTACTATTAATAGTTAAATGGTTGAGCAACAAAACATTGTTAGCGTCTGCGTTTTATGTTCACTCTTTTCGTCGAATTCAGCTATCATAAAATTTACATAATTTTCCACTCGCTCGCTGCTTTGTATTCAATTTTAAAAATAACGTTTAAAACGGGCGATAGTTACCAATACTATTCCTGCAACTATTGTTTCGTTAAGCCTATAACCCATTCTGTTCAAGGTTACAAATAAACTTACTTGAAAAACAGAACTATTATGGGTTTAGCTTGGTACTCACAACTACTCTTATATTGACGGAAATCAAACATTTTTAAGAATACTAATACTATAGTCTATACAAAACTTTTATCTATGATGGTTTCCTTCATCGAAACAAGTTGGCTGGCTTCGACCGGGTCTCTCCTCTTGAGGAGGCCTACAGCATATTCCACCACACTGCTCTAGTGCAGATTGGTATCGAAACAAATAATAGTTATTTTTTAAAAGTTGGCGTGCTGATGCCCGCTCATAATGAGGATGAGATTCTCAATTCGACTGTATTTTTTATGTTTGTTACCTCAGAACTCTCGACTGGGTGAGGCGATTTTGATGACTTTTTTATTCGAAATCTGGTGCTTGTCATGTGGTCCCACTTAAATTTGAGCGAGATCTGACAATGGCATAGGTAAGTCTTTTTGCATTAAGGATGTGCGCGACCAACTGATTTCGATGATTCTTTTTTTATTGTTATTGGAAAGGATGTACTTCATTTGAAGTCGGTTTTTTTTATTAAAATTTTAGATAATGTGCACTTCACAATGTACTATGCTGATAGTGTGCTTAAGAATAGATACAGTGCTAATCCTAGGATTATTGGCGGGCCAGAATTACTTCATTTTATTTAACAATGATTGTTCAATGTTAAAAATGATTTACATTTGAAAAATTATTTATGCTATTTTAAAGCTGCAAAATCTCGTATATTATTATAAATTACTGCCTATATTTTTACACCAACGGACACACAACATTTAATTTTACAAGTGACAACATA
This sequence comes from Thymelicus lineola, assembly GCA_963932265.1. Classification (NCBI taxonomy): domain Eukaryota; kingdom Metazoa; phylum Arthropoda; class Insecta; order Lepidoptera; family Hesperiidae; genus Thymelicus; species Thymelicus lineola. The sequence goes on along the minus strand of OZ010700.1, from coordinate 7,637,928 downwards.
AACGGTTAACGAGCTAAATTTACCGAACAAATAGCGTTGCGATTTGAAAAATAACAGTGTTTAGTATGCATCGCGCGTGTTTGACGTCAATACAGGTAGTTAGGGCGTACTAACGCTAACAATATTATGGGCAGAGTGGCGCAATAAATCACTTGGCGCCGATGACGGTTGCTTTATGGACAGGCCAGGGCCTTGGGACCAGGCCTGCTTTAATTCATAATTATTTTTTAATGTTAACGACCAGATGGGCTACAATTGCAATGATGGTCCGTGGTCATTCTTATCCCATCTTCTTCGTCCATGAACACAAACAAATTGGTTAGGCCATTTCTGAGATTAACTGGATGAAAGCGCATAGACAATCAGACATATCTGAAAATCATTGGTTTCTCAAATATTGTCCATGTACAGTATTGTACACACTTATTATATGCTTAGATTCGATTTTTATCCTCAAAAGTTAAATAACACACTACAATACAAACACACACTTCAAATAATCGTGTGTTTTCAATAAATATATCGTGTTTGCAGGCTTGGAATCGTGTTCTGCATTTATACAAGGTACTTTAAATAATATCCTATTCAAACAATTTTTCTTGTGCCAAATCTTGTATTGAGGTAGAATTTTTAAGACTTCATAATCATGCCTTATTTTTTAAGTAAAAAACCGAGAAACGAGCAGAGAATGATGATGACAGTGAGTCGCCATCGGCTATGGGACATGGACATCTATAATGACATCATTTCTCTCCAGTGACAAAAAAACAAGGAAATTTTTCTCCCCAATGTCAAAAAACTTCCTACACGGTATATGTAGAAGTTAAATGACAGATAAAAATACGTGATTAAATGATTTTAAGGGGGTTAAGTCATTACATGGGTGTGGAAAAATCTATTTTAACATTCGCTTGGACAATTTATAATGTTCAAAACTTCATAACGTACAAATTATATTGGGCTAGAACTTAAATCACATAAAAAACATAATAAAAGAAAAAAGGGAGAAGTGGATACTAGTGAGACAAATTACATCAGCCCCAAGTACTAGGTATCTCATGAAGACCACGACCGCTCTGGTAACAGCGATACGACGAAGAAGATGATCGTGTAAGTTCTGAACGCTTTGAACGATTGAGGTGTATTTATGGAAATAGTGCTTAGTGGGCAAACGAGGAATTATAAATTAAATTGTATTCAGACAGTATGTAGAGCCAGTTTGTTATTTATGTAGAGTCGATGGTTTATACTTTAGCTACGTCTAACGCAGTAAGACAAGCCGCCAATTTACAATTACAACACATTCTATGTTACAGGGAAATGAAAAAAACGACTTTGATCAAACCCCTTAGGAACCACAATCCCCAAAGGAGTATAATATTAATCCCAAAGGCATTTGAACCAAACAACAAGTGCGTTGGGTCATTTCTCAAGAGAAATTCAGTGATTTCATCAATTCCCTAATCTGTTTTAGTGAAATGATGTGAATGATGTGTTTTTCCTAAGGATCAAATCCCCATTTCATCATTCCCCTGCAAGATATTATAACAAAATGTAATACAGGACTAAAGGGTTCCATCTATCCTTGAGTTCCATCCTCGATTTAAAACAAATGTCTATGTATAGTGGCGTTAACCATGTACCTACCATCAGCTTAAATAGAGAGTGTTTCTCAAACTAAACACAATTTACAATCCTGCCGACATAACATAAATTCGCCTATAATTGACATGCACGAAGCCGTCAGTCGTAACTCGTATAGCAGCTAAGCTTTCCTCTTAGTTCTATAAATCTGCCCACTCAAAATGCAAACCGTGTTCGGACCTTATCCGTGCGCGATATATTTACGTCAACTCGTTAATAGACCGTCTTATTATTTCTGTTCACGTCTCCAATACAGCTAAGGTCGCGGGAAAACTGTCGATAATACTTACTAGTTAGTTGATGACAACTATTGCTATTCCATACCATGCCACGAATATGGTAATCTACAAGTCCGTTTGCAAGACTCAATATATTGTCTTTTTGAGCTTTATTTACATTGTTATTTTTAAATTTCCGTGTAGTTCCGTCATGCATTCCATCCATCCGTCCATCAGCCCTTGGAGATCCGCTGCTGGATATAGGCCTCCTCTAACTTGCGCCACTCTGACCGGTCCTGAGCCTTCTGAATCCAATGGATGCCCGCTGTCTTCGTTCACCTGTAGTCGTCGGTTCACCTAGTCGGGGGGTCCTATACTCCGTTTCCGAGACGTGGGCGCCATTCGAGGACCTTTCTTCCCCAACGGTTATCGGTCCTTCGAACTATGTAGCCAGCTCATTGCATCATGCATTAGGTAGATACATTTTAATGTTATCAGAGTACCTTCTTAATTTATCATCACGTTTCGATACTTATTAAACTTTATCATCCATAAAAGTCTCAATAAATGATAATAATAATAAAATAAATAAGATAGAGTGATTGTTTTGATTTCAGCCTGTGCTATGGGGACCTGACAAGCCCCTTAGCTAAACTTTCCTGTGCTGCGTTCGGGATTTCCTCACTCCCGGAAAATAACAGTTTTGAAAATAATTTATCTTCCTCAAAACCAATGATATATTTATGATTTTTTTGTGGTATAGGCTATGACTCTATATTTTGGTAGGTTAGCATGCAGTAATGACATTAGGGTAAACCCCAAACGCAATGAATGAATATATTTTTACTTCAGTGCGTTAGGGACCTCGTCGACCCCTAATATATTTTATTACACTATTGAATCAAAATTTAAGCGGAAAGCAAATATGTATGTATTGTATATATTTGTCTTTATCATACACATAGAACTTTAGACGTTATAGCCTCCTACACAGAGTGAAAGAACACGATTTTTGACGCCGCACAACACCAAAGTTTTGCACGGGATTTCGTATACCCCGTAACGCAACCAACGTGTTAAAATAGATCAAAATGCAGACGTAAGGTGTACCCTTAGTTTCGATTGTAGAAGCAAGTTTGCAAGTCTCAATGCTCTCGATCTATTTATAAGAAACATTATATTAAAGTTAAAATAAGAAGTTAAATGCACGTACTTTTACTTCGGCGCTCCGTTGCAGTCACATGGCTCGGCTGTTGTGTTCGCTGGAAAGTTTGTGTTAACTTTTACGGAGTTCCAGAGAAAATATCACTGTAATTAACGCCACGCACAAAACATCACAGATTTAGAATAATTTGAGTCAACTTTCTTTCTTTGCACTAAGTCGAAGCGACGTGTGTATTGATGCTTCGGTGTCGAAGTGAAGCGCTTCGTGATAACGCGTGCAGCTTAGACGCGCGCGCGTTTTCGATTGAGTTGTGTTTCGGTTGCGGCGCGGCACGACCAGATGACAGCTTCAATGTCTTGTTCTCCCTTCCCTTCCCTCATCCCGCTCAGCGCTCGTGGCTCAGCGGGATAAGCGGACTACACTACACGGAATAGACTTGTCGTGTTTTTATTCATTTTTATTAGAAGCCCGACGGACCGGTCCGTGCCCAATATCCCCAGATCTGTATAGGTATCGGGTGACGGTAACCGACTGTGATTGATATTTTGTAAATATTGTAAATTTTACACCCTGTTACAGGAATCGAATTTCAATTTTGATTTTGTTTATGAGAAGGCCGATTATTTTACTGGAATCACAAAGTTCTAGAGTTACAAAAACTTCATAAATATGAAGTATCCTTATGTATATCAATAACTAATAAATAAAAAAACGACCTATAAAAATTACAAAAAAGATTTATTTCACAAAGCTTTAAAGTTACATGATGCTTCAAATATAGAACGCATGTATAATATTATCATATAATATAGGTATGTGTGTATAGATAAGTACCTACCTATAGTAGCAAGTTCTCGAGAAAGTCATTATTGAGACCTTCGCCGAAGCGTTTTTTGTCGGACGCGCCCAACTTTGTGTACGGCATAAAAACATTTATTTTAAAACCGCGTTGATTGAGTTGTTACGCCGAGAGCTTATATTGAGGCAAGTTCCAGCTCAGGCGTTGATCCGTAAATAACAAATTGCTCGTGTAAGCGGTACTGACTACTGGTACCTATATTATATTAACGGTATGCAAGAATAATTTTGTAAAGAAAAATAATATTCGTTGTGTAATTATAATTAGTTTAAATACCACTTTATTATAGGTAGGTACTTAGTACTGTGAGTAAATGTGAGTTACTATATACCTACATAATTGAATGTAAACATTACCAATACTTTGGTTTGGAGAGATGAATCACAGTGACAATGAATGAAAGAAAAAAGAAAGAACAACATCAGAAACAGCTCTTTGCCAATTTATTTTGTTCCATCGTGATTTATATTATAATAAAAGAAAAAAAAATTAGATCTCAACTGGGAAACAAGTAAAGAACCCTACTACGTATGTAGCGTCCTGCGTTTGTTACTTAGTGGCAGTGCCGGATTTATATTTTTTATGAGAATAGGCCAATTTATTTCCGCCGCCCCATGTACCTTTCTAAAATAATAATTTTCTATTCATAGTAAGGAAGGCACTGAATATTCACTAAGAAAATGCGTAAAAAAACAGGAATCACAATTTTTTGCGACACTTTTTAATAGAAAAATCATCTATAACACATCATCTCCTGAAATCTGCCGCCCCTAGGACTCTGCCGCCCCTAGGCCGCGGCCTATACGGCCTATTGACAAATCCAGGACTGCTTAGTGGGCAAGGTGGATTGGTAAAAACTATGATTAATTAGACCTTAGGACCCCAATAAGTACATTATCTACTAAAACATATTTTTTCCCAGAAAAATTCTAAACACACAGCGTGCCCCTAAAAATGAGCAATAAGTCCATATTTAAGTAGTAGAGTAACCTTGGTTGTCTGATTCATCCGTAAGATTTGTCGTACTTACATTGTTACATGTACTATACACTACATATACATACATACACATACTACACTTATATTCGTTATAGTATGTATAAATTATTTTAAGGCAAGATTTGTTTCGCGCTATAATCACTGTAACCGCGTCGTTTGTTCACCAAGATGCACTATGAGGAAGGAAGCAGTGCCGGATTTATATTTTTTATAAGAGTAGGCCAATAAATTTCGCCGCCCCATGTGCCTTTCTAAAATAACAATTTTCCATTCACAGTAAGGAAGGCACTGATTTAGTCACTAAAAAAGTGCGTAAACAAACAAGAATTACAATTTTAGCGACACTTTTTAAAAGCAAAATCATCTATAATATATCATTTTCTGAAATCTGCCACCCCTAGGACGCTGCCGCCCCTAGGCCGCGGCCTATACGGCCTATTGACAAATCCAGGACTGGAATGAAGGTTGACTTGGATTCGACTTGACTTAGAGGATGGACCAGGGACCTCCTTACACTCAAAACCTGGATTTTTTATGTAACTCGCCGACAAATGAGCTCACAACCATCCACCTGATGGTAAGTGGCCCCCGTCGCCCATGAAGATTAGCAACACCAAAGGCATCACTGATGCGTTGCCGGTCAAGAAAGAGAGAAGATAACGAACAAGAAAGAGAGAAGAAAAAGAAAGAAAGAACTGGCTCTCAAGCCCTCAGCCGGAACACGACAGGTCGTTTGGCTGACTCAAGTAAGAGGGTGGTAGACGTGGTATTTGGTAAAAAATAAATACCCATAATAATAATTATAATGACTTAATATAATATTAATAATATACTCTAAGAGGCCTATGTCCAGCAGTGGACCTACAAGGGCTGATGGATGGATGGGAATATACTCTAAGGCTTGAGGTTAGTATTCAAAGACGCCCCAATTGGCTAGAACGCATACGCATTATTACATAATGCAAAGTATATGTGGAAGAAGGTATATTCTATTGTATTGTTTATTCAATAATATTCCTTTTATTTTGCACCAAGATATATTTCCAGTTTTCCTAACAATTTCAATATTCCAAAGTTCTTCAACACTACGTCATCAATAATCATCTACTCTACATTATTGACAATTCCTTAATCTAAATATCTAAATATTTAGTTTTTCTTCATGACACTTCTTGTATGACAGCATCTGCAATCTGCATCGGCCGAGCTATGAGAATAAAGACGTCGATGGCCTCGCCTACCCTACATCTACATATATAAGTATTATACATGCGAGAAGAGAGTTTTGGATTAGATACTTCGAAGGGAAGAACTAAAATCTTGAACGACGCAAAATTTGTTTAAGGTATCTAATTGTCAATACCGAAGAAGTTTTCTTCGCGTAAGTAGTAATTTTTGTGAAGTATGAACAATTTAAAGAAAAAAAAAGCTCGAGCATTTTCTCTAGTTAGTAAAAAATATATCGGTCAAGTGCTTGTCAGGCCACTCGCAATGTAAAGCTCAATTTCAGTAGTTGTAGTTTATTAGAAGTAGGTACACCGCGCCGCCCTCGCCGCTTCCCTACTATCGACACAGAATAAACTATCGATACATAGCTTATGTAGCTCGAGCTGCGCATCTTTCTCGTGCATCTACTTTGCGGCGGCGCATCTTCATAGCGCTTCTTCCCCGCACAGCTACATAGCTTAGTAGTGGTGGAAACGGTCACATATTTTCGTAGCGTAGATTTCACATCTTCGCAGCATAGCTGCATAGCATATCTCTGGTGGAAAGGCACCCTTATAGTCAGTCATTCACACACCGGGCAAACTAAACGAATAACCTAGGTGAAGGAACCAATTTCTACGACGCGATGGCCAAATGGTAAGATTATAAAAAAACCGGTCAAGTGCGTGTCAGGCCACGCGCAATGTAGGGTTCCGAAGTAATAAGTTTGTCGACTATTACTCATTACCTAACTATTTATGCTAACATAGCTGTAATAGTTTTCCTTGTAAATTCATCATAATTATTTTAACCTATTTTTGAAAATTAGTACCTACTTTAAAGCCAAATCAGTGGACCCCCGGTAATCCGACAAACATTTTGCAGGGCAGTGTCGGACTATCGAATTTGTCGGATTATAGAGTACTGTCTAAAACCCCCTATAGTCCGGAATTTCTTACGAAAGAGTATGTAGTAGCATAAATAAATGTCGTTGCCCCCTGTTTATGCAACGTTCGATTCAGGTTACTTAACACGCAAAAATGCATTATATAACTAAATACAAATCACAAATTAAAGGAGTATGAAATCAAATCTCGTGCGTATCATTCGTGTGTTCCCATCATACTCACAAAACCTGAACACCGTAACTATACTAGTTACCAGGTCCATCAGAACACGCACACCCTCATATTGGTGACCTCCACAAGCTCCACATTTTGGTAACCCCGACGTTTACCAGAATCTCCTACGTTTATCAGCATCTTCGACGTCTACATCAAGCCCAGACCCAACGTCGACTTCAATCTGCAACAATGCTAGTCACGTCGCACGAACAAGTACCCAGAATGTATGGAGCGCACTACGTGTCGCCGTCAAGCCCCGCATCCGCCGTCACCAGCGCCACGCTACAGCAAGATCAGAAGCCAACAACATCACGGATACCAGACTACAGCCTATCCAGTTTTCTAATGAACGAGCTGCTGGATAAAATAAACAAGCTTTCCTTGGAAGTGACAGAGTTAAGAATGAACCGTTCTAGTCCACAAAGAAGATCCTACAGGCAAGGTTACAGAAGCCATTCTAACCCAACGCGTCGACTACGGAGAAACATCTACTGCTACTACCACTCCAGATTTAGAGAAAGAGCCAGTACGTGTGAAGAACCTTGTGCATGGAAGTCACAGTCGGAAAACTCCCATTAGCGGTGACCGAGGCGGACGTCAGCGCTATATTCCCATCCAGCCGCCTATCCGTTACCGACCGCAAAAGTGGGTATCGTTTCTTAGTTGACACGGGAGCCAACATCTCTGTTATACCAAGAACTAGAAAGGCTTTCCAAACGAGTGATTACAAATTATACGCCGCCAACGGGAGCGAAATAAAAACATATGGTGAAAAATTACTCGAGTTGGATCTCGGATTACGCCGACCATACAAATGGACGTTCGTCATCGCTGACGTTAAGCAAGCAATACTGGGCGCTGATTTTCTAACAAAACACAACTTATTAGTTGATTTACGCAACCAAAAATTAATCGACGGTATTACGGGATTATTAACACCTGGCAAGCTCATCAACTGCAGTACATCCAGCATCAAAACCATCAACATCCAAACACCATATCGACGACGATGTTCAAATACCACCTAACTAACAAAAACCTAATTTTACAGGAGGCGAAAAAAACGTTTTATTGCTTATTTATTTTATTTATGAAAATGAGTAGTACTGTGTCAAGTATTTAAATGGAATATCAATTTGACGCTGGCATTGATTTTACGTATAGACAAGCGGTTTGCAAGTTAGAGTTAGTTAGGAGTTATTGGTTTCACCTGTGTTCACTTTAAATCTATTGTAATGGAGTTACAAGGCATTATCAAATAAAAGACGAAAAAAAAAACCGTTAGTATTATCGACTAGTAAATTAAAACTTATTCTTTTAAACTCTCACAATAATAATAACATTAAATTATCTTACTTCCTTTCTTAAACTTCTTTCTTTAACTTCCTTTCTTTCTTGTTCTTAATACCTTTATACATAATACTAGTGAAGTAGTAAGGTTTATTTATGTATTTCAATACTTATTACAAAAATTAGAACCGAGATCTTTTAAAACACTTATATGAACTATGTTTTTGTTTTAATTATAGTGACTAAGAATAATGAATTGTCAAAATAGTAACACTTGAGCTAGTTATTTGTTTAACAATGATGCACATTCGTGGACTGAACACATTTTACTATAATACGAGTACCTACTCACGATATCACACGGATATCATCGGTGACCACGATCCATGCAACTGGGTCGAAATATCGGAATCCATCCATCCATCAGCCCTTGGAGGTCCACTGCTGGACATGGGCCTCCCCTAATTTGCGCCACTCTGACTGGTCCTGAGCCTTCTGAATCCAGCGGATGTCCGCTGTCTTCTTCAGGTCGTCAGTCCACCTGGTCGGGGGGTGTCCTATGCTCCTTTTTCCGAAACGTGGGCGCCATTCGAGGACCTTTTTTCCCCAACGGTTATCGATCCTTGGCACTATATTTTTTTTAATGCTTTGAGCAGGAAAACGAGCAGACGGGTCACCTGATGGTAAGTGATCACCGCCGCCCATGGACATTAGCAACACCAGGGGCGTCACCAACGCGTTGCCGGTCAAGAAGATGACGATAGACCCGCTTCTTGAAGGACCCCCTGTCGTAGCTTAGAGGGAATACCGATGCAGGTAGTTTGTTGCACAGTTTACACGTGCGAGGCAGAAAATGACGTGAGAACCGAACTGTGGACGAATTCCATGTATCCAGGTAGTGTTGGTGGAACCTGGTACGTGATGTGCGGTGACGAAAATTAACTGCAGGTATTAAGCCAAGCAGTGATAGCCTAGTGGCTAGAACGTTGGTCTCTCGAACGCGGGGGCCCGAGTTCAAATCCTGGCACGCACCTCTAATTTTCTAATATTATGTGCGTATTACAAGTTAATTATCACTTGCTTCGGTGAAGGAAAACATCGTGAGGAAACCTGCACACCTGAGAGTTCTCCATAGTGTTCTCAAAGGTGTGTGAAGTCTACCAATCCGCACTTGGCTAGCGTGGGTAGACTATGGCCTTATACCCCTCACATTGTGAGAGGAGACCCCGAGCCCAGCAGTGGGACAATTATGGGTTGTTGCTTTGCTTTTTGCTTTTATTAAGCCAAACAGTTCTTCAGAACATTCCCATTGTACAGACGGTAGAATACGCAGCCTACATAATTATCTCCTCAACTCAAGCGAATCTAATCGCAAGTAAAATAAAATATATGCCCTTTTTATCATCTGATTTCTCTTCTCTGGCTGTGTCTTTCTGGATTACATGCATTTGATAATCAGACTCGCTTAAATTTCCAACCAACTAAGTGGAAGATATGTCACACATGTATTTCTTCAATGTAAGTAGAGATAGGTTTTTCTCATCGAATCTCTTTTCAAACGTATACCTACAAACAGGCATTTCATTGTTCGAGACACAAAACTCTTTATAAACTTTGAATAAATCTGCAAGCGACTTATAAATTGGTTCCAAATAAAGTTTACTGGTAACCTTTCGACGCGTTTAATAGTAGAAAGGAGATATTGGCAGCAAAATTTGAGCAAAAGTAACTTAGGAGATATTTGTTATACCAAGTTAGAATATATTAGCAGCATTATTATCCTGCACGCTCAAACTGTGATTTTAGGAGGTATTGGCACGGTTAATTTGTGGCGCCAATTTCCACAAAATCGCTTAGGAGTTCTCGCTAGTAGATGCAAAATTGAACTCTAAGACGAATGGCATAGAAAAGTCATTTTGACCTCGAATGTCAGTTAGGTGGTATTGGAACATCGTCGTCGATATCACGACATCATCGAGAAGTATCCCGACGTCACTAAACCGTTCTGTGCTAAAGAAACACCAAAACACAACGTAGTTCACCAGATCATAACCGACGGACATCCTGTTCACTCAAAATGTCGACCGCTCTCCGCAGAGAAATACAAAAGAGTCAAGCAAGAAATAGAGCATATGATGGAAACTGGCGTATGCCGCCCATCTAAGAGCGCTTGGTCGAGCCCCATCCATGTTACAACAAAAAAGGATGGCTCAATAAGATTATGTGGCGATTACCGCAAGTTGAACGCAATAACTAAGCCCGATCGCTACCCCATCCCACGACTCTTAGATTTCACTTACTTACTACCCAAGAAGACCATATTTTCTCGCATCGATATCAAGAGAGCGTACAACCAGATCCCCGTCGAAGAGGTGGAGAAAACCGCTGTAATTACTCCATTTGGTCTATTCGAATTTCCACGAATGCCATTTGGATTACGCAATGCCGGTCAAACTTTCATGCGATTCATCAACGACATCATGTTTGGTCTGGACTTCATATTCTGTTTCGTCGATGATATACTCATAGCCTCATCATCCGAAGAAGAGCACCGAGAACACCTCGATGAAGTTTTTAAGCGACTGAATAAGCACGGTATCACAGTCAACATGGACAAATGCATTTTCGGCACTCAAGAAATGGAATTTTTGGGTTACAAAATCACTACTAAAGGAATAACACCCTCTCCACAAAGAGTACAAGCGATAGACGAGTATCCATTACCCAAGACAGTCCGCGACCTAAAGCGTTTCCTTGGAATGTTGAACTTTTATCGTACCAGCATACCCCATGCCGCAAAACACCAGTCAACATTAAACATGTACACGCGAGGAACCAAGAAACGGGACAACAGCGCTATAGAATGGACTGATGAAAGCAAGGAGGCATTCAGACAGTGCAAGGAAGGCCTGAAAAACGCCATTGTACTCTGTCCGCCATCGCCCAACGCGCCTCTATCAATCATGACAGACGCATCACAAACATGCGTCGGAGCAGTCCTCCAACAAAAAGTAAAGAACGAGTGGAAACCCATCGCTTTCTTCTCAAAAGCGCTATCTGATACTCAACAAGGCTACAGCACCTACGACAGGGAGTTATTGGCAATCTACATGTCGATTTGCCATTTTCAAAATTACATCGAAGGTCGAGAATTGATTATATACACAGACCATAAACCGCTGTGCTACACTTCGAAAGAAAAGCAATCCGTTTCTAAGGAAAAAATATCACCACGACGATTACGTCACTTAGACTACATAGCGCAATTTACATCCGACATAAGACACCTCCCCGGATCACAGAACCCAGTAGCGGACGCCCTGTCACGTGTATCACAGATTGACTGTCCTAGCAACATTGATTGGAATGAGATAGCTACAAAACAAGAAGTCGATCCAGAACTACCCAATTTACTATCAAAACGCAACTTAAAATGGAGAAAAATTTGTTTACCGAACAACAAATCATTATACTGTGAAGAGTCGACAAGCGACTTACGTCCTTATGTACCGAACATATTTCGTAAACAAATATTCGGTACATTACATGACGTCACCCATCCCGGAGTACGAACAACCCGTAAATTAATACAGAAACACTACTTCTGGCCCGGAATGAACAAAGACGCAAGTACTTGGGCTAAAGAATGTCTATCATGTCAAAAATCAAAAGTTCACCGACATAACATAACACCTCTGATGTCATTCCCAGAATCACAACGATTTGAACATATACATATAGACATTGTCGGACCGCTGCCTGTATCAAATGAAAACAGATACATTATAACAATAATAGACCGCTTCACGAGGTGGCCCGAAGCTATTCCAGTACCCGAAGTCACAGCTACGATAGTCGCAAGAGCACTGTATGAATCCTGGATTGTAAGATTTGGATGTCCACTTAGAATAACAACAGACCAAGGCCGCCAATTTGAATCATGCCTATTTTCATCCTTGGCTAAACTCATGGGTATCAGAAGAATACAAACTACCAGTTACCACCCGCAGTCCAACGGAATGGTGGAACGATGGCACCGAGTCATGAAGACCGCTATCATAGCACGTGGGAAATCCACAGATTGGTCTCACGAGTTACCTACGATACTGTTAGGCTTACGAACAACAATCAGAGAAGATTGTAGTTTAAGCCCTGCTCAAATGGTGTACGGTAGTAACATCAAAATCCCAGGCGTATTCTTCCATAGTTCAAATATCACATCGCCCGATGTATTCATGCAACGACTACAGCGCACTATCAATCAGTTAAAACCCAGAGGCAGGAAATTAATATCGTCACAAAATACATTCATCTCCAAAGATATGGATACTTGCGATTACGTTTTCGTAAGAATAGACGCTGTAAGAAAGCCATTGATCGCACCATACGAAGGCCCGTACAAAGTATTGGAAAAACATCCCAAATTCTTCAAAATTCAATTAAACAATCGATCAGCTGTTATTTCCATTGACCGACTTAAGCCAGCATTTATTTTGCAAGAAAGCGAAGTCAATGAACACCAAAGTACCAAGTCATCAGAAACAACAGAGCACAACTTGCATGACGCTACCGCGAATTCGACACCACGGCGCGTGACAAAATCAGGTCGCACAGTCAAGCCTGTAGTGCGATTTTCTTAATGTTTAGTCACCATTTTATTTTACATGTTATATTTTACTTTTTTTACAAAAACTATTTTATTGATTTCGTCATATTTTGTATTGCATTGTATACCTACATTTTACTTTTTACTGTAGTTAATTAACTTCAAATATTTTTTGACATAGTTTATATTTTTTATTGTATTGTTTTTTCTTTTTTAAGGGGGGGAGTATTGTAGTAGCATAAATAAATGTCGTTGCCCCCTGTTTATGCAACGTTCGATTCAGGTTACTTAACACGCAAAAATGCATTATATAACTAAATACAAATCACAAATTAAAGGAGTATGAAATCAAATCTCGTGCGTATCATTCGTGTGTTCCCATCATACTCACAAAACCTGAACACCGTAACTATACTAGTTACCAGGTCCATCAGAACACGCACACCCTCATATTGGTGACCTCCACAAGCTCCACAAGTACATTGTAATCCGACAAATTACAGATCCAATGATAAGATTCTATATGTTATATATATGTACTCTGAAGTAAAAATCATACTTCATACATCAATCATACAAGCAATCAGAATCAAAACAATACCCTACGCGTCGAGCACAATAGTGATGGTGCTTACAAGTTTGTTCAATCATGCATTAGCGAAGATTGTCAAAAAAAAATCAATAATAAATAATAGACCATGTCGGATTACAGGGGGTGCCGGATTAGACAGGGGCCGGATTACCGGGAGTCCACTGTATTCTAATTCCAATATTAGTCTAAGAAGACCCATAATATTATTGGAAGGCCTTTTCAACGATACCCACACTATAGGGTACACAACGAATAAAAAATTCATCCTCACGTTACCTGTAGGGGAGGTACCCTGAAAAAAAATGTTTTTCAATATTTACACATTGCATACCTATACATATGCAATGTAGGTATGTCGAATACGATCATTTTAATTTTTTATGAAAATAGCCAACAAGTATTCAGACGATCCAACTAATGGTTTGAGTAAAGGTACAGGTACCTACAGGTAAGGCTTCCAAAAATACGGATTTTCCAATTACGTATTTAGATACGCATTTCGCTGCTCTAAATATGTAATTACGTAATTACGTAACTGATTTGTTTTTTTAGGGCGCAATTTTTTTGCGTATAAAATACATTGTATTTTAGGAAGGAATAGAAATAAAAAATCAAACATCTTCAAATGTTCACATTTACCTATTATATTAACAAGAAACGACAGAAGATAATAATTTTAAAATTAAACTCCAGATCTAAAATCAATTACGTACGAATAGGCTCAAAGTTTTTTTTATTTAATTTTTGTTCTTGATAATATGATGCCATCAAAAACATAAATTGTAAAAAAAATCAAGTCTCGCAACTCAGTTCTTCTACCGTAAAAATTTGTGAGATCCATGTATGATGGCCAAGTCAATCTATTTATTTAGAAAATATTTTTAATATTGATATGGTCACTGTAAGATGTTGTTAGGTTAGCAAATTACGTAATAACTTAAGACAAAAGGACCCTTAAGTAGGGATTGAATAAATTAACCAACTTGGTATTACATGGATCTCACAAATTTTTACGGTAGAAATGAGTTGCAAGACTTGTTTTTTTTTTACAAGTTATGTTTTTGATTGCATCTCATTTCTTTTTGTAGTTAGTCCTACTTTTTTCCCTTCCAGTACCTTCTACTTCTTGAATACTAACAATTTCGGGCAATTTAGTCTACTCAATATTTTGCGGGATTTTGGTAAAACTTCATAAGATATCTCCTCCCATTCTTGCTTTTTTATTCCGTTGACCATTTTATAAGTTACCTTTGAACATAATTATACGCCTATTATTCCATTATATTATACATATACACTGATTCATTCACTGCAAATGTAACTTTATTATCCTATATATTTATATGGGATTACAAAGTTATTTATGCAGTTAGTGTATCTACACTTGCGAGCTTTATACTGGAATCACCTAAACGGGGATTGTTCAAAACAATTTTAACAATTTTCATGCAATGAAATTTTAGAATGTAGTATATCATTTGAAAGGTAATTGTATTGGCTTTCATCCTCTTTTGATATCATAACCAAATCTTAGTCAGCTTATATCATGGTACGTAAAAACAAAACTCATTAATTTTTAAAATAAAACAATATGTGGTTTGCAAGTCCTGAAACCCTATAAAAAGGACCATGGGTGAAAAAATTGTCATCAATTCAATAATTCACGCCACTGGGAACACAGAAAGTAAAAAAATAGAAACCACACCTGCAGAAGCCGCTCAAATCGTTATTCTAATCCAGCATGGGTTGTCTCGGCGTGCTATCGCTCATCAGCTTCATCTGAGTCAGTCATGTGTCTCAAAAGTATACCAGAGTTTCAGGGAAACTGGAAACTTAGTGCGAAGACCAGGTTCTGGCCGTCAGCGATACACTTCTGTGAGAAATAACCGTTTTATTGTCTCCACTTCACTCCGGAATCGATACCTGACCGGCGTTGACGTCCAACAGCGGCTCAGACAAGCCCGGCTTCAATTTGCCCGCGATCACTTAGACTGGGGTATAGAGCAATGGCGCCGAGTCTTGTTCTCGGACGAAACTAGAATGTGTCTGCATGGTAGCGACCGTCGAAGAAGAGTTTACAGGAGACCGGGGGAGCGATTTGCACAATGCTGTTCTGCGAAAACCGTGGCATACGGGGGTGGGTCCTGTATGATGTGGGCAGGGATTTCTATCGAAGCCAAAACGGAGCTGATATTCGTACCCGGTGGAGGTCTGGGAGGAGGGCTAACCGCAGAAAGATACATCAACAACATTCTGCTAGACTATGTGCTTCCCTACGCTGGTTTTATTGGGCAGGATGTGCTGTTAATGCACGATAATGTCCGCTGCCACACCACTGCAGAGACAAGACAGTACCTGAAAGAAGTCGGGATTCCCACACTAGACTGGCCAGCCCGTAGCCCTGACTTGAATCCAATTGAAATTTTGTGGGATGAGTTGAAAAGGTAGGTACGAGGAAGATCGATTGAGGACCTAATAACTGCTTTAGTCGAAGAGTGGCAGGAAATCTCACAAGATTCCATCAGGAAACTCATCCGGTCGATGACAAACCGATTACGAGCAGTCATTAGAGCCAGGGGTTCATTAGAGTCATTAATACAAAATATTGAGGGGGAAGAAAATAAAATTGGAAATAAAATTTTAAGATCTTTTCGTTTTATTCTATTCGTTTAGATGTCCACAATTTCGACCTGTTGCACTAAATCCTAAAATTTAAGTAGGAAATATAAAATGAAATTATTTTTTTTACAAGCATTTGAAATCCAATAAAATTACCTTTCAAATGACATACCACATTTTATAATTTTACAGCATAAAATTGTTAAAATTGTTTTAAACAATCTTAAACTTCTTTCTTTTAAATTAATAAGCGTTTCGTTATTATCCGTAATTACGGATTTGAACTCTTCAATTACGTATTTGTGGGACTCTTAAAATCTGTCCGTAATTACGTATTTGCGTAATTACGTAAGTACGTATTGGAAGCCTTAAGGTGCGTTGGGGTATGTTCGGACGGTTTTTAGTTGTATTTGGAAGATGTTGGCATACTTTATTTTGTGCGAAAGTTACAATAGTTAGCACAATGAATTATAGTGAAAATTCATTGTTAATAAATAACCTATAAGACAGAATGTGTTTAATGTTGTTATAAATGAAGCACCTACTATTTATCGGGTGTTTAAAATATGAATAAAATTTTAAAACCTTGGGAAAAATCGGACGTTCATGGGTAAAGATCGGACTACCTTCTAAAATCGCCATTGTGCCTTAAAACACAGATTTCATAGAACGAAAATATCTGTTCTTATATGTCCTACAAGATTTTCTTTGGAAATTTTTATATATTGTAAAAAAAAGTAGTATTATAACAAAAGTATTTTTTTTTTGTTTTGGACGTCCGACCTTACCCCACTAGACCAAATCTCAAATTTTCATGGCTCTCAAACTTCCGTGTTCCTGATCCTGATAAGCTTTTCTTTCAGTCAAAATTATTTATCTATTAGCATATTTAAGATTGGATAGGTTACACTTTTATGTGTTGGATCAATAAATAAAACCTTACAATTGTTCAGCTAATCAAAGATTTATTAAACTTCTTATTTATGCTATTCTCCGCTTTTTATTCGTTCTACTGCCGATATTAAATCCTCCTGCGAATATGATGTTGCCCGCAGTGACTTTCTCTCGTACTGACGCGGCATTATGACCCTACAAAGAAAATGCTTAGTTAAAGATAGATAATTATACACATTACATTTTATGTTCGGCCCGTAAAAGGCATCTTAAAAATCTATTAACAATAATATTTTAAGAAAACATAATTAAAGGTAATAAAATACAAATGAATTCACGTAATAAAATAAAACAAAGCACTAACTTCATGAGAAATTTTGTTTATCAACAAGATCAGCTACATAGCGATAGATTGCAACACCATGAAACATCGGGTGTTAAAGTTCGGATTAAAATAAAGTTTTACAACCTCATGCATTTTCACTTCAGTTTCAGATCCGATTATTTTTAGTCCGAACTTCACCTATTAATATCTGCTTGGGGAAAGTCCGGATCTCAGCCTACAATCATATTTAGCCTATTTTAAACAGATATATTAAAAGACACCACGTATCCTGATAACTCAAAAATTTATTATTTGAAAAAATAGTTAATACTCACCAAAAAAGCCAGCAAAATGTTGTTTGGGGTAAATCCGGATTTCGTAAATTATCCTAAAAGTCGACACTTTCTGTTTCTCGTGCATAACTCACACCTGATGCGTCGGAACGACCAACACGAACTTGGACGTGGGGCAATACGAAAAGGCGTCTCAGGCTTTGTTGCCAGATTATAAAAATAACTACTAATTCGGAATATATTTAACAAAAACGGTCTTCCCCCATATACGATCTTACCCCAACGCACCTTACCTACAGGTAACAATAATTGTATGTTACTCGTACATTCAATGTGTTTTACTAATCGTCATTTATGGCTTAATATAAACATGACAAACAAATGCTCCCAACCGATTATAGCCTATGATTGTAACTAAGGTAGGTATATTATTATCATCGTGGACACTGAAAATTTAGAATGCAACAAGTACTTACGATTCGTATTAGACCAGCCAGACACAGTCAGTCTCACCGTGACCACGATCCATGTAACTGGATAGAAATATCGGTATTATAAAATAATGAGCCCTTGCATTTAAAATGATTGATTGCCTATCGATATCGATGCTTCCAAATCTTGCAATTAAAAAATTGATTGTCGATAAGAGAGTCTAATAATTATATTATTGGTTCTGTTCCAATGATAAAATAACATCATTGCACACACTCTGTCCTCGTTGGTCTATGGTTAAACCATGGATGTATTACTCTAACTGGATAAGTAACGTTATATAGGTACCTGTGGACGGATGACGTTATAACCGAAGGATAATTTTTCTATTGTGTCCATGTTATCTATAGTCCCAGGATATATCATTCGATTATGTTTTTCATGATATAAAAACATCTAACATGAATATTATAAGTAACGTAATTGTGTGGTACTTTGCAACACTACGCCAAAAAGTTAATGCAATTTTTCAATGTGGTGATTACGGTCATCGGGGATTCGCTTTTGTATGTGTTGCTTAAAATGTTGTGATGTATCAATTATCAGTGAGTAAATTACAATAAAAACAATTGCAATATTTGAAATTTTAATAAAATGTTTTATTTCAATATTATAATTTTTTACCACGAGAAAAATTACCAATAGAATATATTTTAAATAACCATATCAAAATAGGACATAATTTTTCTAACTAAGTGTGGACACCCTACAATTATTAAGGAAAACCTCAATCCAGACTGTGATTGGTCGAATAGTCCTTAAGATATGACGTCATTGAACTTTAGGTACCTCTACAAGGTCAGCAATCCAGATAGTGTAATCTATCCATGGGTTAAACAAATTGACACATTTGACACTTGACATTGTCATGTCGTACAGTTATTTCATTGAATTGAATTGATTATTGACATTGACATTTGGCGCCCAGCACTGTCTTCTTTCCTTACAACAGTTCCTTTTAAATTTTAATTAAATATTCCCTATTCCTTGTGTATAAAAGTATTTAAATTAAATATTAAACACTACGTTTTTCTGCTGAGTTCAATGATTAAATTCTAAAAGGTTAATTTGACAAGTTTTGTTAGACAAAGTTAAAGGAAAAATTGAAATATTTGGTTATGAATCCAATAAAATATTTAATTAAAGACTTGAAAAACAAAGAGGTACCATTCGATGTTTGGCTGCAGGGAATACTGGAACGTACAGTAGATGATGATATAATTATTTCAGATTCTACCGGTGAAGTTAAAGTGTCGGGTTGCGATGTTAAGGATAGAACTATCGGTGAGTGTGAATCTAAAATGTAAATAATAATAAATTTGTTTGTCGGGAGAAAAGGTTCACATTTTGTGCTATATATGGACAGTGTTACCTCATTATGATTTCGTGCATGTTGTTGGTTTGCCGTTTTATTGTCTTACTTCATTACAATTTTAAACTGGGTGCCTTAGAAAGCTCTCCATTCGTTTATATTATAGATATATTAATGTTTACTCAAGTTATACATGTTTGTCATGTCTGTTCTGTATTGCCAGAGTTTGAGTTCTCACTATATTAGTGGTGACATGAAATTCCTTGTTGTAGAGGTCCGAAGCATCTACTCTTTGTACTAATCAAATGAAATTGTGATTTGTAAAATGCACTTCTAATTTTTATTCTGTACATTTGATATTTGAGTATACTCTGGGGGCGTCTATTAATTATTTGAGATGTTTTAGAGATTTTGAGACCCCTCTGTCTCCCTGGTGAGATGTTGTGAGATTTGGCTCAACTACATCCCTCTTATCTCATGTAATTTTTGATTGAGTGAAAAAAATATTTTCATTTTGTGCACTTTGTTATATAAATCATTGGTATTTTACATTTTAGAGTAAAATACCACCTATTTTCTCTCAATTTCTTCATTCTGTTTCTTTAAAAAGAAAGTGAGATTTGCTGATACCTCTTTTTCCCCAACATAAGATTAGATAACATTCGACTCAACCTTCTCGTCCTCCCCCCCCTGAAAGTCTCATAATTAATGGACACCCACTGTTCTACTCCTCATCAATGCAAATTTCATTAAACACAGGAGCCTACTGCTGTGTGGTAGGTGTAGCAGTAAGCACAAATGATCTGCCAGTAATTAAAGCAGCCAAATTCATCAAAATAAGCTCAAACCATCAACTTTCCTGGGAATTGGAAGTGCAAGAAGCGCAATTACTACTAGAAGGAGTGGTTGCACCAAAATTATAATATAAACAACTCGTATTTAATTAAAAAACTTGTATTTAATTCCTCCACCATTCCTCTTTGTAAATAAAAAGATTTATAACAGTAAATAAATGATATGTAATTTACAAAATTATAATTGATGCCTTTCTTTCAACTCATAATCACTTAAATATACTCATAATTGTGCCCAAAATATTCCCAATTGAATTGAAGAATATAAAATAAAATATCCCAAGCACCTATGAATATTAAAGCTTATAATTTGGCACCAGATTTGAGTAATGGCCCAAGTTTCTGTGCCAGCATGATGTTGCCGCTAATTTTAAGTTTTCCCTTCATAAAAGCAGCTTGCGGGTTGAGTGTGCCTGAAGCAATATCAACCAGGTCATCGTCGGAGACAGTCATGGTTGTGTCAGCCTTTCCACTCTTCGGTTCGCCTTGGTAAATGCCTGGAGCTTTCAGGTCCAGTGCTGCAAAAAGTTAAATTGTTTATAATACTGATTATTTTAGAAACAATTCTTAGTCAAATATCAGCACTAAATTATATTAGATGATGCTGTAGTAGGTTTCCTGTTACAACATGACGCAATCATAAGGACCCCAGATTTAATTTCTGGTTAGTGCAAGAATAATTTATAGTATGTGAATACTGAATACATATTGATTATATTTATATGTGTTGAGGCTTTAACTAGCAAGTAGCCCAGCTTAAGGAACAACGTTTGAGTTACAACAATTGAAATTAATTTATAACAACTCTATTGGATCAAGATACATACTCCATTGCTTGATAGTTTTTCCATCCTTGGTGATGTTGTACTGGTAGACGGCACCGATGCTCTTAGCCTTCTCAGCATTAGCTTTCATCTCAGTCTCTATCTTGGCAAACAAGGCGTCGCTCTTCAAGGGAGCAGATGAAGGAGCTGACTGTGTCGAATTAGACGATGTGCCATCTTTCACTACATTCTTCAAATCGACGTATGCACCTACAAAACAAATTGATTAGAAGAAAATTACTAGTAGAAATCTATTTTACATATTTTATTACCATGACAAAGTAACTGTCTTACGTTAGTGGTTTCTAGAGAAATTACTTTAATGTAATTAACAATAATAAGCATAACTTGTAGCACAGATGTATTATGAAATCTTGCCACATCTCTATATAAATTCTGACCTCACCCAATATACAAAATTCTTGGTTTCATCAATAGGACTATGAACAATTCAATATTACTATTCAACAAATACGAAAATACAGCATACCTGTAATAACGACATTGCCAGTTTCCTTGACTTTAGTCTGGAAGTGAACTCTGTTTCCTTCCAACCACATCTCGGTGATCAAGGTCTGCCCGGGCAGAACTGGCTTTGCAAAGCGGGCTTTGATCGCCTTTACATTCGCTGAATTGTTTCCAGCGAACCTGTGAAAAAATCAAAGGTGTCACAAACATAATGCCACATAAAATTTGTGTATATTTATTATTTACTCTACATTATTAAATAAAATACTTGGTCATTAATTCATGAGTATTTTCTGTTTCCCAATACTATGATGTGTATGAAACTAGTATATTAAAGTTTTTGGCTATGAAAATACTTACTTTGCAATCACATGTCTGACAGAGAAGCCAAGAGACGACAGTCCATGCAATATCGGCCTCGGATGGCCGCTGGCTACAGCCACGTTGTTGTCGATATGCAGTGGGTTCAAGTCTCCAGATAACCTGTTAATTTGACATCATTTATTTACTTACATAAATAGACATGTAATACTGACATACATATGTAATTTAATGTTGACATTGCATAGTGGTTTCTTTTGGTTATAATTTGCATATTTTTTAACTACTCTATCGAATTGGGGACACCTGTATTGTTAGATGCAGTGTGATTTTCATAAATAAATAAATAAATAACAATCAATTAAATTTTATTTTCTGTTCAAAAAATCTACACCCGTTTTGAAAATCGAAGGATCCGTTCGATTCCCGGAAGGGCAGATATTTACTTGTCATATTTCACCTGAATGATTTTGCCTTATTTGTATAAATATCGAAGGGGATCCCGATGAACGTACATATTAGTGGACAAGGATCCCATGGGATATCTATCAGGTCGCTATCCAGCTGACCGCGATTATTTCATAGACCACATTTGCGTTTTTTACACGTAAGAATATAGACAACATAATATTATTTAACGTTTGCATTCTGTACCTACTAATGAGGCCTGGTAAGCAGTTACATGTTATTTAACATCTACTGGGCCTAATGTCAATACCTATTCCTAAGAATAATTAGCTGATAATAAAATAATCCTATATTTTAATTTATTTATTTAACCGGCCAACTGCGGAGTTCTATTATTAACCCCCGACGAAAAACAAGGACGTTATAAGTTTGACGCGTCTGTGTATTTGTATATCAGTGGCATCGTAGCTCCCAAATGGGTGATCGATTTTGATTTTTTTGTGTGAAACATGACTTAATCGAGAGATTATGTTTAAAATCAAAATGTCGAAGGTGTAGCGTGTACTACATTTTTAGAAGAAGGGTAAGGCAGGGCGAAATGATCAAACCCAACGAGTGCAGTTTGAACACTAATTTATTAAAAACATTATTGTTATGAGGTGCGCTGAGTATGTGTATATTGCCTAATTGCATTTTTGCCGCGGGCATTCTCTTCGATCCTTGTACGATGTAGTAGCTCGTACAGAAGGATTTTTAAAATTTAATTTTTAAAAATAATTTTATTCCAATTTTAAATTCACCTGTACAGCGCAGCCTGGTCCTCAGCAGTGCGTTGTTCGACGACGGCGTCGGGGCTCCGCTTGGGGACCGGCTGCACCCCCACAGCGCTCCTGCTGTCCCGCGGGCCTCCGAACCCGCCCTGCCCCACCACGAATATGTGCTGCTGCGTGCGGAACACTAGCTCCTTGTTCTGGTAGATCTCACCTGGGAACATTTGTTTAGTTAGATACATAGAAAGATAGATAGATTACTCTTTAGTGTACACATCAAATAGGTTATTGATACTTTATTATAACATGTAAAATATGAGGTACTAAAGGCGGTCTTATCGCTATGGAGCGACCTCTTCCAGACAACCTTATTTCTTTATACAACAGATAATATAACACAATACTAAAGAGTATTTATTACATTTAGTGCATCACAACGGGTATGTTTTTAACACAACATAACAACAGTAGCCATAGTTAAAAGGTGCCAAATCCTGCATAATACAATCGTACTATACATTATAATTATCAATGTAAAGTAATGAAAGTTACCGTAATAAATTAATAACAAAGTTCAGACCAAAGCATACTATAAAATTTAGTTACATCACAATGCATAATTTTTTGGACATGAGCCAAAGAAATTAAACGAAATTTATTACTATTTATTATACGAAAACTGATATATCCAACTTGAACAACACAGTTATTACTTTGCTTAAATGACTTACTGTTAACAATGGCGATAGCACTGGATCCCTTGTCCAGGACATCAGAGACGTAGTTCCGTGTGGTGAATGATCCCTCAGTGCCGGGGAACTCGCCCAAGAACTCGATATATTGCTCCCCGTGTAAGATCTACAATGATACATTATAAGTAAGTATTTTCATATGTTTATAGGAGTACAAAAATGACTATTTAACTTTTTTAAGTTCCTCACGTTCTCATTCACGATTTAATTATTGTTCATGATTTAGCGCTCTTACACACCTCTGCAGCCGACGACAAGTATTGAATGGAATTAAATGAAAAACACACAATCGCACCTTTAGAATTGAAATGGCTTATCTAAGAGAAAATAACTTTTATACATTGAACGGCATAAAAACATGTCGCACCTTTAAAGTTGTATCCAAAATTCGTATTTTTTGGTAAACGCCAAAAAATGGTAACTGAAGAATTGGGCATTTTTTTATTATTTATTAGGCATAGAATACATGTTTTTATGTCGTTCGATGTATAAAAGTCATTTTCTTAAAATTCTTAGATAAGCCACTTCAACTCTAAGTGCGACATGGTGACCATGATCTGGAATAACCAATGATATTAAACTATAGATACGTTATGCCCTTACAAATCAACCAAAAAATCTGTTCCGACCGAGCTACAACACACACACGTTTATCGTTTGTTTCACTACACCAATTCTTATTACATTGGCAAATTATGTAAAAGGGATGGCACTACTAAAACCATAATAGTGAAAAAGACAACTAGACGGCAAGACGACCTCACTCAGAGGTAGCTTCAGACAGTTGCTGAATTGAAATCGCTACACTTGTCTAAATTCGACTGACATAATTTCAGCGCCGTCTTGGCATATCTTGTATATAATATCATTGGGAATAACATATAAACTGACCCTAATCAATGGTGTCCTGGCCTATGATTTAGAGCTAGACTTGTTCTACACAACGCCCGATATATTCCGCTCAGCGGCTGCGAGATACGTTCAATCGCTGGATTTTGCAGATTAGGTAAACGTGTTGGAATACAAATTCTATAAAGTTTACTTGTATCGTAATAAATAAATAAACTAGGCATTAGTCAACAATACTAGTTTAACTCACATTAGTGAAGTCAGCGTGTTTCCCGGGCGGCATTGCCTGCGACACCACGGGGGATTCCATGGCCATCCCCGGCAGGATGAAGAACGTGGGCAGCGCGCCGAACTCCTCGTGCGCCTCGTACAGGAACCTCAGGTCGCTGGGGTTCACCACGGACGCACCCACTGAAATACATACGTTTGATTGCAACCTCTTCAACTTTCTTTCTTTTTCTTCTGTCTCCGGCTATTTCCATAAAATTCTCTCGTTTGCTATGCTTATCATATAAAAAAAATCCTTAATGTGAATAGGAGACAACATCTCATGGTAATTTGTAACCGTCGCCCATGGACGTTGTTGACTCCAAAGGCCTCACTGGTGCGTAGCTGATTAAAAACGGGGAACTATTGTAAAAAATCCCATATACTGCTATATTCAACAGCAGAATATTGGAATATATTGTGATGTTTTCTTACGTTCAAAGACATCATAATACAAAACCTCAAATCAAACTTGATCAGATAACTGTGAAGTATTCAGTCAGTATTCAGATAATATGTGCACAATCCACTTAAAAATCATTGATAGCCATCTAGAATTTGCGATTTTAAAATGATTTTGTCACGGTCATGAATTAAACAAGGTGATATTAATGTTTTTGGTTGTATTTAAATTTACATTTCAAATTCGGTGTAATTAATACAATTCTAAACTTTCGAACAATGTTTATTTAGCATTTCCCGTTTTGAAAACGAGGCAATAGGTTACAAGACAGACTACAATTAAAGGTAACATATCCCCAAGTTACTTAGTTATTGGTAAACAGAGAAACAATTGAGTAAGAATATTGAAACTAATTCATGTCACATTATTCTTGCCTTGAGTTCGTTTTTCATAAGGTATTTCCCTAGATGACCACAAAAGCAATATACCGGTAAACCAATCTCTAGTAAATGCATTTTTATAAAAAAGATAACGCATTGACTCCAATACTATTGTATTTACGCATTTATATTAAAATTATCAGACAGAGATATATACACAGTGTCAAAGATCAAGTCCCACTCTGAAATGACAAACTGTGTTATAATTAACTATCCACCGTACTTCATCATAATATTATAATACTTCCTAAACCTGTGCATTAGGACTGAATTTATTTTTAATGCCCCAGGATTGTAATTACCACATTCTTTAAATATTATCTAATACCAAACGACGCCGTAAAAACTAATTTTTATCAAAAAAATTATATTGTATGGTCTGCAAAATATATAAGTATCTACCAGATAAAGTATAATGGGTTTAAAAAAACATTAAAAATATATTAATTAACCGCCAAATATTTATAGATGAATATTTAGTTGACAAACTTGATTAAACATTTTATTCCTTGGCTATTAAATTTAATGAAACTATATTTATAATAACTAATTTTGATTGTAATTTATAATAATGTTGAAAATGTATTCTTATTTTATTGGTTATTTTATTACGGTTTATAATTTACTATTGACATTAACTTAATTTTATTGGCACCATCAAATATATTAATTGTCCGATATATAATTATTTTCTTTATGAATATTGAGTAATGTATTATGTATGTATAATTGTAATTTTCCTAATTTGTATGTACCACCTTTATCTAATATGTATATGATTGCAATAAATAGAATTGAATTAGATGTCTCTGTTATACATGTATACAGCGTGAATTTTCAAGTGTGCATGGATGGCCAAATCCGAAACTATGAGAAATATAGAAAAATGCTCAAAGGAGTCTCGGGGCCGATTTTGATTAAAACTAAAACTGCATCATTACATTTTTTAAATCAATATTCGTAGCCTCTATGAACTATAAAAATTAATTTATTTCTAAACCTTACCTCCGAGAGCATAGCATATAAGATCCTTAGAGTTATAGTTGTATGTAGACCAATAAGATGGGTGAGCGCCATCCAATTTGCTTCGCTCTTCGAATTCCTGAAATAAATCAAAAGTACAACCTTCTCTAAATATGTTAGTTTAATTATGTAATATCCATGTTATCTGTAAAGTCAATTTTAGTTGTATAGTTAAAATATAATAAACAAATAATTAGTCAATAAGTGTCTTCTGTAACTGTGTACGAAACGTCCTTGGGAGCTTGTTGCCGCTTCTTCGTCCGAGACCACGCATGCTATAGGGATTTGTTATAGCGATAGCATAGTTTAACTTTCATAGAGGGTTTGTAAAAATTAATATTCACATTTAAGCATTGCGTAGATAATTAATACATTCTATATCTCCCATTGGATTACCCGTTTTTTCGTATCACGACTATGAATATATT
Source organism: Thymelicus lineola (assembly GCA_963932265.1). Taxonomy (NCBI): domain Eukaryota; kingdom Metazoa; phylum Arthropoda; class Insecta; order Lepidoptera; family Hesperiidae; genus Thymelicus; species Thymelicus lineola. The sequence continues at coordinate 7,610,483 of OZ010700.1, read as the reverse complement.
TTCCACCTAATTTATTTATTTGCATAAATTTAATATAATAGAAGTTTAATGAATATTAAGTTTATAAATAAATTTACTTTAAGAATTTTGCATACAATAAGTCAAATACTGTCCTCGTGGTAACAGAGTTCATTAAAGGTAAATCACTAGCGAATAATTATGTTAATTTAGCAAGTATAGTCGCTAAGTCTGTTAAAACAAAAATATCAATTAATTATTTTTCTTATATTATAAGCAACATACAATTCTTTATACACTTGTTTATTTTCCTTCTAATAGACTTTGGATTAAAATATTACCAACACATTTTCCATATCCCACAAAAACAGGAAACAAAGATATTGAAGTGAATAGCTTTGTGGCGGCCCTTCCTTAGAATTTACTGTAAGTTATTCCCCACATCATCTGTAGTATAAGCCACGCCATTAAAAAAAAGAATCTAAAATGGTGGAAATTATCATTCCCCTCACTCGCACGTTATTCCTGTCTTTTGCGTGCGAGTGAGGGGAATGATAATTTCCGCCATTTTAGATTCGTTTCTTCAATGGCGCTGCTTATACATTTGTCGCATATATTTGGAGTCCTACTGTATCTAATTTGAAGTAAACATCAACCACGAACTAAGAGTACAATTTACCTGTGCCCTTTCAACCAGGTCGAGTGTGACCTCAGCTCCTTTCTCGAAGCGTTTCGTTTTGGTCATGTCAACGACATCTGCCCAAGCTTCTTTCACGGACTCGATAGTTACTGGATCCGATGGCTTTTTCCTGAGATATAACACAAAAAATCAAAATTAGGGAAATAAAATAGTATATTAAGTGAAAAGTTAGGTATGATGACATATTATAAAGTCTAATATTAGCTCCAAAATATTACACTTACCTAAGCGGGGTCTGGATGGACCTAACTAAATGTGCCTTGGTCGCGAAACCCAATGTTGAGTCGATGATTTGAGCAGTGTCCGTAAATGACTCGTGGACCATGTATGCCTGTATGAAAATAAAAAAACAAATCAATAAAATATGAAAAATTACCTTAATAATAACATAATATGTAACAATTATTCTTAACAAAATAACACAAAACCTCGACAATTATTCATTTGTATACCAGCTTTATATGAAAATCGGTTACCCTAAATTAGGGGAAATATACATGGAGTATTAAATTTGAACACTGATCAATTCATTTTATATCAAAAAAATAGTTGAAAAGTAAATAGTTGTAGATTTTATTTAAAGCTAAAAATTACCTAATCTAATTAGACATCTAATAATTTAGATGATTATTAGACATCTAATAATTTAGATGTTCTGTGTTGCCGACAGATGCTGTTGTACGAGATAAATGGGTTTTTATTATTCGTCAAAGCAGGCAAGATAATGATTGGCTGCCATGCAAATTTTGCTTTGTTTATTTATTGCATTTTAATGATGATGACGTATATTTCATGTATTTTAATTATAATACATAAATATACTGAAATAATTACATCAAGTATTTCAATCAAAAAATATCTACCCAAAGAGAAATAATCCATAAATTAAAACAATTAAACATATTTAAGCATTAATGTACATATACTAAAAGAACATAATTATACATACATATTTGATATCTATAATTTTTGATAACTAATTTTCCTATTTAATTAGTATGCATAATATTTCAAGTTGGAAATATGGCAAAAAATATTTACAAAATTGCGAGAGATTGCTACTTTTTGTTTTCAATGTCTGGCAACTTACACACACAAAGAAGAACGTGTGTGAACGATAAAAAGCGACTTCACTTCATTCGTTGCATTTCTTTGCAAAAGTTCTATCTGACTTCGTTCTTTAATCCGAGATGTGTACCTAACAATTACATTATATACAAGACATGCCAACACGGCGCTAGAAGTACTTACGCCAGTCGAATGTGCATAAGTATAGCGATTTCAATTCATACAGTTGATAGCTGCCGTGAGTGAGGCCGTCTTTGGGCCGTCTATAGTTTCACCAAAATGCCGAGTTGTTTTGAGATTTCGAAAAAATCATATCTCCAAATTGAATAAAAATGATGGATTACATACCATAGGTAAGTACATAAAACGTTATGTTAAATATTGGTACTAATATCGAATATTTCTTTTAACTTTTACTGACTGTTCCGTACTGAATTTGTTAGTGTGCTAAGTGTGCAAATGTGTGCCATTTGGTCATAGATCTCGTGACGCGCTGTGACGCGAGCGACCTCGAGCGACAAACACTAGCTGTCTTTTTCACTATTATTATGGTTTTAGTAGTGCCATCCCTTTTACATAATTTATCAATGTGTGATCGGTTTAATGAAACAAAAGATAAACGTGTGTGTGTTGAAGCTCGATCGGAACAGATTTTTTGGTTGATTTGTAAGGGCATAACGTATCTTTAGTTATAATATCATTGGTACCTAAAAAGATTTAGGTTCACGAATTATTTTTGCTAATCGGAAATAATTCTTACCCTGACTGACTATCAATGGGTTGAGTTATAAAACCATTATCGCTGTTCAAAACCTAAAATACAATAGGTATCTGATTACAAAATATCTTTATTATATCGGCAAATAAAGTTAAATAAGCAGTAATATATCTCTAAATCTTGTATCTATTCTGTCACAAATTCATAAACGTTGATGCAAATTGGTTAGAAGAGTATTTTTTTCACTAAATGTGTACGTTTTATATACCTAGGCCAAAATACTGTGGGGTACTTATAACTTTCAATGCCTGTCTTTTTGCCATTAGAGGCCATTCATTAATTACTTACGTAAAGACGATTTTGCCTATTTTTGATAACCCCCTCCCCCACCCCCAATTAAGTAAACGTAACATTTCTTGGACTCCCCCTCTCCCTTCTTACATAAGAATTTATTTAATTTTAGAAAGGAATTCATTGCATTAAAATCCACAATTTGACGGAAAAATATTATAGACAAACGCAGGACGAACGGATACATAGTGTGTTATAAGCAGATTATAAGGATTTTTATTAAACGCTTTTATTTAGTTTCACTTCGGAGCATCAAAACATCAAACTCAATATTATGATCAAAATGCTACTCTATTTACACGGCAATAAGGTAAACGCTTCCCGCATCAAAAAATCAAATCTTGTAACGTTAATTTGAATGACTTCCCTTTAATGAAAATTGATGAAATTTGGCAGACATGTGTATTTCCGATGACAATACACGAAAATCAAAAAAAAAATTGAAATAAAAGCGTTTAAAAAAAAAAATTTTTTTCATTTCACTTATTTAAATAATCAGTTTAGGCAATAAAATATCAATCACTATTTTAAAAATCGCACTTAATTGTACTCATAAAATATAACGTAAGAATGCCTTTAACCGAGGAGGGGTTAAAATTTGTGTTTTTTGTTTTTATCTCACTAGGTAGAAAAGTGTTACATAATCGATATCTAATAGATTAGTAAAAATATTTTTTATCCGTTCCAACACTATTGATAAGATAACCTAGGTTCTTCATAGTGACAACAGATTAGATATGGAATTAGCAAATTTTTGATCTATCCGAACAGAAAATAAATCTAGTTAGTACAGAGGTAAAGAAAACTTATGGGATCTCAACTATATGAAATATTTAAACTACTGTGGCCTACACATTAAATTAAACTACTTACATGTCGTTTAAATTAACACTTTAATACCCAACACTGAGACCAATCATTATCTTATTACTAGATTACTTAGCGGTCTGCGGCTTTCCCCGCGTTTTCTGCATTAACGAGTACCTAGTACCTACCCTAGGTTTTATTCCAGGTAATGTTCTACCTATATAATGTAATTAGTATAAGTATTAGTATAAAATGGAACTAATATAAGATAATTTTATAAGTAGGTTCTGTTATTATTTATTTAGATTTTATGTTTATTAGTTTTAGGTATTGTATTAGGTATTTAAAAATTTTAATGTCACTAGTCGAACTATACGAATTAGGGTCGCCCTGAAAATCAGCGGTCGTGGCTTGCTGCGGCCAGTGCTGAGTGTGGCCCTATTTCGTCAAGTTCTTACTGCTGCAAAAACATTTATTATAAGTATAATGTAAGAATATTGCCTGTTTGTATTGCAGTGCTAACTTGAGGAAATAAAATTTTATTCTATTCTATTCTATTCTATATGCTTTTCATGACAATCGGTTCAATACTTTTTGCGTGAAAGATTAACAAACATAATGTGAAAGGTTGTACCCTTTCACATTTATTAAGCTACAGTCAGCGTGTTTCATGTTTAGATGAGAGATAAATGGTAATAAAATTCTTCATGGTGATTGACCTTAACCTTGTTTGTTAGGGGTCATTCATCGAAAGTCCCGAGGGTGGGGGGTTCTCAAAATCTCTACATACCCTTACTTAAGGCGTAAAGACATTGTTACGTAATATTTTATAAGTAGAAATCTAAACACACTTTCAGTCTTTATTTACCTATCTAGATGGGATTCTTCAGACATTTAAACATGAGACAATCTTTTTTCCTTCAAATTGTGAATTTTAATGCAGTTAATTTTCCATTATAAAACTAGATAAAATCTTCCGTAAGAAGGGGGAGTGGGGGGTCCGAGAAATCTTACGTATCCTTACAGTAGTAGGAGGGGTCAAAATCGTCCTTGTGTAGGTACTATAATGTCTTCGATGCTTCAAATGAACCGATTCTTATAAAACTTTGAAGTCTGATCTCCCATAACTACTCGTATACAACATTGTGATAGTTTTAACTTAATTATGAGGATTTGATGACGACCCTGTAGCCTAGTTGGTAGCGAAACTGCCTGCGAAACGAGGGATCCCGTGTTCGACTTCCGGCCGGGCAGATATTTATGTGACAGATAAATATTTGTACTCGGATAATGGGTGTTATTGTGTTATATTATGATGTGTTCCCAGAATCCCAGAATTTGATCCTTGTTAGCGACACTATCGAATGGTGTAATAATAAAGGGTGCCATTTTTTTCAAAATAAACGGGTTTGATTCCTGACTAGGAATATTGATTTTTCAAAAATGTAATGATACAGATTTAGTTTTCATCAAAATCGGCCCCGAGACTCCTTTCATGATTTTTCGCTATTCCTCATAGTTTCTGATTTGGCCATCCACGCACTCTTGAAAAATTCACCCTGTATATGTAGTTACGATAAAACAACAACATCGCAGCATAATGTAGCTGCTCGAGAACGCTTGATAACAGCGAGTATAAGTTCAATGGACTGTAGTGTACGAGTAATAGACGCAATAATATGTGATAACTTGATGAGTGCCTTGGGTAAAGAATGTATATAATAATATGTCGATACTGGAAGTTTCAATTGTCGTTAAGTGAAACACAACTTTTCAGGAGACATATTTTTTTCAAACAAAGTATTTAAATCATGACGTCAAAAGAAACCCCAACTATTTTTTCGTGCTGTATCTTTGTGCTGTATCTTAATTATTGACGAAAATAAGAGTATTTTACAGCTCACACAAATTGAACTGAAGTACTTTACGGCCACAAAAATTGGTTATGATAAAATCAGATGTGTAGCAAAGGACTTGATCATCACTATGTAGTAAAAGTCATTAAAACAGCTACTTTGCACATAATCGGTCGACTAACGAGCCTAAAGAACAAAAGTATCTCTTTATATATCTAATTTGTATTTTAAATAAAGTGTACATTACATACCACGACAGGAGCAATGAGCTCCGGCTTCATGGCTTGGAACATCTCCGGCGGTAGAATGTCTTCGGTAAGGCGAGACGCGGCGGTCGGGACTATGGTGTTCACCAATATGTTGTATTTGGCCCCTTCGATGGCCAGGGTATTCATGAAACCCACCAGACCCATTTTAGCCGTGCTACAACAAAATATAGATATAATACATTATGTTGTAGACACAAAATTTCCAGAAAACATGAAATTTTATTACATTTTCTTTTTTTAAGAACCAGCTACTGACAAACAAAGATTGGTATTATCACCGCATAAAAATTATAGCATTAACCATAGCTGATATTACCTGTAGTTAGCCTGGCCAAAGTTGCCGAATAAGCCAGAGTTGCTGGAAGTCATGATGACACGCCCAAACTTCTGTTTCTTGAAGGTCTCCCATGCTGCTTGTGTGGTCTTGAATGCTCCTTTCACATGGACAGCTTGGATAAGATCCCAGTCCTAGATTGGAAATTGAATTAGTATAATGTCCCAGCCATACATGCGGCTTACGCTAATAAACGCATTAAGAATGACATTACGCAAGTGTGGCTGAAAGTTAGCGCGCTAAATGGGCGTGGCTATTACCTTCAATAACTCAGATGGCGACACATCAATTGGTTTTATCTGCGATTCGGTTTCATACTAAAGTCGTGTTTGTATCACACGCCGACGCAAAATGTTTACGTTTAGTAATCATTGTTTGCGACTCAAAGCCCAAATAATCTAACATTTTTACAAAAAGTTAACCGACTTCAAATGAAGTACATTGTACTTTTGACATGGATGCCATTGTCAGATCTCGTTCAAATTTATGTGGGACCACACGACAAGCACCAGCTTTCGATTAAAAAAAGAATCATCCAAATCGGTTCACCCAGTCCAAAGTTATGAGGTAACAAACATAAAAAAAAATACAGTCGAATTGAGAACCTCCTCCTTTTTTTGAAGTCTGTTAAAAAATATGCTCGTTTGGCCTCACCCTAACATTAACGAAGATGCAGCAGGAGCTTAATGAGAACATTCGTCATCGTCACCCATAACTATCCTTATATTCGGGTCTCTTTTCACAATGATAGGTGGAGGCCACGATTTGAAAGTGGTCGAGTGCGAATTGGCAGACATCTCGTCCTAGAACATCACTGATCATGGAAAACTCTTAAGTTTGCGTAGGATACCTCGCGATGTTTTTATTCACCGAAGCAAGCAATAATTTCTAATACGCACGTAACTTTGGAGATGCCATTTATAGGAACTCGCCCAAGCCGTCATTATCTAATAACGCGCAACCGTTGCTATGCATGCTATCATCGCAGTATATCATGGTTACGTGGGTATCAATCGCACGACAGTATCACAAACGATTTGCCAGTGTATCTCTCTACTAAATTATTAAACAACTATACTCGTAATATACTAAGTGGCCAAACGCGTTGTATATTTCAGCAAGAGTAGTGCACATAAAATGGGTAAATAATGGCAATAAACAATGGTCTGTTATTATGATACCTGTTCGCTCATTTTCTGGAAGCTCTTATCACGCAATATTCCAGCATTGTTGATAAGGATATCAACTCTTCCATATTTGTCGAGTGCTGTTTTAATAATCTTTTCTCCTTCAACAACTGAATTATAATCTGCAACAGCTTCTCCACCTTTGAAATGATAAAAAAGATAACAATTGGTTATTTGCTACATAAATAAGTTTTAATAACACTACAACTGTTATCATGCTAGCATATAATATTTTGGATAGAATAAATTGAAGCAATGCCTTCTATCAGTTACTATGTGTGGATTTTGTGGGATTTATCACAAGTTCGACTTGCTTGTTTGCTACTTCCCAAATAAATAAAATGAAGAAGTTTATACTATCTGAGATGTAATCCAATTGAAATTGGTAATAAATTTAATGATTATTTTATTGATTTGACATCTGAATACACTATTAAGAATGACATATACAAACATAAAATAGACTTTAATAATAATTCCTTATTTCTAATTCCTACTAATTCTCAAGAGATATTTAATATTATAATGACACTTAATAATACCTCATCTGTTGGCTTTGATCATATTATCTCGACTAAAATAATAAAAGTTGTATCTAAGTTAATTGCACCAGTCTTAAGCCATATTATTAATCTATCTTTTGTAACTGGTGTGTTTCCTTCAATACTTAAAGTATCTATAATAAAACCTATCCATAAGAAGAATGAAAAAACATGTATGGATAATTATCGACCTATTGCTCTCATTCCACCAGCCACTTCAATGGCTCAATAGCTACCTAAGTGACCGGAAGCAATTTGTTGAAATACAGAACATCAATTCGATTAGTGGAGAAGAGGTGTAGGCGACGCACTTTAATATTTTGTAAAATAGTAATAAAGTTATGCATATTGTGTTTTTTGTATGTTATAATTTAGAAGTTAAATAAAATAGAGCGCGTCCGAGGGACCTATTTCTCAAACAAAGCACTGGCAGTTGATGCCAGAATTACGTACATTTTAAATTCATTTGTTTTTACAATTCGCCACGAAACGTCAAGGCGCTCGGTCGCGCTACTGAAAATTTTCTTCGGTCTTTTATTTCCATCGCCTATAAAGCTGTTCCTTCGAGCTAAATCTTACACCAGTATGTTTAATACACCACCAACTAATAGGCTGATGACACGTAAAGCCCGAGAAGAACTTGGGGAACGCCTAGAAAGTGCGACCGGACAAGTACTCGCCGGGGACCGTTGCGAGCAAAATGCAGTGAGTAGTTCACAAAATATATTGCAACAAGAATCTCCAGTCCCGGGAGTACTTAACTCGCCTCGGCGTCGGTAGTGGCGTCTTCAGTATCGACGTCATCGTCACACGTCAGGCGGAAGAAGCTCGAGCTGGCGGCTGCCGAAGCCAAGGCAAAAATTCAGTTCGAGCTAATCGAGAAAAAGCTCGAATATGATCTTGCTATGGATGACCACGAGAGCAGACGTGCATCAAAGTGTTCTTCACATAAGAGTGAGTTAATGGTGAACGAGTGGTTGGAGCGGAACGAGATGCAGCAGCCGCCGCTACCAGAGGTGGCAGCGGCAGCCACGACGACGACGGAGGCAGCGCGGATACATAATGAAAACCCGATCGGCGCACAGGCCCAGGGCCCTCCTGTCGACAGCATTCTTCAACTCGCGAACACCCTGAAGGACATAATGGTGACTTCATCCACCCAGCAAGAAGAACGCTTGCTGACGAGATTAGCTACACCGCGGGAGTTACCAGTTTTCAGTGGAGACTGCATCGAGTGGCTACATTTCAAGAGCGCTTATGAAGAATCCACTCGTGTGTGCAACTTCAGTGACTCTGAAAATCTATGGAGGCTTCGACGAGCCCTCCGAGGGGAGGCCAAGGAGGCAGTGACGGACTTACTCATAGGCAACACTGCACCAGCGGTCGTCATGGAGTCACTGGAACTGAGGTTTGGCAATTCCAATTTGATTATTCAACATTTAACGTCACAGATTAGAAAGCTGGCTCCACTGCCCAATAATTATCAAAGCGACTTAACTGTATTCGCTATGAAAATAAATAATTGTGTTGCAACATTAAATGCGCTTAATCAACAAGATTACTTGCGGAGTCCCGAGCTATCAGCCGCTGTAACATCTAAGCTCCCTTGTATTTTGTTGAGCAAATGGACCGAATACGCGTACACGAGACTAACATCTAATATACCGAAGCTCAGTCTGCTAGCTGCATTTTTGAAGAGAGAGGCTGATATGTTGTCCGTTGTTGGTGTTGCGCATGTATATAGAAAACCTGAAATTGTACAACCGAGTCGAAAATTCGATGATAAACCTCGTTTCAGTACTAATCGACCCGTATTAGCTACGACTACGGAACCGTCTTGTAGACAATGTAAATATTGTAAAAAAGCTGCTCATTTGTTAACAGAATGTCGATTTTTTAAACGAGCGATGAGAAAGGACAGATGGAGATTTGTAAAGTCTAACAATTTATGTTATTGCTGTTTACAAGAGAGACATGAGCGAGATAATTGCCCGGGTCCTGCGTGTGATATAGATAACTGTGGCCTCGCTCATCACCGCTTGTTACACTACAGTAAGCCTCACGGAACGCATGCGACTTCAACAGAGGAATGTGTAGCTGAGCAGACGCCGTCATCGGAAAGTCAACGTGGTGAATCATCATCATCTGCAGGCCGCGAGACTGTGGCTCACTCCCTCGCAACGAGCGAGGCGCTGCGGCACGGGAGCGCCCCGGAGACTTCCCGCGCCCGCGCCCCCTCCACTCCCAGTGCTGTGTTACTTAAAGTAGTTAAAGTAAATCTGAGTGGACCTAAAGGTATAGTAACTTGTTATGCTTTATTAGACGATGGCGCTTCTATTTCCATGATTGATAAAGATTTAGTGCACGAGTTAGGTCTTACGTCATCGCAAAGCAATCCTATTAAATTTATTGACGCCTTTGGTATTGAAATATTTCAGTCTGATGCTCCAAAAATGTGTACTAAAATAAGCGGTTATCATGTAAATAAATTTTATGATATATCATTACGTCAAGTAGATAAATTACAATTGCCTAAACAAGATTTGTCATCCATTAATTGTATAAATTGTAAATATTTGTTACCTATTAAGGATGTTGTATGTAAAGAATGTGTTGTGCCTCGCTTACTTATTGGAGAAGATAATTATTATTTAATTGCGCCTTTGCAAATTCTGCACGGTAACAAGCAGGAACCTTATGCTACGCAATGTCGATTGGGGTGGTCAATTCATGGTTGCTATGGTCTCATTCACTCTTCCGTGGATGCGCATACATTCCATCTCACTCACACCGAGGCGCACGAACAATTATCTGTTATCAATGAACTTAATAACTTAGTTAAAAATTCCTTTGAATTAGATTCAATCGGAGTTTCGACCTTACGACGTGACAATACGGCGCACTTGAGAGCAGTACGTATCCTAGATGAAACTGCACGTCAAATAGGCCAACGATGGGAGGTTGGTCTACCCTTCGTGAAAGACGAGTTCTGCATGCCTGACTCCTACGAGTATGCACGTTCCAGGTTATCAGGTATTGTAAAAAAAATTCAAACTGATAGTAGTTTCGCGGAGAGATACCGGAAGGAAATGCAGAAGTTATTCGACCACGGCTACGCTCGAGAACTAAATGATTCTGAACTCTCAGCTAGTCACGTATGGTATCTTTCTCACTTTGGGGTTCAGAACCCTAACAAACCCGGAAAATTAAGGTTAGTTTTTGATTGTGCGGGAAAAGTGAAAGGTGTTTGCTTAAATGATTTCCTATTGACTGGTCCCGACTTATATAATTCATTATTAGGAATTATGTTTCGTTTTCGTCAACATAAAATTGTCGTGACAGGCGATATTAAAGATTTTTTTCTTCAGATAAAAATTCGTGACGAAGACCAGCACGTGTTTCGCTTTCTGTGGCAAGAGAGCCCCGCGGAGCCCGTTAAGAGATGTGTTATGCAAAGTTTATTGTTTGGCGCTACCTGTTCACCTTTTGTCGCACAATACATCAAAAATAAAAACGCTCTAAAATACCAAGACTTGTATCCCGAAGCCGTCGATGTAATTATAAATAATCACTACATGGACGATTGTTTGCACTCGTGTGACAATGAAACTCAGGCAATTCAATTAGTACGAGATATAACGAATATTCATAAGTCCGGCGGGTTCGAGATAACACGTTGGTCTAGTAACAGTAGGGTTGTATTGCAGTCCATCCCCTCCGATGCACTCGCGCCTACTGCCGTAGAGTTCAAACATGGAGCTACGAACACAACTGAGCGCACTCTTGGATTGATGTGGCATCCTAACGACGACACGTTTGGATTTAAAGTCGTCATGGATCGTATTTCACCTAAAGTTATGAATGGATCAGAGCCTCCAACGAAGGCACAAATGTTGAGCATTATAATGTCAGTTTACGATTTACATGGCTTTCTATCGCCGTTCATAATAAAAGGTAAAATTATTTTTCAACTTGTACATCGTAGTGGTGTAGAATGGAATTGCCACATCCATCCCGAGGAACATGCCTTGTTCGTAACGTGGCTTAATGATTTACAACGTTTGAGCACTCTTCGTATTCCGCGATTTTATTTAGATGTACAGGAATGGGTCCATTGTTACACGACATTGCCGAAATCAATGTCGCAAAGCACCGACCACATTATTGATACACAAATGCATGTTTTTTGTGACGCTTCGACTAAGGCGTACGCGACCGTTATTTACTGGCGCTTTACACGATCAGATGGACGTGTACTTATTTGTTTTGTAACCAGTAAAAGCCGCGTGAGTCCTTTACGTCCGATATCCATTCCTAGGCTGGAGCTGCAGGGAGCGCTGCTGGGCGCGCGACTCGCGGCCACCGTGCAGCGCGAGCACCGAGACACACATCCTACTAAAAGGTACTTCTGGACGGACTCCAGTACTGTGTTACAATGGATAAAGAGTGACCCTCGCAATTACAAGCCTTATGTAGCTCACCGCTTAGGTGAAATTGATGAGCTGACACAGGCATGCGAATGGCGTCACGTCCCTACCGGCCTTAACGTAGCAGACGTAGCCACGCGCGAAGATGCTCCTCCGCTTGTTTATTGTAGTGACTGGTTTCAAGGTCCTTCCTTTTTGCGCCGCACCGAAGATCAGTGGCCAAAGGACCTCAAGCGCAACAAATCGCTACTGGAAGCAACGTGTGAGGAACGATCTGTTCATGCTGTGATCGTACAAGACTCAGGGTTAAGTTTGCCTAACGAACATAACATCTCGAGTTGGATTACACTAGTGCGCGCTACGGCAAAGGTTCTGTTATTCATTAGAAAATGTCAACGCAAACAGTGCACCTTAGACATTATTCTAATGAAGGAGGCAGAGGACCTACTGATAAAAAAATGTCAAAATGATAGTTTTGGCTCCGAATTGTCATTTTTAAAACAAAATATACTGTTACCGAGTAGCAGTCGTTTGTTACAATTGTCACCGTATATTGATGACTCGTGCGTGTTAAGGGTTGGTGGTCGCATAGACAATGTCATAGGTGTGGAGCACCACGCACGGCGCCCCGCTATCTTAGATGGTAACCATAAGATAACACGCTTGTTAGTTGAATACCATCATAAGCAAGCGATGCATGGCGCTAATGAACTTGTAGTTAATAATTTGCGACAGCAATATTGGATTTTACGACTCAGGCCAACCGTCCGTTCTGTTGCGTCCCGTTGCTTGTTCTGTCGTTATCGACGGGCCACGCCTCAACCACAGCGTATGGCTGACCTGCCCGCCGCTAGACTACAACACAATAGGCGTCCCTTTAGCTTTTCGGGAGTGGATTTTTTCGGTCCATTCGAGGTCACAGTCGGTCGTAAAAGGCACAAACGCTATGGAATGTTATTCACATGCCTCACCGTTCGAGCCATCCATATCGAGCTTACGGAAGACCTCACAACAGACTCGACGATAATGGCCCTCCGAAGAATGGCTGCTCGCCGTGGCATGCCTCAGGTAATCATTTCAGATAATGGTACGAACCTTCGAGGCGCCGATGCGGAGCTGAGACGGAGCATAGCCGAGGTGAACTTGGATACGATCCGAGATGCCGCCGCTGTTCGTGGCGTGGAGTGGAGATTCAACCCACCAGGAGCCCCAGAGATGGGAGGTTGCTGGGAGCGTATGGTTCGTACAGTTAAGTCTTCCCTTAAGGTTATTCTAAAAGAACGCGCACCACACCCTGATACTTTGAGTCATTGTTAGCTGAAGTCGAGGCATTGGTAAACAGCCGTCCTATTACTCACGTGTCTGATGATCCGAGTTACCCAGAGGCGCTTACCCCTAACCATTTTCTGATTGGTACGTCCTCAACAGGCCCACAATTTGGTAAGTATGATGACTCCGATTTATCTTTACGAAAAAGATGGCGAGTCGCACAGAGGCTGGCAGGCATGTTCTGGGCTCGCTGGCTCAAAGAATATTTACCGACTTTACTGCCGCGCCAGAAATGGTCTCAAGAAGCGAAGTCTCTCGAGGTAGGTGATTACGTCATCCTTGTCGACCGTAGTCAAGACAGGGGTTGTTGGCGTCACGGAGTAGTGAGTGCAACCTATGCAGCCAGGGATGGTCGCGTCCGTATTGTTGATGTACGCACACGCACGGGCGTGCTGCGCAGACCGGTCACTCGCGTCGCTCTACTGTCACCACGGGACTGTAGTGCTAACTAGTTAGCACTAAGGAGGCAGAAATTGTAGGCGACGCACTTTAATATTTTGTAAAATAGTAATAAAGTTATGCATATTGTGTTTTTTGTATGTTATAATTTAGAAGTTAAATAAAATAGAGCGCGTCCGAGGGACCTATTTCTCAAACAAAGCACTGGCAGTTGATGCCAGAATTACGTACATTTTAAATTCATTTGTTTTTACAATTCGCCACGAAACGTCAAGGCGCTCGGTCGCGCTACTGAAAATTTTCTTCGGTCTTTTATTTCCATCGCCTATAAGAGGAATCCTTTAAATCTGAACTTAAACATAATAGAGTTGGAGTTCCTCAAGGGAGTATTTTAGGACCGCTACTATTTATTATTTACATAAACGACATTGTTAAAATCACTAATCAACAATTTTCCTTATTTGCGGACGATATTGCAGTAATTGTACATAATAATCCTAATATCAATTATAATAATGTAATAAACGATACAATTAGTAAAATAGTGACATGGCTTAAAGATAACAATCTTAAAATTAATGTAAACAAAACGAAATTTATACAATTCGGAAATAGAGGATCAAAAAAACACAATTTAAAAGTGCATTATGATAAAAATACAATAGAAGAAACCGACTCCATTACATTCTTAGGCATTAATATAGACCGATTTTTTACTTGGAAAGAACACGTAAAAAAACTTTGTACAAAAATTTCCCGTTTCGTCTTTCCTTTATGGCGCCTACCAAAAATAAGTAATATGTCAACAGCCTTAAAAGCCTACCACGGCTATGTTGCCTCTAATTTAAGGTATGGTATAGTTTTATGGGGAAACTCTACAGATTGCAATAAATTATTCGTTGCTCAAAAACGATGCATACGCGCTATGTGTAATGTTACTCCAGACACAAGCTGCAAGCCTCTTTTTAAGAAATTAAATTTATTAACATTGACTGGTTTATACATTTATGAAACCTGTATTTTTGTAAGGAAAAATATGCACCTTTTTCTGGAAAAAAAAGATAATTCTTATTTTGCTACTAGATACCCTAATCGTCTATGTATTCCACCTTCTCGATCAGCTATACGTTCTAAAAGTTCGACTCACATGTGTGTAACGATATATAATAAAATCCCTGAAAACATAAAAATCTTAACATTCAATAAATTTAAAATAGAGTTACATAAATGGTTAATTAACAAATGTTACTACACAATTAAAGAATTTGTATGACGATCCTAATAAACATATTTATCCCTTGACATTTAATTGCTAATTAGTAATGTAATAATAATTAATACTATATAATAATACTAAAATAAATAATAATATACCTACTGAAACAATTTGTACGCCATAATATGGCAAATGTGAGATTCATTGTATAATATTTGACCAACTTTATAACCACATTTATACAAATAAAGATATTTCATTTCATTTCATTTCATTACTTAGCAAATGCAGTGAAGCTCAGTTTACCACACTGAGTCAATTATTCATGGTAATGGCCGTGAGGACTTGCATTGCAGCACACAACTTTATACAATGACATACATTCTTTATGATACTTGCAAGTACAGCAGTAGCCATAGTTTATCGGAAATGCTTTTGATGAGGTAGAACACACAAGGATGTATCAATCTAGGATTATGCTGTTTTTATGTTTTGTTTAAATAACTGAATAGGAATGTTGACTAATTTTAGGATTCAATTTTAGTTTGTAGATATAACCTCTATATTCACGAAAAAAATATTATAAAAATAATAATCTTCAATTTAAAAACAAAAATTGATAAATAAAAATCATTATCAAATTTCACACCAAAAACGTCACGTAACGTCAATATCCGATACTCAATACTATCTGTCTACTGAAGTTTGTTGAATATCCATATAAAATAGGAACAATGACGTCATATTCCCAAAATGGCATTTGAGATCATGTGATAGTGTGTACAATTTTTAACATTTTAAATTAATAATATTTAATTTATTGTGATTGATTTCGATAAAAGAATCATATTTTAGGCCTTTAAATGTTACCATTAGTACTTTAGACATTAAATATTAATTTATAATTAGTGTCAACATCCTTATTAATCATATCTGAGAATACCAAGTTAATTGTTGTACTATTGGCAAGTGTCCACTGACTTGCCTGATATCTGGGGACAAAGTTAAGCATCTCAGTAATTGATATGCCATATTCCTGGGTTATTTGAAAAAACACAAGCAAAAGACCTTTGACATCACTGAATATAATTTATGTTAGTAAAATTTCCTTCCTTCAAATATTTGTTCTTATGACAAAACAGGAAAATATAAAGCAGACTGAATAGGTCATTGTAATACAAATACAAATATTCATTATTTATGCAACAGAAATAAATATACAGTAATAATACTTAACAAATTAAAAAAATATGATGTCAATTATGATCATTTAATCATTTAAAGTACTTAAGTACATCCAATTACCAGAGTTTCTTTTGTAACACAAATTTAACATGAATAGTAAAAATATATCCAAGTTATTAGCTATAAGCTCATAGCACTCTTATCATATCTCATTGTGCAATCTTTGTTACAAACATGAAGATTCAAGGTAAACGTGTATTCAAACCACAAAAATATTATAGTTTGGAGTTTGAACTTAGAACATGATAAACAATGTCTCCACAAGTAATGTATGATAATGTGTCTGACCTTTGTCCTTGATTTCCTTTACGACGGCATCAGCGAAGTTCGACTTTCCGGCGCCGTCCCTGCTTCCGCCGAGGTCATTCACTACGACTTTAGCCCCTCTAGACCCGAGAAGCAAAGCGTAGGCCTTGCCGAGGCCTCCGCCCGCACCGGTTACTACCGCTACGCGACCGTCGAATCGTAGTTGGTCCATCCTCTACAAGACACAAACGTCAAATGAGCATCATAACTCCTAAAGACCCTCCACAAAGATATTAAATGGTGTTGATAATCTTTCTTATCATATCAGTTTCAAAGTCTAACAACAGGACAATAAATTCCTAAATTACTTCCAAAAGAGTAAACTTATTATCAATGATGAAAAGAAAAATAACTCACCTATTTCAAGTAAATTTAATTGAGGTATATTAACCAATAGTTATTCTGACTTCTGAGTCCAATAAATAGCTCACTAAACTTCACTAAAACACTACAGAAGTACCGATTAGGATTTAATAAAAACGTTAAGTCATGGGCTGAAAATTGAGAGAATGAAAACTAAATTGAGTTTAGCAACAAACAGTACTGAGTAGAGTACGTAAATTACAATTAATACAAATTACAAATTACGAAATTGCTCCGTATAGCTGACACTGTGACAAGACAATTGTGACATGACAACTTGGCTGACAGCTGTCACAGCTGTAGAGTAGACCATCACAGAGTACTTAATCACTATGGAGTAGACCAAGCATAGATTTAGTACTTATAATGGTAGTCTTCCGAAGAATTACAATAATACAATTGTATATTCACTTCATAAACAATGTACGATTTCAGTTTGGAAAGAATAACCTTAGTATCATTTTTTATATTGAAGACTGAAGCCTATGTCTATGTCCACTTTAAAAGGCTGTCAGATAGATAGATAGAGTAAAACGTAGTGATTAAGTACTCTGTGTAATGTACTATTATATTATTTTTTATGTGGTTGCGATCAAGGATACGAATCAAGATCCAAGATCAAGCAAAATCAAGAATATTGCTTTGTTTTCTATACTCTTTGAAATCTAAAATAAAGCCTGTGCTCTATGCCTGTGCTCATAATTTATGCTACTGTGTTACCAAATTGCCAACACCACTCCACTTTGACTTTGACAAGCAGTGTCAGTTTCAAAATTACAATTGACAAGTAACATTTGAAATTCTGAACTGAAATATAATAAATAACGAACGGCCGCCCGGCCGATTCTCTTGCCACAATATTTGTTGGACTTTGATTGAATTGATTATTTATTTGTTGACTTGTAGTGATTTTTACCTAGTTCTTTTCGTAACAGTTAATTTGTGACAAAAACTAAATGGGTATAATATGCCCGACTGGTTAAGTTATATTAGATTAAGTAAATACAGCCGTTTAAAACTATAATAAAATGACTTCCAGTTTTGTTATCAATGATCCGCTAGCTGGTAGTACAATATTTAAATATTGTTTTTATGATAGACTTATTTTCAGATCTACATACTAAAAACATTACTTTTTTTCAGTCATTTACAATGAAGGCCAATGGCGATTAAATAGTGTATCGCCTATGTATAATTTGCAGCGAAGTGAAGTAAAACTAAAACAGTATGCGTCGAAGATACGACACTCTATCGTTAGCACAATCACTGCCAACTCTTCCAATAAATTTAGTGTAGTTCTAAGTGATTTGCCTTTTCTAAAGTACTCTGAAGAGGATCCTAATGGCCTAATGGTAAGTTTTTTTAGTTATTTTTCTTTGTGTTGTTTGACATCTATGTTCTTGACTATAATCCAATAGTAATCTTAGTGAATTTAGTGACCATGTAGTCTTAGGTGGTAAAGTGAATTTGAGTCTAAAATAACTTATACCGTTGCTTCCAGTTAACTGTGTCCTCAACATCCACCCAGGATAGCAATAAGACAAAAGTGAGTTATGTCGCAATATTTCTGTCGTGGGGCCTCAGTGTGAGAGTAGATGGTGCTACTCATTTGCCGTACATGTTGGATCGGGGTGAAGAGAAGACGGGTGCAGCTGTAAAAGCCTCACTGCAAATAATATTTGACTGTAATATAAAGCAGTTTAGTTTCACGCAGGTATGTCCACTATTTTACTTCAAGTATTTCATGTTACATGTTCATTACACGTAATGTAAGTTTTGCAATTGACATCATAATCGGATAGAATTTTTTGAAACAGTGAGACCATTTGTGAATGGGAAAAATTATATTATCAGCGTCCACTAAGCTAAGGTCCATATTACTTTTGCTAACATTTACATATACAAATTTCGAAATTATTTTATTTCAGAATCAATTATTAAAATTTGGCTTTAATTTTGTTGAGAATGACACTTCAAAGAGGACAGATTCCTTTACGTTGACTTACAAAACACCTCAGGCCAACTTCAAAAATAAATTGGACCTGACTTTTGAAGTTGGAGATGTGCATATCATTTGGAATGGGTATGTACACTTTTTTAATATTTCAGTAATGAAGTTCAAAATATTATAATAATAAAGTGGAGAGATAAAGGATGTTGTATTAGTTACTGTTATTCGCCCATTTTTAATTTCCAGGCTACAGGATGAAGTTAACAAGGAGTTGGAAAGAGTAAATCTGGCATACAAGATTCTACGGACTCAGATTTACCACATGGTTAAGCTAGATGTTACTGTCTTTGATTTATGTGAAGTGACTGTACCAAAAGCAGAAGTTAAAAACAATGGTGTTGTCAAGATGAAAACACCAGAATTTGTGAATTGTGTTTTTAAAGTTTTGAATGAATTAAATTCCTTGCACGAAGAGATGCCAAATATTAGTGATCACACTGATCAATCTGTTGAAAGTACATTAATGAGTTAAAAATAAAAATAAGTGTTGTAAATATAGTGTTAAGTCATTACAATGTATTTATTGATACTAATTGATCAATGTAAGTTGTTATATATTGTTGTTATATTTTGTTGTAATATTAAATTTTGTCTATTTAATATTACAACAAAACTGGATCTGTAGTACAAACAAGAAATTGTAAACTTGAAAATAAAGCTATTTTCACTATTAAGTTATATTGATCAATTAGTATCAATAAGACAAAGCAGTCTCATACTAGACTTAGGATTTAATTTGTGTTGTGAAAGGAAATTATTAAATAAAATAAAAAAGTTTACAATTTCAAACATTTACTTTTATGAATTATGCCATACAAATGTGTTTGCATATCGTATCTTACAAAACATTAACTACCTCATTACAATGTGCTAAACTTAAACATAACCTATTTTTGTAATCATGTCTTCAATTACATTGCAAGCAGTCCTCTTGGTATCAATTTGTATTTGAGACTTCGAAGGTCTAACCTTAAAATTGTTCTCCTTGTGCTGTACTTCAATCGTCCCCGCATCATGTCAAAACAAATGTCCAGATAATTTATTCAAGTGGCTTATAGTAAGCTTAGCGAAATATATACTAAGGTATATCAGATAAAAATATGTTAAATAATAATATGTTACATTTGCTTCAAATAAGCAAACAATAAAAATTTTACACAAAGCAACAATTATAAATGTGTCAATATTAACTATAAATGAAAATAACATAATATAATTTTCTCACGCCTTCGCATCAAATGAAGTATACAAACGTTTTTCAATGAAAGTCAATGCCGGACCATTAGGAAACATCCCTTGTATAAAATATTTTAAAAATGTCACAATACAGAAAGGTACGCACATAATTATAATTTACGCGTGTTCTTTCATATCGGAAAGTCTGCAACAATACAAAATGTGTCTTAAATTACTTAGTGATATTCTTACGTTTGGGTATCCATGGGGTTTATTCTATAATGTATTATTATGATGAATAGAGCTCACTGATAATAATTGAGCTAGTTATCTATGAATCTGCTTATTATCTAATGATTAAATGCCTGATCAGAAGATTTTAGAAATAATGGTTTTTCAATTTAAAACAAAAATAAAACAGATACATAGAAACCATTACGGAATACCAGCAGTACTGAAAAATATCGCCAGTGCATATGACCATACACAACATACATTGAATTTGATTGAATGACCATACATTAATTGCAGCGAATCGTAGTGTGGATTTGCGATTTCGCTATATTCAAAGCAACATGAATGAATAAAACGATTCAAGTCAAACACTATTTTGAAGCTTCTATAAAACACTAAATATAATCATGCTGGTTAGTAAATTTATTTAATTGCGTCGTTATAATTTCAAAATACTCATTTTGGAACTTTACAGTATGAACTCATATGAGATGTTATCAATTGTTTCAATGAGATGTTATCATTTAAAAGGTAACTTCGGAATTTTTTACATTCCAGACCTACTTCAAGTGTTACATAATTTCGAATATACAATATGTAAAATGTACATCATAGTTAAAGAAAATTACAACATTGCTGTACATTTAGCGGCATGGTGTGGTACCCTAGCGTACAATTAATTCTATTAAGAATAGCGAGTGCGAAAAATATCGCCATTAAGATTAGGGTACGTACAATAATCATTTTTATGTTGAACTGAGATTTTTGTATTTTTCTGTATACAAATCACAGTCATAAGATTTCAATTTCATTTCGTTTTGTCCATTTCAGTTTTTTTGGTTGTTTTTCTTAATTTTATGTCTACTGTTACTGGATTATCCTTTCATTGAATGAGAAACAGAATTGATATCAAAAAAATCTTCCACATCTGGTCCATTCTTATATTATCTTAACCATTTAAAGAATTGTTTTGAATAATTGATAGAAACTGCTAGAAGAGGCCAAATTACTGCCACTTTCTTGTGAACTAAGAGGTAATAGAAAAGTAGGGTAGGTACATAACTTTAAAAAGTAGTCAAACGTCAGTGTTATTCAATCTATATTTTTGGTTATACATGTAGTTTTACATCAAATTTAATACTATTTTATACTATGTTCAAAATTTAAATTTAGGTTTTACGTTTATAGAATCTAATCATTATATTTTATTAGTTATTTTATAAAAGCGAATAGCAAACATGATTCTATTTAGACTCAACCGGGAAAAGTACTTTGACTATTTCCATTATATAAAGGAAATAATAATATAAACTTAGTTCTGCGTATTATGGTAAACCATTCTATTACATTGGAGCTATTTAATTAATTGAGTCTATTGTTATAAAGAATAATGTTATAAAAGAGTTTACACTGTAAATACTTTACTATTATCCGCGTGAATCTGTAAAGGCCGCTAGGGTCAACAGCAACTGTCCAAAAAAAATTATTATTCAGTACAGAACCAACGATAATAATTATAATCTTTACTCAGAACGAATTATATCAGCCGTGCCGTTTATATGCTTGAGAGTTGACAGCTATTGACGTAATGGTATACCTTCACAAAAATCTTGAGGCTTAGGTAAGAGATACGGATTCACATCGCTAGTATAAAAAACCAGTATTAAACTAATTATGAAGTTCAATACATGAAACGGCTATATGAAATGTAGAAGACTTAAGCCTACTCTAAGTATATTATACCATATTGAGATGCTGCCTATCCCATACCATTGAAATAAATATAATCCAGCCTGCAGTAATTTTCGTTCCAAAGTTTGACGATGCACACATCTGTATCTCACCTGATGAATGAGCATAGAGGAAATAAGGTTTACCATGTTATTCACTTGCTTCGCTTTAGTAAACTATACATACAGTTTGATCTCTATGTAAAACTTTAATAATCGTAAAGAGTGTCGCGGAAATAGGAAGAAAAAACTCCCGCATAAAAATAACCCAATCACTCTCAGGGGGAAGGGGACAACTTTAAAATTTGTTACATAGACGACATAGTTACAAGGTCCAGAGTCAAGGCGGAATAGACAATGTGTTTTGTGTCGAAAAATAGTATCAAATCGACGCTTGAAACGAACAATTGACTAAGCGACATTGAGCTAACTTAAAAGGAGAGCAGTTTAAAGTTGGAATTCTTAGAAAAAAAAATCATATTTTTTTGTAATCTTCGTACCGACGTTATTCTTACTGTTTTTGAATCCTTATTTTATCATCTATATTGTGGCATATACAACAACTTTTCTGAAAATTCAACTTTATACTGCTCTTCTGTAAAGTTAGCTCAATGTCGCTTAGTAAATTTTTCCTTTCAAGCGTCGAACCACAAACATCGTATATCATTATTACTATTATTATTTCTCCTTGGGGTTCGCCTGAATAGCTACCACCCTTGAACATGAGTCAGCCGCCAAATGACTCGTCATGTTGCGGCTGGGGGCTTAAGAGCCAGTTCTTTCTTTCTTTTTCTTCTCTCTTTCTTGGCCGGCAACGCATCAGTGATACCTTTGGTGTAGCTGATGTCCATGGGCGACGATAGCTACTTACCATCAGGTGGATCGTCAGCTCGTTTGCCGGCTATTTCCATTAAAAAAAAATCGTAAGTAGCAGTTTGTATAAGTTTAAAGCTATAAACACATTATGTTAGTGTGTGTCATAATCACCATATTAGCCGAAGCCCCCGCTCAGTGTGTGCATCTCGGCACCTAACAGCAGCCCCCGGCCGCCGCCCCGCCCGCGCCCGTGCCCCCCGCGCCCCCCGCGCCGCCCGCCGTCGAGTGCTGCGGCCCGATCTTGATGCCGTTCGCCTATACGGGATTATTCATGTTATAATAATATGGTTTTATTAACCGACTTCAAAAAAAGGAGGAGGTTCTCAATTCAACTGTATTTTTTTTAAGTTTGTTACCTCAGAACTTTGGACTGAGTGAACCGATTTTGATGATTCTTGTTTTAATCGAAAGCTGGTGCTTGTTGTGTGGTCCCACATAAATTTGATCGAGATCTGACAATGGCATCCATGTCAAAAGCATATAAGTCTTAAATTTGCATTATGTATGTGCGTGATAAATGGACGAATAACTCAATATCCAACCGATTTCGATGATTCTTTTTTTATTGGATGTACTTCATTTGAAGTCGGTTATTCTTTTGTTAAAATTTTAGATTATATCTTGTGATATAGTCGGCAAAAGAATTAGGTATGCAGGGCATGATTCTAGAACCTTCTGTAATTATTGATATTACAGATTGTTTGTGTTATTATCAATGTTAAATGATACCTGTATACGTAAGGTATGATTTAACATTGATAATAACGTAAACAATATGTAATATTAAACATTACAAAGGGTTTTAGAATCATGCCCTACATACCTAATTCTTTTGCCGACTGTACTTAGCATCATTAGTCGAACGTCGTGAGACGAGTTGTTCAGCCCTTAACGCTACTACATGATGAAAACGACCGTTCTGTGAAGACTGAGAAGATACGGTTTTAAGCGCTTGTACACTCATGTCCCCTCGCACTAGAAGTCACTGTGTCACGAGTGGTATGAATCATAAAACATCGCTATAACACCCACGAACTGAGTACAAATATTTATCTGTCACATTTGCCACGGCCGAGAATCGAACCCAGGATCCCTCTTTCTACAGGCAGGGTCACTAGCAACTAGGCTACTTGGTCGTCGAGAAGGAAAACATTGCCTTGGCAGTTTCTTGCCGCTTCTTCTTTTGGAACCACTCATAGTAGACATTTGTCGGTCATAAACATAATCGTTGAAATGAAACAACTGTGGCAATATTGTAGGTTGATTCTGATAAGTGTCTAAAGCCAATTTCGCGACTACCACGACATCTGTAGACATAGAATTCTAACTTCTATCTTCATTGATAACATAATCTCACCTCATTATTGATATCAAAAACTCCCTCTTGGATCTTCTCGTAGATTTCCTTGGCGGTGTTGATGAAGGCTTCCTCAACGTTGGCTGCGGTTTTGGCGGACGTCTCCATAAACACGAGACCGTGTTCACGAGCGAAGTTCTCTCCCTCTTCCTTCTTCACCTCACGTCGGGATTCCAGATCACTGGAATACGTTGTTATGGATATAGCTGACAAATAATCAGGATTAGACGTTATTTTATGGTAACCGTCGCCTATGGAAGCATAGACAGTAATACCAAAGGCATCACAGAAGAAAAGAACCTAAAAAAAGTATTAGCTCGCAAGCTTAACATTACGAAGTCCATGTTGACGATTCATATTGCGAGCTGTTTAAAATATTTGACAGTATCGTGTCGTCTTGATTTCATAAGTTAGGTTTGACATTGAACTCTCTAGTTAAATCCAGCCAGTAACTTCTGGACAGAAAAACAAAGACGGCATGGTTTTTGACGTGGATGGGCGTGGTAGCTTGTAAATACAGAAGTTAATCCAGCACGGTATTTTTCTTCCTCAGTCAAATACAAGGCGGTGAGTTATCTAGGTAAGCACACAACTTGTATACAATCAATTATTTCTTACCTCTTGTTACCAATAAGCATGATAACCATGTTAGAGTTGGAATGCTGACGTGCATCCTCAAGCCAGGTGGTTAAATGGTTAAAAGTGTCCCGTCTGGTGATGTCGTACACTAGAAGGGCACCGGCAGCACCTCGGTAGTATGATCGAGTAATTGATCTGAAATGAGTCACACATGAGTCAAACAACCTGATACGGTCATTAATAGAAACTTGATGACACTTATCTGGAAACACA
The DNA here is from genome assembly GCA_963932265.1 of Thymelicus lineola. Classification (NCBI taxonomy): domain Eukaryota; kingdom Metazoa; phylum Arthropoda; class Insecta; order Lepidoptera; family Hesperiidae; genus Thymelicus; species Thymelicus lineola. The sequence continues at coordinate 7,585,172 of OZ010700.1, read as the reverse complement.
CTATTCAATCTACAGTGCAGACCACAAGATGAGATTGTTCTGTTTAGGTTTATTATACTAAATACCCAACAATTATTTTCAATTAAGTCAATCCTGCTAATATTATATTATAAATGAGATTTCTGAGATTTTTTGTTGCTTAGATGTTTTGATGTCTTTTCATCAAGATGAAATTTGGCACAAAGGATAGTCCATGTCCATTCTCCATGGGACGATTGGAACCTTTATGTGTTTGTGATTTGGTTTTGTGAACCACTCTGGCACAGGATTTCCTCCTGTATGTAGTTTGAATAATTATGAAAAAAAAAACAAATAAGAGAGTAAATAATTTTATAAAGTTAGACACTTAATGAAGGCCATTTTGGTTATATTTAAAAACCAAGTAATTTTTTTAACATTCTAAAAATATAACTGTATTAAGAAACTTAATCAAATTTAACATCAATACTTCCTTTTCCTAGAGGGAGACAATTAATTATTACAATTTAATGTCACTAGCCTAAGTAAAGCTCAGTAAATTTAAAATTCATTTACCTAAATGCTTCTTGTCCGGCAGTGTCCCATATCTGTAGTTTGATTTGCTTTCCGTCAATGGTGATCATGCGCGCACCAAACTCTACCCCTATAGTCAGGTCATGTACCGGCTGGAATCTCTTGTCCGTAAATTGCAGCAGCAGGCATGACTTTCCCACACCTGATGAAAGGGAAACATAAAAATGATAGAAATAAGTAAGATAACAATTGTTGAGCCATGTGAGAGGCCTTTATGTGACATGGAAAACTTCTAACACTTGAATGGGTCATCAACACCTTCACCAATCTGCACTGGAGTAGTGTGATCCGTATTGGACCTTTAATGGGGTGAAGCCAATCATCAATAATCTTAAAATTAAAAACGCCCTAGGCCATTTTACTGACACTAAATATATCTAAAATCACTTGATTAATTCACCTTTCAAACAAATAAAAACTAGATCAAAATCGGTTCATCCATTTGGGAGCTACAATGCCACAGACAGACATACAGATCCACAGACACGTCAAACTTATAACTCCCATCTGTTTTCATCGGGGGTTAAAAAGCGAATCATCCAATGGGTAATGTTATGGTCAGATAATATGTGGATGCAGAATCTCAAAACAAAGCCTGTTTTTTGATGTTTTGTGATTGAGTTTATGTAAATTTTATTTCATTTGTGTTCTGTACAACATACCATGTCAACCATATGCTTAATGTTTGTGGCAAGTTGTATGTTGGTAGCATGGATAACTAACGAACTATGATTAACGAGCTTTGTAAAAAACCAAAACTATCGTATTAGATATGCAAAATGAAACCATAACCAAATAAAAAAAAAGGTTTGCATTATTTGAGATCATAATTTTGTTTCTACATAATTATACTGTTGTACGTATACCACTTCAAAAGATTATAGTTTTTTTATTCTGTTTGTAATTTATATTGTAATGCCAAATAATATCTAAATTATAAACTACAAATTAAGTGAAATTATTGCCATATTTTTTTTTTTTTCAATTGTCTTTTGCAATTCCTAAAAAATCTAATTCATTTATTTTTTCCTAATGATGAAAAATTTAAATGATGATTTTCCCTGACCTTCTAATAACACAATAGTACCTAATGTTTAGTAAAAATATTGTAAACATATTTTTTTTATGGAAATAGCCAGCAAACAAGCTGACGATCTACCAGATGGTAAGTGGCTATCGCCGCCCATGAACATCAGCAACACCAAAGGCATCACTGATGCGTTGCCGGCCAATAAAGAAAGAAGAAAAAGGAAGAAAGAACTGGCTCTCAAGCCCTCAGCCGAAACATGATACATAGTTAGGAGAAGAACAATAGTGTTAATGCTACTTTGTCAGTGACAGATTATAACCCTCATATTAAAATTTAACACCAATTTAAAAAAATAATAGATCTGAATAGTATATAGGTAAAGAGAAAAAGGAATAAATTATCCTTGATTAACTGAAGATGAAAAGATATTTGTAGTATTTCTATTGTAAGTGTTGGGTCATAAACAATCTACAGTTTTTATTTCATGAAGCACAGTATTAAATCATGGTCTAATTGTGCACTAAATCCAATTAAATATGGTTTTTTTTTTGGCGTGAAGGAGTAATAAGCATCAGTGCATCCTCACAAACTTTCACACAAAGTAATATGAGTTCGACTAGATTCCAATAGATTAGTCCAACTAGATTCCACCTTTTTAATATATTAGTAAGCTTGCTACTCATGTTAAATATACCTATACTTTGTGCAAACTCAAAGTGGAATAAATGTCAACAAACTGTTGTCTAGCAACTACAAACAACCAGGTGCATGAAACTTTTTGTTGTATTAACAGTTCACGGCTAGGTGTCCGGCCACAGACTACTTTAATATTATAAGCTCTGTGGAGACCTGTCAAGACCGGTTAGCCGCGATCCGTTTCACTCTTTATAAATTTGATCTTGTAAAGTCTATATATTTTGTTTTGCAATAGTTTAAAATAACACAGAATAGTTACATATAAAATCAATATAGTCTGCTTTAAAATACATAAACATAAATAAATTGTTATTCAGCTTTATTTAATTTCCTGTTAATCTGTATTTCAAAAAATAATACGACCAATTTGCAAAGCATGTAAGTGCCATTATACATAGCTGTGAGGTTTTCGTAGTTTTCACAAAGGAATTTTAATGGTTTGTAGAAACCAAATGTGACTTATAGTTACTTAAGTTTTCTCTGTAAATGACATTTATTATTTTTTTGAGAAAATAAATGTCTTAAACCAGAAATTGCTTGTATTTATTTTCTGTTTAATTTTTGCTTGTTAAGACATAAATACACAAAAGAAATTTGACCTTGCACTAAATCTGACACAATAGTAACCTACTGTTTTATGGACATTGTTTTTGTGTTAACTCTAACATAAGGCATTATTATGTTATTATTTCTGTAGCATTAATTGAATACAATTGTTATAAACTATTAAAATACATCAGAATAATACAGTTTTGATAATGTCTAAGTAAAAAGTAAACAAAGAAAATTCTTCACAAAGAATTTGTTCAACCATGAAATGTAATGTAGAGTAACAGCATAATTAACCCTTAAATTATGTATAACATCGCTCTTTAATTTTGTTTGTGCGTAGGCGGATCCAATGTTCAAGACACAATAAATATCTGCTTCTAATATCCTTTTAGCACCCTCAATCTCTGTCAAACAATCATTACGCAGCGTAATAACTCACAACAAACATACCAACTCCTTGTATGTTTTTCGAACACGTTGTCTTTGTTAATAAAATACACAAAACAAGAACTTACATGCACTAAAAGATATAAGGAAATAAAATCGATACCTGTGTCGCCAATGATGATGTATTTGAACAAGTAGGCGTAAGCCATTTTATAGGTTTCTCTTGAAGACAAAGAAGAACTAGTATAGTAACAAATATAATTCAACAACGTTATGCGTAAATTTTTCAAGATTTAAGACGCAATTTTATCAATTTTCCAGCTGGTATCAGTGTTCAACTTCAACTTCTGTCTGTCATCAATGAAAATTTTAGTGACAATAGTGACTGAACCAAAGATTTGACTGAACTGACTGACAAGACAATATTTTTTGACAGTTTGACATTTTATCATAGACACGTTTATGTTTTGGATGCACTATGAGCACTAGATATCTGCAAATGCCATGGATATATTAATCTAACTAGATAAGTAACGTTGTAGAGGTACCTGTGGATGGATGACGTCATAACCAAAGGATCATTTTTTTGTTGTGTCCATGTTATCTATAGTCCCAGGATATATCATTCAATTATGATTTTTAAAATGATATAAAAACATCTAACATGAATATTATAAGTAATGTCATTGTGTGGTAGTTTGCAACACTACGCCAAAAAGTTAATGCAATTTTTCAATGTGGTGATTACGGTCATCGGAGATTTGTGAAGACTGTGGTCGTCGTTTTTGTTTGTGTTGCTTAAAATGTGGTATTATACTGTTATCAATTAACAGTGAGAAAATTACAATAAAAACAATTGATATATTTTAGTAATTTTGAAGAAATTTTAATAAAATGTTTTATTTCAATATTTTAACATTTTACCACGAGAAAAATTACCAATATAAAACATTTTAAAGAACCATATCAAAATAGGACATAATTTTTCTAAGTAAGTGTGGACACCCTACAATTATAAAGGACAACCTCAATCTGGACTGTGATTGGTCGAATAGTCCTTAAGATATGACGTCATTGAACTATTCTGTGCTGCAGGTACCTCTACAAAGTCAGCAATTCAGATAGTGTAATATATCCATGGCAAATGCATCCAAATAGTATAGTAACAATACTCTATGATCTATGATCATTTCATTCATAATCTTATCTGTAACAACCTGCCAATCCAAACCGAAACGAAACCGAACCAATCCAACCAAAATAAATTAATGAATGTCCTCGGTTTTCGTATTCGTTCGTTTTACTGTCATTAGACTTGTTTGGATGTCGTTGTTAGTAAAATCCAGAATTTCCAATTTGAACTATAGAATTGTGTGAATTAAAATTTCATTGTGTTGCAATTAAGAGACATAACCCTTTTATTACTTAATAAGATTATTAAAGTAAAATAACATCCACATACCACTTGTAACCTTAAAGTGTACAATGCCGACAATTCTCAAATTTTGGTTAATCTAGCAATGGAATCTCAAGAAGATTCAACGTGTACGAGAAGTGCGAAACAGAAATGTGACCGTGATGTAGGCAGAAACTCTAAAAACACACCTGTGCAAAGGGGGCAAGGTAACGACGGAAATGTATTTACATCAATGTCACGCGAAATGGATTCAAGTTATATTTCATTGAACGGCCCTCAAAGTAGACTATTATATTCTACTTCGAACGACTACGCTTCCTCGTCTAGCCAGTCCACCGAGACCCAATTCGTTAATGTGCGAAGTTCAAATGAATCCAAAATTTCGTGTACCCCGAATAAATCAAACACAGGTCACTCTGAACCTTCCTGTTCTACTGAAGTTGATTCAAACTCGTGGGATAACGGCTCAGAGTCAATTCTTGAAAAGCAAGCGTGTCAAAGATATAAAACGACTGTTGATAAAGCAGGAAGCAGTAATTTTAATACAAACGCGCCATCAACAAGTGGAACTAATAAGAGTGGCGAAAATAATGCGCCAGAGAATAGTACTTTTAAGGAGAGTAGAAAAAGGCCGTCTAGCTTGAAGCTGAACAGGTCTAATTTAGAAGCTGAAGAGAGTTCGAGTGATACAGAGAATGATGATTATTCATTAGGGTCTGAAGATGGATGCATCTACACATACAGAGGAGGAGAGCATCTAGCAGACTTACCCAGCTCATTCTTTAGTTTAGACATGGGATTACCATTGGACAGGCATCTTCCAATGCCACCAAACTATCCTATACCACAACAAGCTGTTCCTAATGCAAGGGAACAAGGTTCAAGGGCATCAAGTCCAGACATGGACTTTCTTGAAATGGATTTTGATCCGGGGCCATCTTGTGAGGTTGATACTGGGGATGAATCTACACCGGATGCTGATTTAGAAGGGGCGAGTATACCAGAAGAGAATGAACCAATTATAAGAGGAACGTCACCTGAATATATGCCTGGAGCCAGGCATCCACCTGCACTGTTAAATGTATGTCCAGTTCAAGGAAGCAGTGATGCCGAGTCTCACTACAATGTGCCATCAACAAGCCGAGGCGTTGACTTAGGACAGGGTCCATCTAGAAATATTGAGAAAAAAAATGCTGTCGGACCTTACATAACGCATGTCAATGTAAGAGGAGAACAGATTCTAGTACGGAGGACTATGTTACACTGGCCTACGGGAGTACCTGTGAGTCTTCATGTATCTAGTGGAGACCTGGTCTCACCTAGAGAAATATTAAATTGTGAGTATCATGCTATTTATGACAATGTAGTGTTTTTGTTTACATTTTTGTAAGGATCTGGTTTGTGGGCTTTGATTTGTTACTAGTATTAGTCACTACAAGGTCACATAGATAATAGCTCCTTTGTATACATTAATAATTTAATTATATATGGGTATAGACAGTAACACATATTTTTTTTTAGATGTATTATACAATGATCTGACTGTGAACTGCCGTTTAATAGGCATTCACAATTATTTCTAATTATTTTGACTTCATCCAATTTAAGAATAGGAATTTAGGAATTTTACTGGTAAACATGTGCTCAGTTTTCTTTATGAAACTGATCTAAGTAAATAAATGTCAAAATCCATGATAGCAATATATGCATTTAAAATTTACATTTATCAGGAACATTAGTGGGTATATTGTAGCCTAGTTTGAATCACTTCCAATCAGTTTGAATTAGTCATACCTTGCTATATTGTCATGCAAATTAATAATACATAATATATTTTATTGCGAACAACATGTGCTAATGCAAATGCATCAATGTAAAGTTTATTTAAAGCAGGGATATAAAAAATTCCTGTGTTGGATTTCATGTCATAAATCAAATCATGGAATTGATTATTGGTGCAGTAATTTAACAATAGGGTTTTGATATTACTTTGAAAAGCTAAAACATTTTTCAATTAATGCTGCAACAAGCACTTTACTGTAAATTTTGCTGATGACCTAATTAAATGGAAGTTTTTTATAGGTATATTTTAGATATGCCAACGAGAATTATGCAGTACAATATTATTTTTTTAGCTGGATTGTAACTTATTATTATTTCTTGTTCATAAACAAGTATAGTTTATTATGTGTTTAATGAAGGTTTTTGCACCTAAACCGGTTGTAAACGTACTTGAGAATTAATCAATAAAATTAATATTATTATTTTTAAGTTACTAGAAATGTACAAGATATAACAACAATGTGGGAAAAGGATCATGCATGACTTTATTTAATAGTCATCCCATTGGATGATTGCAAAATATGGGCTATTTTCCCATAATCTATTATACTATTTGTAAATAAATTTGTTCCTTACTTTATCCCAATGTTATTATTTATTCCAGATGATGAAGAGCATTCGGAAGGAGCCTTCACATATCAAATCAATCAAGGGGAGAGACCAGCATTTGAACCTGCAAATCTATCCTCAGCACTCTACCACTTAACAATGGCAAAACGGCTTATGTTGGATAAGACCAAATGTGATGTGGAGAGCCAGGATATTGCAAGAGCTAGTCAGGATGAGAAAGTAAAATTTTGTTTTCAATTCTATTAAATTTCTAAAAGCAGTAAGTCTATAGTCTACTTTTTAGTAAGTTGTATCTTTTTTTAATAAATATTTTGTGAAATTTGAAAAGATTACTAATTACTAAAATTACTTTTTTTTTGTTAGTGGGTATCACAATATTATTATCTTTGTCTGGATATCCATTGCTATTAATTTATCATAAATTTTAATTATGATACTTACAAAATAGTTTGGTCTTTGTTCTTAATGTTTAATTTTGAATTATGATGAAATAAAAAATATTATGGCACTTTTATATGCATATACTTATAATAACTTATTTTCAGAGGGCAGAGAAAGAGGTGAAACCTGAGGAGGGTGAGTCGTTAGAGTCAGCGGCATGTGTAGACCCGCCGCGGTGTATGGTGTGGTCAGAGCGTGAGGCGTGCGAGAGGCAAGTTACACAGATAGGGACTTCAGCGTGTGGAGCTACAGCTGTTGTTAATGTCTTTGTAAGTATACTCTGAACTGAAGGTAGTAAAGACCTTCTTTCTCAATCTTTTACCATTTGAGAGGTTCATCGTCGAGTTATTACTGTTCTTATTTATTTTACTTACATGGTACTTGAAACTTACGAAATATAAGTAAAGCTACTCTGTACTGCACTGTGAAAAAAATTTGCTTTTTTATGGAAATAGCCGGCAAATGAGCTGACGATTCACGGTAAGTGACTATCTTCGCCCATGGACATCAGCAACACCAAAGGCATCACTGATGCGTTGCTTGCCAAGAAAGAGAGAAGAAAAAGAAAGAACTGGCTCCCAAGCCAAAATATATTTATAATATTATTATTTTGTATTTTTACTTGTATAAGTTTATTTTCGTCTTAGTTCTCTATTTGCCTTAACTTGTAATCCTAATGGTACATTGTGATAAGATCACATTGAAGCGTGACAAGTTATTCTAATATTTCTATAGAGGTATAAAACTACTCTTTGTGTGCATTTAAATAAATCGTAACAATGAATTCATTCATCACTTAGCTTAGGAGAAGTTGAGGGGTGGGAATTATTGCCATCATTTAGTGAAGTCATTATATTACTATCATTGTTACAACTTTATCACAAGTATTAGTCAAATTTAGCTTACAAAGTATTCAGTTTAAAATTTAGTGCCTAGTTGGTACTGGAGGAATAAAGAAATATTATTATAATACAATGCTTGTAAAGTCCTCTATGGTTGTTATAGGGACTTTTCTGATTTTTAAGTGTGTTTCAAATTCAAAATATAGCGAATACTCGCGGCTTTGTCATCAAATGTAACAATTTTCAGATTGCACTGGGCGTACCTGTTAATTTAGAAAAAATAAATTCAGCTGTTGGTACAAGACTAAGGGCAAACAATGCGCCCTTGCCGAGGTAATATTCAGTCTATTTGCAATTTGCGTAATCGAATACTCATACAAATCTATGTATACAGTCGTAGTGATATTATAGCTATAAATTAGTAACTCATCCTTCCATGATTTCATATTTCGAAATTAATCTTTTCAACCTGCTGGTCTATCGCGCATGATATTTTTTTTTTTATTTCTTCACTACGACCTTGTAGCCTAGTTAGTAAATCTGCCTGCAAAGCGAGGGGTCCCTGGTTCAATTCCTGGGGCAGACATTTATGTGACAGTTAAATGTTTGATGTCAGGTCGTCGTTGTCAGCGATGTCTTCCTAGTTATGATTTATTTAACTATATTTTTAATATTACCTAACACTGTTAGGTATCTGCTGTCGCGCGCTGTGGCGGGTTGTACGGCCGCCGATATAGTGACAGGCATTCAGAAGGCTTCGGATGGTCTGGTGACGGCGAGGTTCTTCCCCACGCACCCTGAGCGGGCCATGTCGCTATCCCATTGGCTGGCTGACTGGATATCCCTTGGTATGTTTTGAATAAAACAATTAGCGAAAAGTAGCAATGCAGTCGCATGTTAACTGGGTGTGGTACTAAAAGTGGTACAAACTTAAAGTGGTACTAAAAATGGCTAAAAGTGAAAAATACCGGTCGTGTGAATAACGGCTTGACTGATTATTAAATGTCTCTCGGAAATATTCGTATGACTTTTATTTATTTAATGTGAGTACCATCTTGGACTTCATCGCCGCTTAGCATCATGTAGGATTGCAACCATTAGCCTGGGAATACACGTCCGATTTTGTTTCCGATTGTCTGATCAGACTATCTGATCGTATTTACTCGATACACGTCCGATTTTTGCGTCAGACTTTTTCTGAACACAGTCGTTCTCGAGCTGTGAGAGCGGTAAGTGCTTGCTTGCCAGAAAGAAAAGATGGACGGCGAATGAAAATTATGGTTACTTATTGCATATTTGCTCGTGTTAGCGCGAAAGGATAAATAACGTCGCTATTGGTTTCAATATTCAATTTCAATTCAGATTGATAAAGTATCAATCTGACAAGACTTACCGAGAGTAATTTCTACTTAAAACATCCAAAATTACGGAGATACCCTGAAAAGTTCTTTGATTGTTACAGAATGAGTATAAGCTCTTTTAACGTACTTTTGTACTTGAATAATTCTGGACAACAAAATAACTGAATTCATTAAAAGGGATGAATCAAAAACTACTCGTCAGATCTCGCAAGGTGCTTGTCATGTGGTCCCACCACATGAAATGAATCCTTCCGATTGTCTGATCAGACTATCTGATCCGACGATCGGAGAGAAAAATCGGACGTGTATTCCCAGGCTTAACTTAAAATGTTAAAAAAAGTAAATATAAATAAGTTGTAGACAAACTAAACAACAGAGACAACTTCACATGCACGTTTATTAATTTTTACATCATTTTTAGGCTTCCCTAGTTAAAACGGAAAACATATATGTATATAGTTTCTTCATGTCCGTCCGTCCGCAACATAGCGCCGAGACCCTTAGTGTTAGAAACTGTAATTTGGCACAGATATATATTTATTAACAGCAGTGATAGCCTAGTGGTTAGAACGTTGCTCTCCCGAACACGGGGGCCCCGAGTTCAAATCCTGGCATGCACCTCTAATTTTCAAATATTATGTGCGTACTAAAGTTAATTATCACTTGCTTTGATGAAGGAAAACATCGTGAGGAAACCTCATAGGTATGGGAAACCTGCACACCTGAAAGTTCTCCATATAGTTCTCAAAGGTGTGTGAAGTCTAGGTACACTGTGGCCTGTACCCCTCACATTGCATTGTGAGAGGAGACCCCGAGCCCAGCAGTGGGACAGTTATGGCTTTGCTTTTTTGCTTTTTATAAATATTTATTTTAACGTTCCTTTTTCCAGGTGCAGTGCCAATACTAACCTTAAACCTTCAAATGGGTTGTGAGGGCGAAGTCCCAGACGCATGGCACCACCAGATGGTATTCGGTGTATCTACCCACGGCGTGTATCTGTGCAACCCGGTGGAGTGCGTGCCTGAAACTACTCTGTGGCCGCGGCTGACGTCACCGTCCGTGTTGCTAGTGCGGAGTAGGGATGTACTCGCACGGTTCACGGCGAATACAGATCTCACGCCGCTGATGGCTGTGCCTGACAGACGGTTTCATACTTTTAATGTTCTTGGTGAGTGTTTGTGTTACGAATTGTTTGGCGTTATGCATTGGGGATCTCCTGTGAGGGTGGCATGATCATAATTTATCAACCCTCCATAATAAAAGTATTGGGGCTAGAATATACTTACGATCAGTTGGGATTGTAGTGAAGCATACGTATAAATAAATTGGGTTCGATTTTGAACTGAGTCGTACTCGTGTCTCGTACATTTCATCCATCCATCCATCAACCCTTGGAGGTCCACTGCTGGACATAGGCCTCCCCTAACTTGCGCCACTCTGACCGGTCCTGAGCCTTCTGATTCCAGCGGAATTACATTTATGTATAATGAAATGAATATTTATTCTGATTTAATCACAACTAATATTAACAAACGCCTGATTAAACGAGGTGTTTCCATTGTCAGGTCAAGTAGCGAACGTAATACGCGAATGGCGCGCGACTGGTTGGTCGGAGCACGGGACTAGAACGCGTCACATACGACTACCAGCCGCGTATCAAGCCGGGGTCACTGTCGCAGCGCTAACCGGGTCAGAGGCGCACAGACGACTCATGCATGCCCCACAACCACCCATGCTGACCCAGTGTGAACCACCGTAGAGAACACGTCAGGTACAAAAACATTTTTTGTGGGTAGTTGTAAAAAACCGTTTTTTAAGTCCTTCGTGACCGGACTTGGACCGTATTGGTGAAAGGTCATGTCAGTTATGTACAACAAGAACTTTTGTGGGAAACAAACGGTCTTTAATAAGGATATAGGTAAGGTAACGTTATTGGCTTAGGCCGTGTCCTACGTGGGTAACTCAACGCGAACGCGAAGCGACGCGAAAACAACAAACAGTTGAAATGTATTGAAGTATCTTCGTTACCAAACGCACGTAGAGTCGCGATTTGACGCGAACGCGATCAGTTGGTTTGATATTATTTATTTATTTACATGTGTAAGTCACCTCTTAAAAAGAAGAAACAAAGGGCAAACTTAATGCCTAATGGCATTGTTCATCAGTTAACCTTGAGTGGATGTGCAAATAGCTGATGGCAGGTGTCAACATGAAATATAGATGTATAATTACTAAAATCTGCAGAATAAGTAATTACATAACAAGAATACATACAAATACACAGACATACATAAATACCTACAATAACATAAATATATCTATACTAATATTATAAAGAGGAAAAATTTGATTGTTTGTTTGCATTGAATAGGCTCCGAAACTACCGAACCGATTTGAAAACTTCTTTCACTGATGGGAAGCTACACTATACCTGGGTGACATAGGCTATATTATATTTTTTACTGTTTTTCCCGAAGCGAAGCGAGGGCGATTTCCTAGTAATATATAGGGAATAAATACATATATGTATATGTATGTATTTTCGCGTGAACTTCGGCGGCGCGACCGGATTTTAGTGGCGGTGTAAGACGATTCGCGCGCACATAGAACAGAGTCGCCGCATCGCATTACATCGCATTGAATTCGCTTTGTATCGCGTTCGCGTTGAGTCGCCCACGTAGGACATAGTTTTAGGGACGTGAGCTCATTATGAAGTAGGCAGTGAGCAAAATCTGTTTTTCTTGAATTTGTATTGCAGGTATTTATTAAATTGTTTATTTGTATGATTGCCAATGTTTTACTAAGTTAATTAACCTAGATCATAGGTTAGAAGTTCATCCCTGAATGACGGTTTGGAGTAACCATGAGTTTTTTCTAAAGATATCATATATCGCACCTTCAGTGGAAAAAAGGCATAACATGAAAATTGCAATTTTATAGGAGAGCAAAAAAACTGTTAAAATATCAGTAAGTAGTCAAAGGAATTTACATTACGATTTCTTGCACAAAATCGTCAAGATTTAATGATAAAAATTTGACAAAAATTAAGAATATGCAGCTTTTGTCCCTCTTTCCAATCATATTAATAACTAAAATTCAACGTAAGACGACTTATGCTTTTTTTCCACTGAGGGTGCGATATTACGACTGGGGATAGAATTATACTTTATACCTAATTTGACTGATGAATATACAACACTTTATACATTGTGTTAAAGATTCTTTACAATCCTTTAATAACCGTACTACTTGTTGTTTACATAGTTAAAAATGATACTCTATAGTCTATGCCCTAGACCAAAAAACACTTTATTATTAGTGAATTGATATTTGTACAGAACTATAGTAATATGATATGAAGCAGAGGCAAAAATGCATGAGATAACGCTTATTTATTTTACGCTAGCATCCTACACCAGTCCTGTAAGGACGACACGCTTTGTGTCCTCATTTATTATGCTTACTGTGAAGGATTGAAATAGACCAAGATCGGTGTTTCCATTCAATTATAATGTGGATCTCTTCAAGGCAAGAGTGAATAGATGATTGATGCATATAAAAGTATAAGGTCTCAGATATTAACTAATGAATGTATAAGATTATCATATAAATAGCAGAAAATCGAAATATGCAGTCATGTTTTCCTCAAATTTAATTTAATTGATGCTCCTCAATTAGATTAGAGTGACAGTTAGATAACAAATGTCTGCATAGTCAAGGATCGGTAAGAGTAAAGATAGAGAAAGCGCAGTTTTGGTCGAGGTTGGTAGAAAGTTACGTAGCCTTCGAAGTGACCCCATTGCTGAAAACATCTTCTTGCTAACCTCGCTAATCTGAAGACGTTATTATTAATGTTAAATCATACCTTACGTATACAGGTATCATTTAACATTGATAATAACACAAACAATCTGTAATATCAATAAGTACAGAAGGTTCTAGAATCATGCCCTGCATACCTAATTATTTGTCCGACTGTACATATTTATTAAAAATTAAAAATCGTAGAATAAAATATTAAAAAATATTTTTAAGGGTACCTCCCCTACAGGTAACGTGGAGATGAATTTTTTTTCGTCGCGTACCCCATAGTGTGTGGTATCAATGAAAAGGTCCTTGAAAATATTATAGGTCTTCAAATACCATTTTTCAAATCAAGGGCCCTTAGTCTCCTGGAGTGAATGATCAATCATATTCAATCTCTGAACAACCATATTATACAATATGCTTGTTGCATGTTGCTTGTAGGTATATATATACAAGAGTAACATTACAACGAAATTTTAACTAACCGACCTTAATGTGTAATAGGCACTAGACTTTATTAGTAAGCGTGGCTTTCTAAACCCAAAAAGGATACTCTTAACTAATTTGACGGCTGGGAACAGTGAAATGGGTAGAACCTAAAAATGAACATTATGTTTGCGGTAAGAATATTCGAAAACTTCATAAATACGAAGCGACAATTTTTTATGTCACATTTTGAAGTTTTTGAATTTTGGAATCATTTACATAATGTTTGAAGTTCCAAGTTTGTTTTCGCCCTAGGCTCTTTATATATGCCTACCTACCAGTTTTATCTTTAGAAAAATCAATGGTTAATACTCTTGTAAAACAAAGTAGGTTCTGTTTTCTTTCTTTTACGAAAATGTTATTTGTATGTGTACCTAAAAAAGTACAATGGACCTAAAATGTTTGAATAAGATACGAACCTCATTTTAAATACAATGTTTCTATTTTATAGAACGTAAGTATCTAATAACCCTATTTCTTTAACGTTACTGCTATCAAAACAAAGAAAAACTAGGATTGCTATTAAGAACAGCTCTTTTGAACTAGACGAGCTCTGCCTACATTAATTTCTTTTTTGTTTTAAATGTTACACTTTGAACTGATTTCAATGTCGCTCAAACCTTTATTTGTTATGTTATTGTAATACTATGTACAGTAAATATTATAGGTATTACGTAATGTCTTAGTGATGCAACTATTATGTAACAGAAGCTTATGTGATTGGCTAAATTTTATTAGCCTCAAAACAAGATATTGTAAATAATTTTGTAAGAACTATATTATAAAGATATAATTAGAACTTGTTAGTCAATTGGTGCTTACTAGTCAAAATTATATTAGCACATACACATACATACATTATAGCAAGGTAGCATCTATGGACCTTATCACATATTTTGTGTAAATTATGGCACTCATAGGTCTTATATGCAGTGTATGTAAACCCTTGTATTTATTAATGATTGCCATTGTAATGTGCGTTTGTTTGAAGCCGTTGCTCAGATTATTCATGTTAATAATAACAAAATTACTCTAATATGCCCCTATCTAGTCTGTTATAAACATAAAATTATTATTACAGCCCAAAAGCACATTTTTTAAATTGCAACTGTTTCAAATAAACTCACAATTTCATATTATATTTTTGTATATAATTTTGCAATTTGTAGGCGACATTACATACTGTCAATACCAGTGTTAATTTTAAGTGAACCGCTTTTTTGTAAAGGGTCAGTTACTCTATCCTCTTGACATAAACAAAGCAATGTTATATGTAACATTATATTTTTGGAATATACTACGATAGAATAATGTGTTGTTTTTTTCCAATATCTTGTTAAGGTGTTTGTTCATCTACTAAACGAGAGTTCCCTTCACTGCTAATAGAATGGATTAATATAGATAGCGAATCGTAGCAATGTGCAGTTACATACCTCCGTATACTGATTACGAACCCGATCAAACTATCGGCCGATTTAAAGTCTGCGGTCCACGGGGACTAAGCGGTAGGTACTTAATGCAGTTCATATATTTTTTAACGTAAATCCTGTTTCCTGAAGTTTTCTATACTAGCACTAATTTTAGTAATTATTTAAATGAGAAATGTGTATGATTGAAATAAAATACAGTTCAACAATTGACAATTTTTATTCAATCAAAAAATACATTATACATTTTTTTATTCTTGATAAACATTATTTTTTTTTTGTCAGAAAATATTTTTAGGTAATATGATAAAATTTACCAGGTCGATTGTGAGAGACAAATCAAATAAAAGATACATTTTTTAAAACTTTCAGGCAAGTATTGATTTGTCCCATTCCTTTACTTAATCATAAGTAGGTATTGTTCAGAAGTTGTAGCTCCGAAATAATAATTAGATTTGGATAGCGATTCATCAATTACCCGCATTATATAAAAATAAAAAGGAATTATCAGTTATTATAATCATCAAACAGCATAGCAACCTTCGCTGAAATAATATGTATAATTATACTACGTCCAAGTCAGTAAATAGCTTTTTACTTTACCCAGATTTATCATATAATGATTTAATATGCAATTAAACATAATAATTAATTGAGCTTCAACTTAATAGCATATTTTCTTTGCGATGTATTTTTTTTATAAAATATATGATTTGTTGTGGATTCTGAAAATCGGGCATCCCCTTTTTATTTCTTTTTTAGATGCTTGAAGCTATTTGAAATACAAGAGTAGAACACCCGGAGTTGAAATGTACATAGAACCAGACTTATAATCATATTTTATTTAAAAAAATCTATGGAACCCAGAAAAACGTAAATAATTGTGTACAAAAAAAGCGTGTTCAATAATGTCAACTTTCTTCTGTTACATATTAATATCCGGATGACCGAGCTTAGCTCGGTTTAGTATTGCTTAACAACGCCATCTGCTTTAGCTTTAGTGTAGCTACTCGCCAATAGATGTCAGGAAGAGTCTATTGTAGCCGTTTTTCATTGCCTGAAAACACCGATAAAACGACATTTTCTAAAAATGAATCCTAGCTAGATCGATTTATCGCCCCGAAACCCCCTGTTAACTAAATTTCATGAAAATCGTTGGAGCCGATTCCAATTATATATATATACGAGTATATATATATATATATACACACAAGAATTGCTCGTTTAAAGGTATTTATTTAAATGACTTAGTATACTATACACTAAGTCTAAGTTATAGTTTTAAAGTATCTAAAAATTAAATAAAATGGGGATGTCCGATTTTGAGGGTCAAAAGCATACTGTGCGATGGAGTCCTTGAGATAATGTTTGCAATGTTATCTATAAATTTATACATAATATTATATTATATTTTAATACAATTATGGGTGACAAAATATAGCCATGAAAACATTTTTATGACTTCAGTAATCTAGTAGTGTTAGTTTGTTGCTACTAATTATACTAATTAAACACATAGGTTGGTGAAAGGATTCAGTCTTTTAATAATAAATATTAGTATTTTAATAATACATAGTCCAAGTTGGAGATTTAGTTAATAGTAGGTACGATCAATTAGAGTAACATATAAATTATCAAATATTTTATTTACTTCATCCTCTACAAACATTTTGAAAAAACGGGCAAATGAGTGTCAAGCCACGCTTAATGTATCCTACATTTCAGAACTTAGTAAGTTTATCGACTATTACTCATTGACTCCTTATGCTAACATAGCCGTGATAGTTTTCCTTATAAATTCATCATATATATTTTTGAGAATTTTTTCACTTGTCCAACTCCAACCGTTTAGCTAGCAGAGGGGTGAGACACTTGACTCTATCTAAAATTAGCACTTAAAAGCCAAGTATTTCGCCAACGGACTCCTAAGTCCAAAAGTGGTCTTAGAAAACCCATAATATTTTTGGAGAACATTTTCAACGATACCCCACACTATAGGGACGCGACGAATAAAAAATTCATCCTCACGGTACCTGTAGGGGTAGGTACCCTGAAAAAAATGTTTTTCAATATTTTTTTCTACGAGTCAGTAGTATAAATAGGTATATTCATGCCAAATTTCAGCTTTCTAGCACTAACGGTCTCGGCGCTTTGCTGCGAACAGACGGACAGACGGACATGACGAAACTATAAGGGTTCCGATTTTATTTCGGAACCGTAAAAACAATGCGTTTTGATACTACAAAGCAAAAACTATTATATGTGTCAAATTAAATTAAACATTTTACCATTCTTTTGTTTATCTTAAATTTGTTTGATACTAGTGATGAAACTGAAAAATTACGATTTTTTTTTCATCGCAATTAAATTTAAATTGCGCCATCCAAAATAAATATTTTGAATTATACATAAAACATTTGAAGAAAATAAATTTGCATGCATGACGTATTTAGGGCACAAATATAATTAAAACTTGTCAGGTTAACTGGTAATGGAAAACGTTGGCCCACTACTGAGCACTCTTGATGAGGCCTAGAGCGAATTAGAAAACTTGTATTTTTATATATTTATTTAACACTGTTGTTTGTACACGTAGTACACCTTAGTAAGTAAATAATTCAAATAGTGATGAGGACAGTCAGTGCCTTCAAGGCTAAATACTAGTTTTAACCTGTCTACCAGTACATGCTACATTGTAATGTGTTCTTATTTATTATCCTGACCATGAATACTTTGACGTATCGTTAACGTCAGTTTATGGAAGTGTTTATAATACAAAAATTTATTATAAATTCTTATTTTCAAAATCAAATGATTTTCCTTTGTTTTCCAAAAAGCCTTTTTTCACATGACGTTATTTCGCACCCTCAGTGGAAAAACAGCATAAGTCGTCTTACGTAGAATTTTAGTTTTATCATTAATCTTGACGGTTTTATACAAGAAATCGTAATGTAAATTCTTTTGACTACTTACTGATTTTTAGCAGTTTTTTGCTCTCCTGTAAAATTGCAATTTTCATCTTATGCCTTTTTCCACTGAAGGTGCGGTTTTACCGTTGCAGATCAGTGATCATATTTGCATGGAACGAATGTATTTTAAAACATGAGAGTAGTATAAATAATAGTTTAAATAGTGCTCTTCATAGCATAGATATCAATAATTTGCAGCTTCGTTATCTGTTTCTGACTTCTACAAATATCCACGTATCTTTTAAATTCGTATTACATTATTACTAATGATTATTTTATCTGCAGATACATATTTAATTGTAGAACTAAATTGCATAGGTACTTAGGAAAGTAGGCTACAGTGACTATTAATTTTGACAGAGACGGAATCTTTCGTAAAAATATATCAAGTAAGCATCAGGCATTTTATGTGCTATTACAATAAAATTACATATTATTCACATTTCCAAATCGTAAATACTCAATATATTACGACTGTATTTTTACCCAACCACCAAATTTTAATAGCCTAGCTTTGAAGTACAAAATTTTTTTTATTTTCTTAATAATTCCAAAAATCCATAATAACTATAGCTGTACTTTAGGTTCATTTTAAATAACAATTCGTCATTTCTTTCTGTTATAAATAACATCGAGAAGCTTCAAAAATAACTCTGGAGCTCTCGTTGAATCGCCGAAGTTATTCGCAAGTTTTACAACTTCGTCGTATCGTGTTCGCTCTTCTTTCCTGTATATGTTTGGTAGATCGAGTTCCTCGTACAGTGTCTTGATTCTTTGTATATGAGCCGGCTCTGGACTTCCGAAGCAGCTTGTAAAAACTCTTTTTTGAGCTTCGCTGCACCGTTCTAACGCCGTAACTGCCAGCCAGGAACATTTGCCTTCTTGGATATCTGTCCCGTTCTTACCTATCAGCGATTCCACTCCGAAAACATCTATGTAGTCATCCTGTAATTTTTTTTTAATAATGAAATTTTATTCTTATTGAGACATGTTTGATTACACTATTACAAATTGTCAAACCGATGAGAATGTATTGAGAAGTATAGTTTAATTTCTAGTCTCTGAATATATATACCTGCATTTGAAATATACGCCCGATTTTAAAGCAAATCTCTTCTGCTTTCTTATGGCTCTCCTTATCGGTGATATTTGCCAAAAGCATGCCGAGACAAACTGGTAACTTGTACGTATAATATGAAGTCTTGTATTTCACGATAGCGTTGTATCTCTCTATCGTAAATAGACTGTAATCATTTTTGTTCCGATGCGCCATAGAGTAGTCCAAATGTTGTCCAACTGATGTGAAAAGCAAAGCCTAGAATAAATTGTTAAAATATTATACATTTGACTATGTTATTCAGGTTTCAATTGTAGGCAACCAAATTAAAGTATTTTATATTTACTTCATTGAACTGATCCGTTATACCCATGTATTGTGGCAGGTGTCCAAAATGCGACCTTAATATATGGATCATAGAGCTGTAAATGAGTACACTGTCGTTGATGGCTCCCAATCCCACATGAGGCAATGTGTACCAACAAGGAAGTCCTCGTCGTTTCATAGACCCGTCCATTATGTCATCCAACACAACTAAGTAAGCCTGTAACTGTTAAAAACATCAAATTTACCAAAAGTAGACCTAAATATTAGATTCATAGAGTAACTGTTCCTACTATCTAAACAATCTGCTCACTTCGCCGTATATCATAATTATCATATAGCCACACAATACAAAAATATTGTTTTTCAAATCATTGACATTGAGTGGACCGGTCGTACCGGGCCACATAAGGGCCAAAACCGGTCCCTATATAACACGGAACCGTCGGCAGACATCTCAAACATCCAAATAAATTATGATGCCCACTAACTAAGGAAAATAACTTAAATGATACAAATTAAACTATTCAATACTTCTATAATAAACTATTGAATTTGATCAAAAATGTTCGATAATAATTATTGTCATAATCCTACCATTTCTATGCACCATCCCAAAACACGGCTTAACTGGACAGTTTCATCAGTTATATTCTCCGGTTTCTCCAATATTTCGTATGCCATTACGGTTGATAATCCCCGTGCAAGTTTTCCACCACGTAAGTTATATTGTAGAACCTAAAATTAATTTAAATATAATTTTATAAATGAAATCTCAACAAGTAAATTAAGAAAATACAGATTTTTTTAACATTTCAATTTTAGAAAATTATACCAGACCATTTTTATTGATAACTGTTGTAAATAAATGTATTATTGTGATTTCAAAATACCTCTTTAATCCAACTGGCAACATCAGTCACTTCGTGGAACTTAGGACTAGAGACAAGTGAATCGACAATCCCAGGTAGAACATCGTGAAATGTCTCTTTTCTTTTAAGTTCGAGGATAGGTGCATTTGTGGACAGCTTAGAGATACACAGCGGTGACGTACTGAAACAAAGAAAAGACTTACGTAAGATTTAGGTACATTAATTTGGATACGTGAAAAACGTACTGATGCATGATAAAAAAACATTGTACTGTACATAATTGATGAAAATATACACTAAAACATGCCCAGAGAGATATGCTAAGTAACAATAAAATAGGTGATAATGAATAATTAAGTAATAATAAAATAATCATCACTTAAAAAAGTGAATTTAAAAATTATGAACGTGAGGTTAGATGAGCAAAGCTGTCGAATAAACACCTGTAATTTTATAATATTAGTCTGCAAAAAGTGTAAAAAAATCTCGTTTTGAAGTCATAATAGTAGGAGAGCTACTGAATGATGAATAACCCTATTCCCACAGAGCTAGAAATTTTTAAATGATGTTTTATTATCAGTCTCTGGCAGGCAACTCGCGGTTGCGTCATTATCCCTTTAATTTTTGAAAATGCAAAAAAAATTACTTGCTCCCACAAGGCTTCAATTTTAACGACCCGTGTGGCGCAATGGTTACCATGCCGGATCGCCGCGCCAAGGGTCCTGGGTTCGATTCCCAGCGAGGCGGAAATTTGAATGATGAGTTTGAATTTCTGTTCTCGGTCTGGGTGTGAATGTCCTTGTCTTGTGTGTTGTCCATGGCACCCACGACACAGGGAATCCTAGTGTGGGGCTATGAGTGTGAAGCGTTATTTATTTATTTATTTTATTTAATAGGTTGTAATTTAGATATGTTTAAGTGTAAACAAATTGCCAACCAATTTTGAGAATTGCAAGTATTTGCCATAAAATTAAAAAGTTGTCATCGGGAGAGAAATTCATAACCTGCTCCAACTTACTATTCAGTGTGAAAAAAGAACTTCATCATATAGTTAATTAATAAATTTCTTTGGAATTACAATATGTATTTATAATAATGAAAATACCTGCTTATTGTTTATTTCATTAATTATTTAAATAAAAAACTGAAGCTAATTACGCGATTATTTAAATTAATTTATTTTTAAATAATAACAATCAAACCACATACATTATTATTATATAAGTATGTCAACAATTATTATAATAAACGCATACGATACCTACGTGCTTATGTATCTATTGCTTAATTTATTACTTAATGCAAAATCAACATTCAATAATATTCAGAATAAATAAAGGCATTTTTGCAATAAGGTGGCGGCCCGGAGAGGATTGCGTACTGAATTCCACTATAGGTCAAAGTTTAGCAAGTTTTCTCGTAGAAGTCAATGGTTAAAAATAAATGTCAAGATTCGAAAGTCACGAAAACGTTTACTGCTGACATATAATTATGTATACCTACTGTAGAAATCATTTTATTGTACAGATTGTACCTGAGGTTGAGACTGACGAGTTAAATGAAATGTATAATTTTTGATAAGGGAACATACCAAAACCACGTGCCTCATTTAGGGGGGGGAGGGGGGTTTTCAAAACACCACGATTGGTCACAGAGGGGAGGGGGGGGGGTTTAGGTTTTTGTCACGTAGTCAATATTTTAGCAACCATTGCGCCACAAAGTCGTCAAATATAAGCAAAATTATTATTTTTTAACTCTGTTTTTGCAAAAAAGTATTGAAAACCGTATTTATCAATTACCACGTGAAAACGATAGTCACGAAGGGGGGGTTACGTGGTTTTGGTATGTTCCCTAACAAGATAGGTTCAAAGACCAGAAAGGCTTGTGGAGCGAAACCATAGCTCAATGCGTTGTGGCCCCCATCAAACATTTGCATCGCGAAACTCATGGACCGATCTTAATGATCTATGATTTTTTGGATTCGTCTTGGCCAGGAATAGCAGAATAACTAGAAAAATACCGAAAAAACACGAAGAACATAAGAAAAACAACATAAAACTCAATATGAGAACAAATGACAGCTGACAAAATAAATGCAGCACTTATCCTTCTGTAATGAAATACGACAACCAAACAACTAGTATCGGCACGGAAATTTGCAAAATGTTTGCTAGCTGCTTTTCATCAGTCTATACCACTCCAGCAACTGTAACTAATAACTAGTATAACAGTGAAATGCCTACAATTACCTTGATAATCCTTACACCATATCCTTTTCCAAAAAGCACGTACTGAAGGTCCTCGAAACTAAACATACAAAGGTGCAGGCTCAGACGGCGTTCCTCCATTATTTGTATCGAAATGCGCCAGGACAAACTCTAAACCTCTTTCAATAATTTTCAATATATCTCTTGCAACTGGCGTACTCCCGAAGGCTTGGAAAGAAGCCACCATCATCGTTCCTATTTTTAAAAGCGGTGAAATCACATCTGTCACTAATTATTTCCCAATTTAAATACTCTCTGTCTTCAGAAAGATCTCCGAGGCACTCATGCTTCCTATATTATCCTGGCAAGTCAAACTCTTAATGACACATAGCACAGCACGGCTTTACGAAGTCACGCTCTACAACAACTTCAACATGTTTTCTCTGAAACGTCGTTGACAACGTTGAGACCCAAATCTGCACAGACGTAATATACACAGTCTTCAGTAAAGCATTCGATAAAGTGCGTCATGCACTACTCGTAAAAAAACTAGTTCGCTGCGATATAAATCAAAATCTACTCGGCTGGTGCTCCTCTTTATCTTCATAGTCGCTACTCTAGAGTACTCTAGTACTAATCAACGGATATAATTCTAACCGTTTCTTAACTCTGTCCGGTGTTCCCCAAGGATCGCACCTGGGCCCCCTATTTTTCAATGTATTCAATGACATATAAACATCATGTTTTCTCCACTCTAAGATATACCGCTTTGCAGACGATTTAAAAATAATGAAAAGCATCGTTAACACACAAAACTCTATTCTCCTTCAAGAGGATTTAAATCGTTTTAGCGACTGGTGTAAGAAAAACCATTTGTCACTGAACGTTAACAAATGCAGTCATATACGATTCTCAAGGAAATAAACATCATGCACTCAACTATACCTGATAAATGGCAATGTTCTTCAAAATACCAACTGCATACGTGATCTAGGAGTTCTACTAGATCATAAATTACAACTCAACTCCCACATCGGTCACGTTGTATCCAAAAGTTTCAAAATCCTTGGATTTGTCATTAGAAATACTAAGACATTTAAACATTCCCATACTAAAATTAACAGCTTAATTAGAAGTGGTCTCGAATGCTGCAGTCAAGTTTGGAACCCCCACTATGAAGTTTACGTAAAACGAGTAGAAAGTGTCTAGAAGCGGTTCCTCTGGCACCTAACCTACCAATCTAACCTAGCTAAACGTCTTCCATCTTATCAAGACCCACTAAAGCACTTTAAGTTAAGTAGCTTTAAGAAGCGTAGGGTTATACTTGACCAAGCCTTTCTTTTCAAATTGGTGAATGGGGACATAGATTGTCCAAACTTACTAAGTCAATGCACATTATAGATCACCCAGACTATAGACAAGTATTATAGCAGAAAAAACATATATTTACATTATAACTTTAATTAGGTAGGTAGGTACTTTATATTTATTTTACAAATTATTTTTTTCACATTTCATTGACCTCTCTTACCTTTAAAATAAAATGTTGATTAGTGACGTAATAACTAGAAAAACCTTTAAATCTTAAGTCCATAGTTTGTTGTTTTATATACAAATAATTATAATTATATACAATATCTCGACCACGACGCATGCCGTGGTGGTAACCTATAATTAAAAGACTACATTAAGTTTTAAATCTACCCATGAGTTGTTTGTATTCATAACGTCATTGTTTTGTTGTTTACTCTAATGAAATAAAAATAAATTACGTGCTGCTTGCTACGCAGTATTCTGAGTGCGACCCTTTTCCGGCATGTTGGTAGTTGCAACTCCGACTGCAATTAATAATAGGGATGTTTACACTAATTATAAATTATTATAAATTTTTGTCTAAAATACTAGTGGTAACATTTAAAGGCCTAAAATATGATTCTTTTATCGAAATCAATCACAATAAATTAAATATCATTAATTAAAATGTTAAAAATTGTACTCACTGTCACGTGACCTTAAACGCCATTTTGAGCTTATGACGTCATTGAAAGTATTTTATAAGCAAATTCAACTAACTTCAGCAGACAGATAGTATTGAATAACGGATTGTGACGTCACGTGACGTTTTTGGTGGGAAATTTGATAATGATTTTTATTTATCAATTTTTGTTTTTTAAATTGAAGATTATTATTTTTATAATATTTTTTCGTGAATATTAAGGTCCTATCTATAAAATTAAATTGAATCCTAAAATTAGTCAACATCCCTATTGTTGTATAAATAATAAATATACCAACATTTTCTAAACATTGTTTCAATGCCTATGTCGAAATCAATGTTTTTTTCTTTCTTTCAACTATGGATACTCATTACAGTCGAAGACAATAAAAAATAAATGCCCAGGAAGGTAGGCACCTAGACCTATACGAGTATACAAAGTTTACATGTGTAACTTCAATAGAATTTGCTACAAAACCTGTCGATTCATTTAACTGACCGTAGTTTTGAAATATTAAGACTCGTGGTAGCGCAATCAATGCCGGTTTTTGCACTACCAGCGCCCTGATGCGCCAGCAGCGAGATTTCTACGGCAGCTCTATCTACCATCGAAACCCATACAAAAATAATAAATTGTATGTATCCATGCCAAGTTCAGCTTTTCAGCACTAAGGGTCTCGACGCTATACTGCGGACGGACGGACGGACAGACATGACGAAACTATAGGGATTCCGTTATGACTTCCTGCGGCGCCCCTTCAAACCTGGCGTCTTGGGCGGTCGCCCAACCGCGCCTACGCTAACGCCGCTACTGGGCGCAATGCGGGGTCGCCGTTCGAAGGGTCTTGGGTTCGATTTTTTGATGAAATTTGAATGTCTCGGTGTGTCTGTATTTGTGTTGTACCCACGACACAGGGACTCCTAGTGTGGGGCTATGAATGCGTAGCGTTATTATCTGTTCTACGTAAATATAATTGTATTGTAATAATTTCATAATAATATTGTAATAATAATTAAGTAAAAAAAAAATAAAAATTATCGTATCATGAGTTACATGCATAGTCGAGAGACGAGCATTTGAATCACTTGATGGTAAGGGGCGTTCATCATTAATGGATATTAGCAATTAGCATTCACTGCTACGTTGCCGGCCAAGAAAGATTGAAAAAAAATACAGTCAAATTGAGAACCTCCTCCTTTTTTTGAAGTTGGTTAAAAAGATAATTGTATAAGCATGTGTACATATTATAATTATGTTATTAAGCATACATCACTTGGCCAGCTTTTTTAACAACCAAATTGGTTAAACTTCATTAAAATATTTTTAAAAAGTTATATTAAAATGGATCTTTGTTTTTTAAGGTTTGATTTATCACCAGATTTAAAAATGGTAAGACTTTACAATGACTCACAGTTATAAAATAATTTAAATAACAAACACATAAATTGATACATAGGACATCACTTAGATTTAGTTATACTCTGATAATACAGTAGAGACTTGATTAACCGGACTACAGTGGACCCCCGGTAATCCGACAAACATTTTGCAGGGCAGTGTCGGACTATCGAATTTGTCGGATTATAGAGTACTGCCTAAGACCCCCCTATAGTCCGGAATTTTTTACAAAAGAGTACCTTGTAATCCGACAAATTACAGATCCAATGATAAGATTCTATATGTTATATTGTACTCTAAAGTACAAATCATACTTCAATAAGTATGTCCAATTTAGTAAATTAAACAACACAATAGTTTTATTATAAAATTAACGTCATTAAAGTGACGTAATTAGTCAAATTCAAACTAAGCAATCAGAATCAAAACAATACCCTACGTGTCGAGCACAATAGTGGTGATGCGTACCTACAAGTTATAACTTGTTCAATCATGCATTAGCGAAGATTGTCAAAAAAATATTCAATAATAAATAATTAGACCATGTCGGATTACAGGGGGTGCCGGATTAGACAGGGGCCGGATTACCGGGGGTCCACTGTAATTAGTCATTAGGCATTCAGATTATCGAAAATCCGGATAATCTAATGTATGAAGCAAAGCGGTTTTTTTCACGACAGATTATAGCATAATACATAATAGTATTGTTAGGTAATTATTAAAAACAACAAAAATAAATTAATTTTTTTATCAAAAATCAATATTAAAAAAAAAAATTAAAAACGACCATTACAAATACTGCAACCTTAAAGGGTTAAACATTTAAAAAATAGTGTTAAAGTAATGTGTTTGGTAACTATCATTTGACGTGACATATTTGATTTAGGTTTATAGTCTGGATATACACAAATCAGTATAACTTAGGGCCGGATAGTCGAGTTTCCACTGTAATATTTGTAAATAAATTGAATTTGAATTTATAATTACTTAATTTATAAATTAACCTGGAAATCGTAGTTGTTCTCCTCAGTATTGATAAATGAAACTTTGGCAATTGCACAGCCTTGTATAGACTCATTATGGAAACCACACAACTCAAAAGCCACAAGCAGAATGAAAGAAAATATCAGATTGTGAGAGGACTCCTGAATGATTTTTGATTGTATTATTGTTATTCATTATAACTTATCAAGATAACCCTTGTGCTGTAATGAATATTGAGGATGAATAATAATAGTTATTCTCATAAGCTGGGTAGATTATCTCTTTTGGATAATCTGTTATACCAGTAAAAGTCTTAATAGATTTCTTGTTGATATGTAAATTAAATATGTATAGAATACTAAAAATGACACACATACCTGATATGTCACAACATGAACAAATTATTTTTTTAAATATGGTTCAAATATTTTATTTTGCTAGATTATATTATTAAATGTTGGAAACGGATTTTGATAGTAAAAAGATTATTCCACTATCTATACTATTATATATACTACTATATAGAGACAACGGCCTTTTTTACAACAATGCATAGGTGTGTGTTTAGTCCTGTCCCTCGAAAAGATTGTCGTTTTTCTTTTCTAATATTACCAGTATCAACAAAAATGAAGTACCATTATTTTACGTAGACATCTAGTTATTATTCTATTAATAACTTAATTCCCCAAGTCCTCTATTATTTAAATTAAATATTAATTAAGTGATAGAGAGATAGCATTTTGACTTGTCCCTGGACGATGCAGCTATATTGAATATACATTAATTGTGTTTATCCTTAGAATTGATTACAGGTATACCATTTCATTTATTCAAGGGATTGTGGGAGACTATTTTAAAGCGAAATTCAAATATTATATTTTTAATTTATTGAATTAGAAGGATTTAATTACAGAGGTCAAATTGTGAGCAACCTGACTGTCAACTTTGTTACCATATTTTTTCCATGAATACTATTTTTTTTTGGTAGATTTAATTTTATCTACTTAATAGTAAAACCGGAAGTTTTAAAATTTTGTATAAAAAATAGATAAAAATTTACCTTTATTCGTCCCTTAGTTTCCCAAACCAAGCCAAATAATCCAAAAAAAGTACTTTAACAGACGACTTTTTTTATGAAACCCACAATTTAATTTAATTCAATAATTTAGTAGGTAACTAAATGTTAATCTCACAAAAGATCAACAAATCACTAACTGTATTTGTAAGCGGATACCTATTTAGTACCCATTTATTTGTGAGTGAATCAGAAATTTTATTAAGAAAACATGTGGCAGAATACCGGCATACCACATCTTTACACTTACTCTAAAACAAATCATAATTTGTGTAACTGGGAATCGAATATTGACATTATAATAAGTAAGACAAAATATAT
The DNA here is from genome assembly GCA_963932265.1 of Thymelicus lineola. NCBI lineage: Eukaryota > Metazoa > Arthropoda > Insecta > Lepidoptera > Hesperiidae > Thymelicus > Thymelicus lineola. Next base: position 7,556,558 of record OZ010700.1, on the reverse strand, counting down.
GAGCTAGTACTCGACAAACTGGCCATTTACTAACGTTTTACATAAATTAGTATTCCAGTATGAATAGAAATGGTGCGTCACTGAGAGTAGCGAGTGATACCATTGTAGTCAGGAACGAATCCTTTATAAATGTATGATTAATAAACCCTGAAATGCCTAGTTAGTTTTTCGCAAAAACGATTCTCAAAACTAAAAGTTTGCGTAAATTACGGTATTACAAAACGTGTTGTAGTCCAAAAAAATTTCATCGAAATTTTAGTAGTTAGAGATAATATAGTGCTTCCTAATATTCGTCATTTTATTACAATGTAATGTTTTTCATTGGGCATCTCACAATAATAAAAGCTCGGGGTATGTATGTGGTAATTGTGGTTTTTATGTACCTGTACCGAAAACAATGGAACACTGTAATTAAGTAGAAGATAACTGAAGAGACACAAAATACCGTACTTATTCAAACTTGAATTTCTTACCTTTGCGACTGGATTAGTTTTCCACAAGTCCTCGAGTTTTTATTTACAAAACCAAAAAGCCTAGTAATTTTATTCATGTTTAAATCAATTGTAGTAATAATAGTAGGTCACAAACTTTCTCCGTCAAAATTTTTAAGTAAGATTTATGGGCCAAAGCTAGACATCACATTCCAGTGTAAATCTAAATATCGCTGTTTTTATTTCTTCACTTTTTCATTAAAAACAAAGAAAATATCATGTAGGCTAAAATTAATTAATTTTTATATAAAAAGGAGAATATGATTAATTAATTTGTATAATAACAATACAATTTAACTTATACACGCACTCCAAAATGAACAACAACAGTCCTGTCAAATCAAATTCCAATCCAATGCAATGTCCAATACATCACATTTCATAGTAGTGATGCACGATATACATCGATGTTTTAAAGACACTCGATGTAAAGTATGGAAACATCGATTTAATCCGATGTTTTTTTTAATATGTCAACATTGAGCAAACATCGATGTTTTTTATTCGATGCATCGAAGAGGCAAACCTTGGTTTTTGGACACGAAATTCACTGCCTGGCAATATTTTTTTTAGTCCCAATGCTAATGAAAAAAAAAACAATCGATGTATTTTTAGACACATCGATACAACATCGATGCCACTTTGCGTTGCATTGCATCGAAAACAACATCGATGTTTTTTTCAATGTCCATCCCTATTTCATAGATTGAAGATTGACACTATTGACAGACCAACTGACATTGACATTAATGTTCGGCTTACACGTATACCTACTTACTTATTCATAACTAAATTTTAAGTACATTAAAACGTGTAATGTAAACGGACAATTTAGTAGCGTTTGGGCACTTTTTAGTTAAAATATAGTAGGTGAAATGCATAAGTAATTAAGTAGGTTGTGAAGAATTGTATGAACTAAAGAAAACTAAAGAGCTTTACTAAATTATTGCGTATCGACGCGCACTAAAAATTATTCACTTAAAATTTAGTTATCTACTTAATAAAATTATTTAATACGTGTAAACCGGACATTAGAAAGAACTGAATCCATAATTCGCAGTTTGACAACTGAAATGCATAAAAATATTGCCAGGACATGTGTATTGCTGTACTTTTTTACTTATCGATATTTTGAAACGTTGCATAATATTTATGCGTGACTTTTAAAATCAAGTTAACTTTATTTTAGCATTTTTTTAAATAAGGGGCCATTCATTAATTACGTAAAGACGATTTTGCCTATTTTGTCCACTCCTACCCCCTTGTTCTAAGATACGTAGGATTTTTCAGACCCCCCTCCCCCTTCTTACGTAAGATTTTATTTAGTTTTATAACGGAAAATTAACTGCATTAAAATTTACAATTTCACCGAAAAAAATATTGTCTCGTGTTTAAATGTCTCAAGAATCCCATGTTTAAATGTGTAAATTTTTACACATAGATAGGTAATTAAAGACTGAAAACGTGTTTAGATTAAATTTTTACTCAAAAAATATTATTACGTAAGAATGCCTTTAACCTCCCTCCTCCCCCCGAAGTAAGGACTTGTAAAGATCTTAAGAAACCCTCCCCTCGGGAGCCTTACCTAATTAATGAAATTTCAATGACCCATAGTAATGTGACTGCATATTCTTGTGTAATTAATAATTAGAAATTATCTTTTTTGATTTTAGTTAGCATCGAATCATTATAAGGAAGGTATTTTAATTAGATAAGAAGTACAAATACACTAATCTAGTACAATTCTGAGAAATTGCATGCCTAAACAAAAGTTTTCGACACACACTTTCTCGTGGATCAAGCATCGCGTCGTTACTGAAATATCGACACTTACCCCTTACTATTAATTTTCTGCAATAGATTGCAACACCCTATTGTACTACTCAACGTTGTGTACGTACGTCATTCGTCATCGCCATTTCGCAATCGTCATGTCTGTCGCAGTAAAAAATTCGCGTGAAAAAATGGCGCGAAATTTAAAATTGAATTTTAAATTACGCCGAAAGCTGAATGGATGCGTACGCATCTCCATACAAAATCGCTGTTTTCTATGTACATAAGCTGAATAGAGCTGAATAAATGTGCATTGACCTGTCTGCACTTCGCTATTAAGTTAGTAGACTAGAAATAAGTTTTTCAAAATTAAAAATGGTAAATGCAATGTTTTATAAATTATCTCGTAATACCTATAAAACATTACATTCATTATAACATTTTAATTTTTATACTCCTATTTCAACTGCAACTGCAGATTTAGTTGAAAAGCACAGAGCACTATAGAATGCGTTATGTAAGTCTGCACTTCGCTGTAATATTGGTTGCATTGAAATGAGTGTTTTTACTTTTACAAGAAATGTAATTGCCAATGAAAGGGAGATAATAATAGCGTTATTCTCATGTACATCATAAATAAAATGCAGGGATAATATTTTTAAAGTATTTAATCCCACAAATATAAATTTACAGCGTGGTGAGATTATAATATGGGAAACAAGTATACAATACAAATAATTACCTAATTCATCACATGAAGTCTAAAATTTTAATTTAAGGTACATTACGCACTGACATAATAGTTACAAAAACACGCGTCAAAAAAACAAAGACCATCAAAGACGTCGTTATCACGTTATGAATTGGTGTAATAATAAATCTAATACCCAAAAAAGTTTCTTTAAATTTACAGGTAATATAAATAACATTAATGGAAGCCATACACGATCAAGTGTACTTATCAAGTCTGCAGTTTGACTTGTCAATGCAGTTTGACTGTTTACTGGATGCCGCGTCAAGTCCGCTTGACGCTTGATCAAGTATACTTGATCGTGTACGTCCTCCGTAAGATAAATCTGGCATTAAATAATAGTAATTATTATATTTGCCGAGATTTAAAAGTCTTTTGTTTGTTTTCTATAAAGCCCGTAACCATTCTGTGCCGTGGCTAAAAGTATAAAAATAAAACGGAATTAATTTTGTTTCACCTGAATAATACACAAAAGATATTCCTGAATAAAGTGGAGATGAATGTAGCAGGTACCTCCCTAAGTACGTGAAAAAGTAGGGGTTTAAAGTTAAATTTCAAATGGTTTCTTAATTGAGATCGATAAATATTATTAATTAACTAATAGCTAATACTAGATATTCTGTGCCATTTTTACGGCCACCGTACTCCTTACATATAAACTTAAAAAATCCTATTTGATATAAGCATTGAAAACAGAAGCATTAATTACGTCTTCTATGCTTCTTTAACTTGATATTAGAATCTAAACGCTTCGCCTGAAGATGTTATCTAAGATTTTGAAGAATAAATCATGAGGCAGTCCTCTTGTAACTTGCTGAATTTGTGTTCTGAGGAGATCGTAAGTAGCTTCTTCGTATACGGAATAGGTGTGAGGTAGCTGTAGATCTTCATAAAGATCTTTGATCTTTTCTGCGTCACCTGGCTTGGAACTGCCGTAACATTCTTCCATTATTTGTCTCTGTGCAGGTGATACTCTTTGCAATGCTACTACAGCTAGCCAAGTGCACTTTCCATCTTGGATATCTGTGCCGTTCTTTCCGGTAACTGCTGGATCTCCGAAGCAATCAAGGAAGTCATCCTGTAAATGAAAGTCGGATTAATTTTAGAGCTGCAGTCTCTTCAGAAGTTGAAAGGCAAGAGCCAGCAAGGGCTTACCGTGGGGAAAAGGAGGAACTGCATAATTATCTTTACTAATACCTAGCTGAAAAGTTTGTTTGGTTGAACGCGCTAATCTCAGGAACTACTGGTTCAAATTGAAAAATTCTTTTTGTGTTTGATAGTCCATTTATCGAGGAAGGCTATATAAACATCATATATTTAAGTAATTAGTTTTTTCCACAAATCATACATCTAGTTTATTATACGTTAATAAATCATAAGGAGTTTGACGCGCCAAAATCTACCACCTGAGCCAAAATGCAGATTTGCTAAAACTTGCTTGAACATTTGAAATTAAATTACCTGAATTTGGAAGAATTCTCCCATCTCCATCAGAATAGTCTTCGCCTGTCTGTGGGTTTCGGGGTCATCAACGCCGGTCATAAGTAGAGCCAGACTTACAGGCATTTGGAATGTGTAATACGCTGTCTTGTATTTTGTTATCAGTTCGTACTTCTCCATTGTGAACTGCTGAAGATCTGGTTTCTCTGTCTTCGACATCTGTTTTTCCAGGTACTGACCAATCGAGCACTTAAGTAGCATCTGTAAAATTGTTTTCATTTAAATCAGTACATAATTAAGTCATGTATTTCCTGGCACTTAAAATCTAATTACGTATCAATGTACAAAGAATCTCATTGTTAAGTAAATAATTATCTTTTGTTAGCTTTGTTTATTTTAGTGATTGAGTTGATTTTTAGGGTTCTGAACGAAAAAAAACGAAAAACGGAACCCTTATAGGATCATTCGTATGTCTGAGCGACCGCCCCTCACAACCAATTTTCCCAAGGTATCTCAAACATATTTTTTTTATAATTCTAAAATGGATAGCTTAAAAATCATTCAAGAAAGATGCAAGAAAGAAAGAAAATTGAAGACGAAAATTGTCCATCCTCCCTTATCTCCGTAACTATTGAGACTAGAATTTTGAGAAAAATACAGAAAATATTTCATTAGTTCATATAACAGAAAAACCTATAAGACGTCTATAGTCTTAAAAAAAGGGCAAACATAAAATAAAATAGAAAAATAACTGTAAATACATAATCAACGTACAGAACCCTCTCCAAGCGAGTTTAACTCATACTTGTAAATTTTTTTATTCGCTCTTTAATTTGTTTGTGGTAATTTAGGCAATGTGAGTTTAATTTATGCAAATGGTACCTATACCAATTCAATGCTTATTAAATAGAAAAAAATGTCATTAGATATTATTTACGTAATAATTATAATTTTAATGTTAATAACTACATTAATTTGACTATAAATGGGGATGTATACTCGTATAGGTAGATATGAAGGTCCTGTAGCCGATTTCACTAACTTAAAAACCTATTGATTGCTTTTTATTTATTTTTATTTATTTGACAACCCGTGTGGCGCAATGGCGATTCGATGAGTTTGAATGTCTGTTCTCGGTCTGGGCGTAAAAATGTCTTTGTTTTTGTGTGTTGTCTATGGCACCCACGACACAGGAAATCCTAGTGTGGGGCTATGAGTGTGAAGCGTTATTAGGTATTCTTGATTCTATGACTCTTTTTGTAAACGATATGACAGAATAGAAGAGCCCTATACACATGCAAACACAGAGTATCCTCAGATTTAAGCAAGTTTGTACTAATACTAAGCCAAATTACCATAGAAAACCTGTTAACTTTGCCACATTTCTTGTTTATAAGGGTATCAAAAAAGGTTGACGTGATTTCAGTAGGTACAACGAAGTCCCTAACAAAAGAAACTTAACCAGTTATTACCTCATTGAACATCTCGAGAACATTCTTGTAATAAGGTTTGTTGGAGAAGTGTCGTTTGAGTGTGGAGTACTGCGCTGCCTGGATGAAGGAGGCGTCGTTGATGCAGCCCAGGCCGACCTCCGAGCGGCGGTACCAGCAGGGAACTCCGCGGCGGATCTCGGTACTCTCCATCACGTCGTTCAACAGCATATGGTGTGTGTGGAACTGGAAATAAGAATCATTTGTGACTTAGATACTTGAAATACACATAACTACTGGTTTAGAAGACGGTGTAAATTGTAGAAGGTAACTAGTAGAAATTACCTTAGTTTTATCTATGGACTAGATTAAGAAAATCTAAATTACCATAACATAGACTAAATTAATATTTTAAACGACTTCAAAAAAGGAGGAGGTTATCTTTGTTACCTCAGAACTTTCGACCGTGAACCGATTTTGATGATTCTTTTTATAATCGAAAGCTGGTGCTTGTCATGTGGTCCCACTTAACTTTGAGCGAGATAAGACGAGTAGTTAAAAAAATCTTATCTTGTAGTTTACTCCCTAGATAAACAATCTACTATTTTTTATAAACAACTTTGACCTAACACCGTTCTCAAAATTTTGTATGAAAAAAATTAAGAACGATCAATAAAATGCTAAAATATTCATTGTCGGTTATTATTACTGCCACACAGGTAAAATGTGTCCAAAACTCCAAATGTTAGTTTTATGTAAGCACTTAGTTTCTCTCGTTTGCATTTCAAAGTTCAGTTCGAAGGTTTTTGTGGTTAATTTTTTTCCAAATATTTGGGTGAATTTCAACAAACACGAATTTTGCCTAATTACAGTGGCGAATTTAAATTTGCTGTTTCTGATAAATTTTTTTGGCCTAAATAATAGATAAAGAGTAGTACTAATTAATTGTATACTAGAGATCGAAAAAAAATGATTAGTTCATGAGATATTTCCATTTGAAATTATCAAATGCCACCGAAATTATTAATGGACCACCGGAATTAAAATCCAAGCCACCGAAATTGATTAAATTTAAACTTGCTGTTTCTAATACACTTTACTTGGCATAAATAATATGTAAATAGTAGTGCTAATTAGTCATATAGTAGAGATTGAAAAAAAAATTATTTGTTCCGGAGATATTATCAAATTACACTATCAAATGCCACCGAAATTAGGACCACTGGAATTAGAATTTGATCCACCGAAATTGATTTATGCCCATGAGAAATCAGGATCATTTAATACTTTAAAGATATGTACATTTTTAAGAATAGGAGTCTAGATGAACGGACTCCTTTTAGCGGTGATTAGACAGGCCCATTGCACTTCTGAGCTACGTTTATAAGCTGTTTTCGAGGGTCCTCACAAATCGCATTGCACGCAGGCTTGACGTCTTCCAGCCTCCCGAACAAGCAGGATTCCGAAAAGGCTACAGCACCATAGACCATATACACACATTGCGGCAGATTATACAAAAGACCGAGGAGTATAATTTGCCGTTATGCCTAATAGCCTATGTGGACTATGAGAAGGCCTTTGATTCTATCGAGATCTGGGTGGTACTAGATTCTCTCCAGCGGTGGCGGATCGACTACCGGCATATCGAGGTGTTGAAGTGTTTGTACTCATCCGCCATCATGTCCGTCAGAGTACACGACACAGCAACGAACCCCTTCCAACTGCAGAGAAGAGTCAGACAAGGATGTCATATCCCCAAAACTGTTCACCGCTGTGTTGGAAGACGTGTTCAAACTGATGGAGTGGAAACAACATGGCATTAACATCAATGGCGAATACATCACACACCTGCGATATGCCGATGATATAATCATCCTGGCGGGTTCCCTGGAAGAACTTGGTACAATGTTCGGGGACTTGAACAGTGCCTCACAACAGGTAGGTCTTAAGATGAACATGGACAAGACGAAAATCATGTCGAATGTCCATGTCACACCCGTATCGGTTGTTGTTGACGGCGCTGCTCTCGAAGTTCTAGACGAATACAATTACCTGGGACAAGTGATCCAGATGGGTAAGTTCAACTTCGAGAAAGAAGTCACTTGTAGAATCCAACTCAGATGAGCTGCGTTCGGGAAAATCCGTCATATATTGTCGTCCAAAACACTACCTCAGTGCCTGAAGTTTAAGGTGTTCGAGCAGTTTGTGTTGCCAGTGATGACATACGAATCCGAGACGTGGTGCTTTACTATTGGCCTAATCCACAACCTCAGAGAATCGCAGCGGGCTATGGAGAAGGCTATGCTTGGTATTTCTCTACGTGATCGCATCAGAAATGAGGAGATCCGTAGACGAACAAGGGTAACCGACATAGCTCGAAGAATTAGCTGGCTGAAGTGGCAATGGGAGGGCCACATAGTGCGAAGGACCGATAACCGTTGGGTAAGAAAGGTCCTCGAATGGCGCCCACGTCTCGGAAAAAGGAGCATAAGACGCCCCCCGACCAGGTGGACTGACGACATGAAGAATACAGCGGGCATCCGCTGGATTCTGAAGGCTCAGTACCGGTCAGAGTGGTGCAAGTTAGGGGAAGCCTATGTCCAGCAGTGGACGTCCAAGGGCTGATGGATAGATGGAGACACGCTTGTGTTTCTATGGCCTATACTTCCCTATACGCTTTGATTTGCCACCGGAGCCACCGAGATTGCGCCACCGGACTTAGAATCAGAGACAAAACTTAAATTTTAAAGAAAACTTTTAGTCACAGGTTAACTTTTATTTCACAATTATAGCTGAAAACCGTTAATGGAACTCACCATAAAATTTCTAGATAATCTGCTTTGTACTTTTTCTAATATACATAACATCGGAATTGGATGATTTTGTATTCCTGCGCCACCGCAGTTAGTACTTACGTGTTTGGCAGGAAAATTATGCAGCCAGTCGGTCATCTTAACACGCAGTTTGCAAGAGCACAACTGAACGGTGCGGGGAGAGCCAGTAAGGTGTCTTCCAAACCGTGAAGTAACAAGTAATGAAGTATAAAAAATGCGCCACCGGTATTGCTTTTTTTTGTAGGACATTTTTAAATGAAATGAAATGAAATGAAATAATCTTTATTCATGTAGGTATCACTGATACTCTTATGCACGTCATTTTTTTAATCTACTAGCTTTTCGGAAAGGTGCTTTGTCATGGAGGAGAAGAAAAGCCGTAAAGAAACTCCTCAGCACATCTTTTAAAAATAAAACTTATATCTATTACAAAAATAGGTATTCTTTAACCTGTGCAGAACTGGTTGCCTAGCTAGTCATTTCCAAGCATCCTTGTCATTTAAATATTCATTTATGCTATAGTAGCCCTTGCCTAAGAGCTGAGCCTTTACACGTTTCTTAAAAGATTGCACCGGTAAGTCATGTATTTGTTTTGGGACTTTATTATAAAATTTTATACCTAGTCCCATAAAAGAACGTTGCACTTTAGAAAGACGGTACGAAGAGGTAGCCAATTGATGCATCCTTCTTGTTTGACGATTTGAAAAATCACAATTTTGTTTATATGCAGTTATGTTATTCCGTATAAACACTAAATTATTATAAATATATTGGGAAGCTACTGTAAGTATACCTATTTGTTTAAATTTGACACGCAAGGACTCCCTTGATTTTAGTTTATAAATAGCTCTAATGGCTCTTTTCTGTAATACAAAAATTTGTTCTATACCGGCTGCTTTGCCCCACAGTAAAATGCCATAAGACATAACACTATGGAAATATGCAAAATAAACAAGCCGAGCAGTGTCGACGTCAGTGAGCTGCCTTATTTTTCTAACAGCATAAGCAGCCCTAGCAAGTTTAGTTGTGAGAGATGCTATGTGCGGGCCCCATTGCAGTTTACTGTCCAAGGTCACCCCTAAAAAAACCGTGGATTCCTCTATATTTAATGTTTCATTATTTAATTTAAGAGATTTATTTACTTTTTTTACATTTGGCAACACGAATTCTAAGCATTTGGTTTTTTTTGCATTTAAAAGTAAATTATTTATAGTGAACCAATGTGAGACATGCGACAGAGCACTATTAACATCGTCAAAATTATTTTTATTCCTATCAGTCTTAAATATTAATGATGTATCATCTGCAAACAGCACAATGTTCGCATAGTTTTTAACATAATGTGGTAAGTCATTTATATACACCAGGAAAAGAAAAGGGCCCAAGATCGAGCCTTGCGGAACACCCATCACAGTAGGTGACCCTGATGACTTTTCATCGTTTATATTAACCTTTAGTATCCTAAACATGTTTTAAGAGCTGTTGTTTAATCTTAAATTACTCCATAAATATATATTAGGTGTGTTATTTAATGTATTTCTAAAAAGCATTCCCTTTCAATGAAATTTATTTACCAAAAAAAATTAAATTAATAAAATATGTAAATAAACGCAGTTTGGACAGTACACCGGAATTAGATTTTAGGTCTTAGATATTTTTTTATTAAGAATCTATGTATTAAATACATCTGAATACTTCACTATCATGTAGATCACTACTTAAACTACCTATATAAAATTATGCATAATTGTAGTTTACCTCCACACATTAATTTTCAACCTCGCCGTCTCAAAAATGCACTTGGGAAATTCACCCATTTATTATGCTTACAAATATCTTGCTTACAAAAAAATTAAGAATACTGAAAACTAACATACCCACACATAATAATAAAGTCGTAGAAACAAAATCGAATCTTTTTGGCATTTCAAAATTATTTTACTTTAAAAGTATGTAATTGAAAACCTGGAAACGTAAACTGTTCACTAAGATCCATTACAAGGATCTTTGTCTACTTTAATTCATGATCCATTAATGGATCTTTTTACACCCATTATCTTTTTACACCCATTAACTAAATAATTAGATTTTTCATTCTAAGGCCCGGAATACGAGGGACAGTGGCGGCCTTAGGGGGTGGCGAACGGGGCCACCGCCCGGGGCCTCGCGCTTGCAGGGGCCTCGCACTATCATCCGAGTTCAAAAAAACTTTGTAGATCAAAACAAAAATAATAATTGCATAATTACGAACGGAATACTATACTGTCTTCGATCAGGTGTATTATAGATCGATGTATACAGCAAAATAACAATAAAAATACATAACAATGTTTATTTTTTATTATTTGTCTGTATATATAACAAAACCGAAACCTTTACAATATGCACCTAAGTCGTACCTCTAGTATTCATTTTAGTTTATCTCTGGTTTTCTGTCGTGATCGTAATAGGTTTTTTGTGAATCTTACGTATTAAAATTACAAAAGCGTGTTTAATGTATGTGCGCATTAAAAGTAACAAAATGATTATTTACGTGACCGTGATTCTGGAAGAAAATTTAAATAGGGCAGTTCGAAAAGAAAACTAGCTCTCAAAGGAAAAGGGTAAATTTATACGAGCGAGTTCAAGGTCAAATTAAAGGTGTTAAAAAAACTGAATAATAATTATTAATTACTACTGAAATTCTAAGTGGACAGACTGTGGGCGACTACAAGTATTAAAAACGGTGACTTGAAAATACTTTGTGTAGTTTGTATTGAAATTTTGACAACTCATATTATATTCAAAATGCATATATTTAGTCTGACTACGTTTTGCGGGTCCCTCCTAATTTTATGCGTAAAATAAAATTACTGAACCTAATAGTCCAGTCAAGGTATGACTCAAAAGAGGGTATAGAGTGCGTGAGCGGGAACCTAAGCGATTTCTTCAGAAACTTATTCAGGGTGCTTAGGGAGATACATACTAAAAGTCCTGGCGTCTAGGAGGCGAGCCGGAGGGAGGGGGAGGGGACAAAGGTCCCGATTTTAGGTTTTTCGGCAATATCTCAAAAACGGTGCGTTGTAGCAAAAAATGTTCTAGGATGAAATGAAAGCTTATAAAATTTTGTATAACTTTAATTCTGTATAATTTTTCCATATCCCCAACCGTTTTTGAACTACACGCTCCAGTAAAAAAAAATTGTAAACGTAGAAATGTAGAAATTAAAGTTATTCAGCGTGATGACCATTATCTGATGCGAAAATTATCTTAAAATTTATTGTAACCTATGCTGGGAGTACCTCCAAGTGGTGAAGGCTGTAACAATAAGAAATTGCGTTTTTTATAACAGTGGAGAACTGAACAGAGACGGGAAAACAATCATGATATTGACGAAGCTGAATAACATTACTCTCTACATTTCTAGAGCGTGTAGTTCAAAAACGGTTGGGGATAGGGAGAAAGTGTACAGAATTAAAGTTATAGAGAATTTTATAAGCTTTCATTTCATTTTAGAATATTTTTCGCTACAACGCACCGTTTTTGAGATATTGCTGAAAACCCTAAAATCGGAACCTTTGTCCCCCCCCCCCCCCTCCCTCCGGCTCGCCTCCTAGACGCCAGGACTTTTAGTATGTTATCTCCCTAAGCACCCTGAATAAGTTTCTGAAGAAATCGCTTAGGTTCCCGCTCACGCACTCTACAACTACTTTATTAACTGAACTACAACCTAACATTTGAAATTGTTTTTTCATGGTAGGGCTTTTCATCGCTCCCTAAACCTCCCTTTTAAATTTTATATGCTAGTTTACAGCATTGAGTTATAATGACATAGAACATACATCTCGAACAAAATGTGTGTCCCGAAACCGCGATGACGCGTTCTTTTTTCAAACTACAAGGCGATTTACACACTTGCCATAGAGTAACTTTGTATAAGACACTTGCCGAACCACGACAAACAGTCAACGACTCCAAATCTTTAACTCTTCCAAATGTTTGATTTAATTTAAATTGAATTCACTGATTAATGTAATACACAAAATTTATTATTTACCAAAGAGTAGGTACTATAGTCATTCTTATCGGGCTTATTTATTTGTCCATTAACACGCTTGCCCAGTGTGTAAGCCCGCCTCATAATTTTTTCATTCAAAAATATCGGGAACATTACACAATCATTGAAATAAATTCGTTTTAGTTGATTTAAGTTAATATTTTGTTTTCTTACTGATGATAAGTAATACCATTTTCTTTTTTCTTTTTTTACGTGCAATTATTGTGACAGGTTCTTATCACGCAAGACGGCATTTTTTCAGTTTGTTACTAAACAATTTTGGCATGCGGCTGCAATGAGCGGAGGCGAGCGACAAGCGAGTGAGTGAATGAAGTAAGCCACCTGGCTGCAATGCATTTCCCCGACTCGATGTTCGGGGTGTCTGTTCTATACGAAGTAATAGTACTTCAATGGTTTACAGTCATTTTTTCACACTCAGAAGTGAATTTTCTTTTTTCTAGTGTTTATCAACGAATATTCACTATCGCCAGTTAAGATATTTTTCGCAAATACATAATTTCCACGCTTGGCTGAGTATACATATATAATCTACCTTTAAGAGTTGCCCATTTTTTTATTATTAACCCGATTAATAATATCTCAAAAGAAAACAGCTTGAACATGACCTACGTGAATCCGCGATTTAATATCTGAAAAATGTTGATCGGGAAATCTTTAAAAACCTAACACAGACTAAAAGTGACATATTGCAATCCAATCCTCATTAAATGCACGGGCGTGCGGGGTTCGAAAAAGCATGACATGTGCACATGCAGTAGTAACACAGCAGTAACGTGACTCGGCCCGATTCTCGAAAAACTTGCCTACGCGTCGCCGCGCGCTAGGGCTGTCCGCCGACAGTATTTTAATTTTATAAAACGACTTGAGTTTCTTTGTAGTTTTGTATTTATAAATGTTATATTTTCTATTTTAATAAATGCAATTCATTGTGAATAAAAAGGAAGTGTTCCATAAAAATCTATGTTGTGTTTTTATTAGTACTGTGAAGGTTCGTAAGCCTTCAGTATTGTATTAGAGACAGAGACTCTTAGGGTATGGTAAGTTCTTCTTGCAGGTTAAGGTAAATAAAAAAGGTACAACTGTCCGATTCTATAAACTGTATACCTATTGCTAAATTAATTTATAACATTGAAATCAAAGTTACAGTAGCAAGTAGCAATAACGTTTTAATGACAAATTAGACGCAAATATTCAAATTACAATTATTACAAATTACAATATTAGGTACAATTATTTCCAGACGAGATTCATAGATTCATCATTATATTCTTTATCACGTCATTCATATTATGTTCGTCTATACTATAGCGAACCCTATAAAAGATATACCGTGGTACAAGCTCCGCTCGTTCGCCTGTCGGCAATCGCCACGCAGCGGCCGCTGTTGCCCACGTATCGCACGCGTATTCGGATGTGGGTAGGTATAACGCGCTTTTCGGCCGTTTGTATGAAGAGCGACTACTGTTTATATCTTTACCGTGGTAGTAATGTGGGCGAATATCGCGGCATTAGGTACTCGTGGCGTTCACCTATGCTTGGAATGCACTGTCCGCGTTCTATCAGGTGATGGAGTCATTGTGGTTGGCTAAAATAAAAAAATCTCAAATCAAATCTAAACACACATATTTTACGGAACGGACAAGGGCCTCGCAAGGATCTGCCGCCCTGGGCCTCGCAATGACTAAGGCCGCCACTGACGAGGGATATCCCTCGTTGCCCATAGTCTAGATGAAATTTGCGTTATATTTTTAAGCGAAAATAATTAAATTAAAATTATTCATACTAAGTACCTACCTAACTTCTACTAACACGGAACATACAACTTTTTTGTTACCTGACTATAACGCAATACGTCTCTGGCAAGTAGGTGATTAAAGATTCTATATGTGATTCTCAAAGTTGACGTATTTAAAATAATAATCCTTGAAACTTTTGTAAAGCAAAACAGGTTTTTTTGTACTTCTTAAAGAATCTAAGGTCAATAAACAAATGTGACATTCAACGTTGAATTACAATTATTGTATTTGTTTTGATAAGGTTTTGATACGTTTCACAGAGTGCAGTCTTTTTATTTATTCGGTTGAAGTCTAACAATATCATCATTTGATTAAAACATTGTTTTAATCATTCGAAGTCTAAAAACGTACCAACTACAAACATATAGTAATACCACAGAATACATAATATTGGTACAGAAGAGTCATTCCGCAAAATCATTAAAATAAATATCGACTCTTGCTCCGACACAATAAAGTGTAATTCAGGTCGCACAGCGCTAATCGTCAACAGACGTTGACATCTAGACGTTGCCTCTCTTTCTAATCATATCTCTTATCCTCTTATCTGACAACGTCAGGGTTGTCTTTTTAAACGCTTTTATTTAGTTTCACTTCGGAGCATCAAAACATCAAACTCAATATTATGATCAAAATGCTACTCTATTTACACGGCAATAAGGTAAATGCTTCCCGCATCAAAAAATCAAATCTTGTAACGTTAATTTGAATGACTTCCCTTTAATGAAAATTGATGAAATTTGGCAGACATGTGTATTTCCGATGACAATACACGAAAATCAAAAAAAAAATTGAAATAAAAGCGTTTAAAAAAAAAAATTTTTTTCATTTCACTTATTTGTGATGACATGTGTGATAGATTACGAATTTATGACACGGCTCGAGCGGCGTGGTGACGCGTGACTGCCCTTCTTTAATTGGCCCGACACGTCGAACGCGGCACGTACTTGTAACATCATACCAAAAGTAAAATCAGAACAAAGGAGGTTTACTTTCTTAATATAAAGTTCATGTATCTTTATTATTTTACTTTAATTGGTGAGTCTTCCTGTATTACAAAAAAAAACACTACCTGTTTGATTTATTAACATACGAGTCTTCATTCTTTAAAAAAGTGACACAACAACGAAGTTGTTACAACAACATTATCATTTCTTCAAATTATGTTTGTATATTTTTGTTTACAATAGGACTTACCATTTCAGCGCACCACCCCATTATGTTGGCCAAATGAACATTCTCCTGTGTTAAGTTTTCTGGTTTTTCTAGCATTTTGTAAGCTAGTACGGTTGCGAGGCCACGGTTCTTCTTGCCGTTTGGCACATTGTATTGTAAAAGCTGTAACAATAGTAACTAGAGTAAGAAACATTAAAGTAATAACCATTTTTTTGTTAATAATAGTGAAACGGTTACTCATTATTTAGCCAGATGTAATCTTTTTTGGGGTGACTCAGGTACCTACACAAATCGCCATTGAAGTATGAACAGTTGTGAAAAAAAATAATAGGTCTTTATTTACATCGATCAATCCTGTTATTATTATTATTGATCGAAGGTTACTTATGAAATTGGGAATTTTATAACCAATATTTTGAGATTTAATTATCTGTGGATTGGCGCGTAATTCGAAATTCAAATAAATTTTATTCGAAGGCCGTGTTATTTTAATTTCAAATTCAGTCATTTGTTTTTAGATAGTTTCTTTTGTTTTCGTGATATTGTGGTAATTTTTGACACCCTGGATAAACTGAAAATTCGTACAATTTTTGAATATGAGTTCCTTCGTGGAAATACCGCTGCGCAAATAACACGAAACTGTAGTGTGTAGTTAAGCCACTTTATAATAAGTTAGATTAATACTAATTAAGTAATAAGAGTTCTATAATAAACAACACGTCTTATGATGGAGTTGAAAAGAAGAAAGTAATTTTGAAGTTACAAAAAAACTGGAATAAAACAAAATAAGATAATCTTCCAATCTCTTATTTTTAAGTGGGAAAAAGTTCAACACCCAAGAGGCAGTACAAAATGCTTTCGCTGACTTCATCGCCTCTCGTCCGGCAGACTTCTACAGTAAAGGGATACTTTTATATTTTCATAGAAATCTCCAATTTCATAGGTAAAGACCTAGGTAATAACATTTAGTCGTTTTTGAGATTCTCATTAAGGCTCATTAGTTGGCGAGTATTATCGGTATTAAAAGGTAAAATATAGTGTCGAATTCTGACATGAATTAAACTGACAATGATGTCATTAAAAATACACAAGTCTCGGAAAATATTGTTAACTTAACATGCCGGTGCGTACCACTGTATTGTAATTTGACCTGTTGTGCCAATTGAATTTTATAACAATGTCATTAGTTACACTGATCTAGAAAATTTTTAATTTTCCAGAAAGCGTGTTATAAATGTTTACACATTGTTAAAATAATATAAGATGGACTTGACTATGATCACCTTTTTAATAAATTAATTTATTGCATTGATTTATCTGATGATTTTATGATTTTGAACTCTCATCAGATATAAGCTGATATTCCACAGCTAAGTGTGTACAGAATAATGTTAATGGATATTATAATTAGGAATGCTTAATGAAATGATTGCAAGCAAAAAATGCAGAACCAATAATGTAGAGACCATTAAGCTATAAATAGTATCTGCATTGTATCAGCTAAACGCGTCAGAACAGGTTTTATAATATCTATTACTAAACATTAAACTTGATCATGGAAAGTTATCTTTATAATATAATTAGTACTAGTGTTTATAATTATGTACTTATTACTATAAAGTTTCAGTCGGAAAAGAGTTAAAAAATTATATCACTAAATATTAATGGTGATAATTATGTTGGAACAAGCACACGGACGATAATAGATACCATGTAAAATGAAATTGTTGTGGACGTTATCAGTAAGATTTTTAAGGGTAATAAGTTCAATTTATTTATTGTTCTACATGATTCTGTCTATGAACTGACAAAAACAACATAGAACGTACCTTCGCCAACCATTTGCTGGCGTCCGGCACGTCAATATGCTTGCCAGTTTCAGTGAGGTCCCTCACGATGTCCGGGAAGCAAGCCATAAACTCCCGGGACTGGTCCTTGGACACGGCCAGTCCTCGGGTTGCCAGTGGCATTTGCTGCGGAGTGAGGGTCGACAGGAATCTAGACAGTTAAAATATTATTGCGATAGGTGTTTTGCTCTACAACCTGCTATAAATAATACTAAAAATTTTAAAAGCAATGTTAATAATTATGATTTGGATTTGATTTTATAATGGATTTTATAATTAAAATTTTAATTTAATTTGAAAACATCTAAAACATGAAATCTTTATCAAAGTTATTGTCTCTTAACTTTTACATAGTAATGGAAAAAGCACAGTAACTTAGAACTCTAAGCTTAGAACATTTTTTATACTGTATAAAAATTTGAAACTAACAATAGAAGTAAAACTACACTAATAGATAAACAACAACCGATTACCAAGAATTAAGTTCTTAATATCTTTAGATTTAGAGGATACATAACGTAATAGACACGCACGGGTTCCATTATATTTGTCCGTATCGCTTCCAGTGTTGCGCAAACTTTGGGATACGACGAAAGGGCACTGACCTGTGATATTTCTGCAACTTCAACAACTTCTTTGGCAATCCCGTTTCCTCTCGTTGCGGGGACGTGTGCGACGGCTGGTCAAGCCTCGGCACCATTGCGTCCGAGTTGGTGACGCTTGTTGTCTTGCTAATTTGCCGGCGAATTTCATTCTTGTAGATTTGGAGGATCTTGTCCAAGCTCTTCCTTGTGCAGTACATATTCAACGTCTTAAGGAATCCTCAACTTTTCAAATTTATCTTCAATTAATTTACTTAAATGATTTATTGAAAGTCCTAAACTCAGAGAAATCAAGTCGAACTGGATATGAAACGATCGAAACGCCTGATCAGCACGAGTACGTGTGACCGACTGATTCTTTGTTATGTTTTGCCTCCTTGCCTGTTCCACGGTTCCAGCGGTTGACTCAAAATAAGCAGTAGGGCAGTTTGTAATGTTTACATTCGTTTTATCGACGTCGATAACGTTATCATTTATCATGCATTGCCACAGTTTCATTTATAACTTATTCATAATATTATGTGTCCCGAATTTGATTTATGACTTTGTTTATGACAGATCTGATCGGTTTTATACTATTGATAAATATGTATTCGGTAATATTTTCTCAAATAGTCTTTTATATACAAGTAAGTACATACTACTTTGCTCAAATAATTTTTAGATAAGTGGAGAAATTAATCATAGTTATGGCTTGTTATTTAAATGTATATGGAAATGTTATTAAGCTTATTATGAGGTGAACATTTCAATCGACAAAATTTTGTAGATGATTGTTAGAGTTTAATTACATGTTTCATGTTGTATAAAGTAACATTGATTGGATGCAAAATCATTCTCTGTCCCTATAAATAGCTACTTAAGAATCAGTCATAAATATTGAAAATATATACATATTTGTACAGTGTATCTACATCACAAGCTATCATTATCATAACAAAACATCGATGGTAACACTATCTTGCAAACTCTATACGCGGTGCGCACGCAACTCAATAAACCGGCCGGCGCCCCCCTCCGAGTCGCTGTTGCCGTGCCACGCGGGCGACGTCACGTAGGCATCACCCGACTGTACTAAGCATAAATACAAAGGTAACAATTAATGAAGACTCCGAACAGAGCCGAATGGATACGGTGGATACCGGAGCGCTGCATGACCCAAAACAGAAATCGCGAGATTGTTTGCCAATCAATCTACGCGTTAAGGTTCCAGAAAAGTTTTGAAAGTAGATTTCAAGTTTCACAGCACACCATAGCCGCGTGGGCACACCCAACGAAAATTGTGTACGAGAAGTTTAATATACAAAATGAAACCTATCGTTGGCTTAAACTTCAAATATGTTTATGTATGTTAAACTAAGAAAATAGTTTGAGAATCTGTGACTTGCCTTTTTTAGGGTTCCGAAGTAAAATCGAAATCCACGGGCGTAGTAGGGGGGGAGGGCGTCCAAGAAAATAAAAAGACAAAAATTATTGAAAAACTTTTTTTTTTCAGGGTACCTACTCCCCTGCCGATAACTTGAGGATGAATTTTTTATTCGTCGCGTACCCGTGTGGGGTATCGTTGAAAAGTTCTTCCAAAAATATTATGGGTCTTCTTAGACAATTTTTGGAATTAGGGGTCCGTTTGCGAAATATTTGGCTCTAAAGTGCTAATTTTGGTTAGAGTCAAGTGTCCCCCCCCCCCCCCCCCCCGCTGGCTTAACGGTTGCAAGTTACAAGTGACAAAATTCTCAACAATAGGATATGATAAATTTACAAGGAAAACTATGAGTGATAGTCGATAAATTTCGGAACCCTAAATTGCGCGTGGCCTGACACGCACTTGTTTTTATTACTAATTGTATATAAGTTTATATTGTTATGTTATGTGCGTAGCCATAAGATACTTATGTACATAATTGTGTTTGGAAATGATTGAAAATGGATCCGTAGGTATTTTACTGAAGAAAATGGTCGTGGCATGAGCCTGCCAATATTTATGAAAATATATTGGAAAGAACTCATAAAAACATTATGTACAATAAGGTTTTGTCGTCGTGATAAATATTAACTAGGTAATTATAGGTAAGTACCCAATATCCAAGCCATTCTCTCTACTTAGAACTAGGGGTCTGCGCGCTATGCAGTATGCACAAACGGATGGAGTCGGATGGAAATGACGAAACTAAGGGTTTTGTTTTGACTATGGAACCCAATAAAAGTTATTCACTGTTAACAACAAACGGACACCGTGAAACTATAAACTAGTGTCAAGGCACACAGGATGGTCAAGCAAGAGAGATATTGTGAGTTCTTATTGTCAAGACAATAATACGTATATAACAATGTCAATGGACGTACTGTTCCAGGGCTGGGCAGTTAAGACAGTACAATAATGTTAGCCTCAAAACAGTCATTTACCCTTTAAAACTTCAGGGCTTAAACAACACATAGTTACCTATCAGTAAAATATGAAACAAAACAAACAATGCTAAATATTTTTTAAAAGCTTCTCAAAATTTTATTTTTATAACACAACGAGTAACCACCCTCGCTTTGCTTCGGTTTTCTTTATTTTTTACACTTGGGTTACAATATTGGTGTTTTATTAAGGATCCCAATTTTTTTTTGATAATATAATATAGCCTATGTCACCCGGCGATAGTGTAGCTTCCCAACAGTGAAAGAAATTTTCAAATCGGTTCAGTAGTTTCGGAGCCTATTCAATGCAAACAATCAAATCTTTCCTCTTCATAATATTAGTATAGATAATAATTTTAACCAAATTATTTGATTCTCAGTATGGCGTTTTATTAACCTAGAAGGTCCAGGGTGGGGGCAGATATTTAGGCCAAGGAAGGGTCAATCAGAATCCCCCTCGGTACTCTAGAGAGGTAGGTAAATATTACTTATTTGAGTTATTTGTGTCTTGTCTTAGTCGCAAGAACTAGGTGTTCATACAGGTTGATAATATATTATGTACATTGAAGAATAAATCTTATCGCGCCAGTTATGTAAAACAAATAGCAATGGAACAACACCCAAGCAAGTAGGTATCATGCGCATGAAGCGTGCGAATCATTTCGAGGTCAAGATCAAATGTAACTTATATGAAATTCACACTTAACGTTCGATGCCAGTAACACATTTCGCACCCTCAGTAGAAAAAAAGCATATAAGTCATCTTACGTTGAATTTTAGTTATTAATATGATTGGAAAGAGGGACAAAAGCTGCATGTTATGCTAAATTTTTTTCAAATTTTTATCATTAATCTTGACGGTTTTGTGCAATAAATCTTAATGTAAATTCCTTTGACTACTTACTGATATTTTAACAATTATTTTGCTCTCCTGTAAAATTACAATTTTCATCCATCTTTTTTCCACTGAAGGTGCGATTTCACGAACTGGTTATATAAAAGCAAAGCAACAACCCATAATTGTCCCACTGCTGGGCTCGGGGTCTCCTCTCACAATGTGAGGGGTACAGGCCATTGACTACCACGCTGGCCAAGTGCGGATTGGTAGACTTCACACACCTTTGAGAACATTATGGAGAACTCTCAAGTGTGCAGGTTTCCACACGATGTTTTCCTTGAACTGGTTATAAACCTAAAATAATTCTTCTAAAAAATTACCGACTTTAAAATATCAGGTAGCACACAAAAAATATACAAATATACAATGAGAACCACGTTCATTTTTTTGAAGTCGGTTAACAAAAACACGATCAATAACTCTACATGTAGAGTTAGTTAAGTTCTTTATTTCTCTCTTTCTTTTTCATTAGTGACGCCTTCGATATTTTTGATGTCCATGGGTGATGGTGGCTACTACCAGGATCGTCAGCTCGTTTGTTAGTTAAGTACATAAAAAAAGTTCAGGTTCATGAATCTTAAGGCTTTGAACGCTCGCGCTATAGAGTTACATTTGTCAACGCATAGAAAAAAAGATTCTTGATGTTTTGCAAATTTCCATGCATAGAGTTGAAATAAAAATACTGACTAATTTTATTCATACGTATACTAAGCTAAGGGTTTCGACGTCTTTATCGACTTCTTTACCTTAATATTTAATATAATGAATATGAAGACTTCTACTGATTAATGTGAGTGACAAACATCATTTGTCCGGCCGGGTAACTTTTTACTGTAACATTGAACACAATATTTCCATTGGGGGGCTTCGTCTCAAGAAAAACAACGAGTGCATACGTTGGGATATGTTAAGTTAACTAAAATAAAGCCGAAATAGGACCCCGCACATCACGATTTAAAGTTACACTGAAATTCATAATTACCCTGGTGGCTATAGGTATAATGAATAATATTTGCTTCGGATTTGTTATAGAAGAAAGAGTTCGAAATTCGTCCGTTATCACGCACTTACATTCTTACATAATTTCTTTATAGATAAAATACAAAAAATACAATTGATTAAAGCGTAGGTACATTATCAGTATTGACCTCGTTCTTATTTGTGTTAGCTTCAGCTGTTACTAACGTTTTCTAAATAATTGTTTTGGTTGTTAATTTTGTCTATGTACTTCCACTAAGATACCTTTTAAAAATCTTTTACCAATGTACCTAACATTGTGGGCTACTGGTTATAACTTACTGAGTTCTTTTTCTAACATTACATGGTAACAGCCGTCAGCTAAAATGGCTCACAATTCGTCAGAGGCGTAACTCTAGAATTCTTTTGTTACTATTCTCTGCCTTATGGTCGTAGCACAGTGCACACATATCAACTCGTAAACGGAACGTAAACGTATCAATTCTTGCATGTCAGTATTCTTTGTAAGAAACTCCCTACTGTAAAGCACACTTATCGGATTCGTAACGTAATCGCCTCGCCTCGAGACAAGCTCGAACCTCGGTACGGTGCGTGGAGGACTTGCCGTACCCGCGCTTACGTCTCATGGTCATAGCACACATATCAACTCGTAAACGGAACGTAAACGTATCAACTCTTGCATGTCAGTATTCTTTGTATGAAACTCCCTACTGTAAAGCACACTTATCGGATCCGTAACGTAATCGCCTCGCCTCGAGACAAGCTTACGGTGCGTGGACGACTTGCCGTAGCCGCGCTTACGTCTCACCGTACGCTATCCGTCGACTTTCCGTTTCCTTGTGCACGCCCCGCGCCGCGGCTACCGTTGCGTCGGCGAACTGCTGTCATTCATTCCGTCAACCAGCGGCCGGCGAGCCGTAAGCGCGGCGTCGCCTAGCCGTAGCCGAGCTTACGTTAGGTTGACGGCGAGGCGATCCGGTGCCGATCCCTTTCCGAGTTGATATGTGCGCTACGACCATCACCGTACGCTATCCTTCGACTTTCCGTTTCCTCGTGCACGCCCCGCGCCGCGGCGCCGCGGCTACCGCTGCGTCGGCGAACTGCTGTCATTCGAGCCGTAAGCGCGGCGTCGCCTAGCCGTAGCCGAGTCGATTTGGAGCTGTTGGTCGGTTGGTAACGCGCTTATGTTAGGTTGACAGCGAGGCGATCCGGTGCCGATCCCTTTCCGAATTGATATATGCGCTACGACCATTAAACGATCCTAATTCTCCTCAGTATCTCAAGGATAACTTCCAGTATCGATTCACTCATAGATAATACACATATATAATGGTTCACTACTCACGATATGCTAGGATATTTCGGTCGTGTTCTAATCTCAGAGTTAATATTCGACAACATAGTAGCAGTTTTTTCTATTACTCATTTACTGTACAAGCATCATTACTCTGGAACTCCTTGCCCGTAAAGTTAATGAAGGCTCCCAGCAAGTTCTCCTATAAGAAACGTCTTTGAGAGCATTACCTTTAGAATTGAAGTGGCTTATCAAATAATTTTAAGAAATTAATTACTTTTATACATTGAACGGCATAAAAACATGTCGCACCTTTAGAATTGTATCCAAAATTCGTATTTTTTGGTAAACACCATAAATGTAATTGAAGAATTGGGCATTTTTTATTATATATTGGGCATATAATACATGTTTTTATATCGTTCAATGTATAAAAGTCATTTTCTTAAAATTCTTAGATAAGCTACTTCAATTCTAAAGGTGCGTATTAAATTCGATTTTTGACTGATTTCGTCTCATTTAATTTTACCCTCTGTTACTTATTTTAAGAGGCGATATATATCGACGTCCCCGGGGAATAAAATGGTAATAGAGAAAAGTAAATTTTACAGGAGAAGCAAAAAACTAGTTTTGTTTTATCCTAGGCAGAATAATGATTGAGTATCTTTTAATTATACATCAAAACATGCGTTATTTTTTCCGGAATTACATTCCATAAAAAAAATTTATACTATAATTATATCTTTTTAATTACCACCAAAAAACAATAATACTATTATTATATGGAATTGTGTAGCAAGTAAGTGTATGTAACAATTTTATTCCCGTAAAACTCTATCATGCTATCGACAGTTTTCATCACTTACGATACACTTTTATTGTACTTTTATGAATTAATTGTAAATGTATTACACTATTACAATTTTCTTCCGGTCAAAGTTAATACTCATCTTTGACGTATTGAAATGTAACAATTTTATTTAGGGAAGAATAAAATGGTATAGGTGTCTTACTGATCTAAAGAGACTAGTAGTTGTTTAGTAATATATGATTACGACTTTATTATGGGCTATAATTTGTACATGACTTCCGAGGAATAAAAATAAAATGGCTCTAATTTTATGAAATTAAAAGATAAAAATCTAAATAATATTTAGCAGGTGTATACTCGTAGATGCCAAAAATGAAAAAAAAAAGTTTTTTCGGTAACGTCGATTACGATTTTATTCCCCGGGGGCGTCGATTATTATAAAAAAAATAACAGCTTATCCATTGAATTCGAATAAAGAGCTAAACTAAACTGTACTGTGTTCTGTGTATTCTATTATATTTCTGGTAATTAGGTACATTTTTTATACACAGACGTACCCACCTTTTAGTAAATAGTCACCGTTGCTCTTGGATATAGGCAAAAGCCATCTCACCGAAGCTATCGTTGAAGTAGGACTACAAGAAAAAATATAACCTCGTGGTTCAACAATACCTACAACAACAATTCATTGAAGTATAATGTCATAGAAAAGATATCTCGAACAAAATGTGTGTCCTGCCCGGGAGGTTCTATTTTCAAAATTGAGCCCCCGTTCTCCTTTCAAAATCGAACGAATCCATTGAAGATTGAAGCCACGTGGCGCCAATGCATTGGGACATACATGGTGTTCACCACAGAACAACTAATTATTAGATGTTCTGTGGTGTTCACGGTGTCGATTCTATACGCTAGTAATAATACCTACTTCAATGCTTCATAACTTCGTCCATTGTACCCCACGAGTCACGACCAAGGAAGGTTGGCTTGGATTCTAGATGACCGGTCAGCGGAACCCTTTACTTCAAGATTGCCGAAAGCCTTTACGTTGACTCACGTATAATCTAACGTACTTTATGAACCTATAGGCAATGATATTATGACTAAAAAAGAGGTAGATATTATGTCACTAGCGCACCGAAGATGAACACCGTAAGAGCAGTCAATTGACCTCGTTTGCTCGTAGTCGCTATGTCATTACAAGACGATAGGCAGTTTTGTTGTTGTCAGAAGTGCTTGATGCTTTCGTGTATTATTGTAGTGTGATTGATGTAGTGAAACAAAAGATAAACGTTTTTGGTTTATTTAAAATAAAATAAACCAAAAAAAAATAAAAAATTAACGTTTTTGGTTGATTTGTAGGGGCGTGACGTATCTATAGTTTTTAAATATCATTGGCTATAAGAAGGTGAAATTTTTGTCGACCCTGTACCCCAGTTGGTAATCGTTATACCTGCATCATAATAAACGAGTAATGGGTCAGTATTCAATTACTAAAATGTTTGTTTTCGGGTATTGAGTGTATGCCCATAACATCAGCAAAGCAAGGTGTGACTTTGTGAGTTTTGACGAAGACATTAATAACTCCTGTCAAGGTCTGTGAAGGTTTTATTATTATTGGTAATTATCTTTAAGTGTTTTAGCTGCGAACAATAGGCTATTACTTAGGTGTTTACGAAGCAATGTAACGTATTATCTATACCTACTAATATTATAAAGAGGAAAGATTAGATTTTTTATTTGCATTGTTGAATAGGCTCCGAAACTACCGAACCGATTTGAAAAATTCTTTCACTGTTGGGAAGCTACACTATATCCGGGTGACATAGGCTATATATTATATATATATTTTTTACTATTTCTCCCGAAGGGAAGCGAGGGCGATTTCCTAGTCTATACTAATATTATAAAGAGGAAAGATTTGATTGTTTGCATTGAATAGGCTCCGAAACTACCGAACCAATTTGAAAAATTCTTTCACTGTTTGAAGCTACGCTATCCACGGGTGACATAGGCTATATTATATTACTTTTTTTTACTATTTTTCCCGAAGCGAAGCGAGGGCGATTTCCTAGTATAATATAAGTGGATAAGCCTTAAAGAACAAGCTTTATCTTTACTGCAAATTCGTGGTGAAGTTAATGGCCAACTTCTGTCAAAGGTCTCCATTAAGGATTAATGGCGGTTTATATTTGTAACAACTAGGGAGGTACTTACCTATAATAGGCACCATGTCTGTTAAATGTTTTAAAAGGCAGGTTAATTACAATTACCTAAGTATTTCCTCTTGTGATACAATGGTAATCATTATGTTAACAAGCAACTTGAAAAAAGTCTGGGAAATATCCATTAATAGAATCATACCATTGAAGTATTATTACAAGCGTATAGAACCGACACCGCGAACACCATGTAAGTCCAATGCATTGGCGCCAAGTGGCTTCAATCTTCAATGGATTCGTTATGATAAATGATAAATTTAACAATATTGATGAGGTATTTTTTCTTTTATTGTATTGACTCGCAGTTCATACAACTTTGTTACAAGATAACCTTTGTATAATTGATAGCGTTGCAGGAAGGTCCATTTCCCATCATAATTATAATGCTGGTATTATTTTAATTACAAAATTCATTGAGTGTAATCTCTGAACCGACATGGCGACCTGTAATCTCAATTTTGTATCTGTGAACGATTGTCATACCAGGTAACCCCGCCCAAGGTCATGGGATAAAACAATATGATCATCATTCATTAGCGTTTGTGATGATTCTGCGATCTATAGGCCAGTTTCACATTAGATTTTGTTAAGGTTTCTTTATTATTATTTTGCTTGAAGTTGTGTGTGTTGGAATTATTATACGTAGATGATAATAATTATGGATCTAAGGTTAAAACTTTAACACTGTATTCAATTAAATAAGACTATTTTTTGTACATAATTATTTTATGCTTAGTTACATAGTTAAAATCATACCCTAGCATCTTTATATAGGTAATTATGTAGGTACCAAAGTACCTACCTAGTTAAATGACAGAATTTCCTTGAAGTAAAATTTACATTTTTGTATTCTCACACATTCCTAAAGTCCCTGCCAGAAAATTCCACTACTTGCGTCTCATCGAGATGGCATGATATGATCTGGGTTCACCAAGGGAGAGTGCAGGAGAGTTTGTAGAAATGGCTGAGTTTTCTTCTCTTGATATTAATATTTTTTGTGTTTATTATATTTTTGTCATTTTTGTTTTTTCTTCTTTTTTTCCTTGTTTTATGTGTACCTTCTGTGTGTTGCTTTTGTAATATGGCAATAAATAGTTTCTTATTCTTATTCTTATTTTCTTGCTTAATTTTATGTTTAGTCTGGCAACGTCTCGGATGACTAAGATGTTACTGACATCCGTGAGCGACGGTTCGTCAGTTCGTTTGTTAAATGGCTTCAACCCATTTATGGCCCTACTGGGCACGGGTCTCTCCTCTTGAGGAGGCCTAGAGCATATTCCACCACGCTTCTCCAGTGCGGATTGGTGGAGGGGTTAGTGGCTAACCGGAGTGTCGGAAGTTTTCAAACCGCCCGAGAGCCTCCGACATGGCTTAACGACTGTTATCTTATGATAACAACCGGGACCGACGGCTTTATGTGCCCTCCGAAGCACGGAAACGCTCAAGAATTTTTTGCCACTAGCGGTCACCCATCCAACTACCGACCGCGCCCGCTGTTGCTTTACTTTGTTGATCACTTAAGATCGACGCAAGCCTATCAAACCAAGCAGGGCTATGAGCGTTTGTGAAATATTTACATTAAAAATAAACGATTATGTCGTTTGTAGCTATTAAGTTTAGTCAGAGCCTTATAAAATACTGTCGATCGGTGCTACATGGCGGCAAACTCCCGCCATTTTGAAACAGCGGCGCGGGCGTTCGACGCTACGCATTGTGTGTCGTTTCCGGAAAAGCCACACGTTTGAGGTCACTGAATGCTCTGGTATAGTATGGTTGATTATGCTACATTTACCAATTACTTATTCTATACAGAGTATTATATACTCGGAGACACACTTACATCGTATACAGATACTATAAGGATGCTTATTTTAATGAAACTTATGAAAAAAAAACATTAGTTACAACGATTGTTTGTTTTATTTAAAAATGGCTGATGGTCTTAGACGAACAGCATTTCTTTCCTAGGTCGCAGTAATTTCATATGCCTACTATTCCAAAAGCTGATATGGTACATATCATTGCAATTATCGCTTTTACAAAATAGTGTGAGTAGAAATTTCTGTTATAGAAAAAAAACTTTATTTCTTTCTAATAGTTTATTATGACGTGTCAGTTCAACAACTGCGTACGTATTGGGACAGTTCGTTGGTACAGACAGACCCATGAGTAGTATGAGTCGTGTGAGCCACTGATTTTGGTCCGGTGACCAGCGTCGATGTCACGCTATGGAAAATTAGCGAAGCGTATCGCTGGTGTGATTCGCTCACATCGATGCTCTCCCATTGTCACTCCCCCCTGTATGTGATTTAACTGAATTATGATGTAGAAATGTACACAATTTGGATTCGGATGTCCAGTAGTGAAGCCGTGCCACGTCGGGCAAGTGGACGAAACTTTGAGTGCTTGTGGTTTTTGCTTTGTGCTACGAGTTGCTACGAGGCGTAGAGGGACGAAAAGCTCAAGTGAGTTGAGAATCGCTTTGTTAAAGACGTAGACGGTATCTTGATTTTGCTTTCAACTATGGCATAGTCGTTTGGTGTAAAACCGTCCCAAGCTCGCTTTGGGAGATCGCACTCGAAAAAATACTTACATGAAATTTTTCAAATTGCTATATCTTTATTCTTTGTGAACCAATTGAAATAAACGAAATAACAATAGCCCAAGCTTACAACCATACTTTGGTGAAAGCCGTAGTAGGTGTTCAAATCGATTAAGAAATGCACAGATAACCAGATAAGTAATGAATGAATAATCTATTGTATTTATAAATACCCTCATTAATAGTTTTTCTCGTACATATTTCATATACGGACATCGAATACTATTTATATATATAGATGTAGAAATGGATTGTTAAACCGTGAAAAAGTAGTCGGACATGCATTTATTTTGTTAACTATGTTAGACACCAATCTATACTAATATATATAAAACTATATACTATACATAAAGCTGAAGAGTTTGGTTGAACGCGCTAATCTCAGAAACTACTGGTTCGAATTGAAAAATTGTTTTTATGTTTGATAGTCCATTTATCGAGGAAGGCTATATAACATCATATATTTAAGTAGTTAGTTTTTTCTATAAATAAACGCAGGTGAAACCGCGCGGCACAGCTAGTTAGAAATATTAGTGTTTCTGTCCGCGTACAGCTAAAGGTCGCTAGGACCAACAGCAAATGTCCATTCGAATAAAATAGAGAGAAAGGATTATGCCCATATCTTACAATACACTATAACTAAATATTAATACTAGTTACAGTTAATTGCACATAATTATACCTACGTGCAATAATTTTTATTGTGTAAATTATGAATTTAATTGGTGTTATAGGAAATATTACAACAGATAAATTGACAAATAATATAAGGAACATTCAATGAACCTTATTGACAATGAACCAGGCAGTTAAGATTGCGGACAATCACTAACAATAATAAAGGTATCAGTGATGCCTTTATTATCATGCTGCACCTATGTATGATAGTAAAGTGAAATTAAAAGTTATTACAAAAAGCATTATTCTTTCTTAATATTCTTTGAATGTAGAGTGGATTTCGGCGAGTCGCTGACGCTGACTATGCTAACGTAGAATCGTATCGTTATCGTGTGTAAATAAAATAAATAAATAAAATATTGCAAATAAAAATCACATCTGACTTTGCAAATTTCGACTTCTAGGCCAACAATAAGGTAATATAATAATTACACGACTTTGTTATCACTGCAACATTATGTTAATGTTTACTATATACCTCATTTAATAAATTAATTCGTTATACTAAAACTAGTACTATACCATATCGCTGTAAATAATTATGAATAGTTTACCGCCGGTGATGCATTGTTGGACGTAGAATGCATTATGCAATTGCATGCGTGCCTGCGCTGCTATCCTGGTAGCACGTGGCGGGTACCACTATGGACTGATTCATTTATTTATTTACTTTTTTTATATACTTGTTAAAAATTAAAATAAATAAATAAACTTGTTTATAAACTCATTCACAAAATTATGTTAAACGCACTTATAAACCTAACCAGGCCTTATAATTATGTATGTAATTAAATGGCATGCAATTTTAATTACATATTACAATTGAACACAGGAAACTTGTTCTATTAAATATCCCTCGATTAGTAAGCCATAAGAATTTGTTATTGCATTATGCTTCATAACAATAGAATCTTGTTTTTTCGAATTGTCATTTGCTGTTGGCACTATTGACCATTTACAGCACATGGTCAGACGGGCGAGCTTAATTATAGGCTCAGCCAAAAAGAATATTTTTGCGAAAAGGGCCGGGAGTAACTCAACTTCTTCGAGAAGGAGCTGTGAGCATCCAAAGGGCACCCTCTGGTGGGTGTACCTTGCGAGACAGTATATATGAATCAAAGATTTTGTACAAGCAAAATAAGTAGGAACAAAAATAATGTTTTGTTTATAAAGCATAATTTTAATTACTAAAGATTTTACGTGCACGTGCATCTTTTAAATAGGAGATATTACAATCAGAGGTATAACATTTTATTCACAGGATAATAGGGACGTTGACACTAATTATAAATTAATATAAAATGTCTAAAGTATTAGTGGTACCATTTAAAGGCCTAAAATATGATTCTTTTATCGAAATCAATCACAATAAATGAAATATCATTAATTTAAAATGTTAAAAATTGTACTCACTGTCACGTGACCTCAAACGCCATTTTGAGAATATGACGTCATTGTTCCTATTTTATATGGAAATTCAACAAACTTCAGTACACAGATAGTATTGAATATCGGATATTGACGTCACGTGACGTTTTTGGTGGGAAATTTGATAATGAGATTTATTTAAGTATCAATTTTTGTTTTTAAATTGAAGATTATTATTTTTATAATATTGAGGTTCTATCTATAAAATAAAATTGAATCCTAAAATTAGTCAACATCCCTATTGGTCAAATCCATCCCAAGAAAAATATTTTTCTCTTTGTATTGTGTATGTATTAAGGCATGCAATCGAACATCATCATTAAAATATTTTTATTACAATTTTATTAATAGCATAAAATATTAATTACTTCACTATTACACAATATTTCTTAACACCAGGCACTAAGTATTTTTATTTATTTGTGGAAAATTATTATTTTCATTAGGTGCTGGTTTTATGTAGAAAATAGGTACGTAGGTCTATACACTGGCGTATTGTGACTAAAGTCTGTCACAGATTTACTCTATTTTATAAATTACGAAAGAAAAATAGAAAATATTTATAAATCAAATTGTCTAACAGTCGATTGAAATTAAATAAACGCTTTCGAGATATCTGGTGAACAATGGTAATATCTTGGACGTCAAGACAGACCAATTAATCAATACCTTAACGCACATTATACCACATGCATAAAGAGGATCTGCGATTCCTATTACGAATTACGATGAAGATTGTGTTACGTAATAGATTAAAAATATATAAAAGATCCGCAACATTCTGGACCGCTTTCCACGTTGCACTAAACTAAAAGGAATTGTTAATACTGAGATGAAAACGTAGAGAAATAATTATAAAGAACTTGGGTGGTGACCATGCCCTTCAGTAGAGAGAATAATACAATATTTCTCGTATGTAGGTGATAAAGTTTAGACTTCACAATTGAAAAATTCATTTCACATTCAATAGGAACATTTTGAATATTTTCAAAAACAGATTGGTTAAATAAATGAGCAGAAGATAAGATTTTTTTATCATTCTTCGTGAACTAAAGTACGATCATTAATACCTGCCATTAAGATAACAAATATACAATTATTATTTACGAGCATAATATTGGTTAATCAATCATTCATATTAGAGAATCATTTATGTGATAATCACAGCGAAACAAAACCATTAAGTAATTAATGAATCATCATTAGCATTTGTAACTTGCATTTCTTAATGACTAGTTATCCTTCTTCCGACTAAATCTATACTATAATAAAACTCAAAGTGTCTGTCCGGGTATCACATAAAAACCCTTAACAAATTTCGATAAAATTGGTAAAGTTTATTTATTTATTTATTTAATCTTTATTGAACCCCAAAGAGTGGTACAATAGGCGGACGGCGGCGGGCGGTAAAGTTGTTACTGTGTCATATTTTAGACAACTTTTCATCCCGGAAAAATTAAAAGGTTTCCCGGGAAAGCAGGATAAAATTTTGAATAAGTAAAAACATAATTTCCGTATGCAAAGCTGCGGGCAACAGCTAGTGATATAATTGTGAATTTTGTATGGATGTTTGTTACTCTTTCACGCTAAAACTACTGAACGGATTTTCATGTTTAGTACCTACACAGGTAGACCATGACCTGGAATAAGACAGGAGATACTTATTATCCGGAAAACGCGAGCAAAGCCGCGGACAAAGCGCTAGTTTATCATAAATATTGTGAAACCGTAAAGATAATATCCAATACATATGCGACATATAATATACTAGCTGTTGCCCACAGCTTCGCACGCGGAAATTATGCTTATCATATTAATCCCCTATTTCACTCCCTTGAGACTTCCACTCCCCTTCGTGAAAAAAAAATATATATAAAAAATAGCCTCTGTCACCCGGGGATAGTGTAGCTTCCCAACAGTGAAAGAATTTTTCAAATCGGTTCTGTAGTTTCGGAGCCTATTCAATACAAACAAACAATCAAATTTTTCCTCTTTATAATATTACTAGGAAAAAATAGTAAAAAAAATAATATAGCCTCGAGCACAGGCGCAGAGTGGCCAGCCTCTCGGTTTTCTATAGGGCAAATTTTGGAGAGTGTGCGCAGGAATTATTTGAAATAATTCCCCCTTCCCCGTTCCACCATCGAACGTCACGACGCACGGCGGGTATCCACCCTTTCGTGGTAGACATACCGCCGGTACGGACGAGGCGGTTTGCATCGTCATTCATTATGCGCACCGCGAAGGATTGGAATAGCTTGCCTGCGTCTGCGTTCCCACCCACCTATGACGTGGATGACTTCAAGAAAAGAGTGAATAGGCTTTTATTAAGTTAGTGCGCTCACCATCCTGGACCATATCTTCACTTACCATCAGGTGGGATTATGGTCAAGCATTACCTTATTTTATATAAAAAAAAGCCTATGTCACCCGGGGACAGTGTAGCTTCCCAACAGTGAAAGAATTTTTCAAATCGGTTCGGTAGTTTCAGAGCCTATTCAATGCAAACAATCAAATCTTTCCTCTTTATAATATTAGTATACCTAGATTAGTATAGATGTTACTTATCCTGACATAAATACGTCATAACTGATATCTAGGAGTCAATAATGCGAACGTGAATACATTAGAATCACACGACTTAATGATAATAAATATCTGTATTAATAAACATAAGTACAAGGTTAACGTATGGATCACGTGATAAGTGTTGGTATATCACGGTGGTGGTAAATGAAGTTTTATCAATTATCTATCATTACGTTATATATGTTACTTAAAGGGAAAGAAATGACGATCAGCTGATACTAATGTCTTGTAATTTACTACATGTTCCTCTATCTTCTTAGTATCTTAGTGAAAGTCCCATTAAAATCGGTTCAGACGTTTCAGCGATTGATCCAGACGAACGGACAAACTGACAAAAAGCAGACAAAAAGCAGTTATTTTGAAATTACTTAGACACTTCAGTTTTATTTATATGTATAGATAACAGTCGTCAAAGCAAGCCAACTTCCTTCAAAAGGGCTGGTTCCTCTTCCTAACTCCTCCCAAAATGTTCATTGTAACGTGGTGGGATTTTATCGATTCCTAAAATATAACGCAAGATCTGGGCATTGTAATGGGCCGCTAATGTATTGAAATTACTGAACATTTATTGAAATCGTTTAGGTCTGCCCTTTTGTTGGATATTTAACTACATTTTGAACATATTGGGTCGATAAACGATACTGTGATGGTGGAATGCATGTTGTCCTAATAAACATTGTTCAAAACACTAAAGCTACTGGTATGGTAATGGTAGGTAATGTCAGTGTACCCATCCCTTCCTAAATAGTAATGTAATGTACCTAAAATCAAAAAATTTGTAAATTACTGGAACAATAACATTATTACACCGTATACATAAAAATCTATTAAACAAAACAAAACACTGCTTGACAAAAATGACAACTGATTGATGAGTAATGTAATCGTCCAGAAGCAGTCGTCTGTGTGACGAATTACCTACTATAACTCCTTTAGATATGTGCAGTGTGCACTATGTCCTTATATTTCTTTTCAGGAGTTTTCTAACTCTAACACTTCAAAAGTTACAAGCATTTATGCATATCGCGCGGTGTGTGAGACGCTCGTTTATGATTCTAGGGTTCAAATCGCACTTAAGCCACTATCAGTTCATAGTTTGTACGCGAAAATTTTCACCGCTAGCAAGGTATCCCAATAAGTCCACAAACGGAACAGTTCACTTCCCTTTCCCACGGGCCCATCGCGCCCATCCTAGCCCATCCCATGCTCTACAATAGCAAACGTTTTCACACTATCTCGTTCCGCGTGATCAGACCAAAGTGTACCGTTTATGGTCATAGCACACATATCAACTCGTAAACGGAACGTAAACGTATCAACTCTTGCATGTCAGTATTCTTTGTATGAAACTCCCTACTGTAAAGCACACTTATCGGATTCGTAACGTAATCGCCTCGCCTCGAGACAAGCTCACGAACCGCGGTACGGTGCGTGGACGACTTGCCGTACCCGCGCTTACGTCTCACCGTACGCTATCCGTTGACTTTCCGTTTCCTCGTGCACGCCCTGCGCCGCGGCTACCGCTGCGTCGGTGAACTGCTGTCATTCATTCCGTCAACCAGCGGCCGGCGAGCCGTAAGCGCGGCGTCGCCTAGCCGTAAGCGCGGCGTCGCCTAGCCGTAGCCGAGCTTACGTTAGGTTGACGGCGAGGCGATCCGGTGCCGATCCCTTTCCGAGTTGATAGGTGCGCTACGACCATAAGGCTACACAACTAGCTGCTTCCGCTATCAATTTGAGGAAATGCATTGATCGCATAGAAGTTTACTTTCACTGTTTACCTGTTATTTGACAAATTGGGACATAGGTTGTAACGATTGTAATTTGTAATATTTCATTCGATGTCCCTGGGTGGCAGTAACTTTCTCCAAATTATCTGCATCTATCAGTTAGTACTGTCCGAAAAATGGGATTCCCTAAGAAACAGACCTGAATTATTATTATTTCGCTTGCTTTGCAAGAACACTGCCCTGAGATAATCATTTCATCATCATACAGGACAACCTAGACAAAGTGACTCTTTTACAAGCTTTAATTTTCTAAAATAGTTGAGTAATGTTTGAGACAAATATGAAGCAGCCTTATTAATTAAGTAATATAATATAACATGTATAATATTTTGCGTTATCTGTGTTGGAAAATTTGTAAAAAAATCTATCCAGTGTTATTGATTTGGATTAATATTTAATTTATAAATAGAAAACTTGAGAGAATCCTTTGCTACACATCTGATTTTATCATAACCATTTTTTCGTGGCCGTAAAGTACGACAATTAAATTTTTGTGGGCTGTAAAGGACTCTTATTTTCGGGAACTTAAATTATGTTTGGTTTATTTTGTTAATTTATACTGATAGAACACCAAAAAATAAGATAGTTGCGGTTTCTTTTGATGTCATGATTTAAATATTTTGTTTGAAAAATATATGAGATAAAAACAATTTTTTTTAGTGTTTTGGCTCTCCTGAAAAGTCGTGTTTTGTCCTTTACGACAATTGAAATTTCCGGTATCGATAAATAAAAATACTTATTTGTACAAATAGAAAACAATAATAAACAATTTTATTGATGGAATTTACTTTCAGAATAGTTTATTCCTCCTTCTTGTCATTCGTTTGGTCAATTGTCATTAAATGCGTATAAAAAGTTTCAAACATCTGGTTATTGACTTGCAAACTGTGTTTTCCGATAATGTACATGACGAAATTGTAGCTGTCACGGCTGGCCCTCGCATATCTCCCATCCACTATGACATATACCAAAGTACCAAATCTTAAAATTTTATATTGTATCTATTTGTAACATAAAGTAACTTTAAAAAACTCCCTGAGCCACCTTTTGTTCCTACATGATCTCTCATACTCTCTTGTTTTTGGTCGGCAGTGCATCGGTGATTACATAGTTGATTGTCAGCATTGAGATAAGAAGTGTGATATCTAATGATTCTGGCTGAGGAACCTTACGAATGTCTTACCACCTCGTTATCTCAGCCAATACTGGTACGTCTAAGATCTACTATTCTGTGCCATACTCTTACTCTCCTCAAAACTCAAAATCTGGATTCCGCAGCAATTATATTTCAACACGTCTAGACAGTTTATGAAAAATTGATCATATTTAAAATTCGGAATCGTTGTCATTACCAGAATTGTTCTGACGAGGACATCGCTCGGCCACAATACACCGGAAGAGGGTTTCCGGTCACCGCGGCACAATTTTTGGAAACGCCAAAATTTTCATAGCCTACTCTTTGTAATGTAGATTCGATGTATTTTATATTCATTGTAATTTACCACGCTAGCTAGTATATCTTGTACTTGGTTAATTATATTAATTAATGTTTCCATGAATTTTTCTTTCATGGGCTTTTTCCTGTCCAATATTTTTGTCAAATTACTCGTACATCACTCGTAATTTCATTTTATCCAAGCATTTTATTGGTCATCTAAAATGAGACCTAAAAATATCTTAAAACCATTTAATATTAATAATCAATCTTTATTTCAATATCAAAGTTGATTTTTAAGACGTACCTAGCTTTACTTGATACATAGATCTAATTGTAAGTAGTTACGAGTTTCAGCTTTCCAAGTGCACAAATTCGCTATGGAATGTGATTAAACCGGTATGAGAAAGGTCTACTTTATACCCACTACCGACATGTATTTCTATGATACTGGTTATATCTACTTAATCTAATTTATAATATCATGAGTGTTCGCTCCCTTTTTCACGCGTCTGTGGCTAGTGACGCGACGGACTAACGGTATGGATGGATGACAAAGTATGTGGTCGGGACCGTTTCAATACCGCTATCAATAGCTAACAGTAAATTATTATAGCAATTTTAATAACAGCCGAGCTATTTTCAGGCTTGTAATGCCATGTAAAATGCTTTATCCTTTAAATAAGCGCATGCGATACGCCTATAAAAATGCCGGTAGGCACATCAGACTATTATTCACCTGGAAATTAATGCAATTATCTTTAATATCAGTGTCATTCAATAATAATAGTAATATCAGTGTCATTCAATAATAATAGTATTGAATCTAGAGTGAAATTTTAATGTGCTTTTGTGGCATGAGCATAGCGAGCTATTCGCGCATTGTTTTCCATTATTGAAGAGAGATAATTATTTTGTAATTTGAGCATAACTTCAATGATAAAACAGCTCTAAAGGCCAATAGGGCCAACAGCAACTAATCATTCGAAAAAAAAGCTAAATTTACTTTATATCGCGCATTGTTTTCCATTATTGAAGAGAGATAATTATTTTGTAATTTGAGCATAACTTCAGTGATAAAACTTTATATTTTATTTCCCCAAAATTTAAGAAGACGTTGGATTTAAAGAAAAGTTAAAACATTTTAAAGAAAAGTTCGACGAAAATCACTCTTCAAAGTCTTATTGACTTTATTCCTATTCCAAGCCTTTAGCCTTTACTTATGTTTATTTATATTATTGTATGGTGTACAAACAATAAAGTGTTAAATAAATAAATAAATACATATATTTGCCATACCAACCTAGGTATTATCTACCTAGGTATTAATTGAAGTAATAGTACATGTATTATGAAGAGATTTCCAGATTTTTGCATCGAAAGTTATACCTGTGGTTATACGTAGATCAATTAACGTTTTAACTGACATGCGTCGTTGAACTTTGAAGTATTATTACTAGTGTATAGAACCGACACCGAGAACACGATGTATGTCCCAATCAATTGGCGCCAATTGGGCTTCAATTTTCAATTCGTTCGATTTTGAAAGGAGAATGGGGGCTCAGTTTTGAAAATAGAACCTCCCGATGCGACACAAATTTTGTTCGAGATGTCTGTTCTATGACATTATACTTCAATGACATGCGTAGATTTATTGTGAATATATTTGTGGGTGCACAAATGATGAGTGTATGATATTTATTCAACCTTGCTCTCGATTGTCTCATCACATTCATTTGGTGCAACGAACCGGTGATTTTGCGCTGCGAACGAACCTCCCAAGTAACAAAGTTCTCCTGTAGTGCACAGTTTATAGACTCACAGCACTAGTACCTCACTCTTAGTGGTTCCAGGTTTTACTACCAAGCTTATAACAGGTTACACGAAGTTCGTTTGGGTTTATAGTACACCTTTTCTTATAAGTTCACTTATAGTCATTTATAGAACGAAATTATAGGCGCAGTAAAGGCTAAGATGGCCTATAAAAGTGTTGAATAGGTGTAAATACACTTGAGAAAACTTGCTCCAGTAACTTACACTTATAATTGCCTACAAGAAGTAATTATAAATCCGCTATAAATATCTTAAGCCAGTAATAGTAATTTATAGAACTAAATACACTTAGAACCATTTGTATTAGTTACTTGACCTTTTAGGGGTTTATAAGTCAACTTTATGTGCCAATTATAAGTGAATTAGTTCTACAGTGGTTTCCTCCAAGAGAAAGTGTACTTAGTATTATTGTGGACTCTCTAATGCTGTTATAGTCTTAATTTCTTTATAAAGGTTTCTTGTAAAACTATTAGTGTCCAAAGATATCTTCGTGAAGTCCATTTAAGAAGACAATTGCTTTTAATATTTTCGCATCTTCACGGCCATTTTGATTTCTTTTGAGTCATTGGGTTTTTATTAAATTATTACAAAAATGGATATAAACAAATGGAACTGGTTAAAAAAAGCGGTTCATATAAAAGGAAACACACCAACAAATGATAAGTGTGCCGAGTACTAAATTTACATCGAGCCAAGAACGATCTGTAGAAAATGGTGAGGGTTCCGGACGAAATAATAATTTTCAAGACCTCAAGATGTATCTTGAGTTTGTTGCACAACATAACCATTTCTATATCTTGCTCCTGGTCTGACTATTTTTTTTTATATAAACTGATATGAATTCAACCACGTGGTTATCATTAGTGAGAAACCATTTGTCTTGTTTCTTTTTTGATAATATAAATGCACTTAAACATAAAACATTGTTACCGCGTTTATTTTTCTTTATAACTGGGCATTTGGACAGTGTAAAATGGTGAGTATATTGTATGGTAGGAAAATATTTTTCATTCCTTTGTTACATACTCTGTAAGTAAGTGAACATAATAAAAGTCTGTAATAAACAAAATTAAAGTTTTATTATTTCAATAACATTTTTTTTCTTACAATAATCTTAAAGCGAGATCAAAATCAATTTTCACACCAAATTTTTTTTTCTTTTAACAATAATTTTATGTGTTCTTCCTTCAAAACAATATGAACTGGCCTTTCTCTAGGATATGTTGATACTCTATTGCCACAACCATGGCAATTGCGAGATAATAAGAAATGAGTTTCAATCCAAGGCCATCTCGCAGTTTTTAAGGCTCGGATATCATTTTTATTCAAAAAACGGTCTACGTCCAGAAATATGACCATAGTAGTTCGATCAAAGTCACAACTAAAACAAAAAAATAATAAACTCAGTTATTAAAATTAAACAAGCATTTAAGACATTTGTGTGCGGAACTCTAATTCGTCACAACATGGCGCGACAATGCTGTTAGGACTAATATTATTTTTAAACACAACTTTGTAAATACGCCGTGTTCAAAAGGCGAACAAAAATTGAGATGTAAAACACAATATACTTCACCGAAAATACTTACGCGTTTGCCGTGCAAACATGTATGCACGTATAATATTACGTGCGAAATACTTGTTAATATATTTTATATAAAATAGATGAACTTTCCTTTTATTTTTTTATTTTTTTCTCCACAACCGCACAACAACACAATACCAATTCACAAATGTTTGAGGTAGCTAGTAATAGAAGCGCGGAGTACGTTACACACCTGTCTGTTTCTATTAAATGCTCATAGTGAGCTTCGCGGGAGCAAATGGTTCTCCGGAGTCTAACTATAAGTGTATTATGGGCTTGAGTCGTGGTGGCTGGTTCTGTTAGATGCTCATAGCTGGCTTCGCAGGGGCAAATAGATCTGCGTAGTCCAACTATAAGTGTATTATTGGTCTAAGTGGTGCTTGCCAAGTCTACTATGAGTGTTTTATTAGCAAAAGTACGCGTATAAAATGGGCCCTTTTCTGTGGTTATAAACTTTTACTAGCCTGTTATAGACCTGGCTCCGGAACCACTACAAGACCACTTTTTGTTACTTGGGCTAATATTGCCTATTACAAGTACTCGTCGCAGTAATAAATAAGTACTCGATACTTACAGGTTTTTTACTAATATTATAACAATACTAGAAAATTAAATTGTTACGGGGGAATATGTGTATTATGAAATGTCTTTTAATAGTTACATGTAAATTAATAAAATTCAATTATTTTCCTAAGAAAAAGGGTCTTGACAGAAAGACGGACGGACTGATGGATGGACGGATAACGAAGTGACCCTATAACCAAGGCGCGGTCATCATTCGAGGACTTTCTGACCCCTTCAGCTCTCTATCCTTCGCAATATCCATCTGCTCGTCTGCCCATTGCCATTTCAGCCGGCTGACTCTGTGAGCTATGTCGGTAACTTTTGTCCATCTACGAATCTCATCGTTATGAATGCACGCTGAGTGACTTTCTGACTTCATAGAGTCATCAAATGTGGTCAACAGTGAAGGACCACATTCGTAAGTCAACATTGGCAACATATATGCTCGAACACTTTCGACTTCAGGCACTGAGGAATATTAATATTAGATGATAATATAATACATAATTTCAACTAAGCAACTTCAGCCGAGTTGTTAACAATTAATTCAATAAATAACTTCGATCTCGTTTTCCTTAAACATTAAAAAAAGTGCTAGAAATTTTATGACTGGTAGTAAAATGTGCAGGTCTAGATGCGTATTGTGAGCTTGACTGTCCGCTTGTACTTACAAAAGTTATTCACAAATCAATTTCCATTACTAGGTAGAGGTAGAATAGTTCAAAGAATGTAGCTTTTCAATGATAAGATACTGTTTTTGTTTACCCACGAACAATCGCATGATTGTTATTTATTATAGAATCTCATGTGCCAACTGCTGTCCTCGATAAAAGTTTATTGATCTTGATTTCTTCTTATGTTTTTGTTTAACGACACGAATGTTTGTTTATTTATGTTATTAAAGTAACATATTAAGTATATTTAAACAGTTCTACGAGTACACTTTGCTTGTTTGTAAACAGTTAATTATTGTGTAGGTTTGCACAAAAAATCTATTGTTAAATGATACGGGGATGTATCATGTGATGTAAGTTGAAACTATTATAAAAACAGACGAGATTAATAAGTATGATTTGCACATTTTTGTTGATAGTTGTTAATTTATTTATTTTTTTGAGATATATATATATCTTTTTGGATCTATGCTATTAATTGGTTGGGACGTTGGTAGAGACGTTGGTTGGGTTGGAACGTTGGTAGTTGGACGTTGAATGAATGCTAGATGCATTCGAGCTAAAATTCATATTTCTTTCTTTTTAATGGAGTGCTTTCAAGACGTAGAGTTATCAGACTAT
This sequence comes from Thymelicus lineola, assembly GCA_963932265.1. Classification (NCBI taxonomy): domain Eukaryota; kingdom Metazoa; phylum Arthropoda; class Insecta; order Lepidoptera; family Hesperiidae; genus Thymelicus; species Thymelicus lineola. The sequence continues at coordinate 7,513,962 of OZ010700.1, read as the reverse complement.
AAGGTCTCAACCTCAACTATCTTAAAGCTGTAAATACCGAAGAGGCTAACAGCCTTTAAAAAACTAATAAAGTGATCATTGTATAAGAAATAAAATTTCTATTTATTATAGCAAGCCATATGAGCGGCCGGTGACCAGGAGATCAGCAGCCAGCAGGGAAAATGAAGCCGCGAGGAGCTCGCGTCATGCACGCCTTCACCGCGCTCACGATGCTCACTATGGCCAACGGTAATCCTGTTCAACTTGAACTGTTCTATGTGATCTATGTCGAGTACATGCTCTGTGACGACTGTGACCCACGTAATACGTTTTATAATAGGAAAATCATTCGCATAGCGACTAAGTAGACGTATAATCAGAGCCGGTGTTAGGGGGAGGGCAAGGTTAGGCGACGGCCTAGGGCGCCAAACTTGGAGAGGAGCCACATTTGGGGTGAGGAGCAAAAAAAAGGAAAACGAAATTCTTAATAAACGTTTCCTTTGGTTCAGCAAAAATTTTTCGAGCAAAAAAAGCTCGATTTTGATTTGCTTATGTGGGCGCTTACAATATTTTTGCCTAGGGCGTCCAGTAGTTCTAACGCCAGCACTGCATATAATATTATTTACTTTTGTATCAAACAAGTGCTTACTAAACTGCCTACGTTAGTTAGTACGTTCGTATGTCCAATACATGCTCGTACGTTAAGTCTTGCAACTAAATTTTTAGTAAGATAATTATCGGTTCATTAGTTATTAGGAGTAGTGTCTTCCATATAAACAATGAGCTGAAATTGCTAATACTATGTCCGTCTTGTGATGAAAAAGAAATAATATCTACGATATTGATGCGCTATCTAATGAGTATGTACATTGTACGTATGTATGATGATAGGTTCAGATGATTGCCAAAGCGGCTCAAAGTTATGCTTTAATACTTTTTTATGGTTTTTAGCTCAAACAACGTGCAACCAAGGCATGGGTCGAGTCATGTACGAGAGGTTACCCAATCAACAGCTGCATGGTTTTGATGATGATGTGGTAAGTTTTAACGCTATCATGACCTCGTAAAAAGACCAGACTGCTAAAAACAGATTAACACAACAGTCAAGTTAGCTGAGTTTACCAAAGAAATTATTTCAGACAACTGAGGATATTTGTTATTCCGACCATACTTGTAAATCCGGATCAAATATTAGAAAATTTTTCTGAAAGATCAGAAAAACAATATTTTATAATTCTCAACTAAGAATGTGTAAACATAATTTCTACGCTACGATGCAACTCGCACTCGTAACCTTTACCACAAGGCAGACTAGATGAATGAATGAGTCATCATGGTTCCAACTTCGTTATGGTATTGGCGTAAAAATAAAGAACCCGTTTTCCCTATTCAGGTGCGAGAAACAGCTCCGCCCTTTCGCGTCTTAGAAAAATGCCAAGACCTTTGCTTACGAGACCGATCTGGAAATAGCCTCGTCAGAACTTGCAACTCTATCGATTTCCAACCTGGAGCTCGCATCGCTGCCTTCAGTCCGGAACCTGAGTACGAGGAATCCACCTGCTACCTGACCAGAGAACAGGCTGCTCCAGAAGGAATTGGAACTCTCATGATAGTCCCCAACAGTGTACATTTCAACGAGATCTGTCTTACATGTAAGATGAATCGCATTTATCATGTTCTCATCTCCGGTCAATAGCGTTTTACTTAACGATTGATCACTCGTTCTAAATAACAACCCACTTGAGTGAAAGTTCCTAAATTTACATATTTCTTCTTAATAATGCGTCATAGTAATATTAGATGCATCGTTAGGGTATGCCATATACTTCTTGCTCCTCTCTGTGTTTATCAGATTCCACCATTACAATGATTCATTTAAATGCTTCTCTATTTATTCCTTTGTCTTAATATTTTCTGATGCTATTTATTCTTTTTAAAGCAAATCGTCCTGAGCGGGAGTGCCCATCCCGAAGATACGTGTTTGAACGTCACGCAAGGAAACGCTTGAAGCTCCCACCTTCTGACCTGAAAGAGATAATGGTGGCAAATAGAACTGAATGCGAAGACAAGTGCTTAGGAGAATTTAGTTTTGTCTGCCGATCAGCTACCTATGATTCAGCTTTGAGAACCTGTTCTCTGAGTAGGTTTACTAGACGAACCCATCCTGAACTTTTAGAAGATGATCATAATGCTGACTACTTAGAAAATACATGTCTTAATGGTAAGTACTTAACACTTAGATAAGCGTCGGTAAAATGATCCCAGAACGCCCTCCGACCAGGTGGACTGAGGACTTGAAGAAGATAGCAGGAATCGGAGCTTGTCAGAGGACTCCTATGTCTAGCAGTGGACCTACAAAGGATGATCGGTAACTGGATGATTATCTTAAGATATTTATGCAAATCGCTGACCTTTGGGTTTTATTGCTTTGGAGATTTAGTTCTTTTCTCTGTCACTTTACGCTATAATTCGTGTATATGTTTTGACAGCGGAAAGAAGGTGTGATGGATTAGCCGTCTTCATCAAAGAAGAGAACAAGCGGTTAGGGGGCCCATTTGAAGCAGATGTGTTTTCCAACATGACCTTAGATGAATGTCAGTCGATGTGTGTGAGAGCGGAAAAGTAAGTAAGATATTTACTTTAGAACGGATTACATATTTTTTAACAATATTTTTTAAGAACAACATCATACTTCGCGAACAGTGTCGCACGAATCCATTGAAGATTGAAGCCCATTGGCGCCAATTCATTGGGACATGCATCGTGTTCGCGGTGTCAGTTCTATACGCTAGTAATAATAATTGTACTCCAATGTATTACAATTATTTAAATTATGGATGATCGAATTTAGAATAAGCGGTAAGTAGTCGGTAGGTAAGCAGAACTTTGTTACCGTAAATTGAAATAATATATTTTGATGTCTATAGTAACATTACGAAATCCAGTTTACTGAAGTAAAACTCTCGATCGAGTTCAAATCGTTCAAGATATTCAAGGACTAGAGCCAGAAATACCCGAATACAGAACAAGAAATTTGAGAATACTCAAAACAGCTTTGGGCTTTACAAATGTTGACCTGGTTTGGCAAAGTCGAAATAAAGGATTTCCGGAATTTATGATATTTGTTTATGATAAAACATGGTCTTTAGGTACTTCTGCCGGTCTATCGAGCATGATGTGATGACGAAACAGTGCGTGCTATCGGAAGAAGACTCGGTATCACAAAAAGACGACGTGACTGTGAGCGCGTCGCCCACTCATCATTTCTACGACCTCGTCTGCCTAGATAATCGTAAGTACTGTTGTGGTCCTAATGCGTTCCTCTAGTTAGACTATTAACACTTTCTTTTGTTTTAATCGAAGGTGTTCTTGTTGTCTACGAGATTAAAAGAAATCTTTTGATAACCCAGAGAACATTCGAGAACCTTCTGTTGTGCTTCTGTTGAAGTTTTTTGTTCTACATTGAGATTCTGTTACTCAATACAATTGCTTAAGACGTTGGGGTCAGATATTTCATTAGTGTTGCAATACTATGGTACCTACCAGTTTCGATTCTATTCGTATTAAGGTATTATTATACCTGAGTACCTACCTTACTCCTAAATTCAATACCACAGTTCATTACAAATCGAAGACATTCTTAGAATAAATTATAAAAAAGCTATCTTGAATTGTTTAAGTTAATTGTGGTATTTGTTGTTACGCAAAACCCCAATAAGGCTTTTTCTCACGATTATGATCAGTCTCTCATCGGGTGACAGCTCGCGGTACCGAGTACCCGGACAACAGCGTGACGTCACACCTGTTCTCGCCCGGGCGCCGGCCGGATACTGCGTTCCAGAGGTACCGGAACAGCCGAATAACCGGCGAGTTCCACTCGGAGATAACCGGCCGCTCCTTGAGTGAATGCCTCGACGAGTGTCTGAGGCAGACCAGCTTTCAGTGCAGGTGAGATTTTTGTTGTTAATTGAAATGTTGGATGGTTGTTTGTAAGGCTTCATTATAAGGATAGTGCTATCAATATCATAGTGAATCCTAACAGAATGCATGTATTACATTGAAGTAATATGTGTAATGGAATGTGGAATAATGATGTATGATTTACAGTGATACACCTTTATTTACCGCTGCGCGTTAACAGATTTTGCAAATAATCAGTGTAGAGCATGTGTAGAGGTAGTTCTATACATATAAAAAAACATGAGAGGTGTCAAGGGACACCCGGATGGAACGAAGTTCCTTTCGATTTAAGTTTTGTTGTACAGCGCCATCTCTGTAAAACTCACTGAATCACTTCAAAAAAAGTGTCGTCATTCGTAAAATCAAAAAGTGTCGTAATTTTCCGTCTAGCCCCCTTTCACAACGTGCGATAAGGAACTTCGTTCCAATAAACTTGACTGATGTAATTGTATATTATGTGCGAATTTTATGGATTCGTGACTTATTGTTAAATAAATCGTTTAAATTATTTTTGTGTCCTTTCTATCATATTTTGTATTGGTATCATATTTTAAAAAAATCTTCATATTTATAAACAGTTATCTCTTATGAAATAACTTAGCAAAAATAGACTACTGTGGCAATAGACGAACGTAAATAGTGCTCGCTTGGCTTGTTCGAATTGGAAAAGTTAGTTTCTTTCGAAATAAATTGTTGCTGACAGAGTTTCTATGGAACTTGCCAGATTAAATAACTTTCCACTGACCATTCAAGGTAATATTATGTAGGGTAAAAAGAGTACAAATCACGCCTTGCCAACAAATTACTTAATGGCTGTTTTGTAAAATGAAATTACAAGTTGGCAAAGATGCAGTTTCATCTTGTTTTTGTGTCGTTTTTTTCCGCGAAAATATCGGTTCATTCAGGTCAAGTGTAAGAGTATTCGAACAGGTAATAAAGGTATTTATTGTGGACCAGTTTTCGAACAACTTACGTGGAATAAGTTTTCAAAATAACCGCTTATTAAGTCCCTTAAAATACGAGGGTATTTATAGAGAAAGTATTATATTCTCATCTGTTTATTGTCTTTGTGTGTTTGTTTTTTACTCTGAATTCTAAAATAAGTAATACGTTACCACCAAATTAATATCTAAGGATGTTTGACCCTTAAAATGAGTTATCGATATGTCAGGTTAAATCGATAACAGTGATTATATCTACTATTAAATATAACTCTAATGAACGGTATCTTAAGTTCCAATTAATTCAATTGCATTTATGTAGTCTATGCTCTAATGTCAAAATCATTAAAGTTCGATGATCTTTAATGAAATAAATTAATTTTAGATATCATATTATACGCTATAAATAGCGTTAACTATGAAATAAAATGAAAAATATCTAGTTAATATTGTTGCCTTTGATGACATTGCGAAAACCACAAAATACATTATGCCTTTCCGAAACAATGATAGGATTATATTTTTTATTTTCTTTAAAAAGATTCACGTTATTTTATGGAAACAGCCGACAAAATAGCTGTTGATCCACCTGATGGTAAGTGTTTTTCGTCGCTCATGAATATTAGCGACATTAAAGACTAATGTAATGCTTTGCCGGCCAAGAAAAACGAGAAAAGAAAAAAACTAAAAAAACTGGTTCACAAACCCCCAGATGGAACACGAGACGTCGTTTGACGGCTGACTCAAGCAACAGGGTGGTACCTAGCTATCAGTAAATTTTTCAAGTGGGCGTGGATGGACAAATACGACAACTAAATTGTGGGAAGTAATGACATACGGCTAGAATTCCTTCCCTGAATTCGATCCTTGTTAGCGACACTATCGCATTGTGTAGTAATACAGGGTGTTTTTTTCAAAAATCTAATGATGCAGTTTTAGTTTTCATAAAAGTCGACCCCGATACTCTTTTGACCACTTTTCGCTATTCCACAGTTTTGAATTTGGCCATCTACACCCAATTGGAAAATTCAACCTGTATATTTATAGTTTTGTTAAAGTGTTACAATTTTTTATAAAACAAAATAAAACCAATAGATATCGAAACAATTGATATTTTCCTCAAATCCTTGATGTCTAAATTTAGACCGGATTACCTAGATCGCTAAACGTAAACAACGTTTGTACAACTGTGTCCTAACAGTGTTAGTCACTAGGGTTATCGATCTTCATTCGTCTCAATGTCGACATTTCTTTGGTGTCATTGCGTCCTACTCAAATAAAAAAAAGAATAATATCCTCAGTTAGTAACAACGCAATTGGTCCTATCGCACCCTCAGTGGAAAAAAAGCATAAGTCGTCTTACTCGTACGTTGAATTTTAGTTATTAATATGATTGGAAAGAGAGACAAAGGCTGCATATTATGCTCAATTTTTTTCAAATTTTTATCATTAATCTTGACGGTTTTGTGCAAGAAATCGTAATGTAAATTCTTTTGACTATTTACTGATATTTTAACAGTTTTTTTTCTCTCCTGTGAAATTGCTATTTTCATCTTATGCCTTTTTTCCACTGAAGGTGCGATAGGACCAACTGCGTTGTTACTAACTGAGGATATTATTCTTTTTTTTATTTATGTATGATGAATAATTAATTTGCTCATGAGTACCTCAGTAATTTTACAAATTATTCACCTCACCTGAGGAACCTATTTCTCTCTCCAGCTGTAACCTATATTAACATTTTCGCCCTGTTAGGACACGTAGGCCGATAAATCTTAATGCAGTACTCAAAGTAGCAACCCTAGTCGGTATTGATGTGCTGAATTATCTCGCGGACGCTGAGGTCATTGAACGATAATGTGTGACATACATATATTAAACACACATAATATTTTTGTCGTTTACAAAACATTTACAACGGTTCTGTCAGACAAAAATACCTTACAGAACTTACAGAAGCTTTCAGGAACGAACTTTCGTAATAGTACCAATGGGACTACGGGCTAAATAAAAGTGTCAAAACCAAATTAGAGCACGTGATCCAGAAATAAAATATTGGTACTGTCAAGCCCAGCCGAGTTTGTCTCTAATGTATTTAAATAATATTAATTGTAAATATTGACCATTTCCGTTTTATTATACATATCTCCTGCTTGACAAATAAAATTTGTAATGTATTGTATCAATATGTATTCGATCTAAAAATTAATCTTACCTACTATGATATCTATAGGTATAACAAGTGGTGGTATTTCACATTCTTACAAAAATTAGCACTTTGAGTTTAATATTTTGGAAACTGATTCCTGGATTGGATCGAAAAATGTATTTTGAAAAAAATTAAAAAGTGGCACTATTATCATAGTAGTGCTATAATATTTCAATGCAATGCAACTTCTTGTTTTACCAGATCAGCGGTATACAGCGATCGCGCGAGGACTTGCCGTCTCAGCAGGTACAACCAGAAAGATGGTATGCGGCTGCTCTACGATCCTGACTTCGACTACTACGAGAATCTTATGCGTAAGTAGCATCGTAGAACATTACTAATCACTTAAAGTTTTTTTTTCACTATCATACGGTAACTCCCGATATTTATTTTGTACGCCGATATTTCGATCCACTTGCATTGATCGTGGTCACGGCTGAGCTTTTAGAAATTGTAACTGTACAGTAGTGTTTTTCTTATCCGTCATTTTAAGAAGTTTTGTTTACCATGAACATGTTTAATTTCTTTGACCATTTGAAAATAATGAACATTTTTAATTAATTTTTAAAATCGCGTTTAATTCCATGCTAGATACGCGGGATATTTCGCGTTAATGGTTCGGGTATGTTGTTATATGGTATCCTTAATATAATATTTATAGAAAACGCGCTGGTATTTTTGTGATAAATAACATTTTCTGCGTCGTTTATGTTATGTATTATAATAATTATATTCGCTACATGTGATTATTGGAACAGATAAAGGAATTGGCATGTAAACCACTCTGTAATAAATTACAATCAGTGACTGACTATAGTGTAATTATGTTTGTCTTATCTCAAAGATGAAAATTTACGAGCAAAACAAATCGTAATGATGTAATTGCTTATATTTTTCTAACATCTTATTAGCAGCATACGTATATAATATAATGAAACATGTAGCATCTTAACACAGACTTATTAATATTATTGCAATGATATTTACGTTTATTTATTTATTTATTTATTTAAACCTTTATTGTAAATTTAATACAATGGGCGGACTTAATGCCTAATGGCACTCTCTACCAGTCAACCCTTGGCTACGATGAGAATGTGTGGTAGGCGTTTACCAATTGAATAAAAGAATTATATTTTGTAAACGTAAATAATATTAAAGCAATAATATTAATAAGTCGGTAGAAGGTAGAGACTATCGACCACAAGTATCCCCTTCTCTATTTTGTGGTTCGAACACACCTGTTTCTGCAGCTGCCATCAATCCGTCGATTACGGGTAGATAGGTACTCGGTTTCGTGGTTAGGTACTCAGCAATTTTTATGATGTAACATAACACTTATCAATTTAATGTTACATACGTCACGTGTAGAACAATTCCGGTGCAAAGTCCGATGTATTTCATCCAAAATTTTCTTTTATGATGTTATAGAACTACATGAATCACTTTTAAATTTCAGTAGTGACATGCATAAATAGCTCAAACATACTAGTTATTTTCTGTTGTTGTTCCATACATACTTTTTTATACCCGATCGATGTATCGAATTTTGCATGTAGGGAGACATCCAGATTGCCCGGTTTTGTGAGGATACCCAATTTCGATAGTTATATTTCATTTATTCTACCAACGGCATCCTATGAAAGAGTCGTTATAATAAAGAGTACACGAGAATAGAAAGGATGTTGTCAATAAGTAAATGACAATGTCTATGTGGCCGGGAGGTATCTACGTACTACACTAGTAGCTCGTAGTAAACCACAACTGGACAATTGTCATAATAAGTCGGATCACGCGGCATTGACATCATCTAGATTCTAGTCCATAAATAGAAGTACTTTATTGTGAATTAAGATGCATTCTAAATGCATCATTCATGACTGTTTGTATCTCTTTAATCATAATTACTTATGACTCTAGCTTCGGTATTTCTTATCTTGTTTTGAAATGTAAGCCTATTGATTATTTGTAGATAAAAAAGAAATTTTATCTATAATAACACCTTGGTAACCTGATGTGGGTTTCATGAAAGCAGTTTTTTACCACCGCTATCAACGAATTATGTGAAAATGTTTTAACCAAAGATATTATTATATTAAGAAGAGGCAGATACGTTATAACCGCGCGCGTTGTGTGACTCAAAAAGTTCCCAATTGGGAACTCTTGTGATTAGTCTGCGTCGAGCGCAATCACGAGCGTGGCGCATCGTAGGTTCATACGTCCTTACGAAAATAAATCAAAATGCCATCGTGTGCGTTTCGAAAGTGCACCAATTATGACTCCAAGGTCAACAAAACACAAGGAATCTCATACCACATTTGAGTACGCTAAGATACTTAGATTATTTAGTCTATTTCAATTATTTTTCTAAACAATCTAATAACTCATGCAAAGACGCCATATTCAGATGAAGAAAGAGATAGCGATCTAGTTTTGACGCGAGAGCGATAAAGACCGTAGCCTATATAGATTGACGCGAGCGACAAACACTAGCTGTCTTTTTCACTATTATGGTTTTAGTAATGCCATCCTTTTTACATAATTTGCCAATGTACTAGTGATTGGTGTAGGCAAACAAAAGATAAACGTGTGTGTGTTATAGCTCGGTCGGAACAGATTTTTCGGTCGATTTGTAAGGGCATAACGTATCTGTATTTATAACATCTTTGGTTTTAACGTAGAGTCGTAGTATTGTAGAGTTAGCATATACATAGCATCACAGATTTCTTTTGGTGATACTCAACCACTTCGTATGACCCTTCTTTTCCCTGGCTAATAATCAGCATAATACCTAATTAATAATAATATATAAGTATTTCTTCATTTTACTACACTGAGTTTCTGTCTATTTAAATTTTAAAGTAATTATTTGGTATTCGAAGACAAGAGGCCATTCAACTAAGGTTATTCTACAACTGAATACGAATTTATAAGTTATCAGTCTTTGTTATTCTTGTCAAGTATGTAGATATGCATTTCTACTCGTATTTACATCGCAAATAAAACTCTATTACAATCAATCATGTGTCAATTAAAGAATGCCCTTGAAGGCAATTATTGAACCCAGGCCTTTTGTTTGTTAAGTAGCATCTAACTTTACATACTCCTATGTCGACATTACAACGGAATGCCAAAAACTTTGGCAAAACAACGGATGCATTTGACAGAAACTATTTTTTTTGAATGGACAGTTGCTGTTGGCCCTAACCACTGTATAATAATCTCTAACTGTGCCATAACGGTCGACAGCTTTACTCGGACAAAGCCGTCTTTATTCATGTAGGTACTTATGTGACTGTATGAGTTTACATACATAATTATTATTTAGGTATTAGTACCTACTTATATTTTATCTTGATTAAAACCTACTTTCTTTCACCATTCATTCAGATTTAACTTTTGAGGATGCCTTTAGGAATTTTGCCCCTTGTTTCTTCTATGAAGTGATATAATATTGCATATATATCTAAATAAATAAATATCCGGGGATTCAGATCAGCTAGTAAGTGGCGAGGCGGAGGCCGGGGGCTCAGGAAGCGGGTCTCAGCCGCCGTGGGGGCGTCCCACTACATCAGGTTCGAAAGGTTCGATGCATGGTAGAAACTCAGGGTTCTTGTTACTCAAAATGATAAGTTGATGTATTATAAAAGACCAGATGCATGTTGTATGGCGATTCTTTCCAATTTCAGTTTTTGAATTACGAATGTTTGATTCGTTTTTTTTTAACCGTTGCATGATTTATATTTAGATTGTTTTGTAAGGTAATTTGAAGAGGTTTATATGGATTTGGATTTGAAATATTTAGATGGGAGATTTGAGTTGATGGTTGATGATTTGAGTTGGGTTATTCCCATTTGTCCCCACCTGGTTTGTCACCACTGGTGACAAATGGGAATTTTTTTCCCATTTGTCCCCACTGGTGACAAATGGGAACAAAATCCTTCCCATTTGTCCCCACTGGTGACAAATGGGAATAAAATCCTTCCCATTTGTCCCCACTGGTGACAAATGGGAATAAAATCCTTCCCATTTGTCCCACTATATAGACCACCAATAAATTGATACGCCCACAGTAGTGGCGGTGCTAGATCTTAATATATAGCGATGCGAATGTTTTTTTCGCGAATTATGATATAGTGATTATTTAATGCAAATTTAACTCGGAAAACATAATATATTTTTAACCGACTACAAAAAAGGAGGAGGTTATCAATTCGTCGCGTATGTTTTTTTTTCTTTGTATGTTCTACCGATTTGGATGTTTTAAACAGTATTGAATAGAAAATTGCTTCAAAGAATGGGACCAACTACACGTTACTTAAAACTATATTTTTATTTATTATATTATTATTTTTATCAAATATTAGCGCCTCAAAGTATATAAGCAATGACACAATGTCATATTTCTGAACACTTTTTTACACATTACTCAACGATTAATTAACAATAATTTACTTATTCTCTATGAAAAATCAACAATTAACTTACAACAAACTTACTAATACACAATATTTCTTATAACTATAATAAAATTCTCGTGTCACAATGGTACTTACCATAGTCCTCCGAAATGGCTTGACCGATTTTTATGAAATTTTGTATGCATATTCATTAGGTCTGAGAATCAGCTACTATCTATTTTTCTTACCCAATTTATTTAATTTTTAATTAATCGTTGAGTAAAGTGTTAAATGTTTGAAAATATGACAGTAGGTTATTGCCTGTACACTTTAAGGCATTAATCATTGATAAAAATAATATAATAAATAACAATAGTTTATATAATATACCAGCTGACCGGGCGAACTTCGTATCGCCTAACATTTGAACAGTTATCGAGCGGGATGAAAAATGATTAAATTACTAAAATGACTATTAAAAACTAGGGGTTGGTGATAGAAGGGTGAAAATTTTGAGTTGTTTGTATTTTTAATGCCACATTAAAAAAAAATTTTGTCCAAAAACTAAAAAAAATGTTAGGGGTGGACAACCCTTATCACTTAGGGGTATGAAAAATAGATAGTAGCCGATTCTCAGACCTACTGAATATGCATATAAAATTTCATAAAAGTCGGTGAAGCCGTTTCAGAGGAGTATGGTAACTAACATTGTGACATGAGAATTTTATATAAAAGATATTGTGTATTTGTAAGTTTGTTGTAACTTGATTGTTGATTTTTCATAGTAAATTATTGAATAAGTAAATTATTGTTAATTAATCGTTGAGTACATAATGTGTAAAAAAGTGTTCGGAAATATGACTTTGTTTCATTGCTTATAGACTTTAAGGCACTAATATTTGATAAAAATAATAATATAATAAATAAAAATATAGTTTTAAGTAACGTGTAATTGGTCCCATTCCTTGAAGCAATTTTCTATTCAATACCGTATAAAACATCCAAATCGGTAGAACCGTCTTAGAGTAATCGGTGAACATACAAACAAAAAAAACATACGCGACGAATTAAAAATATATGTTTTCCAAGTTAAATTTGCATTAAATAATCACTATATCATAATTCGCGAAAAAAACATTCGCATCGCTATATATTAAGCTCTAGCACCGCCACTACTGTGGGCGTATCAATTTATTGGTGGTCTATATAGTGGGACAAATGGGAAGGATTTTATTCCCATTTGTCACCAGTGGGGACAAATGGGAAGGATTTTGTTCCCATTTGTCACCAGTGGGGACAAATGGGAAAAAAATTCCCATTTGTCACCAGTGGTGACAAACGAGGTGGGGACAAATGGGAATAACCCTTTGAGTTGACCTTAGTAAGATTTCCAGGTTTGCATGTTTTTATGTAGTTAAGTACTTAATTTTTTAGGTTTTGTTTCTAGTAAAAGCAAAAAGTTATTGGAAGAAATTATTGGTATTGTATTGTAGTTGTTATTTTATTTATTTCCTCTAGGTGCATGATGCTGGTTTTTAAAGGATTTTTTTGATTTCGTAGTTAGATTTTTTAGCTACAGTCATACGATTGCATGATTTTTGTCATTTATATGTAAGTTTGTAGTTGTATGTTTGGCTACGAAGAAATTAATTTAATTATATTACAATTTTATGTGGTATGCTTAAGTAATTATTGCATGTGCTAAGTTATCTATACCAATAAATGAATAATTTTGTATCACACTTTAGTTTAACCCTCCTTACTAATATCATTAATTCCTTTCAAGGAGGAAGCAATGGTGGCGACCGTGACAGGTACCCGCCCGGCGTAGACCGCTACCCCGACGATGACCGGTATCCGGTAGACGACGACCGGTATTCTGGTAGACCAGACCGGTATCCCGACGACAGATATCCGGCTGGACCTGACTATCCTGACAGATATCCCAGTGACCGCTATCCTTCTGAAAGATACCCCGCAGATAGATATCCGATAGACCGGTATCCTTCTGATAGATACCCAGACGACAGGTATCCTCCCGGAGTTGGCCCAGACCGCTACCCCTCAGATAGGTATCCCTCTGGTCCGGTAGACCGGTATCCTCCAGGCGTAGATACTTATCCCGGTGGCAGATACCCTGGTGGAGATCGATACCCAGTTGACAGTGGACGATATCCCCTATACGATTACCCTCCTAACGACATCGGCAGATATCCCGCAGACCGTTATCCCATCAGCAGATATCCCATCGACGTCTATCCAGAAAGATACCCCGCGGATCGGTATCCAGCTGACAGATACCCGGTCCGAGGAAGCGGAAGGTATCCTCTACGACCTGGTTATAACCGCTATCCTGACAGATACGATCAGGACAGATATCCTGGCACGAGTGATTGGGGACGGTATCCGTCCAGTCGATATCCTGTTGGAGTCAACAGGGACCCAGTCCCACTGGGCGGAGACCGTTTCCCTGACCTCTACGACAAGTATCCGCCGACCGGATCTTCGTTCCCTGGTAAGCACTATCCAGGACAGACATTTTTATCTGACTAAAATCGTTTACATTATTGAGATATCAACTTTCCTGTATAATTTTGAATTTCTTTAAGAGGTGTAATTTTGAGCAGGTTATGGACGCGGTGGCTATTATGGATCAAATTATGCTGGTGGTGATCGGTATCCAGACCGGGGAGTACGGCCTGGTGCAGACAGGTATTTTGACACAGCAATGGTAACTTATAGATCTGATTACTTAGTATCAAAGGTAAATAATAATATTAATATTGAACAGATATCCTCCTGTGGAACCCAGACCCACTTTTGGACTACGACGACCAATAGACCGACCTGGTGGTTACCGAGGAGGAGGCTACCCACCACCTGCTGTTGACAGACCTGTGGGTTAGTACAGTGGACTGGAAAACTGAGAAACGATTGTTGGTTATGTGTAATTCAATAAAACATAAGAGCCATTACTTTCTTTAAAGGTGGAGCCGGATATGGTGGATATGATTCAGAACCTCCAATCGGCCCAGTAGGTCCTGTAGGAAACACTATCGGTCCGATTACAGGGCACATAGGAGGTCCGATAGGCGGTCCTATAGGCGGCCCCATTGGCGGTCCTATAGGTGGACCTCTTGGTAGACCTCCTATAGGTCAGCGACCGTGGCAAGGATCCCGCTGTGAAGAAGACAGCTTCAGACAAGTGGGTCGGCAACGTATGCAAAGACGATTCGTCCGTCGGTTTACAACTGCACAATCTTTGGCGCATTGCCAAAGAGAATGTATAGAGGCCCGTGACTTCATTTGCCGGTCATTCAACTACAGGTATTACGAATTGTGTCATGAATTGAATGATTGAATCATTCATTAACAGAGTAAGTAATATGTCCTAATTTTGTAACAGGGATGTCGGGTTTGGTGTCGAGCCGCGAGACAATTGTGAACTAAGTGATCGCGATACACGTGAACTAGATGCTGCCAATCCATCTCATTTCGACAATACAGCTAATGAATACGATTTCTATGAGCGAGCTTTAGGAAGGATGGCTGATGACTGTTTAGATGGTAACTAATATGATTATTTAATTGAAATTCCTCTTACTTTAAAGGTTTCCTAGATTTTCGAGATTGTTGCATTTAGACAGGAAATCCTAAAGAAACTATTGTGTTAAAAGCAAAGAAGATAAACAAAACAATTTTCACTCTAGCGACGGCTTCACAAGATTTATTTATTTAAGTGCACAACTATTATTTATTATTGGTTATACGAGTTACACGTGACTTGTAAATAGATAAATCTAAGATACGATGTTTATTTTTAGTGTCGCAAGTGTGCAATGAAGATGGCATGGAGTTTACACTTCGTTTGCCCGAAGGATTCTATGGTCGAATGTACACATACGGATTTTATGACCGTTGTTTCTTCCGGGGCAATGGTGGCGTTTCGAATGTCCTCAGGATAACAGGAGCACATGGGTATCCCGAATGTGGTACACAGAGAGTAAGTTAATTTTGTAGTTAGAATTAATAAATAAATTTTGGTACTTTTTTATTTTAAAGCTACCAAGGATCAGTGTTAGTTGGGGCCGTTGCTGGGCCTTAGCAGTAAATTCAAGAACTGTTTCAATAAGTGAAAAAAAGATGCTGATACAATAGATTATACTTTTATTTCCGCAGTAATATCAGGAGTATCACATGTAACACACAATTCAATATACTTACGTCAATTTTTTTTATTCTACCACCATTTCGGGAAGCTTTACCATGGAGAAGAAATAGCGAAAGAAACTCCTCAGCACAATAAGAACGAGTATCACATTTTACAATAATAAGGTGTTGCTTATCTAAATATTGTTTGTTTACAGTATGGTGACACCATGACCAACATAGTGGTGGTACAATTTAGCGACAATGTGCAAACGTCGCGAGACAAACGATTCAATTTAACTTGCTTGTTTAGAGGACCAGCTGAAGCCGTTGTAACGTCCAACTACATTGGGGCAGGGTGAGATTGCTAATATGTTTGGATACCTACCTAGTATATTTATTTGGAAAGCGATTAGTTTTTCTAATGCTGAAGGAAAAGATCTAGTTTACATCGATTGTATTTTCCATTTGGGAAGCAATTAGAATCGCTCTTCAAATAAATTCTGGGTTTAGTTTTTCTTTTCAGGATTAACAGTTAACAGTTTGCGTGGCTTAAAATGTATTTGTTGTTTTGTTTTCCTTATCCTAAAGTTTTTTTTGTGTGTCCGTGGTTTGATTTTGACGAACGTGTTAATTTAAAATTAGGTATATATAATAACTACAATTAATTTTGGGTTTATAAACGACGAGTGCCATTGAGTTTTGTGTTGTTGTGTTTGTTGTTTTTATAGCTTGGATATTTTTTTATTTATTAACCATGGTTTTAGGATATTTGATTATTATTTTATTGAGTGCTGTTATTTCACTAACAGCTACTAACTAAAGACTTTGAATGAATTCTGAGTTATTAACATCAAATAAAGTTCCTATGGTCAGGTTCCAGGCACGAAACATAGAATGATGTATAACAAAACGTTTTGAATTAGCTACTTCAATACAATTTGTTTTTATCTGTAGTCGGCTGGAAAGATTTCATTCATAGTCATATAAACTCTTATAAGTTACCACAACATCAAGTTTAACAGAAGCTTCGGTTATAATTCGATTGACAGATCTGGAAGCCCAATTCCCATCGAGTATTTGCCGGAAGAGAGCTCTCTAAACTCGAAGGTTCGACTGATGATTTTGTACCAAGGACGGCCGACTACCACTATAGCTGTTGGTGATCCACTGACCTTCAGGTTGGAGGCACAAGATGGCTATAACTACGCTACGGACATCTTCGCGACCAATGTCATCGCAAGAGATCCATATTCAGGCAGATCTGTGCAACTGATAGATCGAGTAGGGTATGTTATCCTGTTTTGTTAGTATTGCAAATATTTACAGAGAAAGTCCATCCTTTTTTCTATACAGCCATGTGTTTGTGTCCCTGGGCTATGGTGATTAAACCATTAGGTGACCCATCTGCTCGTTTACTAACTTAGTCTTTATATTCCTTTTTCTTCTCTCGTTCTTGGCCTGCAACGTATCAGTATCTAATTTGGTGTTATTGATGTCCATGGGCGACGCGATGCAAAGGTGGATCAGCTCGTTTGACGGCTATTTCTAGCACAAAAAACACTTTTTGAAACAACTTTTAATAATCTAGTAGTAAATATACACATATATCTTAGGTATATTATTTTACATAGCATTTTAATGATATTGTGATTAGGGGCCATTCGTTAATTATGTAAGGGTCCCGAGGGGTGGTTCTCAAAATCTCTATAATGCCCTTACTTCGGGGGAAGGGGCGGAGGTTTAAAGATATTCTTAGGTAATACATATTTTACAAGTAGAAATTTAGTCTAAACACATTTTCAGTCTTTAATTAGGCTATCTATTTTTACATGAGACAATCTCTCTTCCATCAAATTGTGAATTTTAATGCAGTTAATTTTCCATTATAAAACTAGATAAAGTCTTATGTAAGAAGGGGGAGAGAGTCTGAGAAGTCTTACGTATCCTTACATGGGGGTAGGAGGGGTCAAAACAAGCAAAATCGTCGTAATGAGCGTCCTAATTAATGAATGGCCCTTAATATACTAAAATTGCTGTACATACAGAATGTTATGTTTACGGGAAGTGTACATACAATGTCATGTTTCTCTATTGTTTTGATAAACATAGCAATTACATACTCCTATGTCAACTATGACCAATAAGATAATATTCACAATGGAATGCTTTTAATATCGTAACTGCGTAGATTCCGTAAGTTAACAACATTTGAAACACTAAAATACAACGATTGATTATCATTTAGGTGTCCTGTTGATCCCGATGTGTTCCCCGAATTGGATAAAGGACGAAGTGGAGATTCTCTGGAAGCTAGATTTAACGCTTTCAAGATTCCAGAATCCAACTTCCTGGTCTTCGAAGCAACAGTACGGACGTGTCGAGATGGATGTCAACCGGTAAGAATAAAATAAAATGACAGTCTTGTAGCTCAATATACGGAAACCCCAATCTATAGAAAGCCGAATAAAGGAGGAACCTTCGATCCCGAATGCAGCAGAAAATTGAACATAATGTACAATAATGTTCTCTTGAATAGTATTGATGGTTTACGATGTCTTTTTTGCGTTTTCTAATCTATGACATCCGTAAGCCGCCACGCTGGGAAACTTAGTAGGAGTCAGAAAATTGACATCTCAACAGCTCTATTTGCTGTACAACGATCAAAGGTTAAACTGACTACTCTCACCTCAGTTTGTAACATTTTTCTTAACAAAATTAAAGTTGGATTGGTTTCAGCACTAATACCAGATACAAAGAAATATCCGACAGGTATCTTCCAGCTTTCTGTCAAAGACAACATGAAAACTAGTACTTGGGTTGCTTTTTCTCCTTGAGGATCTTTTGCGAAATTTACTTTATCTTTGAATTTCCAAATAGCTTCTGGTGTCGAAATGACATTTCGTCAAATACCTACAAGCGAACACAATACGGGTTTTTCTGATGATGCATTTGCTGATTTAACTTCTAGAACTTTAAATGCTTCTTCTGTAAAACCTGGCTCCGCCTTGACTGATCCATACCAATTGCTTAGTGTTCGGAGATGTGGTAGGGCGTTAAAGTTTTTCTGACATATTTATAAGCAGCTGCCGAATAATAATTAAGTGAAAAGAGCAAACCTTCAAACACATGGGGAGTATGAAATTTTTTTGCAGGCTGCTTAATTTTTTTTGTAAGTAATTGGAAGATAAAATGAATGTTTCAACAAATGCAGCTTATTTTAGTAGTTTGTTTTCATCTTTCACTAAAGATTCCACAGGATAATCTGATTTGAGTTTTTTAATAATATCCATTAGTTTTACAGTTTTTGATTCAAGGTAATGACATCGTTTTTTTAATTTTCTGTTTTTTTTAATTAAATTGTTTTTAGCAGCTGTACATTTTTGTAAGTCTCTTTTCAGTTGAATTTCTCTTGCTGTGTCAAATATGGATTCTGAATCAGATACGTATACTTCTGATAATGACGTAGGTGATTTGCTCAGGTTTTCATTCGAATCCTCAGGATTTGAAATTGGTATAGCATTTTTTTTAAGAAACCGTCGTCCATTTTTAGTGAAGTAATAATCTTCTTCACGGAAATGTTTAGAACAAATATTTGAATACTCTGATGGTAGCCACGTGTCTTCTCTTCTCTCATTTTGAACAAATTTTATCCATAGCTCTCTTTCTGCACGATTAGGCCGAGGGAACCTAAAAATATCAATGAAAAGCAAAACTAGAAAAATTTTGTTATAATATATACTAATATTATAAAGAGAGAAGATTTGATTGTTTGTTTGCATTGAATAGGCTCCAAAACTACCGATCTGATTTGAATAATTCTTTCACTGTTGGGAACCTACACTATCCCCGGGTGACATAGGCTATATTGTATTTTTGGAACGAAGTTCCTTATCGCGCGTTGTGAAAGGGGGCTAGACGGAACGACATACGACACTTTTTGATTCTTACGAATGACGACACTTTTTTTGAAATGATTCAGAGAGTTTTACAGAGATGGCGCTACTAGCGTGATTCAGAAAGTTGTACAGAGATGGCGCTGTACAACTTTCTGAATCACACTAGTAGCGTGATTCAACAATACTTAAATCGAAAGGAACTTCGTTCCATCCGGGTGTCCCTTGACACCTCTCATTTCTTTTTTTTTACAATTTTTCCCGAAGCGAAGCGAGGGCAATTTCCTAGATAAACTTTCTGTCGAAAACACCAACATGAAAACTAGCACTTGGGTTGGCTTTTCTTCTTGAGGACATGTTCCGAAATTTACTGAGCCGATCTTTGAATTTTTAAATAGCTTCTGGTGTCGAAATGACATTTCGTCAAATACCAGCGAACACAATACGAGTTTTTCTGTTCATGCGTTTGCTGATTTAACTTCTAGAACTTTAAATGCTTCTTCTGTAAAACCTGGCTCCGCCTTGACTGATCCATACCAATTGCTTAGTGTTCGGAGATGTGGTAGGGCGTTAAAGTTTTTCTGGCATATTTATACGCTGCCGAATAATAATTAAGTGAAAAGTGTAAACTTTCAAACACATGGGGAGTATGAATATTTTTTGCAGGTTGCTTAATTCTTTTTGTAAGTTATTGTAAGTTAATAAATGTTTCAACAATTGCAGCTTATTTTAATAGTTTGTTTTCATCTTCCACTAAAGATTCCACAGGATAATCTGATTTGAGTTTTTTGATAATATCCATTAGTTTTACAGTTTTTGATTCAAGGTAATGACATCGTCGTTTTAATTTTCTGTTTTTTTTAATTAAATTGTTTTTAACAGCTGTACATTTTTGTAAGCTTCTTTTCAGTTGAATTTCTCTTGCAGTGTCAAATATGGATTCTGAATCAGATACGTATACTTCTGATAATGACGTAGGTGATTTGCTCAGGTTTTCATTCGAATCCTCAGGATTTGAAATTGGTATAGCATTTTTTTTAAGAAACCGTCGTCCATTTTTAGTGAAGTAGTAATCTTCTTCACGGAAATGTTTAGAACAAATATTTGTACGGTCTGATGGTAGCCACGTGTCTTCCCTTCTCTCATTTTGAACAAACTTTATCCATAGCTCTCTTTCTGCACGATCAGGCCGAGGGAACCTAAAAATATAAATGAAAAGCAAAGCTAGAAAAAATTTGTTATCTTTTGTTATTGTATACCTACTACTGCTATGGTTCGCGGCTACGCCCGCGTGGGTATCCATTTTTACAAATCTCGCGGGAATCTTTTCCGGGATAAAACATAGCCTATATGTTTGTTAATACAGGGTATAAGCTATCTGCATTCCAAATTTCAGCCAAATCGGTTAAGTAGTTGTGGTGTGATTTAAGAACAAACACCCAAACATCTTCACAAACTTTCACATTTACAATATTATTATAAACTAGGAAATCGTAAAAAAAAATTGTAAAAAAAAATATAATAAGTATAGCCTATGTCACCCGGGGAGCTTCAGTGAAAGAATTTTTCAAATCGTTTCGGTAGTTTCGAGGCCTATTCAATGCAAACAAACAATAAAATCTTTCCTCTTTATAATATTAGTATAGATAATAGGATTTCATCAAAATCCGTCTAGCAGTTTCGCAGCCTATTAATTACACCGTATAAACCGCGCCATTAATGAAACGAATCTAAAATGGCGGACGGTACTTGTAATGACAGGTTAGGACCATCAGCAAAACAGAGTGGCTAGGTAGGTGATTTTTTTAATAAACCTTTGTTATTTGAAAATAAATATTAGTAAAATATTTAAAAACTCAACCAAGTGCTAATCGGTATCGCGAACCACGGGTTCCGTATGTTATCGTATTTTTTATATACCTACTGATACCGAATCTACGCAATCATATATATCAATAATGGAAAACGCATCTTATCATTGCATGCAGTTAAGTCCAATTTACGTAGCAGTGATAGCCTAGTGGTTAGAACGTTGGTCTCCCGAACGCGGGGGCCCGGGTTCAAATCCTGGCACGCACCTCTAATTTTCAAATATTATGTGCGTATTACAAGTTAATTATCACTTGCTTCGGTGAAGGAAAACATCGTGAGGAAACCTGCACACCTGAGAGTTCTCCATAATGTTCTCAAAGGTGTGTGAAGTCTACCAATCCGCACTTGGCCAGCGTGGTAGACTATGGCCTGTACCCCTCACAATGTGAGAGGAGACCCCGAGCCCAGCAGTGGGACAATTATGGGTTGTTGCTTTGAAGTCCAATTTACACGTATTAATAAAAAAAAACTTATATTCAAGCAGTCTTGTCATTTAAATGTTCATCTAATTTGTAATATTCATAAGAATATATTATGAGAATAAATACTACGTCAAATACAATTTTTTGCGTGTTGTACCGACGTGTGTGACTAAAGACAGGAATAACGTGAAAGGGAATGATTCCGCCATTTTAGATTCGTTTCTTTAATGGCGCGGCTAATACATAATTATATACGTAAATACACACTCACATACATACATACTAACAAACATAGAAACTTCCATTTATATATTATATTATAACTATAACTAAGTTATTCTGCGTTCAGTAATTTTACCTACTTAATAAAAAACCTAGTAAAAAACTTACCTATGGAAAGTTATCCCATCAGAGTATTTCTTCGATTTTTTCGAGTTATTTTTGCAATACCGCAATACACAAGTTGGCATTTTCACGAATTCAATAGGTGCATCCAATATCTAAAACAAAATATATTAAGTAGGTAGGTAAGTCAATTTTATTACATGTCGCGTATTAAACATCACTTTCTACCCTACAGATTTTCGCATCCAGTACTCTGTGTCCGCATCTTTGTCTGTTGTTTTCCATGTTTTTTCATACTCTGTGACAGCGCTTCGTTCGATCCATGGAGGATAGAGTGGAAGGAAGGCATATCTCAGTGTATGAAAAGTGTCCGTAAAACGCGTCCAATTACGGGTGCAGCTGCGGTGCGGTCTGCAGTGAATATGTGCTCGATGGGTTTGCAACAGCTATGTTTGAACATTGTTCGAATATCTATTTCTCAGACACTAGCGCCATTCATTACGGGTGGCATAACTCAGCAAACTTCACTCCGTCTACAACAATTATGTTCATATCGCTCTATTTCTCAGACACTATTTGAGTTTCAATGTTCAGATTCCCGTAGATCACATAATCACTCATTAACCGAGTTATTGGAACGATTGGAACGAAGTTCCTTATCGCGCGTTGTGAAAGGGGGCTAGACGGAAAATTACGACACTTTTTGATTGTTACGAATGACGACACTTTTTTTGAAGTGGTTCACAGAGTTTTACAGAGATGGCGCTGTACAACAAAACAATACTTAAATCGAAAGGAAATTCGTTCCATCCGGGTGTCCCTTGACACCTCTGTTGTTTTTTTTTATTATATTTATTACTTCACAAAGAAAAAACACGTCTTGTTAAATCACTTTTTATTACGGAAGAGACCACAGACTACGTTACATTAATTTAAGAAAATACTGCACAGATTATATAAAATTAACTGTTGCACGAATATAGTTTAGTAGACACTAGTACTAGCGCTATTCTAGAGTGGCCATTATTGGAACCTCTTTTTTCAGTTAACAGGGACACTTTTTTAACTTTCCTCATATAATATGGCTCTCCTTCTACCTCTATACTCCATGGTTCGGTTAAGTTCGGTTCAAGATGGCGGTCATGGCGGTATCAAATAATTTGCACTAAATAAATTTTAAAAATGTAAGTAAAAATATAGTTACTTACCAATTATAATTTAAATAACTTCAAGTAAAGTTCAAACGTAAATAGTGAAAACGTTAACTGTGCACAATAAACATTAATGCGTTATTATGTTTTCTTGTAAAGTCGGGGTTCTTCATAACATGACATCTACTCGTCTCGCTTGCTCGCAGCCGACTGAAATGCGTTGGCACTACTTGGGGTCAATATAATTATATAATCGCGGCACATAACCCTGGGAATACACGTCCGATTTTGTTTCCGTTTGTCTGATCAGACTATCTGATCGTATTTACTCGATACACGTCCGATTTTTGCGTCAGACTTTTTCTGAACACAGTCGTTCTCGAGCTGTGAGAGCGGTAAGTGCTTGCTTGCCAGAAAGAAAAGATGGACGGCGAATGAAAATTATTGTTACTTATTGCATATTTGCTCGTGTTAGCGCGAAAGAAGAAATAACGTCGCTATTGGATTCAATATTCAATTTCAATTCAGATTGATTAAGTATCAATCTGAAAAAAAAAATACCGAGAGTAGGTAATTTCTACTTAAAACATCCAAAATTACTGAGATACCCCGAAAAGTTTTTTGATTGTTATAGAATAAGTATAAGCTCTTTTAACTCTCGTACTCGGGTCATGGGTGTTATTGGGATGTGTTATATGTGTCATCTATGCCACCCGCAACACAGGTAAAAACCTACCGCGAGGGTGTGTATGTATAAGCGTATTACAAATAATCTAATTTTTTTTATGGAAATAGCCGGCAAACGAGCTGACGATCCACCTGATGGTAAGTGGCTATCGCCGCCCATGAACATCAGCAACACCAAAGGCATCACCGATGCGTTGCCGGCCAAGAAAGAAAGAAGAAAAAGAAAGAAAGAACTGGCTTTCAAGCCCCCAGCCGGAACACGAGTCGTTTGACGGCTGTCTCATGCTAGAGGGTGGTAGCTATCCAGGCAAACCCCAATGGAGAAATAATAATAGTAATAATGGTATTAATTAACAATTAAAATCAATACTATTAATATAATCCCTCCGAGGGCCCTACCACCAGCGGGCCGGATTTAGTCGCCTTTTACGACACCCTTCCGGCGTGGGATTCGGGTTAGTATTCTAAGCCGCCCTAATACGGCTGTATTTAATTTTAACAAAAAAATAACCGACTTCAAATGAAGTACATCCAATAAAAAAGAATCGTCGAAATCGGTTGAATATTGAGTTATTCGTCCATTTATCACGCACATACTTAATGCAAATGTAAGACATATGCTTTCGACATGGATGCCATAGTCAGATCTCGATCAAATTTATGTGGGACCACACGACAAGCACCAGCTTTCGATTAAAACAAAAATCATCAAAATCGGTTCACCCAGTCCAAAGTTCTGAGGTAACAAACATAAAAAAAATACAGTCGAATTGAGAACCTCCACCTTTTTTTGAAGTCGGTTAAAAATTGGAATAGTTAGCAGCGTGTAGGTACAGATAGCAGAGCATAAAAATAAAAATTTTGAAAAATCCCCCGTATCAGGCTACTGCAGCGCCCTCTGGTGGCCTACCGCCATAAAACATATAATTATAAGCCCGCTCTTTAGTGATACCTTTTGGATGCAAAAAACTGCAATGAAATCGGCCCAGTAGTTTTCATAAAAACGGTAATATACATACATACAAACTAACAAACAAACAACCTCTAACCCCTAATGCATATACCGCCTTCGTTTCGTTCCGTCCGTCGTGGGTAAAAATTAAAATGAAAAAAGGGATAGATACCATATAGGAATAAAATAAGGCACAACGTATGGAGTATGAGTATTGGTAGAAATTATTATACATTTTAAGAATTAAACATTAAAATAATAAAAATAAATTAAAATATTCATAATAATATCTAAATTAAAATAAATATTGCATGTCCTTTGGTTTCCTAAAAACTAATGATCAACAACGCAAAGAAGTTTACGACTTCCTCGTGACCTACTTAATTACTTAACCATTTTAGTAAATTTTAACTAAATTTTAAGTAAAAAGTGCCCGTCCAAACGTGTTAAGTGATAAGCCCTGCCACCTACTTAACAGAAAAATAGAAAAATTTCTAAATTACTTATGTACTAAATTACTTATCTACTTAACTACTAAAATGACATAACAATGCGACGCGTGCGTTCACCGTCACGCTAGAGAGTAAACTGGCAAGTCGGAAGGAGGAATCGGACGTGTATTGGTCTCTGTAGAAAAGTATGCAGACCGCACCTTCAGACAATCGGATCGGCCATAAAATCGTAGACGTCTTGGCGCTGTTTCCGACTCGGACGTCCGATCCTACAATCTGATCGGACGTGTATTGTGTATTCAAACAAATGTATGGCACGAGGGCCTTCAGATTGTCTGATCAGACTAGTCTGATCAGACAATCGGAAACAAAATCGGACGTGTATTCCCAGGCTAAGTTGAACCAAAATGGCTGTCGTTTGCGCAGGTACAATTTTATTGTAGACAAAAATGCTAAGGCAAGTTTAGTGTTCTGCCAACCTCTTATTATAATTAGTATTTCTAATTCATGGGCTGATTTGTAACTTTCTTTTTTTGGGAATAATTGGGTATTGTGTTCAAGAGTAAGGATCAGAAAATGAATAATTTGCATTGTTTGATAATATTAGGAAACGATCAAATATCAGAAATTAGTTATTGAAATTAAAAAAAAATACAAATTATATGAGTCGGATATAACAAAACGTTATTAAAGACGGTTACACCCATAATTTCATGGTATCGATATGCCTCACACATAGACCTGGTTTTAGAAAATCCAAAATATCAATTATAAAACGGTCAATTGACTAACACTTTTTAATTATTGTTGCAAACAAAAGCCTATACCCAGGCCCAGGTATGTATATTATTTATTCCACTTGTTAGATACTTGTTATGTCGTATGTTACATATTATTTATATTTATAAATAAGTGCACGCTAAATTAATTTTATATCACTTTTCCATTTCTAGGCGTGCTAGAAGAGATTTCTTTTAGAAATAAGCATTGCCTATGTTGCCTATGTACATCTTTTGTGACTTTTTGTAACCATTAATATGTGTGTACGTAAACTACTTATTAAATATAATATAAAAAAAAATACTTCTTTATTCAGTCTAATTCCATCAACGTTTAAGTGAATCTAATGAAAATGTCAAAGTTAGCTAGATTGATAAGAATACCAATATGAATTAAAGTAACCTTTCAATATTTGCTGATACGTACCTACCTACATTTGTATTTTCAATTATCACTGGCGTTATAATTATATGTCGCTGGGGGCTTGGCAAAGTGTTATGCTTATGTTATCTACGTAGGTGATAAGTAATTTGTTTACGACAATGCGTAGACTTATTTTTAGTTTGGAATTAATGTCCTCAACGTCATGGCACAACAATTATTTAATGTCACAGTAGGTAGGTATGTATTTCGTTTTGGCAAAGTTACCCTGCAACTCCTGCAAGCCATTAAAATTGTTAACACATTAAATATAGGTTTTCTAGTTACCCCTTAGGTTATTTTGTTCCATGACTATTTACTAATAGCGTTATCTTATTTGCGTCAATGCAGAAATTTAAAATAGCTCGCCATATGCCTTATCTAAGTACTTACTTAGGTATAGGGTTATGGGTTATCAGTCTAATGTTGTTAAGACGAGATAATCGAGTTATTATGCTTACTTCTAACATAAATTAATTGTTATTGGTTTAGAAAAGTTCAATCATCACAGTCAATAGATTTTTTTTTTTTCGGGGGGGAAAATGCATCACGCATACCACTCGGGCGCAGGGGGCACCCGAGTGGTTATGTGGGACTCCCGTATAGGCTAATGAGACCCACGGTATACCCACTAAAAACCCCCCCATCTTCCTCCTCGCCGCCTTGTGACGGGGTTACGGGAACGCTTTCGCATACATCCGCGACCCCGCCAACGGCAGCCGCCCACAAGCGGCTCCATCGCGAAAGCCCGAAGGCCCTCCACGATGGGCGCACCAGATGGTAAGGTGCGCCTCCCTCCTCGGCCTCCACCAGTACTGTAGCAAACTCCCCCTGAGTCTGCTACTAGGAGGCCATGGATACCAGATGACTGGTACCCGGTGGAGGATCAGGTCTGTGGTTCCTCCACCGACCACACCTCGGCCGCAGAGGATAGGGCAAGCGGCGCACCGTAATACCGACATGCCTCTTCCTCTGCGGCCCCACCAATGCCGTTTCGGCGGAACGGCCCCGCCAGCTCGCAGGGGGTAGGGAGAGTGGCGCACCGTAATACCAACACGCCTCTCCCCCTGCGATCCCTCCACGGCCGCAGAAGATAGGGAGAACGGTGCACCCTATCTTCCACGGTCCCACCTCCAAGCGCGTCCGCAGCGGACTTGTTCAGCCCGCTGGGAGCGCCCTCCTCGGGCCAGCCGGCAGCCCAAACAGGCCGGCCCTGGTTGCCTCTTGACTTCACCGTGGGTGACCAGTCCACGGTTACTAAGCCCCCCCGCCACGACAAGGCGAGCAACCCCCGGGGGATCACAGTTAATAGATTGTATATACTTACCTAATGATAAATAAGTTTAGTAATGCAATATTTACCTCGGTACCTCAGTACCATCGCAATCTTACATTTTTCCGCATTAATGAGACGGATTAATTGGATCTATTCAGCTGATAAAACAATAACATTCAAGTACCTATAACTAATATACCTACTTACAAAAACAACGCACTAGGTTTTTTGAAAACCATTTTATTCATTTGGCCGTGTCATTAAAAAAATGATTATTTAGAATTATGGTCGTAGCACACATATCAACTCGGAAAGGGATCGTCACCGGATCGCCTCGCCGTCAACCAAGCATCAACCTAACGTAAGCGCGTTACCAACCGACCAGCAGCACCGAGTCGACTCGGCTACGGCTCGCCAGCCACCTCGTTGCCTCGCGAATGACAGCAGTTCGCCGACGCAGCGGTAACCGCGGCGCGGGGCGTGCACGAGGAAACGGAAAGTCGAAAGATAGCGTACGGTGAGACGTAAACGCGGGTACGGCAAGTCGTCCACGCACCGTACCGCGGTTCGTGAGCTTGTCTCGAGGCGAGGCGATTACGTTACGAATCCGATAAGTGTGCTTTACAGTAGGGAGTTTCATACAAAGAATACTGAAATGCAAGAGTTGATACGTTTACGTTCCGTTTACGAGTTGATATGTGTGCTACGACCACAGAACATCTAATAATTAGTTAGAAAGGAATTGTGGGCAAGGTAGGCGCGCCAATACTGTGATCAAATGCGCACATCGCACAAAAACACGCGATTGCGCTGTTTAGTGACTCGCAAACTCCAACGGAGAAAAGTACTGCAAAATACTGCAACTTAATTACGTAAAAATGCCTTCATGTGCGGTAATTGGAAAAGACTTTGTTTCGGAGGCCATGATGAAAAATGAGTCTGTCGACGGAGTAAGTAATTTCAATCAAAAAGTATAAAAGTATATAATGAATAAGTATACCTTGCGAAAATAAATACCGATAAAAATTTATCGACAATCAATCCCTAGCTACAGAGTCACGCCTACTTCATGCACACATAACAATCCTCGTGCGTATTTGTTAATTTTCGTTAGTAGTGTTTATTGAAACGGCGACAGCGGTTCCCATACAAATTACGTGCTATGCCCCTTCTAGGCTACGACCATTAGATAGTCTGTGAGACCGATTTTGATGCTGTTTTTTGTTTTGTTGATTTTAGCTATGTTTGGTGAAAATAAAACTGTCGGGGGCTTTTTGAATAGTTAGGTAGTAGGTACCTACCTAATTTAATTACACGACGTATATTATGTTAGCGTTCATGGAATTAACTTTAGCCATGACTGTTTTAATGCATCGTGCCTCCTCATGTTACAGATGTTAATGCCGTTAATGGGTGGTAATAACCTCCTATCAGGTGACCGTCTACTGACTACTGGTTTATTTGTGACTTATAATCATTGGTGTTGTAGGTACCTCTAGTGTGACTAATTTAGGTAATAATATATTTTTAGGTTAGGTACGTGAACACTTTTATACAATGGATCTCATGATAAGTCATAAGTTGATATACGAGTACTACGATCGAATAGTTCATCATAGTTAATTTGCTGAATGACTTCATCTAATGTTATAAAAATCTAATCTCATTTGTTTCAGGCTTATTGTCCTAGTCACACTGGTCGCTCGGAGCCGTCATTCGGCCGCCGCAGACGAGATGTGAACACCACGACTGAAATCGAAGCCAACGATAGCAATGACGTCAAATCTAACACCACTGACGACGGTAAAGACAAAGCTGACGACAAAAGCGAAGGATCGATATATAAAATTTCCTACGAAGAAACTGGCGTAGACAAATATCTGAAGGATGAAGTGGAGACTCCCAGCCACGTGAGAAAAATGATTGAGGTAAGCTTTTAGAGAAAATTCTGACTTTTTTAAGATTCCGGATGCTCCCGATATCTCTAGGATGGTTGGCGAAAGAGTGTTCAAGAGGCTAGTAATATCTTTGCTGTACTACTGCTCTAATGAGTAGGTATAGGATGGAAAAGATGCGGATATTTAATGCGGAAATGACACTTATATCGAATAGTATTTTCAGTTTTTTGTAGGCGCTATTTTTCTTTGGCACCATTTTTTGGGCACCAGTTCCTAAAATTATTGTTTCCCACACTTTTGTCTTTATCCGATCGAGGTGACTTGGTCCGTCATGTTCACACTTCACACACTGAAATAATATACTCAATTAATCACAATGAACACTTTTCCAAGGTATTCGACAACCGCAACGAAATGCTAGAAGAGAACGGTCCATCGGACAGTTCGCCGGTGGTGGCCTCTGTGGGTGTGTGCGTGTCACCGTACCACTACCGCGCGCTGCTGGTGGCTTTGTGTACTCTACTGTCACTGTTGCTCGCCATGCTCACCGCCGCCTTGTACATCTACAGGTTTGTATCGTCACTATTAAAAAACAAAAGTGTAACTACGTCATTGTCATCGTCATGTTGGCTATCCTGGCGTGGAAGACCTGATATACAATAGGTTAGTCGGACAGCTCGCTGGTGGTGGCCTCTGTCGGTGTGTGCGTGTCGCCGTACCACTACCGCGCACTGCTGGTCGCACTGTGCCGCTTTGTATACCTACAAGTTTGTATGATCACCACTCGTCAGGGATGTAGCTATCGCAGCTTACCCCCTTAGTCGTATGTATTTCGTCGTAATTATACGGGCCCCCAGCTTACAGGGGCCCCGACTAGCAGCTGCTTAATGGTACCCCCTGTCCATCTAAGGGCACCTACTTTGCTACATTTCAAAACTTGGCGCCTCCCAAAAAAGCTAGCCAGCCGCCCCAAGGCCGTTACTGTTAGCACTTCTTTTTTCCCCCGAAAGACAGCTAACAACCCCAAGGAGTTGACCATGGTTTGACTTGATAAAATTAATAAAATAGTCACTTTTACACTACCCACTTCCCAAGCTTTGAACAGTATTCTCCAATGTATAAAACAATGTCAATTCCTGCAGACGCTACTGGCGCGTGCTCCGCAAGAACATCCAGGCGTCGAGCGCGGCACCAGCGCTTCGCCCCGCAGCGCCCGGGCCTCGCCCCACGCGCCCCTCGCTCTTCGCAGCTTCGCATCTCCACAAACCATTTTCTTTGAGGTGAGGAAATTACCACTGCGGACCCACATCCCCACCTGAAACCCACCTGGATTTTACATGCTAATCAATAAGAAAAAACCTACTTTTGTCCATAAAGGGTATGCCGATGCTGTGTACATGTCTACAATGACGATCACAATTGTGTGTGAATCTGAAGATCGACATTGACTGATCCATGATAACATAAGCCATTATTCCGATTCTGACACTAATTCCTGTTTTATTTTCAGCGGCTTGGGACGAAACTTCTCAGAAATGGGGGAAGAAGCGGGCTCGTCCGGACGACTGGCAAGTGCGTTTGACGACGGAAGCGAACCGATCTACACGGACCCCTCGCTGTTCGAACGGTCACGATCGCTGCGCTCCCTGCATTCCCTCGATCTGAAACCCGAAAGACGCGATCATCACGCTTAGATTAAAAAATAAAAAACTAACTTACGAAAAATTATTAACTCAATTCTGGTTACTTACTGTATTAATTAAACTTAACTGCCATGAATGCTCAGTATTGCCGTCCAAGTATTGCTAAGTTTTGTTTTTTATAAAGCTTCTGTAACACAGTTATGTTGTAAGACGATAAAATACTAATAAATATCTTTACAATCTATATGACTTTACTTTATCTAAGCAGTGTAATGTAAAAGAGAAAAATTATAGTAATTAAGCTTATAAGTAGGCAGCAGTCTATGTCTACTGATTTTACGTTAGTTGCAATGTCTCAAACTGGAAGATCCTGTAGCTCAGTAGTGCACCTGCCTGTCAGCCGGATTCAGCGTTCGAAATGTTTGGTGGGTGAAGATAATCAGTGTTGCTACCACCTTAACTTAATGATACGGGGCTTCCAGGTTACAGGGGGCCCCCATTGCCGTCCCTCTAGGCACTGGATGGCAAGAGGCGCCGTCAGTTTCAGCTCTAGGACCATTGGGCAGTGCGTGGACATTGGCGACCTTTTTTTAGGGTCCGGGACCGTGTTCCACTTGAGTGAAGCATGGGATACCTACTTGGTTTTTTTGTGCAGGTTATGCCCCAAATAAATATTATTGTACGTTTTTTTTTTTTTTTTTTTTGTTTCCCCTCACGGGAGGGAGGCAGAGAATGCATTTACGCATACCAGCAGAGCCGTCTCTGGTGGTTATGTGGAGACTCAATCCAAGGATGATAAAATATAGATATTTATGAAAAAATATCTATATCTATCGCCGCTCCAAGGATAATACCGCACTAAAAACTGCCTTAATGGTTTTGGTCGTACGACCTTAAAACCTTCATCTGAAGCGACTCCGTTTGAAGAGACGGAGCGCTAGCGGCGCTCCCTAGGGAGCGTCCGCTGGGTGACTACACTTTGTGTTGTCGAAGAGGTAATTGTGCCATCGAAAGGATGAGCATCATCTGGGATTGAGTCGTCTGTGTCCTTGGAGGCGGCCAGGAGGCTTTCCAGGTCAGACGAGAGCTTATTGGGTGGGTCCGTGAGGACATTGCGCGGCCTTCGTATTTGATGGCCGGTGAGGGTGGGGGCGGTGTAATCCGCTGATTCCCTAATCATGGGGTTGGAGTGTGTTTCTGAGGATTTGAAGAATCTCTCAGAGAAGTTTTTCATGACTTGTTGTATTGTGTCGAGCTCTAAGTCTCGGTGGAGATCGGCGTTCCGGACGCACCAGTGTGCGCCAGTCGCTTTTCGACAGAATAGATTCTGGACTACTTGTAATTTGTGGACTATATTGGGAGCCGCATGTGCGAAGACAGGGGCGGCATAGAGTAGTACCGGTCGAATGCAAACCTTGAAGAGCGTTCGCTTGTTCCTGAGGGACATTTTACTTTTCCTTCCCAACATAACGTTGAGTCGGCTCATATAATAACGGGCTGTACTAGTCACCTTGTTGATATGGGGCCTAAAGGTGAGTCTAGAGTCTAGTGTTATACCTAGATATTTTGTTTGTGTCCTCCAAGGGACGGGTGTTCCCGCGAAGCGGATGGGGGGATCGCTCAAGCGTCGTTGCTTGTGTGAGAAGCGGATTGCGGCACTTTTGTCCGCGTTGACTTCGATGCGCCATTTCTTGAACCAGTCTCCTAACTCGTTAACCGAGTTTTGGACTCTGGTAAGAACTGACGACATCACCCGTCCTTTGAGGTAAAGGGCGGTGTCATCCGCAAAGAGGGAGAGTTGAACCCCTTTCTTGGGTATCGGTATATCGTTTGTGTACGATATGAATAGTAAAGGGGCTAGCACTGAGCCCTGAGGGACCCCTGCCGTTATTAGGCGAGGGGAAGAGAGGATACCTTCGTGTCTGAAACGGAAGGTACGTTGATCTAGGTAGGAAGCCACGAGTCTGACAATACGGTCTGGAAGGCCAAGATAATGTAGTTTATAGATAAGTCCGGCATGCCAGACCTTATCAAAAGCTTTGGCAACGTCGAAGAAGACAGCGACTGTCTTATCGCGACGCGGGTAGAATCCACTAAGTATGTATTCTACTATACGGTGTACTTGTTGAGGACAAGAGTGTTTAGCACGAAACCCGAATTGGTGCGGAATGATCAAGGGAGGACCGTCCGATGGAAAGAGATGCTTTCTCATGCGGGACTGTATTATTCTTTCAAATACTTTACCCATTGCCTTGAGGAGGCTGATGGGTCGATGGTTAGACGGGACATTAAGGGGTTTCCCGGGTTTGGGAATCCCTATTACTATAGCCTCTTTCCACGCAGTGGGAAAGTGGCAGTGTTCAAAGCAGGCGTTGAACAGCATGACTAAAAGGGTAATAACCTGCTCTGGGAGGTGTTTGAGCGCCAGGTTGGAAATACCGTCGGCTCCAGGAGCTTTACGGGGTTTGAGTCCACGTATGATGGACTTGACCTCGTCAGTAGTTGTTTGAATGGGATCTGCGGTGACAGGGAGTGAATTCCTCTGACGGACTTCATCCTCCACCGTTTGAACATGAGACAGGGAATGGGGCTGAGTGCTGGGAGCACACTGCGTAGCAATACTGTCAGCGAAACATTCTGCTTTTTCGTCGTCCTCGAAGGCTATACTGCCGTCGGGACGGTTAAGTGGGGGGGTGTCTAACTTGGCGTCTATTCGAAGGTTTTTAGCCGTCTTATAGAACGCCTTGTGAGAGGGAGTTATGTCGCTCATGAGGGAGTCCCAATTGGAGTTCCTCAGCTCTGTAAGTAGGGATCGAACTTGACGCTGTAAGGCGTTAGCTCTCCTGCGGTAAGTGGGAGTGGGGTATAAAGCAGCACGTCTGAGCGCTGCATTTTTCTTACGAATGAGAAGCCTGGCTTCGAGCTGTAGTTTCCGGTTTGGGACCTTGACCACACGCTCGTTGTCGCGAAGGGCTGACTGTACTGTTTTAGTGAGATTACTGACAGTATTGTCTATTGTAGCCGAGCTATCGAAGTAGTCGGCTGAGATAGCATAAGGTGAATTGGGGGACTCGAACTCCGCTTTAAGCGCGTTCTTGTAACCATCCCAGTTAGTGAAAGTTCGGGTGACGGGCGGGGAAGAGTCTATAGGCCCTAGCTCAAGGGAGACCGGGCGGTGATCAGAACCTAGGTCGTCGAGAGTTTTTAATGCTCTCAGGTTGAGTGAGATTCCCTTGGTCAGGGCTATATCTAGAATGTCAGGTGAAAAGTTCACCTGCTTCGGATAGTGAGTGGGAGAGGAAGGGGATAGAATATTTATTCCCAGTTTGGTAGTAAGCTTGAAGAGCTTCTTACCGTTTTGGTTAGTTTTGTGGCACCTCCAGTCGGAGTGTTTGGAGTTGAAATCTCCAAATAGTATAATGGAGTCTCCGAGCGAGAGCAGTGCTTCTAGGTCGCTACGAAGAGGAGTTTTCTGAGGTGGGTTATAAACTGAGGCTATGATCAGGGACGGGTGTCCTGTCATGCCTAGTTTGACTACCGTGGCTTCCATGTTGATGAGTGGAGGGGTTTCTATTACAGAGCAATGTAAAGATCTTTTGTAGTAGATGGCAGTGCCTCCGCCCTTGCGGCCGTCGGCTCTGTCGTCTCGTACAAGAGAGTATTTGGGGATAGACAAACCCTTTTTAAGAGAGGGCTTGAGGTGGGTTTCTTGGATTAGCAATAGGTCGATATCCCTATTGCGAATAAACTCTTTAATTTCTAATATGTTAGAGTACAGACCGTGCGAATTGAAAGAGATAAGCGAGACGCCTTTAGGCCTCACTCGACCGGTAGAAGGGGGAATTGCGTTAAGCGCTATTGACATTACTTAAGCGAGTTAACTAACTCGCTGTGTTCGACGAGCACCATGGCTCGCTCGATGGGACTGCTAGCTGCAAGGAGCTTGCGGGTGAAGGCATGGATTTCATCCATGTTAATACTATTTATTAAATCCCTCACCGTGGCCAAGTCCTCATAAGAGGGCATATGGCTGGTTTGGGACTGGGAGGGACGCGGGAAGGCAGTAGGTGCCTTATAGGGCGCGGGCGCAGCCTTAGGTGCGGATGCAACCTTAGGTGCGGGAGCGGGGGCAGCCGTGGTGGCTGTCCGCCTCCACGGGTTAGTGGGAGGGGGCGGGGGCCCTGGGCGGGCACTGGGGGTCCTCAATTGAGGGAAGTTCGCGTCCGTTACAGGGGGCGGGGCTTGTCTTGGCCTGTAAGGCTGCTTGTTAGCAGTCTTAGGCAGGTTAGAGCGGGGGGCACGTGGGCAGCCGCGATAATTAGCGGGGTGGCCGGTCTGTCCGCATAGGACACAAGCCGGGGGAGACTGATCGTCTTTAGTGCGTGTGCACTCTTTGGTGAGGTGCGGTACTAGGCACTTAACGCACCTAGGACGAGCGCAGCAGTTAGCCGCTGCGTGGCCGTAAAGCTGGCAGCGGTGGCACTGACCGGGGAACCCACGTTTGTTCGGGGGTTCAGCCCGGATTTCAGAGAGCCCACATATGGTGAGTTTCTCTTTGAAAATGTCGCGGGACGTGGGCGCGTTAGTCATAATGACTAAGGCCAGCGGGAGTTGTCGGCCGGTGCGGGTGTGCATCTTGTGCACAGCCTCCACGGGATGGCCCTGGGACTTAAGGTCCTCGAGTATAGCCTCGTTGGCTAGCTCGAACGGTACTCCTCTGAGTACCGCTTTGACTTTACGCTCTTCGGGGAGAGCGTATGTGTGGTATGGTATTTTATTTACCATGAGGAGCCTGGTGAGGCTCCTGAATTGGTCAACGTCCGGGACTTTCACCCGGATTGTCTCGCCCATATTGGTGGCGTGGGTGTAGTGGATCTTGTGCTGAGTGCACAGTTCCACTACTGCGGTCCATTTGGACTTGTCCCGCAGGAAGACTGGGGGAGGGGCCTTGATGGCAGGGATAGTGGGGGCGCAGCGCGAGGCTGGCTTGGAGGACTGCCTAGGGAGGACAGTCTCGGGGGTGTTTTCAACAGCCGGTTTTGGCGTGGGCGCGGGGGCGGAGGGCTCGGTGCCCTGAGAAGCTTTAGTGCGAGGCTTGCGCTTTTTGCGCGTTACTCGCTCGAAACCGTCATCACCGGTGACGGTTGAGTCGGAACTGACGGAGGACGGGGCCTTGGTCCGTTTCCGGGAACTAGAGACGGAGGCGGAGTCTGAGAGCTCCGACTCGTCCATCGATTCGTGCCGAGAGGCGGCAGAGGGACTGAGGGGGGAGGAGTCCACGAGCACTACTGTGCGGGGCTCAAGTGACTTATATGGTCGCAGGCCATGCTGGGCCTGGAGATGGTGGAATAATTCGTCCGCTTTGGACGAAGAGCCTAAGAACGACTTTAAGCCGTCGTTGATGGCTTCCCACGACAGACCCACCAATGGCGAGTCCATCGCGGGAGCGTAGAGGGGGTGTTGGTACGTCAGGGCAACGACACGCAATAACACAAGAAAACAAGACAATACAAGAGCAAGAAAAACAAAAAAAAAATACAATGAGGGGCGGTGGATATCCCTATTGGATTATAGTCCACCAACCTTTCCCCTTGGGAGTTCCCAAGTGCAATGGGTCCGGTCTGCCGGTTTGTCCCAGGCCAGGAGGCCGGGGAAGCGCACCGGGTCAACGCTGACTGGCTTAGTTGTCACCGTTAAGTATCCACCAGTCCAAGGTATTATTCTCTGAAGGAGAATAAAGAAAAATAAAATAAAATCCGGTATACGGCAGAACAGAGTGGGAGCACTAGTGCGACCGCTCTGCTCGGCGCGTAAAACGGGACTACCTGCACTGCACACTGCACAGCACAGCACTGCACACGCGAGACACACGGACTCACGCGAACCGGTTTGGCTTCTCTAGAAAGAGACACCGATAGGACCGATAGGGACTATCGCAGGTAGCGGACGCGGGACGTCCGTACGCTACGACGGTCAGATCGGAACTGTAGCGTTTTTTTTTTAAAATTTGTTATTGTACGTTTGAAAAACGCCACCGTAGCAAGAGACGCTAACGGTTAATAGGGACAGCATTTACCTAAGTGTGAAACTTTGCTAAGTTATTATTATCAGGTTCAATAGTAATTTTAGTCACTTTAATCTCATTGATTACTGTAAAAAATATTTTTTTACATGATCATTATCCAAGTACCCGAACCTTATAGTAAGCTTTGTTTTTTACAGTGCAATGTATGAAATGTATCTGTCCCACCAACACAGACAACCTGCATTCCGTGGTCCCACCGGCACCATATAGAATAAAAAAATATAATTATGACACTTTTGTTTCCTTCGTTAGTTTTTTCTACAGACTAAATTAATAAAAATACTTTGTACCCAAATCAAAAAAAAAAATTGTTGAGTACTATATAAAATATTATGGGGAAACTTATAAAGTTAACAAAAAAGTTAAAATATACTTGTCTTCAACATGATATATTTCATTAATATTTTTAACTAAGAAAATAGTATGTATACATATAATTCAGTTCATTACATATGGTATGGAGAAGGAGTAGGCATAGGCACACTCATAAGAGGAGAGTCTAAATATTCCATCTCATTAGTGCTGGGTGCTGGTTCTGTAGCTGAAGTCATCTTTTGCTGCAAGGCTTCATGTAACTTGTGCACCGATTCATTGTGTTGAGTGCCAGGCTGCAGCGCTTTCATCAGAGTCTGAATCCTGGTATCAGGGAGTTTTGGGTGTATGTACCACAAGAGTTTCAACAAATGTCTCGTAACATTATCTTTTGAGAGTCCAGCAAAGAAAAATTCATCAAACAGGACTGTACTGAAATCTTCTCCTTGGAATTCGTCTGGCAACTGTATCAATAAAGCAACTAGTGCATGCAAGAATGGATCTTCATAAGCACGCCCATCCTTGCAACTACCTAAAATGCTTAGAATACGAAGTAAGGCACCACGGTCTCTTAACTTGGCAGCATGTAGTGTATAATACATAGCAAGTACCCCACACACTGAACTTTCTCGCATATATGCTTCACAGGCATCCGGTGGTGGACCTGAATGTTCAATAGTGGTGATAGCAGACTCTCGCTCATCTGGCGGCAGTTTATTATGCAAGGAACGAACCTGATCATCCACCATTAAAGACATTAATGCTGGAAGATATTTAGTAACAACTTGGCTACCGAGTTTTGGCTCCTTAAACTCCTGTGAATCAATCATGACCCATGCACTTAGTCCTAATGCTAACATTCTCAATAGTAAAATTAATATCGTGTTATCTCTTGGAAGCCCTTCAGTGTTTATCAAATGCTGCAATATTTTTATTGCTGAGGTAGCCAAAAAATTTATTGCGTATGGATCACACAGAGTCATAGAAAGGTCTCCGAGCACTTGCTCTTGACCCCTTTTAATACTGTCTAAGAAACCCTGCAGCTCTCTGGATCTCTTTATGTCCACATTTCTCTCTCGGATGCAAGCATCTAAGCACCATGTGAATTTGTGACACGGATCAACAGATATAATATCTTGAATTTCTAAGTCATGCAATGCCATTAAAAGCTCTGCTCGTAAAGTGCAGTAATGTACATTTCTGGTCCGTAGAAAGAGTGTACGAAGAAACTGTAATACCATGTCGTAAAGCTTAACACTATTGCCTATCATATGTGCCAATTTCTGCACAACAGCCCCCTGTCTTCTCACTTTTGGTGAAGGTGAAAAGAATAAGTTTGTTAGATTTTCATGGTCAAACAAAATATTTTCCTTCTCTCTTATATACTGGCTGAGTAAAGGAGACACTTCATCTCCAAAGAGTGATTGATTGTCTTGCCAAATTTGTCTCTTCACTTCTGTGTCAGTGTCATTATACAACTCTCGGTCTCTTACTAGTACTCGCAAAAATTTGTCATCTATATGTGGAGTGTTTTTCAAAATGCTCATTATGACGGGTCTCAAGGCTTTAACCCTCACAACTGGAAAGCTTTTTAACAATAATTCTTTAAGCTTCTTGTCATGTTCTTTTCCTTCTTTAGCACCCACTTCATTGATATGAGCTATCAGTTTTTCCCTTAATTCCTCTAATACTGAAGTATGAAAATCAAGGCGACGGACACCGTGAAGATCAAGCAGGGGTAGCATTGGTCTTAGAGAAGGCAATAGGATACCATTCTCGAGTTGAAATTCTTCAATCGCTTTCAAGGGATCAGTACAGCTTGTGAGAGCATCACGCAGAAATGTTTGCCCTGGCACACCAACATCTTCTAGTCCCGTTCCAGGCAATTTGCTTGACGACGCCATGTTTTGATGTTTATTATTCTTCAGTCTTAGTTCAGTTCCAAAACTGTTTGAATAGACAATGAGAGTTCCTTAAATATTTCCTGCACTAATGTTTCACTTAACCAGAATAAACACTAGGATTTGTTCGAGGGACGAATTAATGATATTATTTACGTTTTCCTGTCAGAAATCAAAATAAATATACCCTTAAATGCAAATAAAATCCATGATCCATGATGTTTTGTCACTTCAACACTTGACTTGTCATTGTCAGAATTCAGAAATGTCAGATTTGTCAGTCTTGACTCTTGTCCTGTCTTGTCCTGCGGATAAAGAGTACTTACACTTGCAAGTGCCACAACTTGCCGCTTGTCATGTCTGTCAAGTCCAGTGCTGCCAATAAAAAAATTTTGAATCCCTGCGTCAGATTCTCTGAAATTCCCTGCTTCTTTCCTCGAAATGATATTTTTAGACTAAAACACTGTTTAATACAAAATGTGTTTAATAAACTACTACAACTTAAAATACTATACGTTATACCTAACTAAATCAACTCTTAAATCTATTAATAAAAAAAATACAGACTACATATAACACACTACTCAAAACAAAGTAAGAACTACTTGCTTTGCAGTAATAAAAGTTTTTATATAAATCTTTAGTGGCCTTTATTTTATTTGGAATAGTTTGTTATTTTTGCCATATTCTCGCATTAAGCATTTATAAAATTCAAATTGTAAAAGATTCGCCTCCATATCTACACTTTGTTTGGTATGCATTAAACGTTAAAGCAGCAATGGTGTCATTGTTGAGACTCCCGCGGTGTTTTGATGTTATTAAGGTTGCTGAAAACCCTCTCCACAGAAGCGTTTAAAATAGCGTATCACCAAGAGACCTATTATTTTTTCAATAATTTTAAACAAAACATACCACCGGTATTTTTTAGATTAAATCTTAGGCTATTACTCAGTAAATCAGTACTCCCCGAAATTCCCCGATTTTGGAGACCACCATGGATATATTACTCTAACTTGATCACTGATTTTGTAGGGGTACTGAAGTCCGATAACGTCATAACGGAATGACAATTTTTGTATTGTGTCCATGTTAACTGTAGTCCCAGGATATCATTTGATTGTGATTTTTTATAATGATATAAAAGTATTTAAGATGAATAATATTAATTATTATAATATAGATGTACCGTAATTGTGTACTTTAATTTTCAATTTACTCTAATGAAATAATTTAAATTCGGTAATTTTCAAGAAATTTTATTAAAATGTATTATTTTAATATTATAATTCTTACCACCAGAAAAATACCAACAGAAAACATTTTGAAGAACCCTATCAAAATAGGACATTCTAAATAAGTGTGGACACCCTACAATTATGAAGGATAATAAAATAATACCTAACCTCAATCTGGCCTGTGATTGGTCGAATGGTCATTCCGATAAGACGTCATCGGAGTTCAGTTACCTCTACAAAATTAGTGATCCAGATAGATAGAGTAATAATATATATATGTAGCACTTGTCAGCTCGGTTATTATGTGAGATATATATGTGAGTTATATAATATGTGAGATTGTGATGTTTACAATCGAAAATGTTTTTACACGCTTTATATAAGCTTCACCTGTATGTTTGTTTGTCTGTTTGTCTGTCTGTCTGTTTGTTTGTTTGTTTGTTACAAACAACTTCTCTTTGGACTTGATTTTGACCCACTTCAAACGGTCAGATTTCTTTCAAACTTCGTAGACTTATCGAGGATCGATGACAATTCAATATTTAAAGAAAAAAAAGAAAGAAAACCTAATTACACGCTTTAAATGGTCTGATTTCTTTCAAACTTCGTAGACTTATCGAGGACCGATGACAATTCAATATTTAAAGAAAAAAGAAAGAAAGAAAGAAAAATACCTAAATTTCATTTCAAAAAATCAAACTAAAAAATTAAAAAATAAATAATAGTTAAAAAAACTAAAAAACACGCTTTTATAGAAAATCCAACTAAAAAAAATAGAAAATAAATTTGAATTAAGAATCGTGTAATTATAATAAAAGCGTGAGGTGCATGTTGTCAATGAGTAGAAGGATTATCATTTTGATAATATCTTAAAAAGCACCCCACGCTTTTATTACAATTACACGATTCTTACTTCAAATTTATTTTCTATTTTTTTTGTTGGATTTTCTATAAAAGCGTGTTTTTTAGTTTTTTTTTTAATTATTATTTATTTCTTACCTAATTCTGTTTCCCGTGTTTTATTTGTCTTTGGCTGAGAGTATTTACGCCATTGCCATTAATGGAAAAAAGGATTGTGATGCAAACGAATGACAGCAAAATATGCCACCCATTACTCTGTGGCAAACGCAATGCAATGAATGAAACAAGCAAAAGATAAACTTTGTTTTGCTTTTGATAACTTTGATAAAATTGTTAAACTTGCATACTTGCATTTGGACAGCACGCAAGCAAAGTCTTTAAAATTTAGTAATATTTAGTAGTGAATTTTGTCATTCTTAAGTTTATATTAGTAAATTTTACATTTTATTAGCATAGGTGATATTTTTTATTTGTGGTGAAAATGTCTGATAAACAAAAAACGTAAGGAGTTGGATATTATTTGTAATAGTTGCCCTAAATCAGTTTATTAATAATTCTCAGTTACACCCTTGTATGTTGTTAGTTTTTTGAATAGAGTTATGAAAAAAAATTACAAATTTTCAGGTTAATTTGTGGCGATGTAAATGGCAAATTTAACATGTTATTTTCACGAATTGAATCTATAATAAAAAAATCCGGTGCCTTTGACATTCTGCTGTGTACTGGAAACTTTTTCGGTGATGACAATTCACAGTTGGATGCTTACAAAATGGGTACAAGAAAAGGTATCAATAATATTCTGTTATTTATCTTATCTAAAAGTGTTTAAAAATTAAAGCTTGCACACCCGCACTAGGATTACCTCTGTGTTGTGATAGCATGAACAACTCACTACAACACCCATGACCTGAGTACAAATATTTATCTTTCACACAAATATTTGCTACAGCCAGGAATCGGACCTGAGACCTCTCACTAGGCAGACAGGGTTATTAACATTTAATATTTAGGAAAATAAGTTATATTGTACTACAATATACAGTGTCGAAAAGAACTAATTTATAATGTATAGTATTTTATAGTATGGAGTTAAAAAACATTAAATGGAAATTTCTATGAAAGTGGTTTGGCAGATACTAAA
Source organism: Thymelicus lineola (assembly GCA_963932265.1). Lineage (NCBI taxonomy): Eukaryota > Metazoa > Arthropoda > Insecta > Lepidoptera > Hesperiidae > Thymelicus > Thymelicus lineola. The sequence continues at coordinate 7,470,995 of OZ010700.1, read as the reverse complement.
TTGTGTACAGAAGAGATGGAATAATTACTCATAATTCATTATGTATATTACAATAGCGTCTGTCATTATACTAATAATTTTTATTGGTTCAGTTGACAATCAAGATTGGTGTTATTTTTTAAATTTGTTTTTAGCTCCAGTGCCAACATATGTATTTGGACCGTCAAATCCAGATCATGTTGCATATTACTGCGAGGAGGGTGGAGAGATAGCACCAAACATTGTTTACATGGGTATAGTCACATCATTTTCTATATTTTCATATACAATAATAAAACAATATATAATATGTATTGTAGTAATTCACGGTGTAAGAGTCAAATGAACATATCTGTATTTAAGTAAATTAAAAGTAATTTAACATTATTCAGATTACGTTTTTCTGGTTCTGCTAAAATTAGTTATTATGCTATTTTGTTTTTTTGGAACTTGTGAAATATTGCATAAATCAAAACGTTGTTTTGGCATATTATAAAAGACCACAGTGTGACCCGTTTTATATAAAAAAAAAACGATTTTTGATTTTTTTGTAGATACATTCATCTGGTTCTTATTCAGCGAATTGCCAGAATTTAAAACAATCACTTGTATATTATTTATTAAGTAACTTTACATAATGAAAACAAGCTCCCTTAAATAATTATAATTAATCAATATTTAAATGCTAAATGAAAAAAATGCACAAATTATTTAATTTCTATCTATTTATTTATATCTTTTTTATTTAAAGGAAAAAGAGGCCTATTCACAACTAGCGCAGATATTAAAATAGCCTACTTAAGCGGTTTATCAAGAAGAGAGCTAGGCAAGGATGTTCCAGTGTGTATGTTTGAGCCGAGTGACTGTCTGGCCGTCAGAGATGCATGTTTACGAGGCCAGTCTGAGTTTAGGGGTGTCGATGTTCTAATAACAAATTTATGGCCATCTGGAATACAACAAGATGAGATTATGAAGGTAAGCTTTTTGCTATAGACAAGCTTGCTAGATAATAATCCTACCTAGTATATAGTGGCGAAGTCTAAAATGTTAAGAGCACTAACAAATCTGTTTACTAATTTCTTAAAGACCCTTACTCACAAGAATTGGCAAATTGAGGAAAGGACATGGGTATGAAGCCTCTTGAATTTTGTGTCTAACAGTGCATTCTTATTGTTATCAATAAAATTACGATTTTACTTCTAAAAAAAACTGATTTGCATGAGCATCAGTAAATCGTAATTAATATACTTTTCATATTTACATTGCAGGTGGAGGTGCCACAAACAAAACTATCAGACCTAGTGGCATGGTTAGCAATTCATGTTAAACCTAGGTATCATTTTGTGCCATCGATTGACAAGTATTTTGAAAGGCAGCCTTACAGGTTAGTACACTGTTTATTCATGTAGGTATAAGCCGCGCCATTAAAGAAACGAATTTGAAATGGCGGAAATTATCATTCCTCCTCACTCACATGCTGAAGACAGGAATAACGTTCAAGTGAGGGGGAATGATAATTTCTGCCATTTTAGATTGGTTTCTTTAATGGCGCGGTTTATAAAAATATTGTTATTTTGAACTTATAACCATATATATTACCACATAATTTCGACCTTTTTCTGACGACATATCCCGTTCGATAAGATATTTGATGTAATAATAGAAGGTTCATTCATATAAATTACATAAATGTATAAATAATTTTTGTATAAGTATATAGTTTCAAAGAAAGTTTTTTTGTAAAAAAGTGATTAATTACTAATTTTAATTTTTATTATCATCGGATTCATTAACAAGGAGCATAAAACTGCTAAAATAATTTAATATGATAATCTCCTTAAATATATAGAAACCAGAGTGTACACCAGGATTACAAAGAGTGTGTAACACGGTTCATAGCGCTGGCACCGGTTGGGAATAAGGAGAAAGAGAAGTGGATATACGCTTGCTCCCTACAGTCCATCTTGAAGATGCGCATGACTGACCTTCTGCAGGCCACTACAGATGAGACCCCGTGTCCGTACAATCTGAACATGTTGAAACAGCATCACCCTGGCAGGGTGGTTCAGGTAATTGTCGTAACAAATATTATGAAGAGGAAAGTATTAATTTTTGGTTTGTTTGTAACGGATAAACTCAAAAAGTACTGGACTGATTTCAAAAATTTTTTCACCAATAGGAGTAATTGTATCTGAGTAACATATTTTACTAAAAAAATTAGAGATCTATGTATAAGAAAACCGAAGTAAAGCGAGGGTGGTTACCAGTTTTGTATAATATGTTCAAACATACACGAATTTCTCATTGTGGATATTTTACATATTTAATCGAATTTTAAATTAATGTTAATTTATTTTAAATTTTTATACATGAATGCAATTTATATTTTGGTTTATGAATTTTGTTAAATATTTTAATTTATAATTAGTCGACATTTTAATCTAAATAATTTAAATTGATTTCATAATATATGGATCAAAGTTATCTGAAATAAATGCTATTAAATTATTAAAAAAAAAAAAAATTTACAGATGCTACAATGTGTTGTGTTATGAGCTGTTTTTAAACGAATGAACGACAAATAAAAAAAAACTGAATGAATGAGTCAACAAAACCTGAGTTTGGGAACATGGTTGGGAGTTTGCTTTAGGTAATAATTTTCATTTTCCAGGTACAAGACAATGGTCAGTTCTTTTTCAATTTGGATGCAAATCAAGAGGATGATTTTGGCAACAGGAAAAGAAAAGGTGGCGATAATCGGGAACGAAAAAAAATAGAATTTGATCCAGGTACCTATTTCTTCTTTTGCATTGTTCACACAAATGTCCCTAATACGAGTACAAAGAAAAAGTAGCGCCATCTCTCTCTTACGAACTAAGTGAAATATGTACTGCAAAGCAAAGCAAAGCAAAGCAAAGCAACAACCCATAATTGTCCCACTGCTGGGCTCGGGGTCTCCGCTCACAATGTGAGGGGTATAGGCCATAGTCTACCACGCTGGCCAAGTGCGAATTGGTAGACTTCACACACCTTTGAGAACTTTATGGAGAACTCTCAGGTCTGCAGGTTTCCTCACGATGTTTTCCTTCACTGAAGCAAGTGATAATTAACTTGTAATACGCACATAATGTTTGAAAATTAGAGGTGCGTGCCAGGATTTGAACTCGTGCCCCCGCGTTCGGGAGACCAACGTTCTAACCGCTAGGCTATCACTGCTTATCTGAAATATGTACTAACATTGGTCTAATTGGACCAATTCAAGTGCCACGTTTTGCCCTAAGCTGTCCTTACCGTACACCACATTGTTAATTGCAGAGACGTGTTGGTTCTGTCTGTCGTCTTCGAGCGTGGAGAAGCATCTCGTGATCTGTGTAGGCAGCCACTGCTACCTCGCGCTGCCTAAAGGACCCCTCACACCGTTCCACTGCTTGATACTGCCTATTGCACACCATCAGTCCGTTGTCAAGGTCAGTCATTTGATATGCTTTTGTCTATCATCTAAATATTGGAAGCGTTCATGGGTTATGGATGCCATACACAATCAAGTGTACTTGTCAAGTCTGCAGTTTGACTTGACGCGCTATCCAGTGTGCTTGAGATAGCTTACCGTGAGGAATTGTATTGATATTATTGATTTTAATTGTAAATTAGTATCATTATTACTATTATTATTTCTCCATGGGGTTCGCCTGGATAGCTACCACCCTTGAGCACGAGTCAGCTGCTAAACGACTCGTCGTGTTCCGGCTGGGGGCTTGAGAGCCAGTTATTTCTTTCTTTTTCTTCTCTCTTTCTTGGATGGCAACGCATCAGCGATGCCTTTGGTGTTGCTGATGTCCTTGGGCGATGATAGCCATTTACCATCAGGTGGATTGTCAGCTCGTTTGCCGGCTATTTCCATAAAAAAACTGTGACCATAGCTTTATTTATTTTTATTTATTGCCTATTTGCACACTATTGTCGCCCTATACTAAACAAATAGTACACATTCCACATGCAGTCCCCAGACGAGGTGGTGAACGAGATCAAGAAGTTCAAGGAGGCGCTAAAGAAGTTCTACACGTCTTTGGGCAAGGCGGTGGTGTTCTACGAGCGGAACTACCGAACGTCGCACATGCAGATTCAGTGCGTGCCCGTGCCGAGAGCTAGCGAGGGACAGATCCTAGAGGTGTTTCAGGTTAGTTCGCTAGATGGACTGAAGTCCGATTTACACGTATTAAGTATCTTACTCTATCCTTCCCTCTCTTCGCATTATGTTAGTTTTGCAGACCTCATGAACATCATACTTGTGTTAGTTGTGCTTGTACACCTCTACCAGCAATTTATTTGTCAACTTAGATAAGTTTTCCACTTTGGGTTATCTGGAAGAGATCGCTTTTTAGCGATAAGATCGCCTATTGTATACTATCCATTGTAGTTGTTATGTATATGTACATTTTATTCTGGTGTGCAATAAAGAGTTTTGTATTGTATTGTAAGTAGATAAGTAAATTTTAACTAAAAAGTTACTAAAATGTCTGTTTACATGTATTAATTTACTTAAAATTCAGTTAAAATTTAGTTATCTACTTAACTACTTAATAAATGTAAATCGGACTTAACGCTCTGTCCGCGACTTTACCCGTTTTCCGGGACAATACCCTAACGACCCATCAACACAATAGGGATGTTGACACTAATTATTATAAATTAATATAAAATGTTTATAGTATTAGTAGTAACATTTAATGACCTAAATTATAATTCTTTTATCGAAATCAATCACAATAAATACTCACTGTCACGTGACCTAAATCGCCATTTTGAGGTTATGACGTCATTGAAAGTATTTTATATGCAAATTCAACTAACTTCAGCAGACAGATAGTATTGAATAACGGATTGTGACGTCACGTGACGTTTTTGGTGGGAAAGATACTGATTTTTTTCGTGAATATTAAGGTCCCATTATAAAATTAAACTGAATCCTAAAATTAGTCAACATCCCTATTTTACTTCGTTCCAGGACGAGGCAGGTATAAACAGCATCAACCTGGAGGTGCTGCCACCATTCTCGGAGATATCGCAGGTGACGCTGCCCGGCTCGCCGTACTTCCACGCCGAGCTGCCGGGCGGAGACCAGATCTACGCCAAGAGCAAGGGCCAGTTCCCGCTGCAGTTTGGCCGGTAAGTTTTGTAGTCACCTGCAGAGAAAAGTATCCCATCTGTTAAAGGCAACAGAAACGTTGCTGTTCGTATATTTATAATCAGATGAATTACTTTTCTCTGCAGGTGACTGTACTACTGTGACAGAATACATAATAGTACCTAAAGCATAGAGTATAGAGGTAGAAGGAGAACCATCTCCTCAGATGATGGCCCTTCTTCTACGTAGACTAGAAGGCATCCATGACCTCCATGACCTATGTTAAAGGTGCAGAATAGTCACTGCAAAATCATTTAAATAAATAGCGACTCTTGGTCCGATACAATAAAGTGTAATTCAGGTCGCAACAATATCGTCAACAGACATTGACATCTAGACGTTGCCTCTCTTTCTAATCATAACTTTTATCCTCTCTGACAATGTCAGGGTTGCTTTTTTGTGATGACATGTGTGATGGATTACGAATGTATGACGAATGTATTACGAATCTCTGGCAAAGCATGTTCTTTGTAAGATTCTACAAGAATTCTGTGAGATTCAGCAGCAGATTTATTTTGAATAAAATAATTCAATAAAATTCCCTGCAAACAATCTTTACTTGGTACTAAACTTGACATTTTTATTACTACAAAAAACAACGTTGTTTACAGCGTGGCTGACTAACACAGACTAAAGTTCAAGGTTACAGAAAGTAGTTTGGGGTCAATGCGTTACCATCTAAAATCATATGCACGTTGTCCTAGTAATGCCATATGTTTGAAAACAGCGAGAACTTATTCAAGGACCTAATACATTAATTGATCTCTCAACACACGAAGAAGATAACATCTATCCACAAGTCTATACTATATCGGTCTGATTATCAAATTCCTTACAGAGACGTCCTATCAAGTCCCCCGATCCTGAACTGCGAAGACAAGGCGGACTGGCGCCAGTGTCTGCTGAGCAGGGAGGACGAGGACGCCCACGTGGCACTCTTCAGGAAGAAGTTCCAACCGTTCGACTTCACTGTCGACGCGGACAGTGATAGCGATTGAGGTATGTTATGTTAAGGTCGTCATGTGCATAATAATAATAATAGCAGATTATAATAATAATAATGTCTATTGACCATAAATGAACATTTGAAACGAAGAGCCTTAACTCCCAGTAAAGTGTTATGCGTCCATTGCGATGTAGTGTTGTGTGTCCATTGCGATTTGTGAAATATGAAGAAAGGCTTCTTTAATCTTAAACTGATTTAAAAACTATTATAAACTATAATATATCCAATACTGTCTACTGAAGTTTGTTGAACTTCCATATAAAATATGAGCAATGACGTCATAAGCTCAAAATGGCGTTTGAGGTCACGTGATAGTGATTACTATTTTTAACATTTTAAAACTGATTTAAAAACTATCACAATTTTTTAGTAGGGATTGACTTTGACTAATTTTTTGTATGTTTCAAAATTGTAATATTATCATGTAGAATAATTAAAAATAATTCAACGTTTATATTACTTTGAATTCTATAAAATTTTGTCTTATTAATGAATCGAAGACAGATAAAACAATTGCAATGGAAAAACGTAATCGACATATCAGTTACAACTTCAAAATATTTTTTTATGAATTAATAATTTCGTCTGAAATCTGAAGGTTGATGATAATAATGCTAATAATCCAATGCCTGATGACCTTAGATACCTTAACAAATAGTGTAATTTTAGGAGAAATAAATAGTCATACGGTCAAGTAAATGTATTTTTATTTTCGTTCACATCATACTGTCCCTAATAACTCATTTATTTGCTTTATAAAAACATATCTGTAACAACATGATTAACTAACGCTTACATACGTACATGTATCAATGTATAGTTAACAAAAGTTAAAAATGATATGGTACATTGACTAGAATCGAAACGATAACTTTACGAGGTTATAAAATATTGTAAATTGTAATATGGCTTCGATATATGGAGCTATTATATTAACTAATACATGCGGCAAGGTATGGGAATTATTGGAACAATCAGGTTATGCTCTAATGGACTCTTTCAGCGTTGGTTTTGGCGTTTGTTGTTTTTGCAAGGCTTGGGAATTACACACAAAAATAATTGATATGTTATTGAGACAATACTGAACTTATTTTGTTTTAGATAATTTTAAAATTAGGTAAATTACTTCATAAAATTTTGAGTATAAATTGATTGATTATGTTAAGTATACAAGATGAAGAGCATAAGTTCACTTTACCTTTACCTATAACATAGAGTTGGCTTTAAAGTATTTAATGTTGGAGAGGTATCAGATGAATTCTAAGTATACTGAAGAAATATAGCTTTATAAAAACAAAGAACATTAATAGTATGTGATACTAAAGGTAAGATTAAAATCAATGTAAATTCCCCAGCCTGCAGCCAAGCTGAACTATTGTAATTCATGAAGACACCTGTCGAAACTAATACCGAACTACGACTACTGTAAGTTTGATTGACTAGTATAAGATATTTGTGTCTAGATTATATAAAATAGATCTCAATTAAATATAGGGCAGTCTTCGTTGGAATTACGAAAGTGAGTCAACGTAAACGATTGTAAATTATTAAAAAACGCACAATCTCGAGTGTGTCGTCGGATACAAAAGTGTAAGTGTTCCACACTTGAAAGTAAAACTACGCGATATAGTGTACATTGTAAAGTTAACTTTCTGCCGTATTCACCAAAAAACTATAGGTAATTGTATTGTCTTGTGTTATTGTTTACTGAGGATATAGGTACGAGTGGCTCGTGTACATAACGACAGCTTCTCTGAAAACACTGGAAATAACTAAACTCTGCAGTGTAATTATTAGTATACATGGTCTTTCGAGCATCTTGATGAATTTATAAAATTAATGTAGAAAATCAATTCATAAAATTAATTCATAAAAATTCATCCGCATCGGGCTGTCATATGATTTCATACAAATGCGGCGCGTTCGGCGCGTACGGTGCGGACGGACATATGTGCGTTCAGCATTACCGTTACATTGGACGTGACAACTTCCATACTTGTTTTGAACGCGAGATCCTGTTGTGAAGCAGCTTAGTGTCCGAGTTTTGAGTGTTGGTGCCAGTATATTCCTATGAACCTACATGTACAGCAATATCTGTCTGTATCTGTAGGTATGTGTCATTGTCAATTTGACCTTTACATAGTAATTTTTTTGACTAGTTATTTCGCAACACCGGCGCACGCGATGCTGAAGTTCTCCAGTTAATTTACATAATAATTAAAAAAGTAGCCATTAGCCATAGAAGATAAAAATAACTAATATCGAGATTCTATCTATATGTAGACGAGCCAAACGTTTGATATATTTATATTACGTACATACTCGTAGGAATGTTACATTTTCACTGTGAAATCATACTGCGTGGAGCATCAAACAACGTACCAATTACCTTAAATTAATTATTGAGTATCGTTATTTTTTATTGTATGAAGAAGTGTATAATTGTGCTATAAATTGGCTATTTAGAGGAACAGTCAGACAACAAAATGTTCGTTCCTTTCCCTGTTATAATATCATCGGCGTAGATGGGAGAACTTAATAATTATTATTTTGATCTACTTCATTTTACACTATCTGTGTCACTCCCAAAACATCCCACATATTTTAGTATTTTTAATTTTTCACAAGTATTGATTATTGATACTTAACACTTTCTTGATCCAAAAATATATTATGTTCTCCATCTTCGACGATATAATCAATAAGGTTGAAACAGACACTTATATTTCTGACTGTAGATCGACCACATAATATATAGACGGCGTAAATAAGTTGATATGACAATGGCAAAAACATTGGCAGTCATAAGATTTATAAATTTTTAGTAAACCTTACAGTTAAAAAGTCAAATTAAACAGTAAGTCATTATTACTATTTCCCCACTCGATATATTAACTTATTTGTGCCATTTATTAATAACCAGTTCATTATCAGATTACTGTACATTATTTTAACATTTGTAGTAAAGTTTTAAGGATGCAACATGTTAAAAATATCTATTTAAGATGTAATACGATAAAATGTAACGAGATATATATTGTATGTTCTCAACGTTTCAATGGTGACAGTACATTATTGTAACTTACTATGGTTGATGGGTTGAAACGCCGAAGAAGGAAGTAGTAACCACGTAGTAACGTTAAAGGTTTTCGATTAACATGGTATTACGATGCAGCATTTTGTTATTTAGTGAATTTCATTACAGGTTAATATTTTTTAAAACCACAAAAATCAAATTAGTGATTGTGAGATAAATCATAAAAGTATTGCGTTGCATAACTTCCTTACTTCGACCGTAACGAATGTATAATTTATTTATTTATGCAATCGATATTAAAGACAGTGATAAGATTTGCCAATGAAAACTATCTGTTTTCATAAACTTTACAATAATCAACCAATCCATATTTAATTATTGGATATAATTTTTCAATTGTATCCATAACTAGTTTTAAGACTTTGGTCAATAAGGCATTAAGTTTAAAATATATATATTACTATTTATTTTTAATTATTGTTCTCCTTAATTATATTCGATACGTTTACATATTTAATTACAACAATATTTACAGGGCGACAGCGTCGGATTTAGAACCTAGCTAGACCTCGTTCGTGAATCGTTGTGGACAAATGACACGGTAATCTAATTTGCCCAAGGAATAACTATAGAACAAAGATACAAGGCATATGTTAGAAGACGAAAGTTAAAAAAAAAGTTTAATTTATTAAGGAAAAATGAAAACGAAGCGGCTAAAAATGGGTGAATTTTTTTTTTTTTTTTTTTATATCTTATAAGTTAATGCTTGACTACAATCCCACCTAATGGTAAGTGGCGATGTAGTCATTGGTGGTAAAGCGCATTAACTTAGTAAAAGCCTATTCACTCTTGCCTTGAAGACACTCACATTATAATCGAGCGGGAATACCGACGCGGGCAATTTATTCCAATCCTTCGCTGTACGCATAATAAATGACGAAGCGAAGCGCTTTGTCCGTACAGGGGGAATGTCAACGACGAATGGATGGATACACGCCGTGCGTCGGGACGTTCGATGGTGGAATGGGGATGGCGGAATCAAATCATATAATTCCTGCGCACACTCTCCAAAATTTTATCTATTTGGTCTGTAAAATATCATGATAGAAAAGTCAAAAAGTTGTGAGTTCGAGGTTGGCCTTTTTTAAATGCTATCGGGACTACTATTAAGGCATATCGGAGGTCTTCAGGCTTAACAAAACTTATAAATCATTTCACTTTTCTAGAGCAGTATTAAATAGATAAGATTCCAATACAAACCGGAAAGATTTGTATAATATTATGGCCTCAATGACAATAAGTGATCTGTGCCTTGCCCGGGGTCGTTATTAAAATATATTATAATCCTTTATTATCACGGATAGGTCGGCATAACTCCTTGTATCTCTGTTCTATATTCATACCGAATAGTTTCCGTTACACAGTACAAAGAAGATTATTGTTATACGTGGCACTAGTTACTGTATTCAGCTCGGCTATATCTATCTATCTACATCGTATGTACATCGCTATAGTTAACGTATCCCGACTAGATTTGGCAACAGGTAACGGCCGTTCCCAATAATATATCTATCCACAATCTCTGGATAAGTTAGTAGGTAAATAACAACGAATAAAACTGTAATGACACTGACCGTTGCTAAATAACTTACCGAGGATTATGGATGGAATATTGGGACCGGCCGTAAGTAAAACTGTAAGCTATCAGCAGTTTACATTCAACGCAAGTACAATCGATAACGTGAGTACTTGAAAAATATATCTATAAAGATTTCGTATTGTCTCGCGCTTCCGTAGGCCTAGACATTAATTATAATATGTATGTAAGTCATACGATTTGCCACATTTAAATTTATACCTTGTGCGCTGTAGCATGGTGCGGATGACAGTTGTCTATATGACGTTGACATCTGTCAGTACCAGTACTAAATACGTCTATGGCGTTACGTTATACGCATACGACTTTGCTTAATTTTTCTTTCCAATAGGTTTTATTTGTAGATTAGAACATAATTTGTAATTCGCGGTAACTTTCAAGAGTGAAACGAAACGTTATTGAAACTTTCACCCGCACCACGCTACAGCGCATAACGTATAGCCTGTGTTGTCCAGCAACATTACAGACTAAATTATAATTATTTATGTAAATCATTAAATAGTCCCAATATTTTTTATATTAAAGTTAATCTTCATTTAAAGTGAACATTGAGTATTTTATAACAACATTTAGAATTTTAAAAAGTTCGAGTAGAATCTACAGGAAAACTATTCCATACCATTTTCATGCTTACTTAGCCGTTAATTAATAGCAGGAGTTTGTGATTAAAAGTCAGAATATTCCTCTAGGGTTTAGTTATTGTCGACACTTAAACGGATTATGGAAGCTAGGTAATTCAACACCGCATTGATACTGTTTTTGACCGTTAGTACTATTTTAACTTTACAAAAATTATCTATTCTATTCACAAAATATTGTTATTTGTCACTGTTAGGTAATGAATTATTCCATTGTATTTTTACGTTTGGAGAAGGTTCTTGATTGTTTTTAACGGTATTTACGGTCTTATGTTGTTTACACGCGGAAGCCAGAGCGGAGGCGTTGCGATATGGAGATGGTGCGGTCCAGTATTTATAATAATTGCAGTATTAATATTGCAAATATTGCAATCCTTTTTAGTGTATGAAAAACTTCATACAGAGTGGAGGCGGCGCGTTGAGGTGCGGATCCATGCTTATTCCGGATTTTCAAGTAGTAATAATGTTCTTTAAACAGTTGGTCCGCATCGCCTCCGGACCGGCCCCGGACCGCCTTCACACCGGACCGCCTTCGCCCAGATTCCATGCCAGTGTGTAAACAACAAAGCAGTGCAAGCAGTGACGATCAGGATCAGTCTATACAATCTTGATTCTTGTCAAAAATTTGTTCCTCTAGAAAATTAGTTTGGGCACAACGGGGCATATAAAGCTTCTTACAGTTTTTAAGAAGTACCGGATAAACATGATATGGAGTTTAGTTTCCCTTGTCCGAGTCAGACGTTGATCTGGAAAGCTTCCCGAGTGACCTTGGGCTCGAGAGCCGCAAGAGCCGCATGGGCCGCATGTGTCGCATGGCCGCTGCGTTTCCGTCGATGGTGTCCCTCGCACTCAGTGTCGTCGGAGAAACGCGATGGCGGGTGTATGTGGTCGTTGAACGACGGATAGTTCGATATACTGGAGACAAAACGGTTGTAGTTATTATGAATGTACCATAGACATAGTAGTTAAGAGCAGATTAGGTAAAACAATAAGGCATATTGTTTTACTTCAGTTATTGGAGGTACTTAATTATTTTGATTTGGTACCTGTATCTGGGTATTCTAGTATTTAGGTTTCCAGAGGTGTAAAATTCAAATCAGTCAAAGTGAAGTTGGCGCGTATTTTATGTTTGTTTTACTATGTTTCTATTGTCATATTGAAATTGTTATTTTTTTAATTATGAGTTCATCTTAGTTTCTTTTTGTATTGTATGATACATATTTCGGCAAAGAAAAAGATAATGTATTAAAATGTATTAAGTTTAATCTGCTCATAATTACTATGTCTGTGGAATTATCAATTTTGACAAAAATATGAAGACTTCGAATATTGTATTACGAATATCTAGATACTGCTCTTAATTAAATATTTGATGATAAATTCATGGCGGCCGTTAAAACTATTTTAATGAATGGAATCAATGGATGATTATTTCCGTAGTAAGATAATAAATTAATATTAAATATAGTATTATAAATAAATTAAATTAATGTACTACATACATTCATACACACATACATATACTTAATACAATATTATATAATTTAAAATGTAGGTATTTAAAAGGCCAATTAAAGAAACAAAAAAATTCAGTCTAAACCTCCGAACACGTTCTTGAAGAAAGCGGAAAGCGGAGCGGAAGCGGTGGCACATTTAGCTTTGAGACCATAGCGGAAGCGGCGAAGAATCAAGCGACACAACATCGCGTAGCACGCTTTAAACATTTTACTAATACTACACAGACACTTAAATTAATTTTAAATTTTCATTATCCAATTGCCATGCAAGTTTATAGTTAAACTAACAAATGAACAATCAATTCGTTTTCAACGTATCTCACGAATTATGGACTCTCCTCAAACAATGGTAACAGGCACAAGAACTGCGAACGCCGTGGATAATCTAAGATATATTAATAGCCCTGCCAATTGAAAACATTTAAGTATATCAGCAGAATACTGCTCCCTTAGAAAATGGTCTTTATCCGCTGTTCACCTTCCGTCGCTCTTCACCGTCCCGCTTTCCGCTTTTAAAGAGAACGCTGCTTTAGACTCAATATTTCTCTGCCGTACCAGGTAGTGCATCGTATAACTATAATGCCTCTGCTATATCTGCGTTAAAGTTAATGTTAACGGCTGCGCCAGAATGCGCTTTATTAAAATCCTTTGATGTGTCGAAAAATCCGCCACACATGTCGCTTGACATGTAATGACGCACCATTATAATGTCATTAACGCGTTAAACCGCAGATGTGGTAGGGACATTAATATCTATTCTAGGCCAACTTACTTCAAGGAGCCGGTGTAGTCGATAGCAGCCAGCTAGAAGAACGCGCGCGCCTCTTGCTTGCTGCCGCCGGGTCCGCCTTGCGCGCCACGCCACCTACTAAGGTCTCCAATAGTGATGATGATGTCATGGTACTCGGTAAAGTGATAGACAAGTGATGATTACCTGAAGGTGGTCTCGTCGTTGTGGCTGCTGTAGCCGCTGGAGGAGCGGACGTGGCGTTTCCCGAGCGCGCCCGCCTTGCCCTTCCGGGAGGGGAATGCCTTGCGCACCACGCCGCCTACTGAATTCTCTGATGATGACGACGATTCTTCCCGCTCGACGGTCGGGTCTGGTGGGGTAGGGGAGTTGATCCGTGATTAGGTTAGATATTCAAGGTCAAAACAAATTTCTTCCGAAACTTATTTTAATAATATTTCTACTTCAGTTTAATTCTTTAAGGAAATAGCCGGCAAACGAGCTGACGATCCACCTGATGGTAAGTGGCTATCATCGCCCATGGACATCAGCAACACCAAAGGCATCACTGATGCGTTGCCGGCCAAGAAAGAGAGAAGAAAAAAAAGAAAGAAAGAACTGGCTCTCAAGCCCCCAGCAGGAACACAGACGAGTTGTTTGGCGGCTGACTCATTCTCAAGGGTGGTAGCTACCCAGGTGAACCCCCTGGAGAAACAATAATAGTAATAATGGTATTAATTAACAATTAACATCAATATTATAATGTAATCCCTCGAGGGGCTCTGCATCATGTTATCTCTATTTAAAGTATCATTTGGACATAGTTTCGAACCCCAGGCTTTGAGGGCAGTTTTTCCAAGGCTATCCGGCTATACCCTTTATTTACCAATGCACCTAGGTGATTTAGTCTACTGGCCGCAAGTGAAGTAAGTATACTAAATCAGTAGACCTAAATTCAAGTGATTTAAGGTCGATGCATACGTAACGTACGGACGGAATGGGACGTGAAATTTTGAAAATGTTAGCGATAGCGCATACGCCATTGAGGCACGGACGGGAGGGGAACGGGGCACGCACGTATATTTATGCCCCGTCCACGTCCCGTCCCCGTCCCGTCCACGTTATGTATGTAGCGACCTTACTGTGTACATTTATTATATTACATAATTAATAATGTGATATCTCATTGTTCTTTTTGATAAGTCATTGTTCCTTTTCTTTGTCATCAAAAGATTGGATTGATTCAGGATTTGTCTAAGACTAAAGGTAAATAGACTATGTCAGTTCATATCTTGGCAGGGTATTTCCTAAGACTAAGGCAAGCTATACACAAGACATTACAAGTAGCGGGGTGCGCGGGCCGCAGCCGGGCGGGCTCGCTGTCGGAGTGCGGCGCGCTCGCGTCATCGCTCGCGTCGTCCTCGTACTCTGTAATGGGCAGGTGCAGCGTTAGTATCTTCTTCACCTCCGAGTCCGTGGAGCCCAGGTTGTCCGACTCTGCAAACATCCATCGCAACGGTTACACGAGGTCACGTTGAGGGGATTGGTGAAGCTGCTCGGTTAGACGGAAATGAATCTTGCTTGTACGTAAAGGTTTTAGGTTTGTAAGATTTACTCACGAAGGGGGAGTAATACTGGCAGTTATGGTTTTACACAAAACTGTTTATAGTTATAATTATATTGATTAGGTTTTTCGGGCTTATAAGATTTGCTAATGGATACGAATAAGTACTTAAAGAAAATTATTGGAAGTGGTTTTAGGGAAATAAACAAAATTATATAGGTGCATATATTTTATACTTAGGTATAATCTTACAAAAAAAATGCAGTTACCGTTGCATAAGTACAATATACAATAATATTAATGTAAGTGACTAGAATATTAAAGTTAAAAGGATAGTCGATTCCATTCGCAAGAATTTCTTATTATGAATTATGCGAATTTGCGCCTTTTGTTAGTTGGATGTTATGCAAAAATGACGGTTTGGGATTTATTACACAAGGATTTTATTTTTTAATATTACTATTAGATATTATTTTTGTTAATGGTACCTTTAGAAATAGTTTATTCAGTTTGGCTATTAATTACAATTGTTGCGTCCAATTAGCAACGTTTGGTAAAACGACACCGGATATAGCAGATTCATTTGCGTGTAATTACTGAAGCAGCGCAAAGCACATGACATGAGTAGAAAAAGTGTAAAGGTGTAAGAAAGTGTTTGTTCATGGTAGATTTTTATGTTATGCGATAATGTTAAGACAGCAAAGGGAATGCAGTATAACTGGTACAAGCATTAAGACTATACAGTATACAGGGCTGCATTCGTATTACTAAAGCGTCATGACAATCATGAGGCAAACACTACATACGTTGTACGTAATAATAAATTAAATATTAATATTGGAGGTAAAATACGATACATTATGTGCATGCTTACCTTTATAAATTACAACACCAGTTACGCTCCCAACAGGTTGCATAAAAGGCGATCAATTTGTCAAATTTGAATTCCAATACTTAAACATAAATGGGTTTAAAGTAAAGTTAATCAATAGAAGGTGCATTCTACCTAAAATAAAACTAATATAGCTAACTACTTATAGTTAAGCTCGGTTAAGACCGTATGGCAAACTGGAATTAAAGAAAATTTCGCACCTTGACTCTCCGAGTGAGGGTCTCGAAGTCTGTTTCCTTTTCGTCGTACTTTTGTGTATTCTGGTTCTTTACCCTATAAGTGACAATGGTTTTCGTTAAACTTACAACTTGCAATGCAAAACTACACTTAAATTACTATTTAATGTAATTAAAAAAATATTGACCCTAAAATGGTACCTTGGTGTACTCCGGCAAAGCAACAATATAAAAACAGACGGAAATTTCGGCTGGTCTTAATATTTAAATGGATTTGTGCTGTTTGAATCAAAATCTAATGATGAAGTAATGTCGATTAAAATACAATATTAAATGAATTCTGTTTTAGAATAATACAAATGAATCAAATGCTTCACAAAGGAAGCCGTAATAGTTTAAATGGGACGTACCTTATACTTATCATTTTGTTTTAGATCGTGATAAACGAAAGACCCCCTGACGGAGTGGTAAGGCCCGCTGTAAACGTTTCCACTGTAGCTACTCTCACTATAAGCACTGGGTTTGGTCAACTGGAAAGTTGCGTACGGGCAGATGTCTTCTATGTATTCTGTTGACAAAAAAATTACATTTGAAATTTCCAACAATTTTGTTAAAATCCTAATACAAACTTATAATTATTTGATTATGTAGGTGTGTTTTCAAAAATGTTTTCTTAGGGCCCTATTAAGTTTCATGCTTCTAAATGCATTGGTTTAGAGTGTCTATTGCCATAATCCACAATAAGATTTTTATGTCTACGTAGACATTGTAAACATTATAGGTGCATTATTTATTAGGAAAATTAATCATAAGTACATATTCAAAGAACTTTTCCTTCCGAATTTGTTGTTTTAACACCTACTATCAGCTTCTCCCACATCCTCTCGGGTTGAGTGGTGGAAATGCCATTAAGCATTAAGTTTTGCCCTTTGTTACTCAATTTAAGAGGTGACATAAACATTTAAATAAAAAATTTAAAAAATCTTACCATTACTCGCATGCTTATAGTGATGTTGTGGCGCGGGATGCTGGGCTCTAGTAGCCAAGTACTGCTGGTCGCGGTTGGCCTTGTTCTGTAGCTGCGCCACCGACGGGGATTCCCCCACGCCGGCCGCCGCCGTGGCCGTTTCCGCGTTGCCCGCCTCTGCCGACACAGACGCTGGTGGTGGTGAGGGATTGTTGAATGTGGGTTTACTTTTATAGTGATGGGTTGGTGCGGGTATGGGTAAGAAGAGAAGGAAGTAAGAATTTTTTTATACTTGATATGAAGAATTAATGAGAGAGCGAAAGAGAAGGGATAGAGAGCTTTCTCCTTTCTCTCTCTTTAGAGAGAAGGTGAGATATATAGAGTGGGGGAGAGAAGGAAGTGTACATGTGGTGAAGTTGTATGTCACACGTACTTTTGGTAACAATTGCCTACATCAAGTTGAAACATGTTACTAAAATAATTCAATAATGTAGTGACCTTGTCCGCGAAATATCCTGGATTTTTTAAAAGTGGGTAGATTGATACCCGCCGATAGACATTTTTATTTTTATCTGACAGACAGATAAATATTTGATCTCGGTCTCAGACTCTCAGACACTTACCTACCTAGTATTAGACGTCAGTGGTCACGAGCGAGCATTTGTATATATGTATGCTGCATGTTTTTGTAGGTATTATTCTAATTCTGTTTTATTTTTTTACTGTTTTTTGTATGTGTTCTTGGCCTTGAAAATAAATGTTTATTCTATTCTATAAATTATTTGTGTGCCTCAGTGCCGCTTGCGATACAAGGAACCCTAATAAATGAGCGTATGTATCTATGTATATCGATAAATTTAGTCGCGGTCTATATCCAAGGGATCTCCAAGGGCTGATGTATGGATGAATAGATAGATATCGCGATAACTAACTGTTCCGTCTGACGAGCAGCACGATGGCGACCAGCGCAGCGAGCACCAGCAGCGACAGCGCCGCGGGCAGCAGCACGCGCGCACCGCCCAGCGCGCGAGACCCCGCCGCCGGCACCGCGGGGGACACCTCGCCTTCTACCACTGGGGGACGAGAGGTCTGCGTACACTGGTGTGTCTTTGTAAAGTGGACGTTGCCTTCTACCACTGGAGGACTATAGCTCTTTTTATACTGGTGGTTTTTTATAAACTGGTTTCACCCTTCTAGGGCCTTCTACTACTATACTTGACGCACCCTTTGTCTACTGGACACATAGAACTTGGATGCTTCCCTCTACCACTGGACAACTAGACTATCTTACAAACTAATATTATGAACAAATATTTTTTTTTATGCAGAATAAGTTAATGCTTGGCTACAAAACCACTTGATGGTAAGCAGAAATGAAGTCGGTACGCATAATAAAGGACGAAGCAAAGCGCAACGTCTGCACCGAGGGGATGTTAAGAACGAAGGGTTGAATACCCGCCATACGTCTGGATGTTCGATGGTGGAAAGGGGAGGGGGTAATTAAGTCATGTAATAATAATAAAAGCAGTGCAACTTACTCCCGCTCAAGGAATGCGTGGTAAAGTTATACAAGGCGAGCGCATGTCCGGCGTTGTTGTGCGCCGTGATGCGCAGCTGGTAGTGCGTGGCGGGCGCCAGGCCGGGCACGCTGAACACGCGCTCCGTGGCTTGCACGCTGTTCGATACTAGTCGCCACTGGAATATTGACGGTTTTGCCCGGTTTACATTATTCTAGTCCAGTAATCCATCGAATCAATCCAGTCCAACACTGGACTGTACATTATTCCAGTCATCTAGAAGCCGTTGTAGTGTTAACACTACAGGCACAATGATTTTAAGAAGAAAATGTATCTAACGGCACTAGATTGGTCATTTACATCATTCCAGTTGCACTGGAATGATTGTGCTGGGTTCAAAAGTAGAGCGCTAACCCAGTTACTGGACTGGAATGCTCACTGGATTCAGTGCATTCCAGTGATGGGTTACATTATTCCAATAGCAATCTAGCGCTGGATTCGATCACTGGACTGGAATAATGTAAACCGGGCATTTAGTGTAGTGGTATGCCTCTGCATATGCATTGGCCCTCTGGCCAACACGCCAATGTGGTACGTAAAGTGGCGATGATTAGATATTAGTGTTAATTACAACTCGCGCCAACGTGGCAGTTAAGTTGGTCCAATTCATAGTTTACCCCCATTGGACCAATGCTTAGTGGGTGCATGTTTTATTCAGTGCTGGCACTGGTCTACTTTTGTTTCCTTTACAATCATGATTGGAACACATTAATGAAGACCTGCGCCCTGTTGTGGGTTTATTAGTTGAAGCCATCCACCAATCTAAGGGTCGACTCTCACCGAGACGCGACGGGCGCAGCATTTTAAAAACGATAATACAATTTAGAACGTATTAACTACTTAAAAGTACTTAATACATATTTCAGAGAAAACCAAAAGTGGCGCCAATACACAGCGACGTGCAACAAACTAAATCAAATGTCTAATTACTTGCCTGTGACTGGCTGATTTCTCTGTACTCTATGACGAAGTATAATATCCCGCAGCCGCCGTCCCCCCACGAGTCGAGCCACACCGTCACGGTAGTCGTATTCAACGTGATCATTTGGGAATGCTTCGGCTTCACAGGCACTGTAAAAACAATGTTACATTAGGTATTATACGTATTAATGTGACGTATTGACAGTGACGTCTCTTGGTGACACTGGCTGTCAAGCGAGACGTACGCGGTACGAGACTGGCAAGGCGGGGATCGTCTCTGCATGTTAACTTGTAAACTGAGTGTTATCATCATTTAAATAGAATCCTTAGTTTAGCGACCTATATTATAATATCTAAACGCCACAAATGGCGACGAGGATGGGATTTTGGAAGAAGGAAAGTCTGTAATTTAATTTAAATCGCAAAGGGCACTGACCCTGAAAATAATTATTTTTGTTTCAGTATGTTCAGTTTCAGATAATAACAAATTAATTACATTTATGTACACATTTGGAAGCATGAAAATGATGTCCAGGAACGAAACAAAATATGTACATGAGAAGTACTAAATATCTCAATACCGTTAAATAAAATAATCGATTTTTATTTGAGGAGTTCTAAATGGCTACCTACAATGATGATCCTAATTCACGAAGAATGCGACGACTAAATTATTAAAGGATTATGATATTTTACTTTTTTCTGCCACAGTTGTTCTATGTGTAACTTATTTCCTTTTCCACAGTAAAATCAGTCTTTCCTGCGATGATGTTTCGCTTAATTCAAAAGTGTTCAAGAGGAGAGTTCATTAGCTCCTATTACATACATAGCAATAAATAGAAACTAACGTTAGTGTGCAAAATAAATAAATTAAAAAATATTTTTAGTTTTGGCTTTTGAATGGCTCTTTCCTAAATTATATGGGAAAATAAATAATTCTCATCATCGCAACTCATAACGCCTGGGCTTGAACGGCGATTTATTACCAAATTTTTTTTCTTTGATTTTTTTTAGGTAGTAAAATTGTAAAATTAATGAGAACTTACCAGTTCCTTTAGTATACGCATGAACGATGTCACAAGGCAAGCCGGTGCCGATGCGGTTGAATGCTGTGATGTACAGCTGGTACCTGGTGCCGCACCACAAGTTCGGCAGGACGTGCTCTGAGGTACCCGCTTCCACTTGCAACTCTTCCCAATCGCCGTGTTCTCGCTTGTAGTTTATCACGTAACCTAGAGTTACAACGATGCATTAGTAAGTTTACAGTAAAATATGTAAACGATGGTCTCTCGTTTATTTGTCAATAAATAAATAAATAAATAAATAAGATTCCCTGTGTCGTGGGCGCCATGGACAACACACAAGACAAGGACATTCACACCCAGACCAAGAACAGAAATTCAAACTGATCATTCAAATTTCCGCCTCGCTGGGAATCGAACCCAGGACCTTTGGCGCGGCGATCCAGCATGGCAACCATTGCGCCACACGGGTCGTCAATAAAAGTCAATTCACACTGAGATGCGACGCGACGGGATGCAAGATTCAGTATTTTTTATTGGCAAATAAACTTAGTCTGTCTGCATGAAGTGGTACATAATACAGGAAGAACGAAAAAGTGGCGCAGCCATTTTGGCAGCAAATTTGGCACCACGCTGTGTAATTTAGAGAATCTGGTCTCATCAAACATCTTCACGCCGTTCATTCTTACCTCACTCCTCATACATAAAGTATATTTTGCCAATACACCACATGCTATTATTTAATTCTACCCCCTTTTGGTAAACGTACCTACCTAACGTAGGTACTTCGTCGCAGAACTCTGAAAAGAAACGGCGAAAGAAGAAACACTTCACACAGCCTCACATTACTTCCCATCTCACCTCACCCTTCACCTCACTCCCCACCTCACCCCACTCACCAAGTATCGGGCTGCCTCCATCGCCCTGGTCAGTCCACTGCAGGTGCAGCGAGTCAGCGTACGAGTCCACCACAGCCAGCACGGGCGGCTGCGGCGGCACCTTCACCTCCACGCCATACGTCACCTCGTCCCGCCCGTGCGCGTTCTCTACCGCGCACGTGTAGTTGCCGCTGTCTAGGTATTGCGTCATGCTAGGGAACGACCAAGAGATAAGTCACCGTCGTAATTTTTTTTAATGAAAACAGCCGGCAAATGAACTGATGACCCATCTGATGATAAGTGGCTATCATTAGTGGACATCAGCATCAAAGCCATCACTGATGCTTGCCGGGCCAAGCAGAAAGAAGGAAAAGAAAGAACTGGCTCAAACCCCCAGCCAGAACACGAAAGTCGTTTGGCGGCTGACTCATGCAACAGAGTGATAGCTATCTAGACAGACCCCATAGAGTAATAGCAGGCCTGGCGCACTCCGCAATTTAGCTATGACGTTAACAAGTACATGCCGCGTTCGACATGTCTGGCTAATTCAGAAAATTCATAATGGCTGTCATACGTTCGTAATCTATGACACATATTAAATTAGACACATATTGTCACTAAACTTTCAGATTAATTTTATTCTTTCAAAAAAGACAACCCTGAAATTGCCAGAGAGGATAAGCGCGATAGTGTTAGAAAGGAAGGCAACTCATTACGCGTTTTTGATTAGCGCTCTGCGATCTGAATTAAACTTTATTGCGTTGGAGCTAGAGTCGCTATTTCTGTACTTAATATAAGTACTATTATTTCTTCTGTGGTTAGTAATAATATTAACCTGATAACAAGCATCCCATCAGCAGTGACGTTCTTCCGCAGTGTAGACTCGAGTGGCGTGCCGTTCATGGCCCAGGTGGTGACGGGCGCGGGCACGCCCACCTTGTTGCACGGGAGGGAGATGTTCTCCTTCCACGGCGTCACGATGCTGCGGCTGAATGATGTGATTCTTGCGGGCACTGGGAGTAGAAATTCAATCAAATAATACCAAAATCAGGGCTATTTATTTTTTGTAACATCATAAATGACAGCCATCATAAAGCAGTGATAGCCAAGTGGTTAGAACGTTGGTCTCCCGAACGCGGAGGCCCGTGTTCAAATCCTGGCAAGCACCTCTAATTTTCAAATATTATGTGCGTATTACAAGTTAATTTATCACTTGCTTCGGTGAAGGAAAATATCGTGAGGAAACCTGCACACCTGAGAGTTCTCCATAATGTTCTCAAAGGTGTGTGAAGTCTACCAATCCGCACTTGGCCAGCGTGGTAGACTATGGCCTGTACCCCTCAAATTGTGAGAGGAGACCCCGAGCCCAGCAGTGGGACAATTATGGGTTGTTGCTTTGCTTTTTTTTTGCTTTGCATAAATGACAACAGTATGAAGTTATTTTAATCCTTCGTATCTGGGTCACTCTGGTGGTTGATTTCATTAGTCATGCCCTTCGTATAGAATTAGCCACAGGAATTAGCATATTTAATGGGACATAATATTAAACCTATTGTCCCAGAGAAGAGACTATAAAAAGTCGTCCGCACAGATATTATGGCGACATTAGTAATTGGTTGGCATATAAACGTTACGTTTAGTTACGTTTATTCACACTTGTCCTGTGGAGTATTCCAGTTGACAGTACTAATGGGAAAAAAATTCCTACTAGTTCTGTCAACAGCACTAGTGGGAAAAAAAATCCCACTAATTCTGTGAATATGAGTAACAGGACTAGAATACACATGAAAATTGAATTGTATGATAAAGAAACTGCAGTTATCTAATGCTAAGTCATACTTCAGAAGTCGATATACCTGAATCGGTAGGCAGAACGGTGACGACACGTGTAGCGTCCCCCTCGCCCAGGCGAGTGGACGCCGACACCCAGAACTGGTGCGCGGCGCGCGGCGGCGACCGAGCCGTCTCGTGGGACAACGTGCTTGGGGACAGCATGCGTTTGTGTGTGCCCTCCTGGGGACAATATTTAGATTGTTATGTATAGTATAAACGAGCAGTCGAGCCTAACGGTAAGCGTATCAGCGACACTCGAGGCCCTTTAGTTTGTATTTGACATAAACATAATGTGGCGGCATTCTTCTGTTTATTCTTTATTCTGAGTTTCTACATACATGTTCCGGTTGGGAACATAAAAAGAATGCTTGTTAAATGATGAAACAGTTTATTGATAGAAAACTTAAACTATTGATGATAATGATTGAATGATAATTTGAATGCACCCGATCGCGGCGGTAATTGATTGTGCACTGATTTTACAATGTACTTTAAATGCTCGCAATGCGATCGGTGACACGTCATAGTGACGTCAACACGGTGTTCGGTAGCATGCAATGCACCGAACATATTCCGGGCCGGCAAAAGATGCTGTGATAAAGATGATGCTGTTAGTATGATTACAGGGGTGATTACAAAATCAACTTAGTGCTATGGTTAGTATGATAGCTATAATAATTACAAATAATTTGAATCCCTAAATAATAGAAAATATGAAAGAAAAATTTTAGTTATTCTGTTTGATTTAACTCTGTTTTAATTTGATGTCTTTTTGTTATGAATAGGCGATGTTGCCTTGTCCTTCTTACGCGCACTCAATTGTAATTTGGGCAAACGATCAAACACTCGCGCACTAACACTCGCGTACGCATGATTTAATTCACTTCTATCGTATTCACGCACATCACTCACTTCACTTTCACTATATTGATAAGCAACATTTGGCACATCACACACACTACCACTAGACACAACATTGATGGTGGGCGGCAGCGGGCGGTCTCCGCCCAAGCGCCTCGCGCTCGAGCGGGCCGCACCGCGGACATCCTGCTCCCGTGGGCCCCGTGGCCGTGAGTCCTGCAGCAAGCATCGTCTTCCTCGACGTTTATACAGCCAGAACGCGATGATACAGAGTGCTATGGCTACCGCTATGTAACTGATGACGTACTGATGTACGTCATGATATGATAAAGTGTCTATGTCTATCTGATCGCTATTTGATTTTAGATTCTGTACCTGGTGCTCAACTTCGGTGATAGTCTGCTTTAAAAAGCCGTCCGTGGCGTTCTCTTCTTCAATTTCCGTAACACTCAAATGAATAAAATGATTAATTTGGTCTAGTTTTGGAGTGTCAATTTTAGGCGAAATTATAAGTTTACTGCTATGATATTGGAGTGGTTGTAAAGTGAACTGTTTTCCCTTTACAATACAGTTCTCTTTAATGTTAATAATGCCAGCGCCACTCAGCTGTTGCATTGAAACTTGATCCTGGCATACGACCTTTACGGAGTAAGTATCACAACAAAAATAAAAATACTGTGACGGCGAATTTAATGGTATCCATTGATTATTACATATTTTCTTTTCAGCTAAACATTTTGATGATAGACTCTCCTTGGCTCTCACACACAAATTTTCGTCATTTTCTAAATGCTCTATTGGTTGTTTTAGCGGGCAGACGTGAAAATCTTCAATGTAGGAACATGCTCGTAGATCGTTATTATCCATAATTAAATAAGAGTCTCGCTGTAAATTAAATGCTACATACTTTGATGTAGGCGTAATAGTAATCATGTTATTGTTATGTTGGCGGGGAACTGGAATCAACATATACATCTGATAATTGTCTCGACTTACAAGAGGAATTGATATTTCAAATATTATGTATTCCTTAGTTACTCTTGTCTTTACATGAAGTAATCGGTACATTTCTTGTATATTAAGTAATATGTTATTGATGGGTAACGTGAGATCTTTAGACATCTGACTACTTATTACTTGCAATTCGGTTTTTAGTTGCGTGGGGGTAAGCAGGTGCATACTGATATGGCCATGATATATATCTGTGATAGTATTTAATAAAGTATCTTGTAGTTGCTTTAAGGTTTGTAGAAGGTTGTTTCCCGATAACGCCGTCAAAGTGAAGTCTTGAATAACACTAAGGTTTGCGATTTCACTTCTCAACACGTTAGTTGTAGTTTCTAAATTATGGAGTTGTTTATGAATTATTTTATGTTGTTTATCTATTGTATCTTCTATTCTTTTTATCAAATTAAACTCGGCTTCCACGACTGACGTTTGATTTTGCCAAAGTTTATTCAAATACTTCTCATTATTTTTTATTTGATTGATGTCGTGAGCGTACTTTTCCGCGAATTTACTATCAAGTACACCGAACAGGCTGTTTGCTATATTTCCGACACCGTCGATAAGCCCTCGGCGCCGGCGCCGTCTGGCAGGCTCGGAAAAATGCTGGCTTAGTAAAAGGTTATATTATTTTATAGTATTTTAATTCTTGATACGAGTGATTCAACTGTAGTAAAATAATGTTACAATTGATTTGTTTTTGAAGGGCGTTGCAGGTGTTATCTAAATAGGCTGATAGTTTTATATGTGCTTCTAAACCTGTCCAATATGGCTCCATGTTATAATACACTACTAGGTTCCACTGATCACGAATTATTTTGATTTTTGTAACAGAATCAAAGTACAAAGATTGATTATTCGGAAGCTTAGAAATAGTCGGCTGGGCTGCTGATGTTGTTATCAATGTCATAAAAAATAATATTGCTGCGACAATAGCGGAAAATGAATATTTATTTTTATTTTTCTGTTTATGTTGTTGCTGCTGTGTAATTTGATCTTCATCGCTTTCTTTGCTCAATGGTAAAACGGATAGTTTCACTACGGGTCGTTTGATAGTGCCATTTTTTGTTTTAAGGGTAACTACTCTGACGAGATCGTCTTTTCCAGGATGGAGTTCTATTACTCTCCCCATTGCCCACTTGCCAGGGGGGAGGTTTTCGTCTTGAATTGTTACTAGGCTTCCTATTTTAATGTTTGCTTTTGATTTTGTCCATTTAGATCTTGCTGATAATTGTGATAAATATTCCGTGTTCCAACGCTTCCATAAATCTTGCTTTAATTTTGATATAAGATGCCACCGGGTCCGGGCATCATGTTCATTTTCAATTATAGTCAACTCTGAACAGCTTATTAGAAAATGTGCGGGGGTCAAAATGCTAAGATCTTCCGGGTCTTCTGACAGAGCGCATAAGGGTCTTGTATTTAGACAAGCTTCGACTTGGCAAAGGAAGGTGGAATATTCCTCAAAAGTTAATCTTTGCTCACCTACGACACGTTTAAGATGAAATTTTAAGCTGCGCACTGCTCGCTCCCATAAGCCGCCCGCACTGGGCCATGATGGTGCATTAAAATGCCATTGTATGTTCATCTCTGTCACTTCGGCCAAAAAGCTGTCATTGAATATTTGTTGAAGTTCTTCATAGTTTTCTTGTAAAAGCCTATTTGCTCCAACAAAGTTGGTTCCCTGATCTGAGTATATATGATGTGGCATGCCCCTTCGTGCCGCCATTCTACGAAGGGCTGCTAAAAATGCTGAGCTGCTCATATCGGACACTATTTCCAAATGAACTGCTTTGGTGGCTAAGCAGACAAATACTGCTATGTAGCCCTTTGTTGTTTTGCTACCGCGCCCTTTGCTAAAATTGATATACACATGTCCTGTGTAGTCGACGCCCGTATGATAAAATGGCCGTTCAGGGTTACTTCTAGGGCTTGGTAGATCCCCCATCAGTTGCTGCTGCATATCAGGGTTATGCTTTTTACAGGTAACACAATCTTTTATGTGCTTTTTTACAGCTCTTATGCCTCCGGTAATCCAGTACTGCCTTCTTAGGTTGGCTAGTGTCAGCCTGGGCCCTCCATGAAAGGTAAGTTGATGTGTTTGCTCAATAAGTAGAGTAGTGAGTCTGCTTTGATGAGGAATGATTGCTGGATGCTTCATATTTTCGTGAAGATTTGCATTTGCTAACCTACCCCCTACTCTTAAAATTCCTTCCTGATCTATAAATGGATTTAAATTCTTTAAAATACTGTTTGATGGTAATTGTTTATTTACTTTTAATTGGTGTATGTCTGTGCTAAAATGATTCATTTGTACTGTTTTAATAATAATGCTTTTTGCTTGTCGCAGTTCAGGTAACGTGATATACTTGGGCATCGCTTTACGTTGGCGCGTAGGTATAAACGCTCGCCTCATCCATGCTATAATATGAGTCACAGTTCGAAATGAACTGTGATTATTTAATAAATTATTTATAACGTTTTGATCATGGTCTGATTTTTGGAGGACATTGACATTCCTTATTTTAATTTCTTCATTTGTTGTATACTTCATTTTTTCCTGATGATCTTGATCTTGAAAAGTTTCGAGCCACTGCGGTCCCTTCCACCATAAATCATGATTTTTCAATTGTGTTACTGATAGTCCGCGACTTGCGGCGTCCGCAGGGTTATCGCCCGTGCTTACGTAATCCCAGCTGTTTGGAGGCACCATTTCGCTTACGCTGCGTACTCGATTAGCTACAAAGGGTTTCCAGCGGGATGGGTCTCCTTGTAGCCACCCTAAAACTACTTTAGAGTCGCACCAACAGTATAATTTAATGTTTTTGTATGGATCTAGGCATTTTAATATTTTACTGATTAATTTAGCGAGCAAGTGGGCGGCGCTTAATTCGAGTTTTGGCAAGGATAATTGTTTCTTTTGTGGTACTAATTTTGCTTTCCCCGCTACTAATATGATACTTGCTTTCTCTTCACCTTTAATTTTTGTATATACCACGCACCCGTAAGCTTTTTGGGATGCATCTGAGAATCCGTGCAATTCGATCATACCGTTCTCTTGAAATCCAATCCATCTCGGAATTTCAAACTGATTTATTTGATCTAATTCAGACTTTAACTTAAGCCATTCGTTGTTTATGCTTTGTGGTACCATTTCGTCCCATTTTAAATCAGCTAACCATACTCGTTGAAATAATATCTTGAGCATAGTAGTTAGAGGTGCCAGCCACCCCAGAGGGTCAAATATCTTTGATATTTCCCCGAGAAGTTTTCTTTTAGTTATCATGTTAGATGATTTATCGGAAACGTTACAATGAAATGTAAATACATCTTGCTTTGGCAACCATCGTAGGCCCAATGTTTTTGACATGTTATCCGTTTTAAAATTAAAATGATTATTATGCTCACTTAATTCTTGATTTAAATTTTCTAAAAGTGAAGGGTTGTTCGAATTCCATTTTCGCAACAAAAATCCTCCCGACTTTAATAACAAATACATATCCACGATTAGTTTTTGACCCTTTTCTATGTCATGCGAACCACAGATCCAATCATCCATGTAATATGAACCCGGTAAGTTTTTAGATGCTAATGGGTGATTTTCAGATTCGTCTGATGCTAATTTTTGCAGGGTCATCATGGCTAGGAAGGGGGCCGCTTTCATTCCATACGTGACCGTGCTCAGTTGATAAATTTTGATAGGTTGATTAAGGTTCTCCCGCCATATTATTTTTTGATAATCTTGATCTTGTTCATGAATCATGATTTGTCGATACATTTTTTCTATATCGGCGGTCCAGGCGTATTTATAGATCCTCCAGTTTAAGATAAGCGACTGTAGATCTTGTTGCAGGTTCGGTCCCGTGTGCATACAGTCGTTCAAGCTGAGTCCAGATGATGACTTTGCTGATGCGTTAAAAACCACGCGAAGTTTGGTTGTTACCGCCTCCGCGCGTTGAACGGCGTGATGAGGAAGATAATACTCCAGGATCGAATTACGGTTGCTGGGTTTCATGTGATTTAATGCTATATATTCATCAATGAACTCTTTATAGTTGTTAGCAAACTGGGGGTTTTGGTTCATTTTATATTCTAAATTATGAAACTGAGCTAATGCCATTGATTTTGATTGACCTAGCTGATGAATAAGATCAAGTTTGATAGGTAAACGTACTTCGTACCGGCCGTCAGGTTTTCTTGTGGTCGTGTCATGATAAAATTGAACACATTTTTGATCTTCACTTGATAATGATGCATCCTCGCAGATGTCCTCCATCTCCCAAAATTTTCTAATTTCATCCACATTATTCAAGACTACGTTGCACTGGTACGTTTTCATCATGCTGCCGCACAGAACCCACCCTAACTGGGTCTGTTGAGCGATAGGCTGCTCAGTATTATTTCCTTTCAAAATTCCTCCCATCATGATTATTGAATAGATATCTGCCCCCAGCAGCATGTCTACTGGCCTGCTTATGTTGAAGTCAGGGTCTGCTAATTTAAGATTTTCAATATAACTCCAAGACGGTTTTGAGAATGAGCAATTTGGTAAATTTTTAATAAGTGAATTCATAATAATTACGTTAGCGGTAAAAGTAAATTCGTTGTACATGGACGTGCAATTGATAGTTAGCTTTCCCTTGCTGTTATTTTGCTGTTCTCCGACCCCAAAGATAACACCTTTACAATATTGCCTTTTCAAACCTAATTGTTGTGCTGCGCTTTCCTTAATGATAGATATTTGCGACCCTTGATCTATAAGGGCTCGCAATACATGCTGGGTGCCGTCTGCTCCTGTGACCTTCACCAAGGCTGCTGATAAAAGTATCTCTGATAAATCATCCAGCGACACGTGCGAGGTCGTTGACGCGCTTTCGTTAGATTTTTTACGTTGGCTCATGTTTCTTTCGGTCACCTGTTGTTTTCGCTTAATAAAGGCATCATGTAACAACGTATTATGATTACCGGAACAATTGCGACATCGCTTGGTTGAAAAACAAGCCTTGCCCTTGTGGTCGAATAAGCAATTTACGCAATAGCGATATTTATTAATTGTATTTAATTTTTCCTCGCATTGCAGTTCTTTGAACTTTGTACAGTAAAATATGGCATGATCCATGTTACAAAGTGGGCAATTATATTTCGTGCTTGAAGTCGATGTGTGAAATGATTTTAAATAATTTGAATGCTTATGATTTTGACCTGAATAATTTGAAGGGGAGAATTTCTTTGGTTGAATACCTTGATACTGTTGATTATTTTGTTTTTGTACGTTTTGTTCAATTCTTTTTCGCGATGATTCCAGAATAGTAAATTTACTTTCCAAAAAATCTATAAATTCCTGCAAAATTGGCAACTCCCGAGGATTTTTTATTGATTCAATATATTCTCCATAAGAATCGCTATCAAGCTTTTGAGATAAGATATGTACCAGCATCGGATCCCACGTGCCGATATCTATGCCTAGGTTTTGAATAGCGTGCAGACTCTCCTTTGTGACGTCATGCAAACGCTTGATCTGACCAAACGATTGTTGTTGCATAATTGGAAGATTTAAAAGTGTATTTAAGTGAGACGTAAATATTAGTCTTTTATTATTGAATCGATGATTTAATATTTCCCAGCAAACAACATAGTTATCAGAACTTATTTGCAAATGATGTATGATACGTTCAGCTTCGCCCGTGAGTTTACTTTTCAAAAACTGCATTTTTTGAGCATTCGACAGGGATGGATTATTATGTATTGCTTCATTAAATAGGTCCTTAAAAGAGACCCACTGCTGGTAGCTCCCACTAAAAGAAGGAATGTCCATTTGGGGAGTGGACTTCTCCCGATGAGACACGGACCATAATTTTGTATTTATTTCTTTCTTGATAGAATTGAATTGACTTTCATGCTTGTTATACTCCCTTTCATATTCTATTTCCTCACCATCAACCTCTCCTGCTATTTCCCAATGTAGATTATCTATTGCTGTCCACCTGCTTTGCAACATTTTTAACGCATCCTCGAACTCCCATTTATTTTGAAATAATTCAACATTAATATTATTTACGCACCTTTGAAAAGCTTTGAAGTTAATGCTTTGCTTTTTTAACATGTCATCCAACATGCTGTATGTACCTCTCGAAGTTATGCGACGGTAACTGGCATCCCTGCTTTCTTCTTCGAGCTGATCTGGCTGACGACCCCTTACCTTCTTAGGTTGCCATGCTGCTTCTTCTGCTTGTCTGCTCGGCCCAGCCTTCGGCTGTTCTGCTTCTGCTTTTTTGCTTGCTGCTTGTTCTACCTGCTGTTCCTCCCGCAACCGATGTTCTTTCTTTACCAGTTCCCCGTAAGTTTGCTGTACTAAATCTTTCGCCGTGTTGTATAATTCCCTCATTCGGTCGTACTCATTATGCTCAAAATAAGGATCACTCGTCACTCCAACACGTTCTAATGTTTGATGATTTAATTTGAACTTACTCCACAATACTTCTAGCCGCTCTAAGCGTTGCTGACAATATTCGATGGTTTTCCGTTCTGCTCCATCCTTTTTAAAGTTGACTAATAGTTTAGACATAGAATTGTATATCTCTGCCTGGTTGTCGTACAAACCTTCCATTTTGTTGATTAAAAATTTAGACGATGATTACTCAGAAACAAAAAGGAAAGATCTTACTTGTAGTGCTGTTCAGTCTGCTGCTGTTCACCTGCTGCTGCTGCTCCGATGATGCGTAAATGATATCCCTCCTTTGCTTATGTATAGCAAAGGAAAAATCCAAATTCACTGCAATGCTAGTGTACTGCTACAATACGTCACTGATTTAACCTCACTGATTTTTCACACGCGAGGTCCTTTTTTAAGCTCGAAGGACCATTTATGTTCCGGTTGGGAACATAAAAAGAATGCTTGTTAAATGATGAAACAGTTTATTGATAGAAAACTTAAACTATTGATGATAATGATTGAATGATAATTTGAATGCACCCGATCGCGGCGGTAATTGATTGTGCACTGATTTTACAATGTACTTTAAATGCTCGCAATGCGATCGGTGACACGTCATAGTGACGTCAACACGGTGTTCGGTAGCATGCAATGCACCGAACAATACATGTCTGTGACTATACCCACATGTTCGATTTGTACTGTCAAAAATATTACTCCAATTAGCCTCGAACCTAACCTAAAACTATTACGAGTATGTTATTAGTAAATATTATTGCCGCTAATAATTTATGTAAAGTAAAATTAATATTATCATAATTTATGAAAAATGATGTACTCACTTTATTTATTTATTTATTTATTTATTTATTTTGTACACACAAAAACATTTACAGGATAAATAATTTAAGAGACAGTTTGTACAAGGGCACTACTTACTCCTATTAAGAAATCTCTTCTTTTCTTCTTCTTCTTCTTTTCATCACTTTCATATTTTTTAATAAAGAAGGATAAAATAAATACTAATCCTTACTTCTCTGCCATCTTCTATGACGCTCATGTATAGCGTGTATCCGACCAGCACCCCGTTGGGGGAGGAGGGGGGCAGCCACGACACCAGGATCTTGTTCCGAGACGATACCACTGCTTTGATGTCCGCAGGCGCAGATGGTACTGTGGAATATTTAATGTAAATAATAGGTAAAGTAATAGAGAAATATTAGGTTGATAATAGGTTATTTCATGCGGGTTGGATTGGGGACAGAAAACATTTTTTATGTCGTAAATTCGATTTAAATTTTTGATCTTTTTGGCATAGGTACAATAAAAATATTTCGGTCTTTTTGCCATAGGTAATAATTTGTTATAGTCTGGAGTAACTTGTTAGTCCTATGCCGTGTAAATAAATCTTCCCGGTGAATCTTGACAAATCAATAAATCCATCAATGGATTGCTCTTCCTCCCTGAAAATGAAAGGGTCGCGCTCGTGGAATATTGAGTTAAAGATAATATTATGAGAATTTTGGCAAAGAGTTAATAAAATAAAGTTTCAGGCTTATTGTATCATTACTCAATACTTATTGTTATGTTGGAGACCAAAGATAAAAAGCTATAAAATATACTTTAAAATAATATAAAATACTTTATGCTGATGAAAATTTGTGAATATCGGTTAAGAAAATTATGATTTTTTTGGCTTGTCACGTACCTACTAATTAGTAGGTATACTTGAATTTGATGTCTATAATAGTGAATCGTGTCTTGGATTCTGAATCAACGTTTAATTTCCTGTCTCGAATGTTAAGGTACTTGATTTACGAGTATATTTAAGCTTCAAAGAGAATATAAAACAGAAAATACTGACTAAATAAGAGCATTGATTATATAATAGCGTACATAACATCCATCTAACAAATAAATAGTTCTTCGTACCAACTCAATTTCAATGCCACTCAGATCAAAATCATAGGAAAGCATTAAAATTAAATATTGTTTTCCTACGATATTTATGGTCGGATAAGAATTTACTCAAGGTATGTCAAGCGACTGCGCGGGGCATTTTTCCCTATAATGTTCTCAAAGGTGTGTAATTTCTACCAATATGCACTTGGAGTAATTTGATCAGTTCCCCCGAGAGGAGCCTAGCAAGCTCCTGCACTTAGTGGGAGAGTTATGTGTTGGGAATGTTAATCGTACCATCTTCCTCAGTGTGGCAGTAGACCGGCGCGGCTCTGACTCCGTCCCCGGCCGCGGTGAACGCGCACACAGTCACCGAGTAGTTGGTGTACCGCCGCAGTCCAGACAGCGTCGTGTGCAACCCTGATATCTGCTTCGTCACTGCTTCTTCGCTCCCTGCAATCACGCGTTGGCGTTTAAAGGTTTAAATTCTAGCCATATTCGCTAGAATAGAGCTTTAAATGTTGAGTCTTCTTAACGGAGGACTAGGAAACCTTGTAAATTAATTATCCCTTGCTCGAATGAAGAAAAATATGAAGGAAACTTGTGTAGTGTATCTGTGCGGTAGCGACAGGATACCTGTTGTAATAACATGTAAATAAAATGTAATAGTAATTTCAACAATATAGATATGTTTGCAGTATGTCCTGGCAGGTTTAAAAGACTACTAATGGATAACTTAAAGTGTAAATAGAATAAATTCACTTAACTTACTGTAATTACCTCCCCTGATGTGTTAACGATGCTAGTTAGCGATATATTATTACAACTATGTAGTTTACATGTGTATTATTACATTGTCGTGTACTGTTGGTTGACCCAAATAAAGTGAAAAATAAAGTCGTCGTGTGACATTTTGTCGTGTCGCCTTCGCGCTTCGTGTCATTTTCAAAGGTGAATGAAAAATGCCGAATTAGCACTTATCCAATTTGTAGACCCTGACATTACGAGATTAGTCTATCTTCACAATAGTGTTTTGTGTTTATAATGCCTTTACACACTTAAATATTGGCCTTAAACATTCTTGAGACCAAGTCAACTTCTGATTATGGTGCAACGTTGACCAATGAATGATGCGATAGAGCTATACCATAATATTATGAATGGTCAGTGAACTTGTAAGTGGCAGTTTGACTTACCATACCAATCAGTAACAGGAGCATAAGTGACCCGGTAGCCCTGCAGCACACCGTTGCGACCGCGCATGGGCGGAGGCTCCCACGTGACGCGCACCGACTGGGAACTGAGCGCCGTGCATTGCAGCGAACCCGGGGGGAGGCTCGGTACTGAGGAATAATGTGGTTTAGACACGACTTTACTTCAGGGGTTCTAAACCTATATGGTCTGCGGACCACTGAATGTTCATTGGATGTAGGTACTTAGAAGATTTCTCAAAAAAAAGTAAAAAAAATTTATGACGAATGAACGATGAAAAACGATAGGTGGTGGTCCATGGCACGATAGAGTTTGTCACAAATTGTCCCTCATCAATAAAAATTAAGAACCACTGCTTCACCTATTTAAATTGGGAATAATGGCAGATGTTGGTTATACATTATTTAGTTTAGCCGTGACTATGGGCTAAATGTATCTTTATAAAAAATACATTTATCATGAGTGAGCTGTGATCATTTTGTTTTTGTAAAACGTTCTAAATCCAAAGCTATTTAACATAGGGATTGTATTGTGTCGTATCGTCAAAGCAACCAATGTATTACCATCCTCCATAGTCGTGGCAGTGGTAGGCGGCGACGCAGGCCCGGCGCCGCGGCTGTTATACGCTTGTACGACAACAGCGTACGCGGCGTGTTTCTGTAGCGCGGCGAGCGTGGTGCGCGCGCGCCCGCCGCCCGCCACGCCCTCTACCGTGCGCACCGTGTACGACGCGCCGCCCGGCCCGCTCGCTGAGAGGAGCGTGCTGTTGCTGTTTAGCTGCGGGTAAACAATAAACCAATCGGTCTTATTGCTCAGCAGTGCTCCAGACACTGCGGATAGGTTGTAATTTAGAAAGAAAGAAAGAAATGTTTATTTCACCTTAACTATCTAAAAATTATACACGGAAACAAAATAATACAACACTTAGATGTAAGATAATAGGTGAAAAGGGTTCACGCTCAGCATTGTGGTCGCGGAAAAACCACGGCCGCTGGTTTTCAGAGTGACCCTCAAATTGTGCAGTTCAGATGATTGATAATTTAATATGTTCTATCCACCGAAGGCTTTTGAGATGCAAAAATTGACAGATACGACAGATGACATAGTAATGGTTGATATAACTACAGTCACAGAGTACTTAATCACTACGTTTTAACTACAGTTTGTTGAACTGATAGTATATTAATGAGATCAGCCGTTAATAAGAGACTACAGTACGTCTACGGATATGTTGCATTGGTAATAACAAAGTTAAATTATAAATTCTGGAAAAACCCACAAATATAATCAATCACAAATGGAAGAAAATTCCGGATCGGTTTGTTTTTTTTCAAAATTAACAGGTTTAATTCCTGGCCAGGAATATTGATTTCTCAAAAACCTAATGATGCACTATTCCGCATAGTTTCGAATTTGGCCATCCATGCCCACTTGAAAAATTCACCCTGTAGGTACATTAGATAACCATTCGATAATAATATAACCATAAACTATAAAATAACTATTTTTCACAAGGTAAATAAAAAATAACTCACTTCCCGAAACCCCACATAGTAGCCGAGGATGTTTCCATTCCACAAGTCCCGTTGTGGAGGGTCCCACGTGACTATTAATTCTGTAGAGCTTTTTGCTTCTACCCTCACGTCCAAAGGAGGGCCGCTTGGTACTGAAACAAGTTAAGGATGTAAAAATAAAAATACTTGGATTAAATATCTTATAATTATCCAGTTACTAGTGGAACATTTATAATAATAACAAAAAGATTAACGTTATAAAATGTATTGTAGTTCTTTTACATTTGGAAAACATTAGAATTAAAAAAAACTTTAAACCTAAGTACTAATTATACCTACATAATAATAATTGTAATTGATTTCAATGTTGATGGGCTTAGTAAACAGTAGATAGGGGCCGTTCAAATATTACGTAAGCAGATTTATTACAATTATTTACCCCCCCATCCCCCTTGTCAGCAAAAGTAAGCAAAGCTCTTACCCCCTCCCCCCATGCTTACGTAAACATTTTTCAAAAAAAGTGTAAAAAAGTAAATAACTACCGATGACGTAATCATCATCTAGACTCTCCTACCCCCATGTCATCCAAAATAAGCAGAACAAAGACCCCCTCACCCCCCCATAGTGCTTACGTAATACTTGAACGGACCCTAGGTATTACGAATGTATGACATAGCCAGCGCGACGGTCCGTGGCAGCCCTTCTGAAATTGGCGTGACACGTCGAACGCGGCAGAAGTGCGGAGTCACCTGCCCTTTTGTTTTTTTTTTAACGTGTGGAAAGACCTTCGTCTCGTCCATCCGGCCACGGGAAGCCGGACAGGTATGTGGGACTTGAACCCACCAAAACCACACGGTGTCGACGCCTACCGCATAGTTGCCGGGACTGTGTGCTATTCTCGCTCCAGTGCCCCGGCGCGGCGGCCGCTACCACGGCGGCCTCGGCACGGCGCGCTCTCTAGCCCCTCTCCTTGCCGAGAGGGTTGCGAGATTGGGCTTGCCAGCGGGATGGCCCGTCCGCCTACTATTTCCCGCTAGGGTAAAGGCGGGCTCGACACTGGCGCGCCTTTCAACCGGAGTCACCTGCCCTGCCACAACTAAAAATAAAGTCTGTACCTTCTTCCGTAGTAGTGACCTGCACCAACTGGCTAGGTTCGCTCATCCCGAGCCGGTTCTCAGCGATGATTCTCAGGTGATATGACGTAGCAGGTTGAAGGTTCTGTACGCTGGCTGACGTCACGCTACCTGGTACTATTACTTTCTGAGGAGTTGTAGGCCATGGTTCTAAGGAAAATATTGTTAAATTATAAAATTACTTTTATGTGAATATGAAACTATTGCTGCAAATATATTTTGCTTCAAATCAAAACTAAGAGCATTTTAGAAAAGCCTTTAGTTAGGTACATTGACTATTACATTCAGACGTATAAGGGCGTTTGAAATAAAAATATGTTTATTATGATTAATAATTCTTAAATAAGTAATATAATAAAACAAAATACCTGGAGCTTCTTTATACTGAACGATGTAGTTGATTATGGGACTGTTCCCGGCATACGGCTGCGTCCAAGATATTTGTATAGATCTCGACTGTTGATCTATTATTCTTATATTTTTTGGCATTTCTGGAACCTGAAAAATAACACATTTAATACATTAAGGCGAAGCAAAATAAACAAACAAAATGTGTATACCCTGTGAAGCATGGTCATAGTATCAAATTACAAACAAAAACAAATTAGCTACACAAACACTCATAAAAATCAACCAATAACCGAGAAAAAACATATTTATCTTTGTCATAAAATATGTCTGCTTCGGTCGAGATTCGTACCCGAGACGGCAGGTTCTATCGAAGCTAAACGGCATTAAAAGATAAGTATCTAATAGCGACCAAGCAATCAATTAGTACCTCTTGAACAACTAGATGTATGAGCATTTCATCTTGCCCATATGCATTAGATGCCCGGCAGGTCAACGCCCCCGTGTCCTGTCGATATGTTTGTAGTATACTCAGCTCTGACACTAAGCCATCGTCCAGAACTTGCTCTCGAATTGTGTATCTGAAAAAGATCAATGTACTTAGGTAAAATGAGAAATTACTGCTTCACAAAACGATCTCAAGCAATCCCAATAATCTTCCTTTTTACTAACGGTGCTGGTAAAAAAAACCTAAAAATAATCATCACTAGATCCCCTTACCTCTGATCCAGGTGATGAGCAATGGTGTGATGATGAGGACTCCTCCAGCTGACTTCCAGCGGTGCGTCTCCCGAGGCAGCGCACTGAAGGTGAGCCGCTTCGCCAGCCGTCACTTGAACAGTTTTACTCTTCATGGGGAAGCGAGCCGGCGCTGGTAAGTGGGGAATTATGGTAAATGGCACGTTATGACTAGGAACATCTAATCAATAACCGATTTCAAAGAAATTGTCTTCGACCAACCTATATAAAAAAAATACAGTCGAATTGAGAACCTCCTCCTTTTTTTGAAGTCGGTTAAAAATTGCGAAATGTACCTATACCTATAATGTATTGAAGAAGTTCTCTCAATTCCTCAATCCCATCATTCGAACTGAATGTTGATAAATATGGATCCAATCTGGAAATAGGTATCCCCTTTGAAATAAGAATTTTCCCAATCGGTTCATAAACCCATACCGAGGTCTAAGTTAACAAACATTAAAAACAAAAAATTACATCCTTTTTCTTACGCCGGTTACAACCTATGGTTACAACTTAATTGAATTTTAACTTCACAAAAGTTAGACTGTTAAGGTAGGTATTTAAATGAGAGGAAAATTAAATTGTTTTGACTACAAAAACCTCATAATATAGGCAGTGGCGGCCTTAGTCATTGCGAGGCCCAGGGCGGCAGATCCTTGCGAGGCCCTTATCCGTTCCGTAAAATGTGTGTGTTTAGATTTGATTTGAGAGTTTTTTTTTATTTCGGCCAACCACAATGACTCCATAACCTGATAGAAAGCGGACAGTGCATTCCAAGCATGGGTGAACGCCACGAGTACCTAATGCCGCGATATTCGCCCACATTACTACTGCCAGTACACATGCTTTTTCGAACCCCGCACACCACGTGGATTTAATTAGGATTGGATTGCAATATGTCACTTTTAGTCTGTGTTAGGTTTTTAAAGGTTTCCCGATCAACATTTTTCAGATATTAAAACGCGGACTCACGTAGGTAATGTTCAAGCTGTTTTGTTTTGAGATATTATGAATCGGGTTAATAATAAAAAAATGGGCGACTCTTAATAAAGGTATATATATGTATACTCAGCCAAGCGGGGAAATTATGTCTTCTTCTTCTTCTTTGCGCTTTCCCACGTTATGTGGGGTCGGCTCTCCTAATTTTTCTGCGCCACGATGTTCTGTCGTGGGTTGTCGGATCGGGTAAATTATTAGTTTTCAGGATTTTGGCCATACTGGTCCACCAGGTGTACGGGGGCGTCCTCTTCTTTTTCTGTTTTCTGGGAGATCTAAAGCTTTTTTGACAACGTGATCGTCACCTCGTCGCATCACGTGTCCATACCACCTTAATCTGCTTTCATTGAGTTTTTCGGGTATAGGAGCTACCTTAAAGCTGCCACGGATATACTCATTCCGGACTTTGTTAAGTTTGGTTACTCCTCCAGACCACCTCAACATTTTCATTTCTGTAGAATAAAGTTTTTGTACATGCGTCTCTTTTACCGTCCAGCATTCCACCCCGTACAGCATCGCCGGTCTCACCGCCATTTTGTATATTTTGCCTTTAGTTTTTATGGGCATATGTGGGTCGCATAACACTCCAGTTAAAGATCGCCATTTCTGCCAGGAAACACTCAATCTATATGTCACATCTGCCTCAATATCTGCATTGTCAGTGATTACAGAGCCTATATATTTGAAATGTGTTACTTTCGGCATCGATGTTCCATCAGGA
Organism: Thymelicus lineola; assembly: GCA_963932265.1. Lineage (NCBI taxonomy): Eukaryota > Metazoa > Arthropoda > Insecta > Lepidoptera > Hesperiidae > Thymelicus > Thymelicus lineola. The sequence continues at coordinate 7,430,556 of OZ010700.1, read as the reverse complement.
TAGCATAATAATATGGTAGCTGCGTTTGTTAGGGCATTTTTACTACAACGGCATTCAAGATGTTCAGTCTTTGTTTTGCTAACTCTCAGTCCCACATTCTCTAGAGCATTAGCCCAGATAGACAGTGTAGTTTGGAGTTCGTGGGGTGTTTTGGATGATATCGTCAGCATATAGTAGGTTCCAGGGTAATAGTGCTTCTATATCTTTGGTGATATAGTCCATAACCAGATTGAAAAGTAAGGGGCTCAATGCAGAACCTTCATGAATTCCCTCGCCTACTTTGAATTCTTGACTAAATCCCGCTTGAGATTGCATCTGTTGTTGATTTTGGAGGTGCGAACGCAAATTCGTTATGAGTTATTGATGTAAGCAGCTGAATGCGTTTATTTAAGACTCTCTCCCATATTTTAAGAGTGTGTGAAGTTAACTTTATCCCTCTATAATTACAGCATTGTGTTACATCCCCTTTATTTTTATAAAATGGAATTATAAAACTGAGTCTCCATGACTCCGGCATTTCCCTCGTAGTGAGTATAACGTTAAACAATTTTGTAAGCCATCCTATTGCAATAGAGCCTAGTAATTTCCCTAATTCAGCAGGAATCTCATCAGGGCCTACAGCTTTTCGATTTTTCATCTTCATGACTGCTGTCTTAACTTCCCCACTTTCAATTCCTTTTATTGGCCCTTTGACTAACTTCAGCTGTTCCCTGCAAGCTTCAGGGAAGCTCCCTGTCTTTACTTGGAAATTCCTCGTTCATAAGTTCACTATAATATTCTCCCCATCTCTTATTTATGTCATCATTCTGAGTCAGCAATGTTAAATTTTTATTGTTAATGAATTTATTTACTTTAATATCCTGTGTCGATCGATTTCTATTTTTAGCTAGTTTAAAAATTTCACTATCTGAGTCTGCTTTCTCAATCTGGTCATAGTATTCTTCCCGGGACTTAGCTCTAGCCTGTGCAACCGCCTTTTTGCTATAGATTTAGCTTCTCTGTATGCGATGTGGTCTTGTTCTGATTCAGATATTTGCCAAGTCTTGAATTTCTCCTTTTTTACTTTATCCTTGACTCCTTCGTTCCACCAGGTCGGATCTTTGCCTGTGCTGATACCTTCTTTAGAAATTCCCAATATATTGCTGGCTTTGCTAATACATTCAAGCTGAAAATTAGACCACATCTGCGCAGCACTACTGTAGGTGATCTTAATATCTTTTTCGAGATAGCTCCGCTACGACATAGGTGCATATTATAAAGGTTTCGGTTTTATTATATATACAGACAATTATCAAAAAATAAACATTGTTATGTATTTTTATTGTTATTTTACTGTATACATCGATCTATAATACCCCTGATCGAAGACTATATCATAGTATTCCGTTCGTAGTTATGTAATTATATTTTTGTTTCGCTAGATATTTTTTTTTTAACTCGGATGATAGAACGAGGCCCCTCCAAGCGCGAGGCCCCGGGCGGTTGCCCCGTTCGCCACCCCCTAAGGCCGCCACTGAATATAGGTACATATTGCTTATATTTTTATCGTAAAATATTTTCAAAGTTTAAGAAAGTTGATGGCGTAGATATAAAAACTTTTTATTCAGGTACAGGAAAGTTGAGTAGGGAGGTTTGCGTATAAAGTTTGTGAAGTAAGAATAAGTAGGAGTTGACCTCACTTCGCAAACAGGCCTCCAGCCAGCGAACTAAATCTTTTACTAGTTGTATAAATAACTTTTACTACTTACTTAGTTATTTTTGTTATTTGGTACCAAAAACTAAAATAGCTAAGTTAAGCTTTGTATACCTCACCGAATTACTCGATATTGACCTATCAAGTAGTGTTACGAGGCAAATAAACACACAAGGCAGGTATTTACACATAAACTTCCATACTAGAAGTCGTCGCCGTGATGCTTACATAACTGAATTTATTACCAAGTATTTGTAATGTCTCTTCCAAACCTGCGAGTAATAGGTGCTGTCAGTTTTCGCCAAGTCATATTGGGAAGGGGCCCGTAATAACTTTTGCAAAATGTGTCAAAGACAATAAAGTCGATAATTTTGAAGCATCTTATCCTTATTCAAATTAAGTGAAACTTCAGCCCTCTTTATTGATATTTTGAAAAATTGCTTTTCAGTAATGTCAGTTTTATAATAGGTAATTAATTCGGTTTTATCACAGACATGTATCTAGAGGGTTTTATAAATTCTGTAAGCTATTCCATATTTTGAAAAGCAAGGAGTCAAAAGATAAATAAATCTTTATTTATCTCAAAATCACAAAAAATATACTGACAAAAAGAAAACGACGTACAATGGAAAACTATAAAACAGAGACACAATCAAAAAGATTTAAGGAGATCTGTTCACGGTGCGTCAAACAGGCAGCAGGTGGATATTATTACGTATTTTCCCCTCGACAAAAGTCAATATCGGTGAATAGGAACACGTACACAGCAAACTTATTTCCGCGGAAACCAACTGTCTCGTTTTGCAATAAGGAGAGACGTATTGCGATGCGCTCATTGAGTTTTCTGCTTTGACGTGTCGCAAGCGACAATCGAACGGTTACAGCCGTCTTTAATACCTCACTGAAGTTCAAACTTTCAAAAAGGCATAGAAGTTTGCCTTTAATTACCTCTACGTGAAACTTTTAAGGACTTGAAAATAAATTTCAAGAGAGACCCATTAAATTCTAGTTAAGTATAGCTTTATGTAATAAAGTAGAAGGAAACAGGGAGCGGCTATATTGTTTAGAAACTTGTTATCCGCGGAGAAATGGTCGTTGGAAATTGATGAATGGCTAAGAAACACGATTGCTTTTGACGAGGTTTTAATAAAAATAAAGTATTTTTAAGTACATTTACTCGAATATTCGTTAAATTAGTAAAGTTTTTTTGTTTGATATAATGTAAAAATAAAGTTAGGCTTCATAACTCATTTTTACAAACATATCAATACAAGCAGAAATAATTATATGAAAACAAAAGAAAAAAAAACGTGAAATTTAAGTAAGATTCCAAGTAAGATGTACGCTTGTCACGAAATTATTTGAGCAATGATCTATAACCGCTGGGTGAGGACAGTCCGGATCTTGTGTACAAAGCAATAATGACACTAAAGAATTTTCATTTCAGCACGGCTGCTTGTCCCAAACTCATCACTGAAACGCCATCGGGACATTCCACAACTTTTCAAAGAGGAAAATATAAAATGGAGCCTTTCTTTATCTTTCATGACAGCCGAGGGAAAAGTGGACATTTTATTTTCGTTATCCAATTGGACAAATCGGCGCGGACATGATTTATTGTGTTTTGTTTGTAATATTTTATTATGATAGCTCTTTGTACTTACTGTTACATAAATTCCGGCTATTTTCGTGTTAAACCTTTTGAAAATTTCCAACCAAATACTATTTTGTAGCCTTTGTAGGTTCATAATAATTTACTCGATGAGTTTTAAAACGTAAATTAAATTAAAAAGAGTATTCTTTGTATATTACAGGAATTCGTCTTGGAAATCATAATTCAAGTAGAAAATACGTGAAAATACTAAAAGTATATTCATCAATAATTTAATATTAGCTATATGTTTATGATTTGATTAAAATGTGAGTACGAAGACTTACCATTAACTTTCAGAAATATTAGCTTGCTCAGTCCAGCGCCAATGTCGTTTCTAGCTTCGCACAGGTAATGGCCCTCACTGTCCTTAGCGACTCGCTCGAACACAAGCGAACCGTTCTCCAACACCCTGGAACTCCCCTCAAACATGAAGTCTTTGTACTCGCCCGGTGTATTTCCTGTTAACATTTGTTGAGTATTAGACAATTCTTCATTATTGTGACATGATTCATTTAAATTAAACCTGGTATTTTTAAGAGATGTTTATGAGCATTTAAATTATACGCAATAATACAAAAGCGATACAAAAATTGTTGAGTCCATTTAGTTCTCCTGGAAAGGTATACACCAAACCAATAGAAAGCTATTATTTTTAATTATTATACAATAATTATTGTCGTTGACAATAATGACATTCACTTTATTAATTCAACGACATCGCCATTCGCCAAACAAAAAAAAACGATAATTTTCATAAAACTTAGGCACTTCATGAAATGGTTGACAATTTCATGAAAATAAAAATTTACGAACAAACTACGACATATTTATGAATCTTTTTCTAAGTAAGTATTCCTTAATGTACTTTCAAGATTAATTCTCTTCACTACAGAGTACCGACCGAGTTATATGCGACTGATTTTATTAGTGTCAGCGCTCGGCTAAGCTCGGAGTGTTTCTTGATATCTTTTGAATTTTCAGTCTTCCTACTACTGGAAAGTTCGAGAACAGAAATTAAACTTGAATCCTATTAAAACCGCGTTTCATTGAAATAACAAAATTTATCTAAGTTTTGCGTTTCAACTCACCGACGGCTTTTTTCCAGGTAATATTCGGTTTCGGGTATCCATCTGCTTGACATTGAAGGGTTAGGTCTTGTCCAGCAGCCACGGCAATATCGTTAGGTTCCAAACGCCACCGAGGGGGAACTATTAACGAAAGAAACATAAGTTACACTTCGTTTTAAACAACTGAAGAATTATCTATTAAATCGTAATTACCATTGACTGTAAGAGGTACAGTGAACCTCTCAGATCCAGCAATATTGGAGGCAATGCAGGTATAGTTTCCACTATGCAGCGATGTGATGTGTTCTATAACGAGAGACGCGCTGTACTCGTCCATTCGCCTCGTTATAATGCCGCTGGGTGCGTACGATGATGACGTCACCGGCTGCCCATTCTTCTCCCATCGGAATGCTATTGGCAAGTCACCCTCCAATATCTGACATGATATCGCGGCTCTCATGCCTTCCCGCAATAAATTCGTCAGAGGTTGAATAGGCAGAATTTTTGGCTGTACTGAAATCAAAAAAACAACGTAAATACAATCAGCATAAAGCAATGAGATTTGTGTGTTTAATTAAAATGTAGCTTTTCGGCAAAATATTGAGTCTGAATTAATTTGGCTCGTCGATTAATTAATGTGAAATCTCTAAACCCTGTTTAAAGCACATTTTCGAGCGAACCCCCGAGGGTAGGTTTAGTAGGCACTCCATTTATATTTTTTATATTTTTATTTTATTGCCCTATTAACCGGGAGCGTTGGAAGTTTAAAGCTCGTAGATGCTGCGAGAATGGTAAACGTGCTAAGTTAAATGAATTACGGATGGGTAACTCCGCCCTCCTGAATTTCTGATTTTATGGTCCTCTAAATCTTGCTACAAAAATAAAAAGTTTATGCCCAAATTCGTGATCTAATGGCTAACTTTGTTATATGAACTAAACTGGCTTAACCTTTTTTGATATACGATTCTTGTGAGACAAAGTTACGTCGTAGGTATAAGCCTCTAAGTCTTTACATTCATAAATAATACAATGTTTTCTGTGGAGCAAAAAATATACTCATGTTATACTTTATGAAGTATGTCTCATCCTTATCAGTCATAAATGAACTGAGCTGCAAATGTATCTACCTTAAGACCAAAGATATATTTTTTTATTTACTGCAATGAATATATATAATATTATATTCAAAATAATGTATAAAAAGCTACAATTGAATTGTTTTTGTCCAGTATTAGTAGGGTTATTTATTTGAAAGTAAACGCGTTGCATGCGCTTACCCGGCGCCTTGCTCAAAGGGCTGGAGACTCAAATGAGTCGTAAATTCGAGTATGTCCTGAGAGCATCAACGCTTCAACGACTTTCTCCCCGTCTAATTAGCTTTAATTAAGTCATGGGTTTTGCATGGACTCCACTACAATGTACAACATACTGAAAGTAGGTAGGTATAGTCGTAACATATAGCCCTCACTCTGAAAGGGAAGTCAGAGGTTGTAAAAATACCCGTAAGTATAAAACATTTATACTATAAAAAGGGTCCTGGGTTCGATTCCCAGCGAGACAGAAATTTAAATGTTGAGTTTCTTAATCTTAATCTACGGTCTTTTTAAGGGTGACCTTAGATAGTAAACTTCAATGGGACCCACATATAACAAATCTCGCGTCAAAACTCGGTAGGGCTGCTTTTGCTGTTAGGAAAATAAGGCAGTATACCTACTAACGTCGAAACTGCTAGGGTAGTCTATTTTGCTTATTTCCACAGTGTTATGTGTTATGCCATCTTGCTGTGGGGCAAAGCAGCCAATAAAGAACAAATTTTCATACTCCAGAAAAGGGCTGTTAGGGCTATTTATAAACTTAAATGTCGGGAATCTTTGCGTGAAAAGTTCAAGGAAACAGGAATACTTACAGTAGCTTCCCAGTATATCTTTAATAATGTAGTTTTTATACGGAAGAATATAAATGCGTATAAACAAAATTTTGATATTAATAATCGCCAAAAGACAATGCATCAATTAGTTACGCCTTCGTTCCGCCTAAGTAAAGTGAAGCGATCTTTCATAGGGCTTGGTATACATTTCTTTAATAAAATCCCAAAATTAATACTTGACTTGCCAATAGAAACTTTCAAAAAACGTGTAAAGACACAATTGTTAGGCAAGGGATATTATAGTGTAGAGGAGTATTTAAATGACAAAGACGCATGGAAACGACCAGCTCTGCAACCAGTTCCGCTCAGAATACTAAATACTTTTGTATTATTATCTTTTTTTTTGTAATATTTTTTTAAAAGATGTGCTGAGGAGTTCTTTAGGCTTTTTTTCTCCTCCACGACAAAGTACCTTCCGAAAAGCCAAAAAAAAATTGACGTGCTTAAGTGTATCAGTGATAACTATATGAATAAAATATTTTGACTTTGACTTTGACTTTTGTGTTGAGCTGTTAGTAGGTATAAAAAATTAAGCGTTTATAGCTCTATTAAGATTTAGCATATCTATTTTTATATTATTAGACAGCAAACAAAATAAAAAGCCACATTGACCTAGGAAGTTAGTGCGCTCAGTCTTAGACTTCATGTACACCCAGTTGGGAATGAATTCCTTATTACCTGTTTTTAACTTACCTAAAATTTGTACTTCAACGTCTCTCCTGGCGACGTGACGTTGTCTGTTCGTGGCTTGACAGGTGTAGGTGCCGGCGTCCTCGCCACGCTGTGTTTGTTCCACGATCAGGGTGCCGTTGGGGAATACCTTCTGACGTCGGTTCAGTGGCAGGGTCTGGCCGTCTGTTGATAATCATGGATTTATATACAGGTGGTAGACAATCCGTGTCAATCCGTGGATTTTGAAATAATGAGATTTCAAGTACAAAACTTTTCAAAGTCGATGCGATTGCACTAAAAACATCTGGAAATACGGCACATAAAATAAGTCGCAGATCTGTTTTGTCTTACGTCGCGTTTCGATTGACTGAAAACTTTTACAACCACATTTTTATTTATTTATTTATTTATTTAACAATTTTTGTACACAAATACAGTATGTGAGACTTAATAATAGAAAATTTGTACAAAGGTACTGATTATTTCTATCAGAAATCTCTTCCAGCAGACCTAGGAATGGAGAGGTGATGTAGAACTTGATTAGCGTGCACATTGTTGTTTTACTTCATAATATCATTATTTTCCCGTATTGTCCTTGGATTTGTTCAGTATTGTGATCATAACGATTCTCAATGGAATATTCGAGGTGTGTGAAGCAAAAATAAATTCATTCTCATTCTTACAAAATGCGGATGACGTCATACGTAGGGCGTGTGCTGGTACTCAGAGTTGCCATGCCACGATGCTTTTGACAACGCATTAGGAGAAACGTTTCATAGTAAACGAATCCTGTGAGGAGATCTCGCCTTCGTGTTTATACCTATATACTTACATCATTGTTTTCGGACATTCGAGATTCCGAATGGTGTTCCTCAAACTGCGATAACTAACTACGTTATTGAAATATGAGACAAAGTCGAAAACTAATAAAAATAATAAGTATCGTGTGTGTGTGTGGAAATTAAATTTTCCTCAAATTCAAGTTACAAATTAAAGTTTTCAATTATCTAGGTTTATTGACTATCATCCACCAAGCCGGGAAATAACGTATAGAATTTGCCGTTCAGTTAACTGCCTTTTCAAATTGATATTATGAACCTAAAATCTTCTTTTTTTTCGAATTTGACTTTCTTTGGCCAATATGCAGGCTACTACAACAATTTTTCCATAGCTGAATCAATCTTAATCGTCATCACCGTTTTTCACTAGAGGTTGGAAGAAACTGCAAAAATTGTCGGCAATACTAAAAAATCCGTATGGCGAATCCGGACATATGTGCGAGGGTATCCGCATACGGAGCGTCCGGGGCGGACGATGCGGATATATGTGCGTTCAACATAAGGCAGCTTAAAATTACGAGTACTTAAACCTAGCACCACATGAAACTTTGTATAGGAGTTCGTTAGATATTATAGAGGGGAAGCATTAAGAAACGATTTTTGACAATTCATCCCTTAAAGGGAAAAATAAGGGTTGAAAACTTGTGTGTCACACAAACGTTTACCCTCACTTGGGATCGGATATCCGCCACTCTTAGGCCTTAGATTAGAGGCTCACCGAGTGATTCCCAACTAAGCTACAGTCAATCATCCCAATTGTACCTATAACGTATTCGAGTGTATAAGTCACACACAAAAAACTACAAAATATATTTATATCCACAATAATTTATTACATGATATAAAACGAAAGGTTTTGAGATACTCGTAAATCCTTTTTAAATAAAACTGGAACAGTGTGATTATACATAAAGTTGTTCAATTATCTGTTACTTAGTTACTTTAAATTATCAAGAAAGGGGCTCAATCTGTACAATATCCTAATTACTTTCCCTGATGTACGTCAATCATTGCCCTGGGGCCTGGGGCCTAAGCTATCAGCTAATGACGTAAGCAGCGAACAAAGTCTATAAATGGATTTCGTAATCTGGCGAATAATTTACCAATAGACAAGACAGATAGACAGCTATCTATTCGTAAATCATTATAAAACTTCGCTTTAGGATGAATAATAAATGGGCAGGAGTGTTAGCTGAAAATTATGTATTAACTCCAAATAACTTAAAGCTTTGTATAAAATTATGTTTCAAAGCAAATTAATGTACACGTATAAGATACAATAATTTCGTACAATATTAAAAATTCACCATAGCTACACTTGTGCCGGCTGAAAATCATATACCTAAACTCAAAACGGTGCAAAATATTTTTCAAATCTATTTAACACAAGTCAAGTATTAATTTACATGAATTCAGTTCAACTAAAGTGAAAACAAAGATTTTCTAAATTCATATAGGTGGTATTTAATTTTACGTTATGAATTGTATATTGATACGGTATTTTTGTTAAATAATTTGCTAAAGTCCGAGTCGAGCTTGTTTGCGACTTTAGTACTGTAAAAGGATCCAGGAGTATTTTCCTTTAGAAATTTATTATATATTTCCTTTATATCTCTCAAATTGTGCTCATAGGTACGTTCGAGACATGGTGCACTGAAAAAGTTAACGTAAATGTTTTAGCCATATTGGGGCGGCTTAGAATACTAACCCCAGTCCCACGCCGGATGAGCGTCATAAGAGGCGACTAAATGGTAGGTCCCCTCGGAGGGATTATATTGGTAATATTGATATTAATTGTTAATTAATAACATATTTTTTTTTTCTATGGGGTTCGCCTGCATAGCTACCACCCTTGAGCATGAGTCAGCCGCCAAACGACTCGTCGTCTTCCGGCTGGAGGATTAGGAGCCAGTTCTTTCTTTCTTTTTCTTCTCTCTTTCTTTGCCGGCAACACATCAGAGATGCCTTTTGTGTTGCTGATATTCATAGGTGACGATAGCCACTTACCATCAAGTGGCATCATTTGCCGGTTATTTCCATAAAAAAACTGGTTAAGTTAACTCCACCATCAGAATCAGGTTATTGAAAGTTTATGTGTGTGGTGACAAAGGATTCCGTCTTTTATCAGATTTTAGAAACAATTTAATTATTTTTCTGAAGAATAAGTGGCAGATTGAATAATAAAACTTCATCCATAAATTTCACTCCTTCCAAACTAACACAAAACACAGGTATATTATAGATTAGGCCATTGAAGAGCACTTTTGCGATTAGATTTGAAGATGTTCATCTTTTATATCCCATTTAAAAGTTAAGGTCAGCTTAATGAGAGTTCTCTATGAACAAGATAAAACCCGCCGTTGACAAGGGTCGCGGGAAAAGGAAAATTACGAGGGAGTGACCGTACGGTCTTAATTTGATCTTACCAGTAATTCTGTTAAACGAGGTAAGGATTTCACGGTCCAACATTTTCTTTATGTTCTTTGATGTGGAGGGCGGAACAAAAGAATTTAGCTGATTGCCGTTACATTTGTAAAAAAGTTAAGAAAGGTCTTTGTAATTGGCTGGTAGGATTCGTCTTTTTATTTTACTGGCATACCACAGTTGCTTATTGAAATAGGTACATAAAAAATCTATAGTATATTTAACGTAAGTTCGTAAGTGATCCCAGTTAAGTAAGTGCAAGCGCGTTAGACGAGAGATCGCAAGTGGAGAAATTCTTGAGCGCTTTTGCAATTTCGAAGTTGTACATCTTTGAAATACTCGCTGAGTTATCGGTTCAGGTTATTATCGTTAAATAAAATAATGATTTTTAGCCTTTGATGCCTTTGACAAAATATATCGTGGGAGACGGGGATCACTTTTTTGTCAGTTACTGACGTTAACAATGTCTGGTAAAAAGAATCGAGCCTAATTATAATACTTAAAATAAATTTTCAAAATTCTGCGCTCAGATTCAAAATCACCATTTTCTCATTTTATTTTTATGGTAAATTTTCTAATCCAAAAATCAAGGTGTGCTTAATTAGTTCGGAAGTATTAGTTGTTAGTAAGCCGCATCTGAGGATATCAGACGCTATTAGAACTTCTAGATTGGCCACTAAACTGTAAACTCACCAATCCGCACAGGGGCAGCTTAGTGAGTACGCTCAATTAAGATCTCAAAGAGGAGAGCTTCGTAGCCTCCAGCAGTATTTAATAGTATTTATATGAGTTGTAGCCAATCGCAAAATGAATTTCCAGATCGCAAAGGAATTTATAAGCAAAAGTTTTAACAATACACTTTTAAACCGGCTACATTTCTGTTATGATTATGAACTTACCCGTGGAAAAATTAGAAAAGAATAATTTTAACAAGTTCTTAATTGGATGGCGCAGAAGTAGGTACCTATCCGGTTTATTAGATTAAGTGTGCAATTTTCTCTGCGGTCACTACGCGATTTTACAGTTGAGTTATTTTTATCATATTGCTGAAGTAATTTTAGTACAGGTTTTAAATATATTTTTGAAATGTGTCTTGCACACTTCAAATTGCAAGCAGTCAACTTGAAAAGCTATGAAAATCTTTCGAAAAAAGAATTATTTCGTGGTAAAGATTTTAGAATGTGCTCACTTATTTATTTATTATATTACAGGCAAGGATGTGAAAATAACCCCTTATCAAGAGTGACGCCGCGCCGCGGCGCCCCGCCCGCTTACCATGTGTGCGTAATTTTTAGTGCGGTCCGACGTGGATATGGCGGCCGATTAATATTAATAACAGCATGGTGTCAATGTGTGCGTGTGATACTTGTGCGAATAGAAGAGTTGGTATTACTATGGTTGCCTCACTGAATTTGTTGTTGACATTCCGTCTGTTCTATTTTTAAGTCTGTGATTACATGGTCCAAAACACGGGTTCAAAATGTTACTAATCAAATTCAAATAACTTAATCGTACTATTTTTTTAAATTTTATTGGATCATTTCTTCTTACTATAGTTGAAACGTTTTCATATTTTTAGTACTTAAATAGGGATGTTGACACTAATTATAAATTAATATAAATTTATGTCTAAAATATTAGTGGTAACATTTAAAGGCCTAAAATATGATTATTTTATTGACATCAATCACAATAAATTAAATATCATTAATTTAAAATGTTAAAAATTGTACTCACTGTCACGTGACCTCAAACGCCATTTTGAGAATATGACGTCATTGGAACAATTTTATAAGGAAATTCAACAAACTTAGCAGACAGATAGTATTGAATATCGTTTAGTGACGTCACGTGACGTTTTTGGTGGGAAATTTGATAATGATTTTTATTTATCAATTTTTGTTTTTAAATTGAAGATTATTATTTTTATAATATTTTTTTCGTGAATATTGAGGTTCTATCTATAAAATAAAATTGAATCCTAAAATTAGTCAACATCCCTATTACTTAAGTGAAGTCCATATATTTTTTCATTAACTATTTGGACAATTTCGTACAAGGGAAAAAATTTAATTCCGATGAGGCAGTCCAAACCGCCTTCAAATATTTTATTGATTCTCGCTCCCACAATTTTTTCCACAGTGGAATCAATGAACTAATGTAATGATGTTCTCAGCCCAGAGGTATATAGAATTTTGGCGATCTCCTTTGATTTGTTTCATTGCTAGTTTTTGTTGGCTGTTACTGTTATCCCACGTCCATAACTCTATGTGCGTTTATAAAAGTAAAAATTATTTTAGTTGCAGAGCTTCAATTTGTAGTTTTCAGTGTCTTTGCAAAACCTCCATTTGAATTACAACGTAAATGCAAAATGGAAGTAATCATAAAATTAAATTTATTTCATATGAACTTCACGTAGCATTACCGTAGCAATGTTCTACGTGCATGGAACTTACATTTCTCTTGCAATGTCAACCTCATTTGCATATTAATGTAAAACCTGTGCTTGAAATAGCTTAGGAGAAAGTTAAAAATATACGGTGTATGTATGCATCGTCAGGACAACACTGTTCTCTTGTGGTACAGTCGACATAAGAGTTAAGTTGACTTAGAAACATATAGAAACGTACTATTATTTATTATAATATTATAGAATTTTTGTGTTATAATCAATGTTGAATGCTATGTAAAAACGTAAATTAATATAATAACTTGTCAATGTATCTCTTTTGCTTGTCTTAAAATGTTTCACTCGTCGCATGGCAGAGTGAACGAGCAATAGACATTTTGGAGGACTAAAGAATGAACGCAGCTATATTTAAAAATACGATACCAAAATATTTTCATACCTTTTGCTAGGTTCAAGTTGTCTTCGAAAGTGATGGAAGACTTCGATATCTTATTATATTGTAATTAATTAGGTAATAACCATTAAATTTTAGGGAACATAGGCACACAAGTCCCATAAAAATACATAAGTATACCGAATATACGGCAATCAATGAGCAAAGCGCCAGGCTCATTCCCGAGGCTTAAATTGTAAAAAAGGTAATTTTCCCTATTTGAAATTATCTCAGATACTGGTAGGTCTAGAGGTGAAAATAAAAATATGAGGTTTGAAGAAGGAACGCTGAGAAAATTCAATTTCTTCGCGTAATGTAGGCAGGCGCGGAAATCACGTCAAATTTTTACTACTAAATAGATGCTCGAATTGGCTCCAAGGTAGAACAGGGATATTATTTTTAATTTAAGGGCAAACTTGATCATACTTTGCTTTAATATTTTATTATTATAACCTACGGTAAATGATATTGGTACTACCGAATTAGATTGGTGAATAAAATGTCAATAATGCTGTTGCAGCGCCGAATCTTCATTATTAGGTATAATACTTTATTTTTTGGAACTCTATATTTGTAGAAGAATTTGTTATCGATATACAAGTGGAGACCAAAGTAGTTTTTTTTTGGAAATATTGGTTGTATATTGTATGGTTGAAAGAACTTACCTGTAAGTGAATTTCAACCGGGATTATACGAGATGTTGCATCCGAAGAGATTTAAATACCATGTAGTAGTTCTTCGTTATAATCCTATATAAATATGTGCAGAAGAGTTTCACCGTTACTTCGATCCGAAATGTCAAGTGGTAGATTCAAAAGATTTGACTTGAATGAAATAAAACCTCTACTAAATAAATAATTTGAGTTTGAGTTTAGAAGTTGAAAGGATTGTTGATTATTCGGAAACATGTTTAAATTACAAAAAAAAATAATAACACGTACCTCGTTCCCAAGTAATAGATTCAATCGGGTAGCCGGCTACAGGACACTTGATATTCAGATCACTGCCAGCCACAGCTGTGACTTTGGGCATTTCCCGTATGAAGGGAAGTCCGTACACATTGACCCGAGCAGCATGAATAGCCTTGCCGGCCGTGTTGCTGGCAACACAGGCGTACTCGCCGCCATCTTGTTCTGTCACTCGGCTGATGTTAAGATGGCTGACGACATCGTCTTGCAGTGTCACGTGTTGTCCTACGACAAACCTGGTAAAAAATGTTTATATGATTTTTTATACAGCTACACATTTAATTAATTGGCATGGAGGCTGAATGTAAGGAAAAAATTAGTTTATATTACTCCATAACTAAAATATAACTTTATTTATAACATATCAAAATTATAACGAAACTTCATTATAAACGAATGTGAAAATGTATACCTAATAGTTAAATGATGAAATATTGTTATTTCTTAATAGATAAACTCTTTGGAAAGGTATTATCCTCACGACTCAGACCAAAAACTTTCGGCCTGAACAAATCACCTAAGAAAGCTATGGCTTAGTTTTGGCACAGTTCCGCGGAGAATCCATTCAAAACTTCGCTTGGCGTCCAAATTAGTATTATAATTTAGATTTGGTTACTCTAACATTTGTAATAAAATTTTAAATATTCAAATAATTTAATATTAGGTACATCATTCCACTTGGTGAAAGTACTAAATATGATTATTTGAAAGTAGGTCAGGCTACATGAATGGTGAAATTCCTAATACAAATTCTGTGGAATGAATAGTAGAAATGATTCTGATATCCAGTATATCATTATGAACATCTATATATAGGTAATTATGATCTAGTTTAAACCAAATGCATCAGGAGGCCGGTAGGTATCCATCCACTAGAATCCGCTAGATTCATAGATTAAGAGCCCAGGGCTGCCAGACATCACTTATTTTCTGACGGATGAAATGTGGATGATTGAGTAGCGTTAGTATGTACTATGATCGTATGCCTACTTGCTAGCTTGGAAAAACGGCCAATTTCCAGGTATCAGGTGATCAAGGTACAAAAAATCATTACTAAGTTCACGTATTTTCTCATGGCTGATTTTCACGTATGTTCTAGATAATATAATTAGAAATAAGTCGTATATATATAAAAATGGAGCGTCAGAATATACGTGAACTTAACTCATTATTCTGGCAGCTTCAAGGTGTCTGTAAAGCAAAATGGCCCACGGAATGTGTCTGGGAGTATTGACAACTTATTTCTAACTATATTATCTAGAACATACGTGAAAATCAGCTATGAGAAAATACGTGAACTTAGTAATGATTTTTTTGTACCTTGATCACCTGATACCTGGAAATTGGCCGTTTTTCCAAGCTAGCAAGTAGGCATACGATCATAGTACATACTAACACTACTCAATCGTCCACATTTCATCCGTCAGAAAATAAGTGATGTCTGGCGGCCCTGGGCTCTCCACCTATCAGAGAGAAAAAACTAATCAAACTTAACTATACTATAGAGACCGGTGACCTCCAAGGACAGACTCAAAAAATTTATGAAGCTCAAGAACATGTTTTTCTCTACACTTCTTACCTGGAATTAGTAGGAATTGGAAACCCATCGAGTAGCCATGTGAACTGCGGTGGTGGATGTCCCATCGCCACACACTTGAGAGACACGCTCGGTCCCGGTTGAAGAGTTTGCTCGGAGAACCAGTATACCAGCTCGGGTTTCGACTCTGTAAATAAATCTGTCATTTAATACGTGTGTTACGAGTTCCGAGCCTACGGTTGCAGCTGCATAATTCTATCGTTCTGGATTTCATATGAATTACGCGGTAAATCCGCCAGCGATCCTATTCCTCCGGGAAATATGCTCAATATTTTAATAGTTTTTGTTATTGTGTTTATGTGTTTATGTTTCGGCGTTTTGAAGATTTTTAGGTATAGTTTTGTCATGTTAAATAATTTCACAACATATTAAACATCAACATTATTGCGTTGAAATCCATTGCTTAGTGTGTAGCTCTCGAAAATCGTCAATCGAATCGAAAAGACCAGCGATGGAGCTTTTTTACTCTTCACTAATTTCAAATGAATAACCAGTTAATCCAATAAAAGAAGCGTAAGGTACACAAATATTATTTCAAACGAGTGTCATCTCCTAAAAATTTAAGGTTCAAATGAAAATTAGTTACTAATCAGACGAGTAAAAGGATATTTGTTTGTTTGCTTTGCAATATATAGTTTAATATTATGTGTATAGTAGAGTTTGTTTTCGTCTCAACGCCTAAAGATAGATGAGGGATTGAAGAGCTATTTCAGCGGAGTAGGACAGATCAAGTTTAAATTGCGCATCTATAGACTAAGCTGTGGGGTAAGTAGTTCGTGTGGGTATTATAGCGGCGGGGACGGACGGCGCAAATCCCGACCGGCGGCTTTACGGCACGCCTCCGAACTCGCCTGATTGAATATTTTTTACCCCACTATCTCAGCGATTAACAGTTTTGCCTACAAAGTTTCCACGTACTCCTTTTTCCTTTTAATAAACCGTTTGTCCGAGTGAAATGCATAATTCCTTTGAGCTGCCTATATAGCGTTCACGTACATGCGACCCATTGAAGGCTTATTTATAGCTTATTGCGATGAAATACTCGGAATTTATCGAGTAAATTTTCATATTTTTTTGTTTTCAAAACTCAAAGATACTTCGTCTTTTTGTAAAGTGAAATTCTAAAGTTTGAATGCTCTTTTTAAATCCTTTGGCTTCTCGTCGCTTCTTATTATGTAAGCGATTCTAATTCCGTTGAATAATTAGTTCATCAATCCCTTTTCTGTTGAAATAAAGGGATAACAATGATCGGGGGCCAGCCCCTTTCACTGATGGAAATTTAGTTTAACCACAATATTCATTTTGTACTTATATTAAATTGAACGATGGAGCTTCCCATAGAATTTATATCTCAGTAAACCGGGCTTTTCCGTCTAACTTATTATTTAAATGTGATACAAAAGAGGCAGACTGATCCCGCAGTTGAGCGCACAATAAATTATGGCATTTGTTCAACAAACTCATAGGATGATGTTACTTATAGGTACATTTTTGTTCTGGCTCCATTGTTCCTTGGACATTAATTATGAATAATTGGTTCGCCGAGATCATAAATAGCAATTTATCAAAAGCTACTGGATTCCAGAATGCCGGGGTGTGGACAGATTTACGATGTAGCTGCGATGTAAATCAGCTTCAGGTTTTAAATACTAATTTTCTACAAATAACTAAGTTATTGTGAAGATCTAATTAACGTTCAGACTTGGTCTAGCTTTCTGCTTAATGAAGCTGCCGGTGGCTCAGTAGTCCTGGGTCTATTTGTTTATTAAAACAATATATTGTGGAGATTTCATAAAGTTCAGGTCACATTTTCCCTGTTGGGAAATTTAATCCATGACGTCAGCAACATTTCATAACATTGGCTACATATTATGGTTCATCGGTTCATTTCTATAGCTAAGCTGCGGTTGGAACAAATGAGGCCTGTTAACAGAAGGCCAACCACTTGCATAATTTATTGAGCGAGGTTGTCTCGCACACTCGCCGCCAGGGACTCGACCATTCACCAACTTTATAGATTGCAATTTGGGAGTGTGCCCGCAAAAATGTTGACCGACCCGCATTTAGGTGATACCCGGGAACCGGCGGAAAGTCAGTCTTTGATGGCTTACATTTCTAGTTTTACTTTGGAGTTTATAAACCCTGTTTCATGGACTGAATGTTTTTCAACTTTGCAGTGATTTATTACAATTCTTTGACTTTCTAATAGCAATTTGTTTGAGATCATATTTATCATGTTATTTATGACTGAATTTGTGATCAAAAAGTCCGATAAGAAATTCATCGATGCCTATAGTGTTGTTGGAGTCATTGCACGACGATGGCCACTTACCATCAGGTGGCTAATCTGCTTATTTGTCGGCAACTTACATTTTGTACGTACAAGTTTAAATCCCCGGTGACAAATATTCAACATTTTCATTAGCTGAGGTAAATAAGTCTACAAACTTAAATAATGCACGGGACAAGCTAAGCGTGTAGGGACGTAGTCTGGATGAAGTTTTAAATTAAAATCGGTGCAACTCCGCACGCATAATTAAACCCAGTACATAATAAGGTAGTCTATATTCCGATAGCTAACGCGTGTATGTACGTTGGCTCTTCTTACCGACTCCCCGAAGAGCAGCGACACCAAATAGCGGGGAGCGAATTAATAATAACACAAAGCGACTTATATTTCACAATGGAAACGTGTAAAATCGACCTTATGGGACCCGAGATAGGATCTTAATTGGAAAATGCCTGGCTCGGTACTTAGTACAGAGTCCGGGCTCGCCTGCGGCACCCGTTCCTACGTCACTGAAGCTCTTTGTTTGAGCTGAAGAGCTGACTCTAATAGCTTGCAGCGAATCCGCGCTTAAAAATAGACTTTTAAATATTTTATGAAGACGTCGGAAACGAGAGTGCATATAATGTCACAAATATTACGTAGAAAAACGTGCTAAGCAAGCAGAACAGTAGACACGAGAGCAATTTCAGTTACTATGACAAATTATCGCGACGTACATATATTTACGTCGCGTCGCACGGAAAAATATCGCTTTCATATAGGAATTCTTATTAAAACGCGAAGTTTAATTTCCACAGCATTCGCTTTTAGATGTAACACTTGTAATATCTAAAATTTTAAACATTAATTACCTAGTCGTATGCTGTGATACTCGTACGTTGATGATAATGATTTTCCATGGCGCGCCTCAGTCGAGTTCGACTTAATTTTATTTATTTATATTTATGTCACCTCTTAAAATAAGTAACAAAGGATACAATTTAATGCCTAATGGTATTGTCACCAGTTAACCCTGGGTGGATGTGGAAAGAGCTGACAGTGGGTGTTAAATTAAGAAAAAAAAAGAGAGCAACTTATCTTTTTATTTTATCTTCCAACAATTACTTTTCATTTTATCTTTCAATAATTTAAAATTATTTGTCTGTTTATGTGCAAATGGAAATTACTTTGCTTGTTTGTTGTTTGATTTCAAAATTTCTAAGTAATTATACAAAAATAATTTCAAATTTTTGAACGAATATGTTCATGAGACTCCATAATACGTCACGTTGCGGCTTCGGTCTACAAGCAAATAATATTAGCATTAATGACTCTTTAAGATCATTTTTATCCTTCAGGGATGAGTTAAGTTAAAATAGGTACGGGCATCGTTACAAAGCAGTTAAGTTTTTTGGGAGGACGGGACTGACATAAAAATCGCTGACACTCGGGTAAATCATTATCCTCCATCAGTTCGCATTGGAGAAATGTGATGGACTATTGCGCCTCATCTGTTGTGAGGAAAATATTGTGCCTTCGAGTTCGAGCCATATTTTTCGTATGCCATGTGATGTGGTATTAATTAGCATATAAGATCATACATTGTAACTTGGAACAGTCGTAATAAAGCACTCGTGTTAACAAGACGTATCGTTTTGATTTCCCACCTTCCCCGCACTCCGCAGCCATATGTTTTCGTTTTTGTAAAATATTTTAGTATGTATTCATTACTAGCTCTGTCCGCGTTTTCCATGAACATCTGCTCATTAGTTTTAGCGTGAAGGAGTAACAAATATCCATACTTCTTTACAAACTTTCACATTTTTGCCCGCAGCTTTGCATACGGAAATTATGTTTTAACTTATTCAAATTATCCTGTTTTCCCAGGAAACCTTTTAATTTTCGGTGATGAAAATTTATCTATAATATGATCCAGGGTATCAGTAACAACTTTACCAATTTTCATCGAAATCCGTTCAAGGGTTCTTACGTGATGCCCGGACAGACAATCAGACACTTTGAGTTTTATTATAGTATAAAAGATTAGTTGGATACATTGAAGTATTATTAGTAGCGTATAGAACCGACATAGCGAACACGATGTATGTGCCAATGATTTGGCGCCAATGGGCTTCAATTAAAAATAAAATAACAATAAATAAAATAAAATTTTCAGTGGATTCGGTCAATTTTGAAAGGACAACGGGGGCTCATTTAAAAAAAATATAACCTCACGGCGGGACACATTTTGTTCGAGATGTCTGTTCTATGACATTATACTTCAATGGTTGGATAAAAGTCTTTGCAAAAGACTGCATAAATTAAATCACAATTGTTTTAAATACCATTTAATACTCAAGTTTTTATTTCCGTACTTCTATTACATCTTTTCTATGTTTATATCACTAATGTTGCTAGAATATTAAATAATGTAGTATACACAGAAAAATACGTAGTCATTAACCACATCAAAAATAAATACCGATCAAGCTTATAAAATCTCTTCTACGAGTATAAGCCGAAAACCTCTCGGTATTCTTTGACTGAATACAATTAGGTGTGACGGATTGTTTTATCTAAAACTTGTTACCAAAATATAAATGAGATGTGACAAAGCCTCGCAAAAACATCCTTTGTA
Source organism: Thymelicus lineola (assembly GCA_963932265.1). Classification (NCBI taxonomy): domain Eukaryota; kingdom Metazoa; phylum Arthropoda; class Insecta; order Lepidoptera; family Hesperiidae; genus Thymelicus; species Thymelicus lineola. Next base: position 7,409,965 of record OZ010700.1, on the reverse strand, counting down.
TCGTAGCTCACTGTCACAACTTTATTAACTTTTGTCTATGTTTGAGTCAGACGGCTGACACAGAAGTAAGTGGAAAAGTTCATATGGCGCCTTCTTTGTTTAGACCGCCATTTCATAAATTTATTCCAGGCTTAAGATAAAATTGGTATTGTTTTGGGTAGAACAAAATGTACAACTCCATAACTCTATTCTAAGAAACCCCTAGCAATCACAAAACTCTGGATTCATAACAAATTAGATTTCGTATAGTATGTGTATGCACAGTCACCCCCGTTCGTTGACAGTATTTTTTTAATCCTGTATTAAACAAGTTAAGGTGATAACGATAGCCATGAAGAATGATTTTTTTAGGGTTCCGTACAAAAAAACGATAAATGGAACCCTTATAGGATCACTCATGCGTCTGGGCGACCGCCGTTCACAGCCAATTTACTCCAAAACTACTGGATCAAATAAGTTGTTTGGTACTCTTTTGTGACCCAAAGACGAAGGTATAATAAAAAGTAAGCAATTGAATTTAGATTTTTTTAACGAAATCAAAATTAAACAAGAAATGTTTTGCAAACCGTATCGTGTGTTACGTCAAATGAAAGAGCTTGTTGTAAGGATCTTGTTATAGTTCTACAATGGACAGTTTTAAAATTCAAGAAAGAATGAAAATTAAAGCCAAAAAATTTACCATTCCCCCCTTACCTCCGAAATTACCGACGCTAGAATTTTGAAAAAAAAATACAGAGAATAGATATTTTATTAAATATTACAGAAAAACCTATAAGGTAAGGTAAGTCTACGGTCCTTAAAAAAAGTCAAAAATAAATAAAATAGGAAAATAACGGTAAATACATAACCAACGTACGGAACCCTCTGCAAGCGAGTTTAACTCGCACTTGTCAAGTTTTTTTAATCATGTATAATACGCTTCATGCAAGTCGCATGGTCGTGCCGATGCCCTGGGCAAAATACAAGTTGGCTCATAATTTTATTATTATTCAGTTAAAATTTTTAATCCCCTCTACGGACATCACATTTCGTAACGAACTTAAAAATGTAATCAACCTAGGTCCTAGGTGTACCTATTCCATTTGTATAGACACTACGTCAAGAGTGTTAAAAACTTAACTTTTATTTGGAGTACATGAATACCATAATAGACTTACTAATAATACTTTAAAAACATAAAAAAATGTATATTTGTTATCTGACGACCCTATAACATAATTGTTATCGACCCTGCCTGCGAAGCGAGAGGTCTTAGGTTCGATACCCAACCGGGACAGATATTTATGTTACGGATAAAATATACAAATATGTCTTGGGTCATAGATGTCGTAGTGATGTCTAATTTGTGTACATAAAAAAAATTGGACCTCAAAAAAGGCAAATCTCGTGGCATAAATTAGGTTTCCTCAATTAAATCTTACTGCTTATTCAGTTCCTGGAATTGTCGGAAGTCATTCATAAAATTATCATATGCTTTATGCATCTTTTGTAATGCAACCCGTTCTTAAAGAGCATAACATATTTGAGTTGAAGAGAAATGGAACTTTCATATTCGCCGGGACTGGTAGGTACCTACATCAACTATGTGCTCTTTATACGTAAGTAAGAGCTGGTTTTGCTGCCAAGTGTCGGCTGTCAAATCTCAGGAGCACTGTACCTGGCTTTAGTAGTACAGCTTTAATTTTGTATGAACTGGGAAGTAGGCCAGGGATTTCTGTTTGTTCTGCCATTGACAGAGCACGGGTTCATGTTAGTTTTTGTGATTATACTTGGCGATATCTTTCTGGTTGGCAAATTGCAAAGAAACAGATTTCAACTTTATTTGTGTACAAGAACGCGGTGTTTCTATTTATCGTTACTATTAACCCGATCACGCTACATTTCGAGAAACAAAATCTTTATTTTAACGAATTAAGGTACCTTAATTCAGAAAATTATTATTTATTTTTATCAGACGCTGCATATTCTTAAACCAAAGGAGATTCTCTTTAAGTTTCGGTCACTCAATTAAAATTACTTCTTATTGATTGTAATAAGTAAATAAATATTTTGGAAAAAAACAAAAACACATCTTTTTTTAGAGGGGGAAGAGAGAGAGGTGGAATGAAGATAGCAGGATCCAGAGAGACCTTCTAGAAAAAAGTTGCGGGTGGCAGGCTCAGGTATCCCGAATGCACCAGGATAAAAAAGATACGTGATACACGATTCAGCATTGTTACACAGACTTCTATTCTACATTTTATCATATCCCTTACTAACAGATCCATTTCTAGTTGTTAAGCTAATTGGTAGAACTTCGGGTGTCATAAATATTTATGGCACTCAGATTGGCCATTAACACTAATAATATAAACTAGAGTCACTAGCGTAGTTAAGTATTCTCCAAGCTATCTTAATTACAAGGAGACACCTGTGATATGCAGTGTTACTGCAAATAGATTGAAGTCAAGCACTGGCTTACTGAAATTGAATTTCGTGACAACGATTAACCGCATACACGTAGAAAAGTAAAACTCCATGCAACTCCTTTTAGAGGGAGAAGTTAAAGTAATTGTGATCCGAATAATTATGTGTAACTGTAGATACAATGTAGTGAAGACGCGTGTGTGTGTGTGTGTGTGTGTGTGTGTGTGTGTGCGTGTATTGCCACCGTAAAGTGATCCTATTGTAATTTTGATAATACTACTTCTGGACCTAACTCACCCCTTGTCCCAGTGAAGTTCCAATCGGTGTCGTGTGTGTGAGCACTTCTAGCGTACGGAGCACGTCGCGACCGATTCCCGCTGGCCTTCTTCGCTGACTCTGACGCTGTAAACAGAACCACTTTGTATTGAGGGATAATGGAGATTTAGTTGGGATTGCGAACCTGAAATATAAACTCCAAAAATATTTTGCTGCTGTTCATATCATGGCCCGGCGGCTTGGTTGGATGGCGCGGTCGGTAGTTGTATGGGTGACCGCTAGTGGCAAAAAATGATTGACGTTTCCGTGCTTTAGACGGCATGTAGAGCAGTCGGTCCTAGTTGTTATCGTAAGATAACAGTTGTTAAGCCATATCGGAGTCCCTCGGGCGGCATAAAAACATCTGACGTACGGGTTGGCCACTAACCCCTCCACTAATCCGCAGTGCAGTAGTATGGTGGAGTATACTCTAGGCCTCCTCAAGGAGACCCGTGCCCAGTAGTGGGCTATTAATGGGTTCCTTAAGATGCCTTAGTTTATACATTCGAGAAAATATTATATGTATATCAACGATTTTTTTAAACTGACATATCATTTTTATTTGTGAACAGTTTGAAAGAAAGCCCTTTTTCCCAAGTTTGCTAAACGTCGTTATTAGCCGGAAACGGAAATCATTGTCATGGGTATAATTTTTTAAATATCTTCCATGTTGTACATATACATCGCAAAGTTACAGATTAAATAGTGTTTACACCGTAGCCTGAATACTATACATATACTGATAAGATTACTGCAAACCAATATTCATTATGTATTGTTTGTGTAGATATATATATACCTTTGTGTGCGTATCATGCCCAAACGGCTAATAACTACACGCTTAATTACTTATAACAACTAATAAATCACAGACACAAAACATACTGTCAACTCTCTGTTTATTTAAGTGTACAGCAAACTAAGTAGATGCACATACAATATATTTGCGTAAAACAGTTCAAAGCGACCCGTATTTACTCACCATCGATTAAGTACTCTGTGATCCCATAGGCCTGATCCCGCGTATTACTAGCAAAGCATTGGTAAAACCCTTCGTCGACCTCCTGTGAATTCTTGATATGTAACCGGAATCCATCTTCCGACACTCTGACCCTGTCAGAAGGCTTCATAGGTCGTCCATTATGTATCCAGTATATCACCTCTATCGGATGACCAGTAACTTTACAATCGAAGCTCGCATTAGCATTCAACTTTGTTCGTAACATTTCAGGTTTTATTCGGACGGAGATTGGTTCTGCAACAAAAGAGTTCCTGCTTCAATAAAAGCAAAAGTCTGCAATGCTTGTGATAGAATAAAAAAGCGTCTGCTATTTAGTGGCGGGAAATCAATCGATAACGATTTCTCGCTTTGCCACGTTGTCTTAAAATAAAAGGATACAATGCAACTGCTATCTTAAGCTAGAAAATTCTATTCTATACTTTAGGGATTAGGATAGCTTTGAAAACAATAACATTGTGATATTTTTGATACTCATTCTTATGAAATTGATTTTTTTATAAACTGCTACTGAATGTGAATGATATCTGAAAGGAAACCGCATAATTATGTAGGTAAACTCAGAAACCCTCGAACATAAATCAATGTACTTAACTATACAATAATACAATGAATTCGAGGATAGCCCAGGCAACGCCTTTAATTTTAATGTAATATTGTTTTCTTAATTTTTATTATTTTATAATAAAAGGTTTGCCTCGTTTGTGCTGTTATTTTTTATTGAAAACATAATTATGATTAAATTTGGCATGTGTTAAAAAGAAAAAAAAATTGTGTGTGTCAGCTCCGATGCACGACTGGAGTTTAACGCCATCTAGTTTGCACTCGCCAAATCAATAACAATGACATCTAGTTACAAGATTATTACAACGCCATCTGGTTTGCGATTGTCATATCAGTAACAAGATTATTATTATAATAAGATGGCGTTGTTATTGATCAGTAAAAAACTACTCCGAAAAAAAACGAAAATAAAAGATGTTACTTTTCTGAATTGTATTAAATTGCAGTTGTATTTTACGTATAGCACATGCATAGTACTATAGATACTAAAGTGTACAACAGTGTATGTGTGTGTGTTCTTCACATTTACCTGTTACAAGCAGCGTAAAGTGTACAGACTCGCCGGCCGCAGTGTTGTTGAGCCAGCAGACGAGGTGGCCAGCGTCTTCCCGCCTCACCTCTCGCACGGTCAGCAACCCACCCAGGACAGAAGACCGGGACCACATGCTCGTCTTCTCTATCGGTATCAACTGCTCGTGATGCTCTCGAAACCACCTGGATAGAAGAAGAAAGATAGAAGAAGAAACAGTGGCTGTTAATTTTTTTGGTGCAGTAAGGCTTCATTTTCGACCACACCTTAAGTAGCCTTTGCAGCTTCATGGACATTGGGGCGAGCGTGAAAAATTTTTAATGGGTTCGAAAAAAGAGAAAGCCAGTCTAATTCAGTCACTTGTCGTAATTCCATTCGGACGTGGCACATAAAATGCGTTATATGTAGATTAACTAATCAGAAGTGTAATAAGTAATTACAGGTACAATATTCACTCATTTTAACAAACGTTATAGAATCTTTTAATTGTAAATATTAATATTTTTTAATTAAATCCTAAATTAATTCTGAATCAAAAACTAAAACCTCGTGATGTTTGAACATAACATAATTATTTGTAGTATTTTGAACCTAAAACCATTTAAGTATTTACTTTGAGCTAGAACTCCGTAATCGATGAAATAAATAAGTTACTACAATTTTCGTCTCAATAATTTCATAGCTTCGGTTATTTAAGTTAAATCAAATTGAATATGAATGTTAAGATAAATGTTTGGATTTATTTTTCTCCCTTAGGTAATAGGTGATCTGGCGAACTTCGTAGCGTCTAACAATCAATGAATGTGCTTTGTCGTTTACTTTTAACTTTTATAGTTTTGGTTGGTTTAACAAAGCAGAGACCATTAAATTCTCTCTCCTCTCCCTCTCCCTCTCACTCCCCTCTCCATCTCCCTCTCCGGAACAATTCCATCGTACATGATTTTTGCGTAACTTAAACCGTTTACGCAGCGCACGCAACGGAAGCTCTCAAAAAGGAATAATTTCGCTCCTATTGGTCGCAGCGTAATGTTATAAAGTCAAAAGCCTTCCTCGATAAATGAACTATCAAACACAAAATAATTTTTCAATTCAAATCAGTAGTTCCTGAGATTATCGCGTTCAACCAACCAAACAAACACTTCAGCTTTATAATATTAGTATAGATTCATATCGAGTAAATTATTATATAATCTCCCATTTCACACCACCACAGTGTAAATAAAACATACTAATAGTCGATTTAAGACTATTAAGGTGTAAAGTTAGACAGTATAAACTTATTATTTAAATAAGTAATGACAAATCGAAAACCCAAGTAACTTTAATGACAAATAACAAGCAGTGACAAATCGGGTATCAAAGAGAAATCCGCTAGAAGTTTCAACGCGAATTGCTTTGTATTTCAAGCATAATAAACAAGAGTATGGCAAACAGAAGTTATATTCGAAACCTAGTAAATGCTTGACTCTCAGTCGTCGGGAAAATAAGTAAATATAGCTTTAACGAGCGTTCTGAAAGTATGCCACGGATTATGGATTTTTACGACGAAAGCGGAAAATATTTCAATAAATGTTTTAACAAAATTAAAATTTATTGAAATAGGCTCGGGTAAAGGAGCGTTCAACGATTGTGTTATTTACACGCGCTTGGGGATTGATCAGGGTTCGAACCTAGCATACTGTTAGCGCATAATAATACGATAATACGACTAGGTATATGTGGTCATATGTGTTTATTGATAGAAAGAAAAAAGAAAGAAACATTTATTCGGACAAAAGCATGGCAACAATGTTTAAAATTGGTGATATATTATTTATACAAAAATATATATGTAATTGCGTTCGGAGTTACAGCTACCAAAATGCCGGAAAAGGGTCGCACTCTGTCAGGATACGGCGTAGCAAGTAGCAGGTACTTTCTAGTTTCTACGTCCTCTGATTTTTCAGTGCGTCCGTTAGTCGCGTGTAGACCGGCAAGCGGCGCAGCACATGCATTTCTAGTGACTACTATGATTGCAATTGCAATTGATAATTAGAGTATCATGTCTAAACTATAATAGGCCATGCGTTCCTGTAAAAACCGTAGTGGCCGAGGTGCTACTAACTCTTGGGAGGCGGAAGTTTACAACGGTGACGTCTGTGACGCTTCTCTCTGCGAGACAAATTTAACAAATACGCTAACGAACTCGCCGGCGCCGGCGGAACAAACCCGGGGTCGGGTGTAAAGTGAAGTGATTCAGGCTTCAGGCTGAAGTACCTTCCTAACCTTACTTATTCTATCTGCGAGTCTGTGGCTATACTTATAATAGTACTAGCTGTTGCCCGCAGCTTCGCATACGGAAATTATGTTTTACCTTAGTTGCTGAAGCAAATCGGTTGATGTTTTAAAAATATTAAATACAAATTTTCATCTAATTTCCCAGGGACACCTTTTGATTTTCTGGGAAAAAAGTTTCTTTAAATATGACCTGGAGTATTAGTAACAACTTCACCAATTTTCATCGAAATCCGTTCAAGGGTTTTCATGTGTTGCCGGACAGACAAACAGACAGTTGAGTTTTATTATAGTATAAAATAGTATGAGAATAAGATGATTCGTGTTATTACGTAGTAGTCCGTATTAACTGTTTTGAAATTAATTTCTAAAATTGTGATTGTTTCCACTAATAAGTTACAGTGAACGAAAAGTTATTTGTAGACTTGGTGAAATTAAAATAGAACATAGTTAAAAATATAAGGGCAGTTGCTAATGATGTTTCTAAATGTAAGGAATTTGCATTTCCTTTATAGGTATTAAGCATAACAATAATAAAATAAGTTAAAAAGCTACAAAGTCATTAAATAACTCAATAAAAGTGCGTCTATTCTAATTTCCAAGCAACATAACATGCTAGACGTCTGGGTACGAAATGCGGCTGACAATCTTATTAGCATAAAAAAGTTATTCACAACACAAAGTATTATACCACTAAGTTCCTACAAAATCACATCAGCTGCGGGCGAAATCTATACAAAGCTATTTCAGTCGCACAAATTGCAAACTGAATTGTAAAATCCCATAAACACGAATGGGGTGTCCATATTGGAATACTATTAGCTGCCAAACAAAATTTTATTAATGCGAACCAACGAATTTGCAAGAGTACGGATAACATCTGCGTCCGTTGTAATATCCGGGCAACCGGGACAATAAGTGACGTGGAACGGTGAAATTCAACTTGAAAGCTGGCACCTTCCATAACTTTATAGACTGAGACCTCACCGAGTATCCACAATTACTGTTTTGGCAAACACTCATACGAAACGACAAAAATTTAATCATCCTCTTCTCAATCTGAACGGGTGGACCAAATATGAAGTTTAGGGCTGGGTTACACCAAAGCGGAGAATAACAGAGAACAACCAAAATAAACTACCTATATGATTTGGCAGTGAAATTATAGGTAAAAAATTGTTATTATAAAAATTCATATAGTATTCGTGATACCTTTGTGAGGACCTTTAAAATAATTGCTAAAAAATTATTCAAATAAAATTATTTTAAAGCTGACATTTCTCCAAACATGATAATAATAACCTACTTATGTTACTCAGGCTCAACAATGTAAGGAAGTGGTCAGTCTCCTTTAAATGGTTTGCATTTTTCCATTCCGCTGTTGGATTCCATTTTAAGAAAAGCGGAAAGCAAATGCCGTCTAATATCCTGCGCCATTTCACGGAGCGGAATGGCTTTGTGGTGTTTCCAATGTTCTTCCAGTTAGGCTCTCCTTAAGGAATACTCTGAAAGGAGCATTTGCATCAGCAAAGACTTCTTTCGCTTCGAGTATGAATGTAACATAGCGTTTTTCCTAATGTTTTCTTACGCTTGCATAAAAAAGGTTTCCGTCATTCATTTACTATCGTTATATTCAAAGTGTAGTTACTGTTTACTGGGTTTATTAATGATATCATTGTGTACTGGTAGAAGAATATGATTCTGTAATTCCGTTTGTAATTCTTGTTTGTAGATATTGTGGAATAGCAGGAAATTTTGAAGATTCATTTGAAACTGAAAGTTATGATAATCATTGTTTGAATTTAGTGACACAAGAAACCTGTTTTATTTCTGATTTATATTTTATATCTGATAATATAAATTAAATATAAATAAATAAGAAAAAATACATGGATTGTGAATCGTATGAAAGAAAAGAAAAGATCTATATGGCCAGCTATAAGGACATCCGTGCAATTTATTTTATTTTATATATATAAAACTACTACTATTAACTAACCACTAATAACTACTAACTATTACTACTAACTATTTATTAAAGCTAACTATTAACTACGACGAACGACGAACTATTTATTATGCATTAAAATTGATGATGATTATTTCATCCAGATAGCAATTGTTGTTTGCCTTAACTAAACGAACTTACTTTGTAATATTATCACAGGATCGATTATAATTTTAAAACCATGGTTTAAAACCTAGATCTAGTATACTAACTGGTAATTTCTAATTAAGTGTTTTATAAAATAACGTTTTCGTTTTCAGCATCCTTTATTATATACTTTGTTACATAATTTTAAATTTCACACGATAATAGATTCATGTTATTACAGTCTAGTAGATACATGTAGTAATTAATTAACGCTAGAACTGAAACCAAACTGTTGCTATGAAGTTCAAAACAAAAAACTGTACATTTAATTTTGTAGCGAAATGGAATTACAGCCACTTTCGTAATCACTTTAGTTTTTTTTGTTTCTCTTTTCAGCTCTAGGTTTCTAGTTGGGTATTAGAAGAACCAAGACTTTTAATTCTTGTTACTTTTCTTTTAATTAGGCAAACAACATTAGAATGAAAATTCCGTCGTCATTAATTAGATTTTTTGTTAAAATTATTACTCAAACAAAGTTAAAATAAACACTGAGATTATTTTAACATAATTCAAATAATTTGTTATAAAGATATTGTAAAATTTCTGAAATTGAAGCTTCTAAGTCTGTATAAGTTACTACATGAATATTATATAAAAAATATTTGTATCATAAAAAAGTTGAACGTTATATCAGAAAACAGAACGTACGAGACGAGGTAAGCATTAAAAATTTAAACCGGGTTTTATACCAACGGTTTATACGCACGCGTGTATAAATGTATAAGTCGACGCAGATACATTTACGAGGGCGTAATGCAATTTGCCCTGTTTCATGCGCTAAATTGCTCCTTGCCGTTTAAAACGAATAACGCCACGCTGGGATTATAAAATTGCGGTAAAATCTCGACATAGGATCAAAGAGGCTTCACGACAAAAAACGACCAATTTTAACCAACCACACCAACTCATATCAAATATGAAATATATTCAAATTGATATTTCCAGAGGATAGCGCTGCAGATATTTTTCTGATTTCGTAGACTTTATTGTCATATTTGTGTTGTATAGACGGATTGTAACGCACAACGAAATCTCTTTTTCTCGTGATTCTATTTCAGTTGCTCGTGGAATGAAGTAGTTTTGTGAATAAAAGTGAAATAAAAATGTTTGCTGATATTTCGAAAGAATATGTACCTACTAGATTTGGTAATGGTAACATTATATTCGAAATTTGTGATATACAAATTAAAAATTCACTATGCCGCCATCTATCGGACTCTAACCAGTAGGTACTGTTTTAGTTCAGTCTTTTCAGATTGTTGTTAGGTATGTGTTGAACTGTGGATTTCAGGAAAACTAAATTCTTAAGTCGTCTTTCACACGAAATATAAATAGTAAATAAAATTGCTGAATACGTGCAGATTATTTATTGTTTTGTATCGCAATCCATTGATATATTAATTCTTGAAGAGAAATCTTCTACACCTTTAACAGAATACACAGGTACTCTGCAGCACAGGCAACCATAAAATATATTTTATGTTACTTGTTAATGTTAGATACTGTATACAAATATAATTTTTGTTAAGTATGTGTTACTTTTTCGTTCTTGTACCTCATTTCTTTAATATGTGCTGCAATCGGTACCCTCGAATTCATTTTCATTTCATTTTCATTATTATTACCTATATGTTTATTATAATGTAACACTCATACAAAAATATTTTTATGGATGTCCTTTATAGACTATGAAACCATCCAACCGATATGCCTCAAAATGTTTTCATTTAAAAGACAATAATCCGAAGGTGGTTTGAGACCACTAAAACAATGCATTAGGCACTTTCAGTCCATTGATTACGTCGATTTTCCTCTTTTCCCAGCAACAATCTGAAGATATTATGTATATAAAGGTCAAAAAGATATTATTATCAACGTCAAAATAAAAACACTGATAGAATCTATCATTCTTATCTGAATTTTTTTGGCGTAGTGGAAAACGCCGGGTATCCACTAGTTACCTATATAGGTATTGTGGCGTTTAGATAGCGTTTAGATATTATATCGATCGCTAAACCAAGGATTCTATTTAAATGATAACACTCAGTTTACAAGATAAACATGCAGAGACGATCTCCGTGTTACCAGTGACATACGTCTCGCTTGACAGCCAGTGTCACAGAGAGACGTCACTGTTAATACGTCACACCTCTCCCTTTTTATTTAATTTACTTTTGTTTTACATCAATTACTTAATTCGTTAGAATTTATTTATTCCGTTCAGCTGAATAAAACTACTTTCTCATTCCAACAGCGAAGTTTGCAAATTAATGAACTCTTACATTATTTTGGATACTTTTTATACTTTACTTCTTTTCGTCTATAAGTTTACATTATGACGTTGTTATTTTTCTTTGTTCCCTCATCTCATCTCCTTTTCTTTTCTTTTTTTTTTTTTTTTTGCAATATGTTTTGGCATTGACACTTCATGTGAGCATAGGTGACTCGAGGTAACATTATTTTATTATATTCCGCATTGGAGTAGACCTGAAACAGTTGAAATCACAAACGAGAAAATATTTCCTAATTCGGTGCTAATCTGACGCATAAAATGTTTTGTCTACTGACAATTAGTATTAGCATCCGTAGTTAGGGTTCATTTTTTTTTTTTAATTATATATATATTTTTTTATATATTCCAAGTCATTTTTAAAACCTTAAGAAAATGTGGACCTGAAAATGTAAAATCATTATTAAGGTATACTGTTGTTAATACTATTACACAGAAGTAATAATAGTATTTTATAATAAGTACAGAAGGTGAACTCCACAAAATCATTCCAAATAGCGACTCTAGCTCCATCGCAATAAAGTGTAATTCAGGTCGCACAACGCTAATCAAAACGCGTAATGAGTTGCCTTCCTTTCTAAACTATCGCTTATCTTCTCTGGCAATGTCAGGGTTGTCTTTTTTTGAAAGAATAAAATTAATCTGAAAGTTTAGACATTAAGTGTTATATTTAATATGTGTCATAGATTACGAACGTATGACAGCCATTATGAATTTTCTGCATTAGCCAGACATGTCGAACGCGGCATGTACTTGTAACGACATAGCCAAAAGGCGGAGTGCGCTAGGCCTGCTATTACCAACGTCTAAAGCAACGTTGATATACCATTACCACTTTATTCACCATCTGATCTTCGACACATGCATGTCAGTGATGCTCATTTGATAAAATTATTGTTGATAAGTAAACATTGACAAGGCAAGGCATTACTTCATGAATCTTTTGTTTCCTTGACGGTAGTGAAGCGATTCATCTTAACTCTCACGTTTATTGTTTATAGAGTTAACAGATTACATAACCAATATCATTCAGGCTGATTTTACTGTGGAAAAGGAAATAAGTTACACATGGAACAACTGTGACAGAAAAAAGTAAAATATCATAATCCTTTAATAATTTAGGCGTCGCATTCTTCGTGAATTAGGATCATCATTGTGGGTAGCCATTTCAGCGATTAGAACTCTTCCAATAAAAATCGATTATTTTATTTAACGGTATTGAGATATTTAGTACTTCTCATGTACATATTTTGTTTCGTTCCTGGACATCATTTTCATGCTTCCAAATGTGTACATAAATGTAATTAATTCGTTATTATCTGAAACTGAACATACTAAAACAAAAATAATTATTTTCAGGGCCAGTGCCCTTTGCGATTTAAATGAAATTATAGACTTTCCTTCTTCCAAAATTAGAGCTGTGTACATTAATATAATTAATTCGTTATTATCTGAACTGAACATACTGAAACAAAAATAATTATTTTCAGGGCCAGTGCCCTTTGCGATTTATATGAAATTATAGACCTCGTTTCCCACCTCTTCCAACGTAACTCATCGGCGTCGCCGCGCCGGTGCCTCACTTTTTCAAGTGTGGGCTAAAATTAGTGTTTGCAGTATCTTTATCTGTAAACAAATAGTGTTATAGTCTGTAGTGGGTTCCGGAGGCCTCGCTTTTGACCGCTGTCAATAAATTAATGGTTCCAGTTCAAAATATCGATTTCTCTATCACTTCTTCCAGATTCTCTGTTCTTGTTGTCTTGATGTACTATAATTTTTATTACCATTAAAGGTGTCAGTTTACTACTATTTAGCTCTTTATTAATAGGCCTTGTTGTTAGTACCGATCAACCGAGTCAATCTAATAGTTACATCTACAATAATAGACATCCTCATTATTACCTGACTGACCATGTTGTCTACTACTTGTCTTTATGGCAGACATTCTTGTTAGTGCCGACCAACCAATGTTGTCTATTACTTGTCTTTGATGGCAGACATTCTTGTTAGTACCGACAACCAATGTTGTCTTCTACTTGTCTTTGATGGCAGACATTCTTGTTAGTACCGACAACCAATGTTGTCTTCTACTTGTCTTTGATGGCAGAAATTCTTGTTAGTACCGACCAACCGAGTCAATCTAATAGTTACATCTACAATAATAGACATCCTCATTATTACCTGACTGACAGGGTTGTCTACTACTTGTCTGTGATGGCAGACATTATTGTTAGTACCGACAACCAATGTTGTCTACTACTTGTCTTTGATGGCAGAAATTCTTGTTAGTACCGACCAACCGAGTCAATCTAATAGTTACATCTACAATAATAGACATCCTCATTATTACCTGACTGACAGGGTTGTCTACTACTTGTCTGTGATGGCAGACATTATTGTTAGTACCGATCAACCAATGTTGTCTACTACTGGCCTCAACTACAACAGAGGCGTTTTGTTAGCACCGTCCATTTTTAGTGGACTACTACTGGCCTCAACTACAACAGAGGCGTTTTGTTAGCACCGCCCATTTTTAGTGGACTACTACTCATGACTCCATTTTTTGTATTAACAAATTCAGATTTGCTAGGAGTATCAATGACATTATATATTCATAGATTAATTTGCTTTACCAAATATATATTTTTAGTTCAATACATCCCAAGGGAATTATTCCAGGATAATGTAATACCCCAAGACAGCGTCTGTCTGTGAGCCAAGTCTCCTCTCCATCCGCATAACCTCCAGCGCGATGGTAATACAAACATTCAAACAGTCTTTTGTCACTGCTCAGTCAGTGTCAGTCTTTTGTCATTGATGTGTTTATCATTTGGTAATACTTCCTGTACTCTATAATTTAATTCCAATATCAGCTGACAAAGAAACAGGCAAATCATAACTTGGTCTGACATGGTTGCTGTGATATTTGCTTCCACCGGTAATCTAAGTCGGTACCGCTTGCTTCACAGGGAAGCTCACTACCAACACGGTAACAGGAATATCTCACACATTATTGATTTTTTTTTTTTTTTTTTGAGTCCCAAACATATTTGAAACTGGTATCGTATCACCCAACAGACGTTGCTCTGTTTAAATTCCAATTATGTATTTCACTTTCCCTTTAGTAGGTATATTATGTTCACTACATTCAATAACTCTTAGGATTCTCAGTTGGGTAGTGTACTCCATGCCTTACTTTTAAGTTTTAGCTATTTCAGGATCCCAACATCTTTAACAGTTTAGCTGGACCCTTAGTGTTCCACATCGGGTACTCAAGATCTCAAATTTTATATATCGAGAGTGTGCATCATACACTCATCACTTAATATGTATTTATCATAATACACATTAGACGGAATACCTGACCTCGCAATACCTTGTATTCACGAATAAATGGTTTCTCTTAATAAACAGTTATTGTGGCACCTGATATATTTGTGGTATTATACCAGTAAAGGTTTATTGAAATATTGAAACTGTTTATAGTTTATACCACGTTTTCATACGTTACCGCGCAATACCTTGTATTCACGAATAAATGGTTTCTCTCAATAAACAGTTTTTGTAGTACCTGATACCGTATTTGTGGTATTATACAAATAAATAGTTTTTTGAAACTATTTATAGTTTTTACCGCCCATGTCTAATACACATTACACTGATAGCTTCCTCTATTTGAGCGCTCCAACACTTCTACAGTTTAGCAATTACATTCAGTAGTGTGTGTGTGAACACTAGATACTCCACATTAGCAAGTCCAGAACTTTACTAGTCCAGACCTATTTTTGTGTAACAACCATCTTTGAACCATCCCAAATATTTAAATATAAAAATATTCAAATAGGTTCAATCAACCATTTCCATTTTTTTTTTCAATTAAGGTATAAATCACAAAAAGTTTATTTGTCACAATTTTCCAATAATACTGCAATCATAGATTTATTTATGGAAAATACAACATACAGTCGCTAGTGTGATCCACAAAGTTGGTCAACGCCATCTATTAACATTATCGTAGTTTCAACCTGATATCTAAGGTTATAATAACAAAATAATGATGTCACATAACCATAATTATGGAGTGAGGGAAATATTATTCACCCTCTTAATTTTGTTAACTTATACATGAACTGTTACTCGGTTACCAATGTTAAGATTGCCAAGCCTGCTGTTCATGGATCTCATTATTCCCAATCATGTCATGTTTTCAGTAATGTTTCAATTTATTTCTGCTATTTTTGTTATCTTGACTATACAGAGACAACAACAATAAATAATTAAACATGTGTATTTTCAGTCATAAATCAGCTCTTGTATTGTGGTGACTGCTTTTCGAATAGATGTTGTTATGTACCTACATATTATATTATTACTATTTATTCATGAATTATGAATTTTGTTTCTTGTTGATACCACCAACATATCACCATAATTTTAATGTTCTATTTTATATACATAGTTAAATTTTTCATATTATGTCACTAACACTCTATGATCCAAAAATTAATCTTATTCTAGCAGTACAATTCTAACACTGCAAAATATTCCTTTTTAACAAGGTTCAGAAGTCACCATGACATACAACATTCATTTGAATGGAGAATAATAAATAAGGAGACTATTTATAAAACTGTAAAATTTTATTTTAAATTGTGCTATTAGTAATAACACCAACACATGTCCAGTTATATTTTTGAAGTCAGTATTATTTCTTGTTTAACCTTGCAGGTAAACTTTGTTTAAATATGTGTTAGTTGAACACCAATAGATTTGCTGACAAATACATAATAACAATAAATACCTCCGTCTCACTTTATTTATCTTTGCAGATTATTATCAATGTGTAATAAGTATGTAGTTTCCCTGGAAACCTATGTCATACCTGATGATTTATATATGATAGGAGAGTGACAGGTAAATATAGCTAAAGTATAGTTTGGTATATTTCCACATTTCGTACAATACGAGGACTGATTATGTTAAATCAGTCGTACTGAAGTTATTCAATTACATAGATTATACTTTTGTTGAATCTTTGTTTCTTTTCTCAGAGACGTGTTCCCTTATTTATGAAGTTTTTGTTTTTCAGTAGCAATATCTCACAATTTTTTCGGTAAATCAATAAAAATAATTAATATGATTCCAGTGTGACCTTACCTCACAATTGAAGATGTCATTTGATAAATTAACCAGGTAAACAGGTACTGGTTGTACCTGTATGGTTGTACTGGTTGTAGCATGAGTAATATTCATTTATCTTTTCGATTGACAATTTCACATTTCCAACAATGAATTTCCAAGGTATTTTTACTTACCACGATTCAGGCGTAGAATATACATGTTCCATAGGTAAGGAGTTGTGCTATCGTTTGTTTTTAAGCAAATCTTCGATATTGGATCACTACTCACTTGTTCACAATATTATTCTGAGATTAATTATTATCCATTTATGGAATTTTTAGGTTAATATTGGCACCACGCGTAGATGCGGTTTCCCCGCGAAAGATCTGAAAGCCACGGTTTTTCCTTCTATATTTTTTTTATCCTCGTCGCCATGTGTGGCGTTTAGATATTATATCGATCGCTAAACCAAGGATTCTATTTAAATGATAACACTCAGTTTACAAGATAAACATGCAGAGACGATCTCCGTGTTACCAGTGACATACGTCTCGCTTGACAGCCAGTGTCACAGAGAGACGTCACTGTTAATACGTCACAGGTATTATAAGGTAGAAATGGTAAAATAATTTGTATACAGTGGCTTCATTACAGGCTAATAATGAGCTCCTATAGGACACAGGTCTTACGCTGCTCCAGTGCGGATTCTTGAGTCAACCCATGTGTCGGAAGTTCCTATGCCATCCGAAGATATGTTGCCAAAAGATTATAAAATAAATAAAGGTACCTATTGTATGGTAATATAAAGGTATTCATTTAAAGCGTCATATTTATGTGTATAAAATAGTTATTATTTTAGGCCTTTCATTCTGGGTAAATATTTCAACCAACTTCGCCTATAAACCACGCGGTGTTTAAAGTGATTAATTCGCAACCCTCAATACGGAAATCCGGTTTTACTGAATCGATTTTATGATGAATTTTCACAAACATTTCCCGAATTCAGTATTATAACAGCCTATAGATATGCCCTATAAAGCTTGTTATACATTTTAATTCGTATTATTTTACTACTAAATATAACTTCGTATACACCTGGACTACAGATGCCCGTGTCGTATATAGGTATGTGGCAAGTGTTAACGTAGATGATATACAGATCTTAAACAGTCTTAAATAGCCAGAGTAGGTACTAGAGTTAAATCAGTCAGTTCTTTCTTCTTACCTATAACTTGGCACAGGCCAGGCGTGCGCGGCGCAGGGGAGTCGTGCCTCGTGGCCCAGCTGGACTCTTCTAGCACGGGACTCCATGACCACGCGTGGTCTCACTCCGCCCTTGGGCTCTGTTACTATGACGTGACCTGGGAACACACAAAGAGGGATAAATTAAGGCCATAGGAATTGGAAGATTAGGTATATAAATATTCATACACAACCACAAAGGCTGCACTGGGATTTTTATCGGAATGGCATAGACATAGGTAATTGAGACAACACAAATATCTACGACCAGAGAACAAACACTTATGTCTCACTACTGCTCTGCCCACGGCTGTGCTCACGTTTTCTGGGATAAAAAGTACCTCATATTTCATTGTAGATCATGGTCTATCTGTGAGCTAAATTTCATTAAAGTCCGTGCAATAGTTTTGGCGTGAAAGAGTAACAAAATCCATGGAAACTTTCACATTTACGAGTATAATATCAGTAGGATAAATGTGTGCCGGAATCAAAACTGAAACCCTTCACTTTACAGGTACAGTTTATCAGGGTACAAGGTCGTTGAATAATTCGGAAATAAGAAAATTGCCAAGACATAAAACTTATTTCGTAGCACTGTAAGTTGAATGATCTTACTTTGTATTCTTTTACTAGATACAGAGGTAGATTCTAAATTCGATCATAAACGTAAGTGGTATCATATCCACATGATAAGTAGACGATTTATTCTCGCATCGCGTGTCGTGGAAAACTGAATACATTTTATTACCTAAAATATCCAACGAACAATAACTTTAAGCGATCTCATTCATAATCGTACACGGAATTTGATTTAGTTTATAGGATCAAGACTGGAATGGTTTTTATACATGCTTGACTACATAGCTTGACTATCTAGTTTCATCTTATGGAATATTTCAATACGGTGTTTTATATACATACGACTGACCATATAATCTAAAATTTTAATAAAAAAACCGACTTCAAATGAAGGATAGAAAGGATGTCTTTCCAAAATAACAATAAAAAAGAATCATCGAAATCGGTTGGCGTGGATGCCTTTTTCAGATCTCGCTCAAAAAGTGGGACCACATGACAAGCACCAGCTTTTGATTAAAAAAAGAATCATCAAAATCGGTTCAGACGAAAGGTCTGAGGTAGCAAACATAAAAAAATACAGTCGAATTGAGAACCTCCTCCTTTTTTGATGTCGGTTAAAAACGTAAATAAGTAGTAAGTGGGTGAAGCCAGTGGGTGCCGTTTTGAATAAATAACTAACAATAAACATGAATACACCGACGAGTATCCGTTTTAACATAGTACCAACTCGTAAGTTACGAATGAACTTGCAACACCTCCTAAAGTTAATGGTCATTAATCTCTTTGAACCTAAGTACAGTAAGTACAGATCTACACTCGAGAAGCAACACAGCAACAGGTGGTCTACCTCAGCGTCTCCGTTGTCTCCACTCTTGTCTTATGCCATTAAATAGACAGTGAAATCCCGACGTAAACATTCTCAAATCCCTTGAATAATATTTCCAAACTTTCAGCACATACTCTTCCGGCCACGAACACACAGCTCAGCTTTTTCGAGCAATATTTGTCAAGAGAGTACTTTAGGCGCTTCACCCAGTACCTGCAACTTGTATACTTACCTTAATTCGCTTTGAATGGCGCAAACATTCAACGAAAACTGTAGCATAAAGGCTTGGGTACATTTATTTCCCTTACATTAAATTCAACTCGTATCACAAGTTTGTATGAAATTATATACAACTGTTGTTGGGATAGCTTTATCTTTTGTATATTGTTTTTTTCCTTGCTACAGATGCCATCAGTAATAAATAGTATAAAAATTTATTCAGACAAATGTATATGTGATACCATACCACCAAGCGGGCCGTATTCTGTCGCCTTTCCCGACACCCTAGTATGCCTGCCTGGGAGTCAGTTATCCAAGCCAACCGGCTAACACCAATACGGCTACTTAAAATATGCAGATTGCCTTTTCACAAAACTGATTTGGAGATAGAATTTTGATGTTTAACAAAATGCAGAGTAATAGGTAAGTCTTGTCATGGTAGTCTTGACCTCCAGATCAGTTGTATCCTCAAAAGGCTCTTAGAACCGGATAAGTGCTACCAAGTCCTACTTACAAACTAAAATAGTAGGTGCTACAACAGGTAATATTACTCACCGTAGTACTTGCTAGAGTGTTGAGAGCCGGTAATTCGGTCCCGTACTCTGCATCTGAACGCGTTGTACCGGTCCCTGGGGCTCACCGCACTGATGTATAGAGACCCGTCGTCCAGTCGGGAGTACTTTGACCCTGATAATGAACATAAATGTGAAGAAACTGCGATACTGGGGGAGGTATGGGATTCGAGTTTCGTCTTATTTCGACTTTTGGTGTATATTGAATTAAGATCTGCTGGCTGAATCAAGTCAAGCTACACAGTGGTTTAAAACTTTTTTGATCCTAACTGATAGATCAAGTTAAACAACAGCGGGCGCGGTCGGTAGTTGAATGGGTGACCGATTGTGGCAAAACATTCTTGAGCACTTCCGTGGTTTGGCATATAAAGCCGTCGGTCACAGTTGTATTAGTCGTTAAGCCATGTCTCCCAGACATGATTGGAACAGACCCATCCTTGATTGGGTTGGCCACTAAATTGTCCACCATTCCATACTGGAGTAGCGTGGTGGACTAGATATGCTATGAACACCCTAAAAAGACATAACCTGCTCAATTCAAAGGTCATTAATGGGTTGAAGGCATCATGTTATTAACATGTTAATACATTCTGTGGTTTCTATTTCATTTTTAAAATTAATTTAGAAGACAATAGAGGAACATAGGTAGGTATTATAATATTTCTCAAATAATCTAAAGTTAGGACTCCACAGTTGTGGAGCCTTTGAAGCACAAGTTGGGCAAAGCTAACAAATTATTCGAACCATTGAATACGTTACATACGCTGTTGGAGCTCAGGTCAATTACAAAAGTTAAACGAAACTGAATGAAACATAATAACTTATTTACATTAGTTAGTTTAGATAGTTCTCTCAAAAGCATAATTTACGTCTGTAACGCAATTTGTATGTTACATACCAGTTAACTCGTTTGACGAGGATTATGTCTAAGTTAGAAACGATCAGATAATTTTAAGTAGGTAATAAAAAAAGTAAAAATAAGATTAGTAAAAAAATAAAACATCATCTATCACCATCCACCACCTATCTTATGGGTAAGCGGGAATACCAACCATTCATAACCCTAAACCCTGAAACACCTAAAATACATTAAATTTCACAGTTAATTGAAAAAGGAATTTTAGCCAGACAAGCGACAATCCATACCCTACCATCACACACAAGTTGGTATTAATTCTTCACGAGAGTAAAACATACTAATGTAAAGGTGCCCTTAGGACTAACTTGCGTGATACTACTTGTTATAAATACTATTATTTCTTCTGTGGTGATACAGAACAGAAACTAGCGAGATTTCCAAACAGAGGCATCTCGCACCATAGCCTCGCCTCGCTTTCTTTATTATAAGGATATACTTTCCTAGTAGGTATGTCCTGCCAGGAAAGGTGACCTAAAACTCAATTATAGATGGATCCCAATGCCCCAAAAACATGACGAGTATTTTGTCGAGAAAATTTGGTAAACGAAATTCTGTGAGCGAAATTTCCTCACCGTTAAAATTACATTTATCTCAAAATACTTTCCCACAGAATAATTCCTTAAGCATTAATGCTTTTAAACAGGGAAAGAATATCTGTGAAACGTTTTACGTAAACGTCCACTGAATGGAAACGATTTCAGACGCATATTCGAAATTTACGATCCATCATGTTTTTAATGGTCTCGCGTGTTTGTATACATATTATTATACATGACTAACGCAAACAATAATACGTGAAAGACGTCATATGAATGTTATAACTTTAAGATCAACTGTATTTTTTTCCTCTCGAAATATACAGTCCTTTGGAATGCAACGTCAGCAAATTGCACTGCTGTTCAAATTTAAAATAAGAATAAAAAAATAAAAGAATGCATTTCAGTAAAGCGGGTTCTTGGGACCGTGAAAAGAGTAAAGATATATAACCTCTTAAGATCTGAATTCGAAAAAACCATGTATGCAAATATTTGATGCGTTTTTGGGGTTCATTTGGGTTAAAATTAAACATATGATTTTTTTTATTTTTTTTATTTTGCTGGAAATTTTGAAAAAAGTACTTACACATATGTGTACTTAGGATTTCAACGAGCACCAAAGTTCTTGGTGGTGTGATAATTTTCAAAACAATTATTTCCCATAACACACAGGTACATATTACATTTTACGCACATGGTGCGGCACCGGGAGGAACATTGCGGATGTCTACATTTAGACGCGAATTTGGCTTCCACATAACGCGGCAGGTGCCCTACATTGTCCAGCCTAACTTCTGGGATTGGTTGTGATACGACCGGCCGGTTTTTCTTTGCAGGAGGTCCAGCGTAGATCTCTCTTTCAGCAGAGCTGGGGCTGGGCATACCTGTGCAGCTGGAGCCGCGGCTGGGTCTTGAAGTAGTGCCAGAGCCAATGAAATGAGGATCACATCGCCCTCCATCATATTTCATCATCGCCTTGCCTAAATTGATCCTGTATTGGAGTAATCCCAGCTTATCCTTCGTCGGGATATTTTCTTCCTTACAACAACGTGTGTACATTATCCAGCAGTTCACGACTACCAAATCTAAAAAGTGACTGAAGGCTCGCACCGTCCATTTCTTTGTACGCATCGCGCTCCGATAGTACGATATCAATCTGTCGCACAGATCTATCCCGCCCATGCAGGTGTTATAATTTTTTACAACAGCTGGTTGGTTGACATCCACTTTTTGCTTCCGGATTTTACACCAACGCTTGCAGGTACCTGCAGGCGCACTACCCACACATGTAGAGAGCATTGTGACTGCTTTAGTGTCTTTCCATTTTAGAATACATATATTTTCATCACTTCTTACTTTTTCATCCCATTCACCTCTTGCTAACTGCTTATCTGTCTTCAACTTTTTTGTAACTGGTCCAATCCTATTCGTCATAACTGTCCCCGTCAGATAGATCTCTTTGTCGCTTTTATTCAAGTGCTCAGCTAACTTCAAACTAGTGAAAAATCGATCGGTGTACAGAACACAGATGTTGTTGATCGTGCGGCAAAGAGTTTGTACAATACCGGCACCCAATCCAAGATTTTGCATAACCTCTTGAGGAATGGTATCCTTACCAACATAAATTTCAAAGTCTAGGACCAGGCCATCACGAGCAGCCAGCACAAAGTTTTTGAGACCAAGTGGGTTAGGTTTAGACGGTACGTACTGGCGGTACTCACAACGGCCCGAAAACGGGATCATTTGCTCATCTATAGACAAGTGTTTTGAGCGTGGTAATGTGTGACATTTCCTTTGGATAGACTCTATGAGGGGTCGTATTTTCCATAGCTTGTCAGATTTATTGGGCTGGTCTGCATTCGCGAAATGAATGAAATTGCGAAGCTCATAGAAGCGTTGCCGGGTGATCGCCTCTTGAATAATGGGCACGCATAAATCTCTATTCCAATATAGCTTGCCTTGAGGATACTTCAGCGTCCCCATCATCAATAATACACCCGAGAAGCGGATCAATTCAATAGAATTAGTATTAACTGACCTAAGATCACGTTTTTGCGCGGAGTACAAATTGGTTTGCTCCGCTACTAAATCCCAAAAATCTTGCTCCAGATATTCGAAAAAAGAGTACAGCACATTTATTTCATAGGTGCCCTGGGAAATTAGTTCGTCATCCGCTATATCTGGACCTCGGCATAACATCTCCTTAGTACGCCAAAACAACCGTGATGGACTTTGAACCACTTCTTCCATATGTTGTTCAGACGGCCCCTCCTCTTTTTCTTCATCAGATTCCTCCAGCTGTTGCAGATTTTGAAGGACTTCTGGAGGCAAAAACTCGTCATCGTCATCGTCTCCAGAGAAATCCAAATCACTTTCGTTCAATAATCTTTCTATTTCTGCGTCATCCATCTCTAATCTGAAACACCCATACAATAAAAAAAAATTATGTAAGATACTGAGGTACACATATGTGTACCAGAAGAATTTCAAAGTAATACTAGTACAAAAAACAAAACAAATCTAAAACTTACTATCTCACACGTTGCTCCAGGTATTCGACAATAGAAGTACACCAGACTTTCGCTAAAAACTTCGTTATTTATTTTTTTATAGATTTTGAAATAAAATAAGTGCGGACGGTTAGAAAAAATCTCAAACTGAGAAATTCAAACGAAAACATTGAAAGGTAAATATTGTCGGAAACGCCATCTGTAGTTTTAATGAGAAGCTCTATAGATTTAGAAACACGTTTTAATATTCGCCGTTGTCAATAGATGTCGCTACTTACCTGTATTTTGCAATAAATTAAGGTACACATATGTGTACTTGTAATCTCAAGAGGATAAGAATACTATAATAGTACAGTGCACCGCAAAGCTTATGTACGGTGGTTATGCAGCAGTATTCTGTCGCTATATATTACCGTCCACTACGACACAGTAAAAGCCACAATGGCCTGTTATTGCACCTCGGTCTATAAACTCTTACAGAATACTTATTGCTTACATTGCGCAATGTCTTGAATTGGCAGTTGAAATTCAATTACAACCTGGTTAACTGAAATATTTGGTTCAATAGATTACAAAGCAAATCTATTTAGTAGGGTAAAAGCCGGATACTTGCCTCAGTGGGATACTTGCCCCGGTTTCGAATACACTATGTTAGGGATGTTGGTGACATTAACACTTTACTACAATAAGAAGTGCCCCTCCCGCAGGCTTCAGTGCCATGTAAGCCGTGAGAGTATATGCATTCGTTTTGTCCGTGTGAGCAAATATCTTCCAAGACGAAACTTTGACGGGCGACGAAATTATTTTGGTATGTAATTTCTATTGAATATTTTTTAATACTAATTGGGTTTTAGTCGACTTCTTGTTTCTATGGATGCATAATAGTTTAAATTATAGTGTTTAATACGTTTTACTGTTAATTTCTTACTATTTACTTAGAAAATATAAAGGGCAAGTATCCGTATCAAAAAGGATAGTCGCCCCATTTACTTTTGCGGATAGTCGCCTTTGGGAAAAGGAGAACCCCAATTTTCGGCCTCGAACCATATGTAATCTGTGCTAGAACATCGGACTAGACAAGAGTAAACTATATACCAAAAAAATCGTCTTATTTATAAGATAAACATATTTAAATCTTAGCTTCAGCTGCTCTTGCCAAATGAACTAAATAATGCAAAAAAGTTTTCACAGTATTTACCTCATTACATACGATTTTATAATCGATTGAATCGATTGATATTGATCGATTGATGGAACATAATAATATATTTTATGTATTATTTATTGATTATAATTATAATATTAATTTATTTTTTACATATTTTCGTATTCCATATAAATCAAAACTATGTATGTAATATATTATAATTACCATTTAATCGTTACGCTAATTTTATTAAATTACATTTCGAATATTTTGACATCGATTAATCGATTGACAACAAAGATGATGTAATCCCTAATAATGTCATTTTGGTAACCATAGTATTTATAAATAACACCACTGTATTGTCATATTTCTCATCGATCTTTCATCTTTCTACGCGTGTTTTGTATATTTTTACTATCAGATATTTTCAGCGTATTTGGAGTCCTATTTACTATTGAAACTCATCGACACGCACACAGTGATTTTAATTTTCTATTGTATTCGCTTTCGTACTTGTGTTTTGGTGAATGTGTTTCGCAGTTTCGCTACAATTTCTTGCAAACTAATACTATATGAATATGGACTCCTTAATCGCCTGTTTTGTGACTGACAAAGGTTCAGAATAAGTCCTGAACACTGGATAACGTACCCTATACATCTTTAGAAGATCAGGAAGTTGCTGTGGCCATACTTACAATGAGTATATTATGGTATCTTGATTGGGCAAGGTACTAACGAAATATAGCGCCTCCTGCACAACTACACGAAATATTAATATATTATAATGATAACTACTTAATAAAATCTCTTGAAATATGCAATAGCTTTTATTACGAGTATACAACCTTTGTATGACATTCGTTTTGGGTGAAAACCATTGAAGTAGTAGATATTATAATAGACACCCGCCAACGTAAGTGTAACATACATATTAAATAGCACTGTGACACGAGTATGACATAATCATAACCTATAATTAAGGTGATTAATTCTAGGATTTCCTTAGTTGGCCATTGCTGGCAGCCGTGAAAATTGGAGAAATTGAACTTTTTGCAATAATCTAATTAACAGCCAATTTCCAGTCTTGTCTACTTAGGCCTGAGTTTCTATGGAAACTGGGGTTCTCCTTTTCCGCAAAAGTAATAATATAACTATAAATTCTATAACAAGCTAGTCAAATATTTTCTTTTGATGTTGTCTCCAACTTATTGGCTCTCTCGCCCAGCGCTACTGCAGGTACATAGTGTACCTGCCGAATGAGGGGTCCAGAGTGCGAATCCCATTCGGGGCCGACATTATTTGTTATGTCTACTGTGCATGCCCACCTATCTTCCTATCCTAATCCTAGCATTTATTATGAATGCTGTAACCTATTTTAATAAATACCTACTTAGGTAAGTTTTTCATGCGTTTATTCTAGGTATCTAACCAAAATGCCTCGCAAGTATAAGTGTAAATCAGGCGTGATGCTGCGCCATATTACCTAGTCAGAAGATAGTTTAGTACTAGCATTCGAAGAATTAAAAAAACAAAAAGGAATCAACGAACCAGTTCTGAGGGTCTTCCGCCTTGTTCCAAAGTTTACATGCAAAAGAAATTGGCATATATTTCTTCAGATATTTTTTATAAATGGCTGACTGAACATTTTATTTCAACATTATTTCAACATCCGAAATGTTGAAAAGTGAAAAGCCTAGCATCTGGTGTAAAATAATGCTACTGCCAAAGAATGCCATATTGCGATAAATACCAAATAGTAATTTTACTAATAACTTATGTAACTTTTAAGTTTCCAGGCTATTTTTGTTTTATTTTTATAGTTTAAAATGAGAAAACAACACTATTTTTTACGTTCTATTATATTGTAATTTTTACTTAATAAAGAATCTCAGTAAATAAAAAAGACCAAGTACTTAAATTGATTGTTTCTGTCTAAAAAAATCATATTGAGGCCTGTATCCTTGCACGAGGCAAGTATCCCCCGAAGCATTTTTAACGTTAGGCTAGTATCCGCCACAGTAGGCAAGTATCCGCTTTTTGAGAGGTCAAATAAAACGTGATTTACTCAAAACCAATATTAATTATGTTTACAAAAATAGGCTAATATAAAAGATAAAAGACCTATGTTTTGATATACATGTTGCATTATTCTTAGTAATTGCATATTTTCATATAATAGAGCTTATTTGAAAAGTGGGGGAACTATCCGGCTTTTACCCTATAGATTGTATTAGATATTATAAAGCTGAAGAGTTTGGTTGAACGCGCTAATCTCGGGAATTACTGGTTCGAATTTAAAATTCTTTTTGTGTTTGATAGTCCATTTATCGACGAAGGCTATAGGCTATATAACATCATATATGCATTTAAGTAGTTAGTTTTTTCCACTAATCAACGCGGGTGAAATTGCGCGACACAGCTAGTTAAGGATATGTTGAGACTTTAGGATAGTATATAGTAGTATAGTAAACAAAAATTGCAGCCATGACCCATGACTATGTATCTGAGCTCGAGTCTTTTTCACATTGAAGGAAAAAATTTAAAAAGTCCACCTCGCTGGCTAACTGCTGAACTGTGTAAACGTAATAAATATAAAAAAAATGTACTGGTTACACTGTATGTGTATACTCTGTGTCTGGTGAAAGGTGGCCTTTCTGCTATGTATCTAATCCAAGCATTCATAATAGCTGAATGATTTACACACCCTACTTAATCCCCTAATAAAAAGCAAGCGTGTAATACTTAACCTTCTTTTTATTCCAATTTTGTTTTATTAGAGAACGCTTCACACTCATAACCCCACACTAGGATTCCCTGTATCGTGGGTGCCATGGACAACACACAAGGATACTCACACCCAGACCAAGAACAGAAATTCAACCACATCAATCTTTCCGCCTCGCTGGGAATCGAACCCAGGAGCCTTGGTGCGGCGATCTGGCATAGTAACCATTGCACCACGCGGGTCATCAACCATTCGATGGATATCAATTAAATTCCTTTAATGTTAACATACCTAAAAAATGTAGGACACTGGTGTCGTCCTCAGTAAACCAGTCGGTTCCGTCGACGCGCTCGGCGTAGTGCGCGGGGACCACACAGCGAAGGACCGCTGCGTTGCCCGTCATCACGTATTCGTCTGGTACATGCACCTCCCATGGCGTGTTCAACACTGACAAAAAATCATCATCTGTACTTATAGTCAAAATATTGCCAAAAAACTGACTACGAATAGTCTTCGAAAAGGATTACTAAAATTATCGCAAACGATGTATCGAAATCGTATAACATTGAGGAGTTTTTTCTATACCTCATGGAGCTCAACATCAGAATCGAAATCGTTTGATAAATGATAGGGTCAACCATATTTTTGTAATAAAGATTACAAAAATGCAACTGAATTTAGAACCATAGCCTTTGGTAACTGGTCTACATCTGTAGCAGATATTTACGAAAAATTTATACTCTTATGGGAACATACCAAAACCACGTGCCTCATTTAGGAGGGGGAGGGGGGTCTTCAAAACACCACGATTGGTCACAGAGGGGCGGGGGGGGGGGGGGGTTTAGGTTTTGTCACGTAGTCAATATTTTAGCAATCATTGCGCCACACAAGTCGTCAAATATAAGCAAAATTATTAATTTTCAACTCTGTTTTTGCAAAAAAGTATTGAAAACCGTATTTATCAATTACCACGTGAAAACTAGGGGGGAGGGGGGGGGGGGTTTTCTCATATACTACGGATGGTAACGATGGGTGGGAGGGGGCTAAAAAGTTGGAAAAAATGGGTTACGTGGTTTTGGTATGTTCCCTAAGGGGCCTTTATAGGACCAATATAGCCAAAAAATATTTTTAGAACTTTTGCTACTTTGTTTGTATGTTTAAAGTTCTTCTTTTTTTCTTTCTCAATCTTCTTTCTTGCATTGATGATGCTTTGGTGTTGACTGATGTCAATAGGCGCTAGTAGCCACTAACCATCTGGTGGATCGTCAGCTCGTTTGAAAAAGTTGGCACAAATATTTCTAAAGTACTCCAAGGTGTATTTAAAATAAATGTTATGTGTAGATTATTTTAAAAGAGTGCTGGATAAAGAAACCCTTCTTAAATCACTAGTGTTCGCTTATGTTTGATGCAGAACCACAAAACCCTTGTTAGATAAATTGGGCTCCAGTTGACCACTCTGTACTTATACCCTCTTTTGATTTACGTGGTTAAGCTTCACCTGAGATTTTTCGAGAGCTTCGTGATTTAGTGCCGAAAATCTTTATGGACCAGTATTTTTGTTTGAATTGGAATTGCCTTCGGCAAAGGGCTTGTAAATCATTTTGAAGTTTAATTATGAATATTCAGAACCTAATTTAATTTGTATTGTTATTTATTTTCTTCGTAGGGAATAATTATAAAATAAATGAGGGTAGGTCTTTGTTATGAAAGAAGCAAACAGACCTTTTCGGGATAAATTGCCACTGGAAGTTATGGAAAATTTTAATGTCAAAACAAAATACAACTTGGCTCTACAATACACCATTATTTTATGACTTATGAATATTCGTTTTCATCGTATTCTTTGTTAGTTAATGTTGTTTGTCGTCATCGTCAGGAGAACTGTTAGTATTATCAGGAATTTTATCAACATTTATCAAAGCAAGAGTGTTTTGTTAAGTAATTGGATCGAATACCAGAGGAATTACATCTCATGCATCTCAAACATGTTTGCAAACTTAAATGGTTACAGTGATTATCCATGCAAATCAAATCTGCTTTTGCGCTTTTGGATCCCTAAATGGTCTACACAAAAGATCTTCAGGGCTTTTTCAAGTAGTCACTTACCCGCATGAACATGGATATTCTTTGAAAGCAGCGCAAACCCACTGCTCAGTCTCAGTCGACATCTGTAGGTGGTGGCGTGCACATCTCTTCTGTAACGACCTGCTGGGAATGCTGGGAACTCCAGCGACCCATTCGAGAGGATCCTTCGCAGCCCTGCCAACGATGACGCCGGCGCGTTGTCTGCCAGCAACCAGTCCAGCTGGAACATGATGAGGTTCTTAAGTTTGGATAGGGAGATCTATTGTCATTTGTCACTGTATATGTGCTGCTCGGAATATTTTACTTTTCATTAAATTAAGGATTTAGGACACTGGTGACAAGCTAGAGTTTCCTTGAACGGCAGGATTTTTATCTATCAGAAAACTGTTTTACAGTGAAGGACACACTGTTTTAAAAATAAACCACTTTTTGTCGATTGCCGTATTATAAGTTCAATTAGGGCCATCCATTGGCGGCGGTAATCCCTTAAAATATAGTAGTCAAATAGTTGCTTAGAGTCTAAATTGCCATCATACTTAGTTAAAAAAATTGAGGTAATGATTTTAATGGTACTCTTTAGTAAAATAACTTTCACGCTTAAATGTTTAATAAATTACGGCCTAATTTGTAACATTGGGTCACTAGCACTGTTTCTACAATTTTATTCCCTTCCCAAAATAATATCTATAAAAATAAAACTGTACGGTACCAAAATGTGTGTGTAAAGATATAAGGGCCAAAACATTTTTATTTGGATTTTTGTCCCTCTATCTGTGAAAATTGCGTGAAAATCACATAACAGTAACCCTTAATTTTTTATATGGCCCGACATGAAATTTGTAATTAATATAACTGATAATAAATTTTAGCATTTTACCTACTGTGGCATAAGGTTTCTGAAGCAAAGCGAGGGCAACTACTAGTCTATACCTACTAATGTTATATAGAGGAAAAATTTGATTATTTGTTTGCATTTAATAGGCTCCGAAACTACCGAACCGATTTGAAAAATTATTAAATTAAAAATTCTTTCACTGTTGGGAAGCTACACTATCCTTGGGTGACATAAGCTATATTATATTTTTTTACTATTTTTCCCGAAACGAAGCGAGGGCGATTTCCTAGTATGAATATGAGTCTAAATATTCACATTACTTATCCCCGTTTTCCCAGGAAAGATGATTTGTTGTTATCATGACATTAATATGCCACACTGAAAACTT
Organism: Thymelicus lineola; assembly: GCA_963932265.1. NCBI lineage: Eukaryota > Metazoa > Arthropoda > Insecta > Lepidoptera > Hesperiidae > Thymelicus > Thymelicus lineola. The sequence continues at coordinate 7,378,707 of OZ010700.1, read as the reverse complement.
CCCAAATTTCCTCCCCGGGGCGTCCTTTCAACGGAAAGTTTTTATCAGCGTTTATTCGAGTAATACACGAACATTTGGAGGCCGCGATGGGGCCCCTAAAACATTATTTTATTACTTTTATAATATCTGTTTTTATGTTTGATATAAAATAATACAATGCCAACTGGCGATTTGGGTATGTCCTCGGAAATTTCAATAACCTAGTAAAAGTTAACTTGAGTTTATATGCAGATAATAACATAAAAACTGATGTAGATTAGAATAATGTTTTTTGTTGCAAATATTAATAAATGTAGTTATTTACATTTTATTTACAGGAATTTCATCATTCATTTACAGCACTTTTCATCGAATGTAAAAATTAATTATTAATCATTATATAAAAAGTATTTGAAGTATTTCACAATACCACCGTATATTTTTTAGAAAAATCAAGTACAATATTCCAGAACTTTTAAACATAACCAAATCTAAAAAAGCTACGCTCGGTATGCAAATTGGGAATAAACTATGCCACGCGATAGTTTGCGGCGCGGATGTTCATATTTGCATTTTCTGCTCCATTTGCCATCCACACTGCCTCGTGTCGGTCTGAAGCTATACACTACTTATGTGATAGTTTACTTGCGTGGTTTTAAAGTAATTTATCCGAAGCTAACAAAGTGTTTTTTTTGCAATTACTTTTTTAATATAGTTAGTTAATAGAAATATTTCGGATACTGTAGATGACTTTGGCGCACCGAATAACAGTCATATTTTTGAAGTCTATTAAATTTAAAAGAGGATGTTCTTAATTTCTGCGTATTGTGACGATTTTACAATAACCTTCTTAATTTTTAGCTTTGTTTAAGGGAAGGGGGGGCAAAACGGGGTCACGGGGCTAGACGGGGTCACCCAAAAAAACAAGTAACGATGCACAATAGACGTTTGTTGTTTTTAATAATAAATTACCATTTTGTATCAGTATTTAATCCGACAGTGACCGGCGACTAGTCTGCAGTCGTTTGTTTTTTACGAAAATAAATATTTTTTGATGTGATTTCATCTAATTTTGAGTGAATACGGAAACACATGTAAAAAGCTAAATGTTTTCATTACTATTATTGTTTATTTGTTGTGTTTTTGTAGAGATATTATTTATTGATATGTTTTAAACAAAATCACTGTAACTATAGATTTGTTTTTTTTGTCAATTATTTCACATAATGTTACCAGTGGGGGCATGACGGGGTACCCCTATTATGTATGGTGGCCTAAGGGAATGATGTGAATGTTTGATATTGGAATTTTAATTTTGTTTTAGGTATTAAATGTGGTACGAACGTACAAAAAGAAAAGTTCGAGAGGCAATACATACATTGTACAAAACGTAGACGAGGATACTTTATGCCTGTATTGCCTTGATGAGAAACATACATATTTAAAGTCTGCGGAGGTTTGGGTGGCCTGCCAGCTATACAGACGATGGTGTCATACAGCCTGTGCTGGTATTGACGACCAGAACCCAGAAGAAATTAACATCTGCACATATTGTGAATAAAATATCCATGTACCCCATACTGCCCCTACCACGGGGCACAATGGGGTTTTCATGAGGGTTTCGTAAAATTAAAATTTAAGCAATACCTAATTGATTAGTTACTTCGCCAAATTCTATGCCAAATGATAACCCTAATATGTAACCAAAGTGCTATGATTATAATAATTACTTAATATATTTTGTTTATTCTGTTATTGGCTATTTCTCTTAACGTCCCCGTTATGCCCACCCTTCCCCTATAATAATATTTATTAAATTATGCATTGTGAACCAGATAATTCAAGATCATTCAACATCAGATAGAATTTATTAAGCCAATTTGAAGGTTTTCGGGGGACATAAAACTTCAAACACATGGGTTGGTCATGGATCCCTATCCACCGGTCCGTACTGAAGTAGCATGGCAGAGACCTGATCTCCGTTACCGAAAACTGTGCCCTGATTAATCCACACAACAGTCGACATCACAACGCATGTTTCCACTCTTAAATTAGCAGGGTTTTACCACATTTTTTGCTGTATAATATTGGGTTTTACCTATAAAAATCCGAGCACCAAATTGGCCGTATTCATAAAAGAGAAATCAACCCTTGTTAAATTATACAATAGACTATTATTACACGCTACTTACTGTAGAGATCACAATTCAACGCTGTATAATACAGCCTGTATTGGTCGATAATTTCGACGTAGACATATTTGAAATCTTTGATACTCGACAGTTGAGGTATCGAGTCTAATGATTCTGTTAGTTGGTTAGATAATAAATCAGACTCGTCTATAATTACTTTGACTTAACATACTTATCCTCTTTGGACGTGGTAAATATAACTAGGTTCTCGCTGGTAACTCCGTAAACTTATGTCACAGATTAACACAATAGTTGTGTTGGAAACGGCGGGAAAAATATAATTAAGACTTTTTCCCCTTTGTACTCTTAAATACTTTATTAAATTGATAACAACCTTACATATAGATAACATAACATTACTAACACATTAATTATCATTTAAATTGTCCACGAACATTTTACTTTAAATCATAGGACAGTGGACCGAGTCTGGGTATTTTTTCTATGAGTTGTGATTTCATCATTCTTCCTTAAACGTATACTAGTGAAAAATGTTCCTATTAAACAATACAATATAATATTACTTCTATACTAACTCTTATTTTACCAGGTACGCCGTGATTTATACGTTCCTTAAGATTCCTTCAGCCATTAAATTCTAATTATACTAAGATTACATTAACCTAAAAACGTCCAGCGGAGAATAAATTAACATAGATTAAATTTAATATTCAAAGCACATTTTCATCACGATCAATACAATAATTCGCTCGGAATCCTTAATTAATTATTAGGGCTGATATTTTTGCCTGTCTGTAAAATGTCACTCGTTTCAAATTCAGATTATAACGAACAATTGTCAGCGAATCAAAAAATCTATAACTAGATAAAAATTCAATCCTATTAGTTCATTGTATTAGTATTATAAAATAAGTTCGTGATGTTTGGATGTTTGTTTCTCAAACACGCCACAACTCCTTAACCGATTTGGCTAAACTTGGGGATGAAAATAGTGTATACCCTGGATTAAGACATAGGCTACTTTTATCCTGGAAAAGTTCAGGGTTCTCGCGGGATTTGTATAAAATCGATACAAATCACGCGCGCGAAGCCACGGGCATCATCTAATATCTATTATTATGTATCCTAATCCATCATTCTACTTATAGATGCACTTTATTTTTACATGTGGTTCTATAAATCTAATTTGATTAATAAAAAAATTTGTTTCGAAACCACGCTACCATGGGCAAAGCCGCGAGCAAAAGCTAGTTTTAAAGTTAAAAAAAAAATTTAAACCCGCAGTCAAAAAATACTTTTTTATAATATTATAAATTTGTTTATATTATTATTTTTTATAATTTTAAACGGAGGGTATCAGGTACGATTTCGTATCAGGGTAATTGTTTTGAAATGAGATAATTCCGTTTTTCCTTTTTCATTTGTGATGAGTATTATACCTACCTTAAATATATTCTATCTTTTTTAGGGTTCCGAAGTAAAATCGGGTCCCTTATAGCTTCGTCATGTCCGTCCGTCTGTCTGTCCGTCTATCCGACCGTCTGTGCGAAGTAAAGCGCCGAGACCCTTAGTGCTAGAAAAGTGTTATTTGGTATGGAATCGTAGTAGAATAAAATATTGAAAAACATTTTTTTTTTCAAAGTACAGGTAACGTGAGAATGATTTTTTTATTCGTTGCGTATCCTATAGTGTGGGGCATCTTATAAGACCATTTTTGGAAATAGGGGTCCGTTTGCGAAATATTTGGCTTTAAAGGGTTTGGTTAGAATCAAGTGTCCCCCCCCCCCCGCCGGCTAAACGGTTGGAGTTGGACTAATGAAAAAATTCTCAAAAATAGTTTATATGATAATTTTACAAGGAAAACTATTACGGCTATGTTAGCATAAGTAGTTAATGAGTAATAGTCGATAAACTTACTACTTCGGAACCCTACATTGCGCGTGGCCTGACACGTACTCGCCCGGAATTTATTTTCTTAAAATTATGAATATTAAATGTCTGATTAAGCTAAGTGAAGTTTAAATTGTCTGTGATTTATAATTAAAGATATTGTGCCTTAGTTTGATAGAACAATCTGAACATTATTCTTAGGTCTAATAATATTGTCCGTCGAAACAAGCATTAATATTCATTGGGAACTCTAACCTTATTTATGTAGCACGATAATAAGACAATATCTAATAAACGAATTACTTGTTTATTTGTCTGATTGGCTTCAATCAAGAAGGTTGCCCTCAAGATGTATAAGTTATAAATAGGTGCAGCAGGGTGCGAACGAAAACTAGTAATTTAACTAATTAATCAATTTAACAATATTAGAAATTACATTTTTAAAATACTTATAACTAGGGTGATTACGGTCGATGTTTGTACCGGAATGATCCGAAAGCTAAGGTGTTTAGGTTCCCAGGCTCGCTTCCGCGAATCGTCATGTGATATCTTGCCTATACAAGTGGTGGATGCGGCGATGTCTGTTTTATTAATTACTTTTCGATTGTATCTTGTATGTACGTATATATTGTATGCACTATATATATTAATCATATTAGGCATATGTAACATATATGTAAACCTCTTGGCTTTAACCCATTAGCTACCTGCTACAAAGCGCCTTTTTGACCCGACTGTAGGAAAGGTAATGTTTTTCGCGCGTATCTTGTATATAATTTATTTATTTATTTAAATTTATGTCACCTCTTAAATTAAGTAACAAAGGGTAAAACTTAATGCCTAATGGCATTGTCCACCAGTCAACCCTGGGTGGATGTGGAAAGAGCTGATAGTAGGTGTTAAAACAAGAAGAAAAATAGAGAGAAAAAAAAAGAACACAAAACAAAAGTTTGTGTAATGGAAATAATGCATCATAAAAATGTACATACGATAAATATAACACAAAAGTAAAACATATTACTCATATTATACATAAATTAATAATACAAAACATAAATATTTATGTAACGATATAAATATCAATATATATACTTATATATACATATATATACATATAATATACATATATACTTTGTATGTATACTTTGCACATAATGCAGTAAATGAAAAAAGACGAAATCAGTCAGAGCTTAAAAAATGCTGACGAAGACGTTTCTTAAAGGAGAACCTGCTGGGAGCCTTCCTCAACTCCACGGGTAAGGAGTTCCAGAGTAACGATGCCTGTACAATGAATGAGTAATGGAAAAAATCGCTACTATGCTATATTATGTGTAATATTATTTATTATCTCATATCTTCCAACTTCTTACCGCTGCACCGATTTATATAATTAAGATATCGTTAGATGCGTCTTGACCCGTGGTCTTGACAGACCAAGTGTTCTTATATAAGTGAAAGTAGAAAAAACAAATATAGTGATTGTCAGATGCCATTGTTTGAAGTATTAAAAAATAAAAATAAATCGAATATGTGTATTAAATTAAAGAGCTCACCATAAGGATTTCAAAAAGGTATCACATGTTTTTTTTGCTGTCGGGTTTTTTGATTTTTTTTTAATTTATACTAGTTTGTAATTGTGAACCATATGGTATGCCCAAAGAACAATATTAGGACCACTGATATTTTTATACAATATATCAACGATCTTAACCGAGCTGCTTGTTCGAGTTACTTGTCGGGAAAACCTCTTGAAAAAGGACCTCAGACAGGTTTGAAACTAGTTGGGCGAATCTGACAAAAAATAATACACAGAATATGTAACTTTTTTCTTATATAGGTTACATTCTACATTCACGATAAATTTTCTGTCCATGTTCTTCAGTTTACATATTTGTATATCCATTTATTAAAAAAGCAACATAATGGGGTCGTACATCGAAGAAGACAATAAAGAGAATACCTAAACAAATTGCGAGATTCGCTATCCTCGTTGTTTATTTTTATAAACAAGCGGAACAGACACCGCGAACGTGCTTTTAAAACAAAAGACTGAAGTGTTAATACAAATTGTATTAATTTACGAGTATTTACCTTATATACGGAGTGTTGCTTCGTGGTCGCTTCCGTGTATTGAGCGGAAAGAGATTTATATCCTTGGGTCAATAATATTAAACTATAGATACGTTATGCCCTTACAAATCAACCAAAAAACCTGTTCCGACCGAGCTACAACACACACACGTTTATCTTTTGTTTCACTACACCAATTCTTATTACATTGGTAAATTATGTAAAAGGGATGGCACTACTAAAACCATAATAGTGAAAAAGACAACTAGACGGCCGCACTCAGAGGCAGCTATCAACTGTCAATAAAAATAAATAAATATTGAAATCGCTACACCTTGTCTAAATTCGACTGACATAATTTCAGCGCCGTCTTAGCATATCTTGTATATAATATCATTGCCTTGGGTACAAACTGATCTCGTCTGCTTATGGTGCACATTGCGGAACAACGAATCAAGTAATGCCACCAAGACCATCTTGTTGGATATCTTTGCATTTTTTTATTAATAGTATGCAAACAAATTGAAGAGCGACTGATGCTAAGTGTTCTCTGTCGGCTATGGAAATCAGTCAAAGGTCAGAACATTAATGTATCCCAATAGTTTTTAGTAAGCAATTCAATTCCGACGATCTTTTTAACTTCTTACCCGTTAGTTGTGTCTCTTTCGCAAATCAAGTGTTAAATATTTTTATCGTATTTTATTCGAAGGAAGGAAATAATTTAGGTAATGAAAATAATGATGTTGTAGCCCGTCTCGTCTTTTCTTGACTCATTTTACATACATAACTTAAAATGTTTACATTTTGCATTGGATTTATATATTTATCCTTGTGTTCAATGGATGCAAATTGCAAAAGCAAAAACAATATTTCCGATTAACCATCCACCCGAAGTTGAATTAAAAATCACTGTAGGTACAGTACGCAACGAAAATACTACGCCCGGAGCACACTCGCAATTTGAACAAATATTTCAGAGCAAAAAACCATCGGATGTGGAACATATAAGAGCCTCTTTTGGCTAGTTTTTCTCGAAGCTCGTCGGTAGCGTTGTGGGTGACGCAAACTTCCTCCTGTTTGCCTTCTACAACGATACATTCGTTTCCAATTCGCTCCAGGGAAAATGTTTGCCTTTGCCGCTATCCACACAACATGGTTGCTTTTGTTAGCTAGGATTTAGCTCAGCTGGAATTTGTAAATTGAATTAATATTCATTATAAGAATGACGTTTGAAATTAGAATGGTCTTTAATCAACAATAATTAACACCTTTATAACTGAAGTGGCTTATCTAAGAATTTTAAGAAAATGACTTTTATACACTGAACGGCATAAGCCATGTCGCACCTTTAGAATTGTATCCAAAATTCGTATTTTTTGGTAAACGTCAAAAATGTAATTGAAGAATTGGGCATTTTTTATTATTTATTGGGCATAGAATACATGTTTCTATGTCGTTCAATGTATAAAAGTCATTTTCTTAAAATTCTTAGATAAGCCACTTCAATTCTAAAGGTGCTCACTCAATTGAGTGACTGCGGTAGTAGTCATATATAATCTTTAATTATTATTATATTTAGGTAGGTATACTATATACATGAATTCAAGTTCCAAAGATTGTGGGCACGAACCTCCAAACTCGAGTTTATCTGCCTGACTATCTTCTTCTACGCCATTCGGTTGCAATGTCGGAGAGGTAGTACAACCAGTAATCTTGGAACTCTTTACCACCTTAGATGTCAATACTTTATCCATACTTGAGCCTTTGCTTAGATCATCTGCTTATACTGAATAAAATCCATCAATTTCATAATCTATCACCTTACCATTATAATTGTGTATGTCGGTATATATCTACTCGTATAGTCATGTATTCTAAACCAAGCAATGTTGAGTTATTGGTGATGTATGTTGTTCAATATCAATCTTGAGTAATAGATTGATTGATGATGTTCTCAGCTGTACCTAATAGGGTAGGGTATCGTTTTTTAGATCGACGCCAGGAGATGAAAAGATGAAATCATTACAATCAGAATGTTTATTATTCACTAATATTCATTACATTAGCTATGTTTTATCAATTTTACAAAATATCATTTTACAATGTCCCTCTTTGTGAAAACTCAAATCGTACAGCAGTTCTCTCATCCTGTCAAACTCAGATTAAAGAAATAAAAGGCAGATATAACTTTCGCAAAGAAATGCAACGAATGACGTGAAGCCGCTTTTTCACTATGTGTGCATGACAACCATATTGACATCTAGCAATGGCATCGTAGAGACACATACTTCTTTGTGTGTGTAAGTTGCCAGACATTGAAAACAAAGTCGCAATCTCCCGCAATTTAGTAAATATTTTTTGCCATATAGCAGATTTATTTATCAAATTATAATCAAAAAATATAGATATTAAATATGTCAAATGTTCTTTTAATAAACAGTACTTAATATGTTGAATTGTTTTAATTTATGCTTTTTTCTCTTTTGGGTAGTTATTTTTCATTGAAAAATATTAAAATTTTAATACATTTATTATAATTAAAATACATGAAATATATATAATATACGTCATCTTCATTAAAATGCAATGAATAAACAAAGCAAAATTTGGATTGCCAATCATTATCTTGCCTACTTTGAGGAATAATAAAATCCCATTTATCTCGTTTAATAGCATTTATCGGCAATCTGCAAAATAAAATAATTTATTGAGTAGGCTAAACAGGAACTAAAATAGAATACAATATTTTCTTTCAATCGTGCATTTTATCGTAGGCAAACGTGATATTTTCAATCAACCAGGTTTACCTATGTTAAAATCCTTATTTTATCCCTCTAATCCTTTTTACAATCTATCTTATGTTTGTAATAACCCAGCGACTGGTATTTATGCATTGGCTGCATTTCCTCATTTTTAGATTTAAATAAAGACAACTATTTACTTTTAAAATATTTTTTTTTGATATAAATTTATAATCGATCAGTGTTCAAATAACCCATGCATATTTCCCCTAATTTAGGGTAATCGATTTTCATATAAAGCTGGTATAAAATTGAATAATTGTCGAGGTTTTGTGTTCCGAGCGCACCTCAAAAATATTATTATAAATAAATAATAAAATAATGAACAGTTACCTGTGAAAAGATATCTAATCTTCTTTTGTATGATTTTGGGAACAAATTTAGCAGGTTTTAAAATTGCAAGACGGTATTTTATCTGAGAAAATTATTTTATAAATTTTGACAATTGTGACATGAACGCTATTTGACGCTTTCTTTAGTACTGAATCGGGTTTGTATTTGCTTTTTTAGTTTGTATTTGCTTTGGTAGCTTTACATTTTAGTTGAATGAATATATCTGCCTTTTATTTCTTTAATCTGAGCTGTCAAAATACAAAATATCTGTGGCATCAAACAAAAAGAATTAACTGCCAGTATTTGTGTTTAAAGAATTTATTCTCATAAAGACAATCAGTCACTTACATGAGAACTTAATCTAGCATGTTGTAAATTTAAAACAATCGTTCGTAATATTTTTATAACAAAATAACACTCAGTAAGCCGTTATACATAAATAAATCCTTAAACATAATTTTTGAGAACATATTGTGCTAATTTTGTTTTATAATGTTTTAAAGTCGGTATTTCCTTTATACATTCATAAATAAGTTACCACAGATATCCTTCCTAGACATTACATTCAACCATATAATCTTAAATAGTTTAACAATACGTTATAAAACATAAAATAAATATTCATCAATCATACAAAAGCGAATTGTTGCATGTTAACCATAATTTGAATATTTGCCACATCATCAATTATTACAGGATTCAAATCGTAGAACCCTATGCTACTACCCCGTACGTTGAGATAATAAACAAAGCAATGTGAAGATCATTGATTTAGTTCTAAGACAAAAAATATAAATAAATAAAAAAATGTTTAATTAATAGATTCCTTAGTTTTTTAGGGTTCCTTACGAAAAAAACAAAAAACGGAACCCTTATAGGAGAATTTACTCCGAAACTACTGGACCAAATGAGTTGAAATTTGGTATTATTTACTTTTTTGTGACCCAACGACGAAAGTATAAAGTAAACAACTTAATTTTGAAAAAAAAAATACAAAATCAATATTAAACAAAAACTGTTTTGCAAACCGTATCCTGTGGTATGTAAAATGAAAGGAAATGAAAAATATAATTGGAAGGATCTCAAATATGTTTTTGTTTTAGTTCTATCCCACCAAAAACATAAATGTAAAAAGGAGAGCCAAGTTCAATACAAAAATTATGCTTGGTTGTGGGCTTCGCCGCAAAAAGAATGGAGTTCTAAACGAGTGCCAAGTTCTATGCAAAATGGAAATATGTCTTTATAGGAACAAAAAAATATTATGAACAAGTATTAAACTCTATTTCTTTGCTTTATTGGATAGCTATAACAATTGCTGTTATTTAAAAATGTGAGATCTTAAAGTAGGTTAGATTTGACTTGGCCAGTTTTTATCAGATTTAAAATGTTGAATAACTTTATAAAATGACTGATGTAACGATAAAAGACGGCAAAAATGAATAAAATAAAAAAATGACGGTAAATATAACACATAATCAACGTACGGAACCCTCTCCAAGCGAGTTTAACTTGCACTTGTCAAGCTTATTGTATTATTTTATTTAATATATTTTCGACATTTAAACAAATAGGCCTCTTGAATGGTCATTGTCACTTCAGACATTCATACCTAAGAAAAGAGAAAATAATACAAAATGAGGAACATAAATACGTAACTGATATAAAAGCAGACTGTAAATGGTCAGTATCGCCCTTAGACACCAATACTTTGTGTTCATTATCAGTAATTCCGGTAATTTATCAGCAATCTGACATAAAATTTTGGCATTCCATCTCCCAAGTAATATATTTTGTGATAAAAACATAGAAATGTCGTGTGACATTATTATTAGTTTTGATAATTTTATTAAGTAATTCACTATTGTCTGTAATGAGATGATTTCTTTCTTATGTCCTTTTCCTTCTACATTTCGGATGTCTATAGGTACTTACATTTCCTTTGATGACTTTCGTTTGCTCCTGTATTTGGAACGCGATCACGAAGTCAGACCCGCGCAAGGCTCGTTCCAAAGCTCTTTGTAAAAACTTTATTGTGTGCAGTCTATATTGAACAGCCACGTTTCAGCTCAATGGCTAACGGAGAGAGAAAAATTGTTAATGAAAATTATTGAAAACGGCTATCTATCTTCGCTTTTGTAGCAAGAACTAAGAACTTAATTAAAATTTAATCAAAGTATACCGGCGAAATTTATCGTGGGAGTTGGATGTTTAAGCCATTTGAATTAATTAATTAAATTATTGTATTGAGATTGGATGTATTGGCGTGAAGACAAAAACGTGTAAAATAGGGTACTTTCGTTAGTTAAAAATAAACTATGAAATTTGATAAAAATTAAAATTTATGTAGAAATATACTTAAATATTTTGATTTTGAGTCATAAAAGCACATTATTATTTTATTATATTAAAATTAAAAGTCGTAATTTTTAACCTTTATATCACGTGACCTAAAACACGAGCCACCACGGTGTGACGTCATATGTCTAGTAGTAAGTACTCTGTGACTGTCAGTTCAGTGTAAACAGCTATGCTACGTGTACCGGTCGTACATTAGACAATTGTTGTTTGTAGCAATATTACGTCACCAAAATGATGATAGCGTTTTTGCGGGGATAAAAAAGGTTTAAAATTTAATTTAATTTTATGGCAAGAAAGCGTGTTTATTTTGCCCAAATAAAGTTTTTTGTGGCTTTTTATTACGAAAATCAATATTTTGAAGTACTTTTTCAAACACACACACAAAGGACTGACACTAATTTAATAGCTGTAGAATAACAAAAAGTCTTTTATGCGCGAAAATATATTAAATTTATGTTTAAGCAGGGAACGTTTCTATCTAGGCAAAGCATTCAATAAACGGTTATTTCTATGCAGAATAAATTTAAGTTTCGTATTTCTCCGACACTTTTAGTTTCCGAGTTGAACTTTACATTTTACTAAACGAGATAGCAATGAAATTACAGGGCTTTGGAATTACGGACATCCATCATAAATGTCGCATTGAGTGACATTTAAAACAAGCGGAGCCTATCTCGATCTAAATAGGAATTCTCGAAACATTTAAGTTTGAAAATCTTTCCGAGTACCAGAATTTATAAATTAGATATACAGTGCCCTCCAAAAGTTAGTTGAAATAAGCTATGATTCATTTTAAAGAAGATTGTTATCAATAATATTTTTTCATGCAACATAAATAACACAGCTTTTAATTCAACTGACTGTGCTCTATAATACTCCATAAGAAAATAAGACAGATCCTTATCGCTTGCGCTGCCCAAACATAAACAATGATTTTATAGTCTAAAGTAATGCGCCAAAAGTTAGTTGAACTATTTCATCGTAGTTGATTACACGCATGTTTGTGCCTCTAGATAAGTAACCTTTGGTGTTTCTATTGGGAAATATTACGTGTGTATAATTCAATATTTATTTCATTATTAATTGTTTAAAACAACTAAAAAAATATCGTTAGATGGCTTCAAGACCTAGACTCGGTATAGAAGAAAGACAAAGAGTGGTTTGTGAATATGATTGTCTTAAAAAATATAGTCAAGTAGCAAAATTATTTCAAATTAGTGTTGAAGAAGTGAGAAAAATAATAAAAAAGTAAAAAAACCTTGATATTAGCTGGATAGGCCTCGATCTGGACGTCCAGAAGTGACTACAACGAAGCAAAATCGACTGATTGTGCGTCTTTGCAAAAAAAATCTCAGTAGAACAGTAAAGGAAATTCAAGAACAATTACAAAATGCTGGTTCTACAGCCTCTCAAACTACTATACGAAGACGTCTTCATGATACAAAATTAAGAGGATATGTAGCTCGAAAGAAACCCCTCTTATCCAATGTTCACAAGAAAAGACGACTCGAGTTTGCTCTCAAATATGAAATTAATCTCTGGATTTTTGGAAAAAAGTAATTTATAGTGACGAATCGAAGTTTGAAGTATATGGAAATAATCGATGTGAAATAATTTGACGATCTAATTCAGATAATCCATATGATAACAACTATCTGCGAGCAACAATGAAATATGGAGGTGGTTGAGTGATGGTGTCGGGATGTTTTTTTTGGTTCGGTTAATTTTGAATCTCGAAGTCGTCTTCGTATTCGGAGTTTGAGAGACTGTAGAACCAGATTTTGTAATTGTTTTTGAATTTCCTTTACTGTTATACTGGGATTTGTTTTTGCAAAGACGTACAATCAGTCGATTTTGCTTCGTTGTAGTCACTTCTGGACGTCCAGATCGAGGCCTATCCAGCTAATATCAAGATTTTTTTACTTTTTTTATTGTTTTGCTCACTCCTTCAACACTAATTTGAAATAATTTTGCTACTTGACTATAGTTTTTAAGCCAATCATATTCACAAACCACTCTTTGTCTTTCTTCTATACCGAGTCTAGGTCTTGAAGCCATCTAACGATATTTTTTTAGTTGTTTTAAACAATTAATAATGAAATAAATATTGAATTATACACACGTAATATTTCCCAATAGAAACACCAAAGGTTACTTATCTAGAGGCACAAACATGCGTGTAATCAACTACGATGAAATAGTTCAACTAACTTTTGGCGCATTACTTTAGACTATAAAATCATTGTTTATGTTTGGGCAGCGCAAGCGATAAGGATCTGTCTTATTTTCTTATGGAGTATTATAGAGCACAGTCAGTTGAATTAAAAGCTGTGTTATTTATGTTGCATGAAAAAATATTATGGACAACAATCTTCTTTAAAATGAATCATAGCTTATTTCAACTAACTTTTGGAGGGCACTGTAATACTTACCTCTTACATTGCGAGAGAAGGCTAGCTATGTACTGTAACAGTTTTGTTTAGGGTAACTTTGCCTATTATATAAATTTTAATTATACATTTATACATTTTGCTCGTTAGACTTTATGTATATTTGACCTTTTACGTAGGTCTAATCCGTATAATTAGGCTTCTACACATTGACAGCTTTTGCTATAGAAATGGGTCCATTTTAAAGTTTTTGTCTATTGTATAAAATTACACTAACAAATAGAAATGGCCATGCATCTCTTGTTCATTGTAGTAAGCAGATTATTCTACAGATGCAATCCCTCACGTTACACAGTTAGCATTGAGGCACAACACGAATGCGCTAAGGTGACACGCTGACATTACCTAGTGCTACATTGAATAATTGGTTCGCTGGAATACAATAAATCTAAACATGCTTTGCTTTGACATCGAGATATGTTCGGTGTAACATATACTCTAACGGATTCGATATTCGTGTTTCTAGGATGTGGTAGGAGTCAAGATCTTGATAATACAGCATTTATGGCTTTGACACATACACACACCAAAATTAATTTAGATTTAGGAACTACAGCTGGGATAAGAGCGTTTTCATGTTTTGTAACAAAAGAAGAATTAACGTATTTTGTCACAGGTCACCAAAATAAGATTTATAAAACATGTAACAAAAATTAGCTACTATAATTAATTCAGAAGTGCGTACTGCAAAATAAAAAATATACCGAATGGAAAGCGAAGTATAAAAACTGTTACAAGACAAGTTTTGTTATCTTGCATTATAAATGAATTCGTATTTAAAATATTCAAATTATATTATAGACTACAGTAAACTTCAGCAATCCGACCGCTAACATCATTCTTTGCAGAGAGCGAGTATTGGTTACATAATAATACCTACGACTTATTATGCTGTATGGCCTCTTGGTGTAAATAGCCAACAAATAAGTGAACGAAACAACTTTTTTCCAGTGGAAAGTTGCTGTTGGCTTTAGCGGTCTTACAGCAGCCCAGCAGCTTTACGCGGACAGATGGGCGAGCATGAGCCAGCATATACCTAGATCATTAAAAGACATCACCGGCGGTGCTGGCTAGGAAGAAAGAAGACAAAAATCATTTGAATCTATTTTAAACAGAGGTTGTCCGCCACATTGGCCAATCAGGCACGTTAAAAAGCATCCTGGCGCCTTAAATGGATAGCATGGGACTTTTTACAGAGTAAAGCATTTTTAAAAGGATACCTATTAATATACCAATGGACATTGTAAATCAGTGGATAATATTCTACAGAACTCGATATGTTTCGCTCATCAATGATCAATGTCACTTCGAGGAAATTAATTGACAGCTTCTATTAAGGGATAACAAACTATATTATGTAAATCCTTTCAAACGAAACGTAGTTTGATTTTATTTGTAAAAAAATAATAATAAGTAATTACAAGCATGATTAGCTATTTTCAACACTTAAAATAAGTAAGAAAGAATCTATCAGTAGGCGTACTCAATTTCATTAGTCTGAGCTACATTTAGTTATATGAGTCCGAAACGATCTATCTATGTATCTAACGATATATTAATTATTTAAATTGATCTAGTGGTTTGAAAGATATGAGGTAATATGAATATTACACATAAACATACACACAAGATATGCTTGGCAGTCGAGTAATAAAGTTAAGGTAAGATAAAAACGAGATATACTCGTACGTATACTTACTTTGGTTTATACTTTGTAATCTTTTCATCCCATCAAATTTTAATCCGATTATTTTCACTCATGAAGAAAATTCGTTAAATTCATCGCTTCTTTCATAATTTCGGACGTTTCGATTCGCACAACAAAACCATTTCAAGTTGTTTATTATTTGTTTTCTTAACACTCAAGTACAATTACAATCACGGCCATTCTATTTTGTCGGCACAAAACGAGAGTAGGTATAAAAGGATGATCCTTTGAAAATTGTTAGTCTTATATTTTTCTTTATACTTGGATGAAAGTTGAGCCTTGTTTGGAAGGACCGCAAGAAATCCTCCCGGCGCATTAGCTGCTATACTCACAAGAACTACGTAACTGTATTTTGATACGAAATATATTCAGAGTTCGTTGCGTAAAGTTGTGCGAAACAGAAAGCCTTTATAGTGCCCAAGAGTATACGACTATTAACCCAACTTCGTTCTGCTATTATATATTACACAATATTGTGACCAATTTCAATATTTGCCGAGTTAAATATTGGTGTCTGATGTGTTATGTGGTATTTATGGATATATTAGTCAGCCTTACCAATGACTAATAATTGTGGTAAGGTAAAATAATACTATTCAATCGGAAATACACTCAAGACATCCTGCGACATTTAGTTTCCAAAGTAAGAATCAAAAAAGATTAAAAAGGCTTTTACTAAGTTAGTGCGCTTTTCCATCGATGACGCCAAAATTTAATTAGTGAAACCACTTGCTTAAAATTTTGTAATAGTACCGAATAATACTGAGTACTGTTTTAAAAATACTCATCTCTATAAAACCAAAGCCTCTACAAAGCCAAAATTCTTCACCCTTTTAAAAAAGGAATGAATAGCAAAAGTAGCTTACAAAGGAGGCTAAAAAAAAGTTACTCCACGTAGGTTCATGAAATTCAATAGAAATAACTCGATTTCTCTTTGATCAGAAATATTATTATACAAAACGTTCACCCGAGTACCGATTGAAACTTATCTTGCTATTTATGAAGAATTTTTTATGGTCATGGAAATTATATCGGGGTCGCGATAGGATCAGTGAAGTCGTCTATTTGGAGAGGACAATTCGGCTGAGATGATATTGTACTGTACTATTTGCAAAGGATTTTGTTCCTATGCAAATATTGAATATATTTTCTATTTCAGTAAGGCTATGGCTAAGTCCAGTTCTGCAGAAACAGCTTATCACGGGATCCTACAAAAAGGACTGGCAGATTCACGCGCAGAGACAAAATTTAGACGAGATAAAAGTGAAACACATGACACTTTATTACAGAAGACCTAATAAATAGTACATAATGACTTTACTTCTCGTATCCACAGACTTAAAAAAGAACCAGACGGATTGTCAGCAACAAATTCAGTGAAGCACCCATAATAATACCAAATTACCAACTCCTCTATTCCTACAAGTATCACACGCACACATTGACACCATGATGTTATTAATCGGCTGCTATTACCGCGTCGGATTGGTCAGACCGCACTAAAAATTACGCACATATGGTAAGCGGGCGGCGTCCCTCTCTATAAGACAAGGTGACCTCTGATTCTTTCTTCAAGTCTATGTACATAATGACTTTACTACTCGTATCGAAGCTGGACTATTTAATCCACTTTATAGTAACAAAACAGAACTGTAGTAATCGATCGGACTCGCTATTGGTAGGATACTTCAAAGATAGTCGCGCGAATGCTAATGTGATAACACTTTCGCCAAAAATGAGTATCCTGCAAAAAATGTTTCATTAAAAAACGGGATGTTGTAGTGTAAGTAAGGTATTATAAATATTTGTACGTATGAAAGTACAGTATTAATTATAACTTTAATTAATTTTCTTAATCTGCAAGACATACAATAGTCGCTGATACACTTATGAGCGTATTTTTTTGATTCTATCACCCATAATCTATGCTATCACCCTTTCACAAAGGTGCTATGTAATTGAGCATAAGAAATGGCGAGAGAATCGGTCAGCAATATTGCTGTACCTGTAATGATGAAGCCTGTCTCAAAGTTATTTTAAGAGTTCGGTTCCTTTGTGTGAGGATCTCATCACTCTGGCATCATATTAGGTAAATCTAATACCCTTTATAAGAACGTTTACTTTGAAGTTAAAGCGAAGTTAAAATGCGTCACAACTAGTAAGAACACGTTTTATTTAGCAGATTAAAGTAGAAAAAGTCAAAGATTCAAAGATTTTATTGAACATAAAAGTAATTTGCGTTTCTGCGTTTAGGAATAGGGTGTTAAGGAACAATTTAAACATATTAACATAAAATTCATTATTTGATACAGGTTTCTCTAAATTGTGTCCTCTATGAGTAAATAGATGTATAGGAAGTACATAATACAAGGTCTAAATTAATATCTGATGTTGCCCTCTGATATTACTTTTCTTTGAGAGCCAAAGTTTGAAACAAAATGAGAGGGAATCGACTTTGTTTTAAAATTAACAAAATTAATCCTTTCGTTAGCTGTTTATAGGGTCGGTTCATTACTCTGCAGGGTTGTTATATTACTTTATTGATATTGAAGTCTCCGCATTTATTAATCTTGTCCTTTCAGAGTAATTTACGTAAGCATAATATAAAATTAAATAAAGAGGTAAAGTTTGTGAAGTTGCAGGGGGTAATCTGTAGATCTACTGAACCGATTTTGAAAACTCTTTTACCAATAGAAAGCCACATTATTTATGAGTGCTATAGGCTATCAAATTTTTGGAAAGTCATCACCTAAGGGCTAAAAATAGCGGTTGGAAGTCATTTTCATACAAACCAACTTCGTTAGTTTTAGAATTAAAATTAGTAGAGATTTTTAAAAATTTTGGCAAAATCCTTTGTCTGTAAGTATCCATGTCAAGTAAATGACAAAGACGCCCATACAAGGCTAGTTCATATCAATAAACGGCAGCTGTCATTATGGGCATCTTAGATAATTAACTTAATATACCTAAGTACATTTTAATACATGTTCTTTGATCAAAAGTTCAAAAAAGAGCAATTATTGATCAAAAGTTGTCAATATTCTGACATATGATTAGAAAAATTTGCGTATGAATGTCACCAAATATTATTTGTTCGTCATGGTTTAGTCTACGTTGGTCGTTTCATTTAGCATACACACGAACTACAGACCTATCTTAAATTTTACGACGCTCTGATCTCTTTGAAGTGTTCATTGGTGTCAGCGGTAAAATTCAATTTGTTAGAACGAGGCGGTACTTCATCAGCTCTTCGTCAGAACTTTCAACGAGCCCGCACTTGGCGTGTTTGTTGTGATTTTCGTTTTGCAAGCAAACGACTTTTTAAATGAACTCTTGACGTACGTGGGTAACTGTTATGATCAAACAAGTTATATTTGTATACAAGTGTTTTCAAATATAACTTGTTTGCAATCTTGTTTGATTGTTTGATTGTGTGTTATCAGGCTTTCAGGATTGACATTAAATAAAAAAATCTAATTTATACTGTCAACAATAAAGCTAACAATTACCATATTATAATGTGATACAATTTACATTAATGAAATGAATTAAATTAAGAGAAATGAATAAACATTTAATGTTACACAAATTAATTGATTAATTAAGGGTGATTTGTAAAATTCATTCAATGTGGTCCTGGTTTACCAAAAATGCATTTTCGTAATAAAATCAAAGTCTAAATATTTTATTCATATTGGTATCACTTATACATTTATGCACGTCTTAATTTGTTTAATCTACTAGCTTTTCGAAAAGGTGCTTTATAGTGGAGGAGCTCCTCAGCACATTAAAAAAAATACAAAAATATTTACTAATCTGAGCGGAACTGGTTGCAGAGTTGGTCATTTCCATGCGTCTTACACTATAACTTGCCTAACAATTGTGTTTTTACACGTTTTTTTTAAAGATTCTATTAGCCAGTCATGTATTAATTTTGAGATTTTATTATAGAAATGTACACCAATCGATATGAATGATCGCTGCACTTTACTTAGGTGGAACGAAAACGTAACTAATTGATGCATTCTTCTTGTTTGGTGATTATGAATATCATAATTTTGGTTATACGCGCAAAAAATTATTTATCATTTAATAATCAACATTATGATATGAACTATTTTAGTATATTATTATTTACGCAAAAAATGCATCTCATTACCTCTCTCTCACACATATTCAAATTCATTCATTATCTATATGCACATGTGGTTGCAAGGTAGAACGAAAACTATAATTATGCTAAATATGTTGTATTGAATTGTTGTTAATTTTGTATAGTGGTTGCGGTGACTTAAATTGATTCAGTCGAGGTTAAGATTATACTCAATTAGCTAAAAGCAAGATCCATTGCCTCGATCTCCTATCCGCATTTCGCAAATTGATTGATGCGATTCACGCTTCGCTAGCAAGCGACTAAGCTTTTCTTTTTTTGTATTTTTTCTCTTAATTTATGCAAATTAATGCTATTAAACATGATAAAACCAAAATCATAGAAATACTTGTTAGTTAAATTGATAAAAAAATAGAATTTCAATGTAGCTGGATATATTTCCAGACACTTCATCTGTGCATTATTATCGTTTTATTGCAAAAACTTTATGAATAAAAAAATAAAAGTAAAACGTGGCTTTATTGTTGGCATTCCGAATTTGAATTTGAATTAGTTTTTTTTCCAGTTTTTTTACTTTGAGTATAAAAATGCGAGGTGCCAGTGACTTCCGGGAGAACACAATAACATTGTACAATAGGCAGGATTTATCTAATCACTATAAAAACTTAATCAAACCGGGTCAAGGCGCACCGGTGCTATCAAAGTGAAACAAGATTTCGTCGGAAAGTTGTCAACAAAGGAAAGAAATGGGGCGTGAAAATGGTGGCCTCTGTTTTTAACTTTATGGTTGATTGCTCACCCGAATGTTACCAGGTCCCTTGAGAAATATGCACTAGAAAATTTTTCTTTTTCTACTTTTGACAAACGTAGGTTGCCTGCAATATGGTGATCATGTCTGGATTAATGAAATATAATCGTATTACAATGTTAAAATTGATATATTGAAAGTATCATGGGGTTTATAGTATTATAGAATATTAGGAAATCGCCCTTGCTTCGCTTCGGGAAAAATAGTAAAAAAATATATATCTATAATGTAGTCTATATCACCCGGGGATAGTGTAGCTTCCCAACAGTGAAAGAAATTTTCAAATCGATTCGGTAGTTTCGGAGCCTATTCAATGGAAACAATCAAATCTTTCCTATTTATAATATTAGTATAGATTATAATATGTATATTTATTGTCATTAGGTACGTTGTCTTTTGAGGAATTGTTAAATCGTTTGGATAAACTTTTGGGAAACTCATGAATATCAAAGTTGCTGAATATGAAACATTGTTGGCAAAAAGCTGAGGACACAAAATAATTTTCGTAAATTCAACTTAATGCACAAGGTTTAGCTTATACCTACTTGAAATTGTCATTCCAATAATTATTTTATTAGAATACGAACTTATGTGGTCAGATTTTAGTATATGCGCTAAAAATCCTATGGCTTTGATTTTTTGTGTAGGGTCTCCATTATGCATTTACAAACAAGACATATTCCTGGATTTTTCCCATTCACTTAATTCTCCAATTTTAGATCGGGCTATTATGAAAATAAAGGAGAATACATATAATAGTCATACAATCAGGATATATTAAAAGATAATTTAAATATATTTTATTCAGGTATAAATTTTGAGGTTTAATTTTATCGGGTTCGATCATCTCAAAGGAAATTTAAATGCCTAAGATCTCTTGTTAAGTGTCCCTTTGAGCAGGGTCGGGCGGCCTACAAATAGCGCTTTGGATATCAAGTTACCGCATTAATCGTCGAATTCTGGCAAACTACACGAGGTAGCCAACATTCCCCGGGGACATACTGTCTAACTCCCCGAATGTGCAAAGTTTATCCTGAAATTTCAGTCGTGGCTAATTTTTAACCTATGCATACAACATTGGCTTGTTTAGAACTTTGAGACAGTCAGTAGTTTGGCTTTAGGGTGTTTTGTTCTGTGCACTCCATGTCAGAGGCGGTTTCCAACTATGCTGCAACTAATTAAATATATGTACGACTACTCGTATAACCGATACTCAGTCCTTTGATGTTGAAATAATACTGTTTGTTTGCGAAATTAATAATATCAGAGCGGGAGTGGTATAAAAATGAATATTGAATATAAATAAATGAATATAGATTGAATTTTAAAGCTTATAAATATTAATGCAAATTTGGATCTAATGCCATGTAGATTAATGAATGTACGTTAGTGTCAGTTTGCTTGTATCGGCAAGAGAATAAAAATCTCGATACAAGGGGATATGTAGTGTACATTTAGGTCAGAAGACGCTTTTGATTTTTCACCGCTCCGACAAGATACGCTGTACAATGAAACCGTGCCACGAAACTAGATTTTGTAACCAAAGCAGGCACTAAGTATGATAGCGTAATGTACCTTAAAACAACCTTATATTATTTAAGCGCTATGTTTATTCAACTAAAGTGCAAACTGACCTGCTGCTGCATTCTGATAAGCAATGGACGAGGTAATAAAATTAAGTTTCTGGGCTCTGTAACATCCCGTTTAATCCCCATAGTTATAGTGCGTGGGGTTCGCAGAAAATAATTACATCCGCCCCGAAAGCTTCAGTGTCAACATTTATAGGGTAAGATTGCCCTTATTAGGTTTTGTATGTCCGGGTTTTATCACTTGGGTCACCCCCGCATGAAAATGTTTATCCCAACCAAATAACGAACTAACGCTAGCAGCCATGAGCACACAACATAACTTGATGCGTGCATTATACCGCAGCTGTTCGCTCACGACAAAATGTGTATGCCAAGCTTTAGATCTATATGACTTTTCATATTCGTGAAAGACCGGCGGAACGCGCATATCTTTATTTCCCGGCGGGGTCTGCGACCGTAAACTTTCAGCCGAACTCCGTCGGATGGAAAAACTTTATTTATATCTGAGTTGTCGAGTGGGTTTGTGAATACTAAATCAGATTGGCACCTAAGGGGCGTGTCTGCGCCGACATAATTCATACTCGTAGTGCGACCGCCGGTTAACCTTCCCTAAACTTTACGCAGGTGTTAAATTTTCACAAATTGTAAAGTTGCTTCGTGTTTTAACCGTCGAAGTTTGATCAAACAGATTTTAGTGTTTATATTTAACATAATTGCAATAAATGACATTGGAAATATCAAGTATTGATTAGGTACTTATCGGATCACCTTTTTTTAGTGTGGTAGCCATTGACTAATTCTTACAAAAACATTTTACTCAAATTTTTAACTGATTATAGTTCCATTGTTATTCACTGTAAATATAAATCTAATATACTCATAGATATATCGTACTCTATCGACGCTGATTCCCAGTAGGATAAAACCTTTTGTTAGTGATGTCTCGTGTTTTCTGTCAGCCAATAATATTAGGTTACGCTACGAGTAATATTCGTATCGATTAAGACATAGTAAGTGTTGTTTCGTCCATCACACTTACTACACATTACCATTGATGGCTCACGTCGTAAATGCTCCTAGATCGGTTTCTTACGACATAAACGATTTATGGCTGCTTTTATTTCGTCCATGTGTGATATTGATTCCTTCATTGTTGTTTTATCTGCTACTTAATCCGGCTTGCTTCTTTAAACAAAATCTTAAGCTGAGTAATCGAATCTAAATTGCCATAAATTTTAATGTTAGTTAATTTTTAAAGTTTAGTTTTGATTATTATTTTTTCCTTAAATTATACAGGTATTTAAGAAATTTCCATGCTAATTTAGGTACCTAATATAGATACCTAAGATCTTACCCCATGAAGCCAGTAATTGGATTTGAAGAGTCGATGGAATTAAAAATAAGCCTCGGCCCCCAGTCTCCGGCAGCTCCACTAATTCTGGCTACGGTAGCGGCCATGGTAACGGCGGGGCAGGGGGTGCTAAGAATCGCCGGCAGAGATCGGGCTACCAATCATCAAAACGACGACTTATGCACTTGGCAACATAATTAACACCAGGACACTGAGGACTGACGATAGGATAAAAGAGCTGGAAGAATAGATAGACTAGTTAAATTGGATTATTGCGGTATTGTCTAAAGTTCGAAGACAGAGGGAGAACACGATAATATTCAAATAATTTTAGTAAGAACATTAATTTACAATAGACGGCGGCGCCTTATAAACCAAATTTTTGATTATTTTTCTAAGGAAACCATGAATCTATACTTCTTTTCGTCTATTTTTCATTAAAAGCGGAGATTATATTCAAATGATTAACTTTGGCATAAAGTTAAGAGAGTTAATAATATTTGAGTCACAAAAATACGTTTAAGAATTAATATTAAAAGATATATTCTGTTGTATCAGTTCTGTGGAATATTTATACTGGTTGTAGTTATTCATGTAAAGATCGGGAATTGATTCTATTCCATTCTATTGATCTAAGAGAATGGCATCAATTTTGCTTGGGAGGTAAAATATACAATGTATTTAAAGCAACTGTGCAGTCCATGACTTCGAATAATTTCATGAATATAAAATAGTTTCCTTATTATATTTCTGTTATTATTAATTAAATGAAAAAATAATTATATGAATCCTGCATCGCAAGCTTTTGGTATGTAAAATCATAATCATTTAATATGTAAACAGATCATTAGGAATATTGATCAAAATAGGGACCTAATACGTACATACCTAATTTGTCACCAGGTATCTATCAATAAAGCATAATAAATTATTCCCAGAAGTATGTAGCTATATTATGTATGTATATTAATGTGGTTAATAACCGTGATATAACATATCTAACTATAACCTTCCGGGAATGACGTTACCGAAGGGTAATTTACAGGCAAATGTTAGTTCTTGGATCTTACTTGTTGATTTATGTCTGGTTTACCTTACGTTATATGCAAACACTGTCAACGACAGGGCGCTGGGATGTGTAAGTTATGAAAGCGCTGATTTATTCAGGACTAGTAACCACCATCGCTTTGCTTCGGTTTTCGTGTAGATGCTTAATTTTTTTTAAATAAAATATAGCCCATATTTCTCATAAACAATAGAGCATCCTTCGCTCCGCCTCTCCAAGCGGGGTCGCGTCCGACGAAGGCAGACCAAAGCCACTATTCTTCAGCCATGTGTTTATTGGGTGCGAGTCTCACATAACCAGCACAGAAGGCTGTGCTGGTATGCATAATGCATTCACTGCTTCCCTCCCACGAGGGGAAACAAAAAAAATAGATCCTATCCTATTGGTAAAAAAAAAATACATCCTATTGGTGAAACAATTTTTGAAATTGGTCCAATAATTCTTGTGTATCCATTACAAAAATGTACAAACAAAAAACAAAACTTTCCTGTTTATAATATTACTTGTACTTTAGACTTACCTCATATTGAGTGGTGCCGTGCAGGGAACAGCTGAGAATCGCACCC
The DNA here is from genome assembly GCA_963932265.1 of Thymelicus lineola. NCBI lineage: Eukaryota > Metazoa > Arthropoda > Insecta > Lepidoptera > Hesperiidae > Thymelicus > Thymelicus lineola. Next base: position 7,353,474 of record OZ010700.1, on the reverse strand, counting down.
GTGTCGTTGGTGAACTCTACGTGGTGAGGAAGCTCCTGCATTATGGGCAACCGTCGGGGCTCCGGTGATGCTCTCACGGCTGTAAAAGAGGACCTCAGTTATTACTCCAGTCTATATAAAATCGTGCAACGAAGCCGTCTAGACATGGCGCCGTTTGGGGTGTTATGGGGAGGTACCCAGATCCATACAACAGCGGTACTCGGATCCATAAAATTCAAAATTGTACCTCATTTAATCATGTGGGTATTTTTTTTATTGAAACAAGATGTTCGCAACATGCATTTGTTTTTATTTCATATTTAGAACAATGAACCTAGATACAGATTAAACACATCGCACTGGCCCAAACCCTTAGGGTTAGAAACTTAAAATTTCGCACACGTTTCCTTTTATGATTTTGGCATCCACTAAGGAAGGATTTTTCAAAATTCAACCCCCTAGGGGGTGAATTAGGGGATAAATATAATACGCATAATTTCCGCGTACGAAGCTGCGGGCAACAGCTAGTTTACAAATAAATTACTAGCTTCGTTTGTTTGAAGAACAAATAATAATTTATTCAAATTAAAGTTATTGATTCTATATGAAAGCACTCATCCGTGCTGTTTGTAGAACAAATATGTGTAGAGTACGCTTTGAGAATATCAGCTGCGCAATATACTGTACAAATATTATGTATTCAACGCGATTTCAAAAATGTAACTTCACCGTTTATGACATCTTTCCTACTAGTAAAACAACGTGATATGATGTTTGTCTTTTCATAACGCTAACCGTTGTACGAATTAAGATAAATCTTTGCACATAGTTCATGTCCAATATCTGTAAAATAAATAATAAGGAAATGTGCAAATGGGCAGAGTTGAAATAAAAAACTATGCATTGAATTGCATTGAATGAGTATCGAGGAGTTACGAGATCGTATTTCCAGTTTTTATTTTATAGAACTCGAATAAGAGTGCAGGTTTTTATTTTAATTGCCCTATTTTAATTGAAAAACAATACATAGATGAGCCAATTTCAAAAGTAGGACCTTGTATGTAATGTAATTTTATTATTATTATTTTATTATTTTATGTCTTTACTCGTCCGAACTTTATAACCGACTTTAAAAAAGGTTCTCAGTTCGGTTTTGAGTATTTTTTATGTTTTTTACGATAAATCACCTCCTTTATCAATCACATGGAAAATATTTTTTGCTTTCAAAATTCTTATGGTGATTTTCATATCAGTTTTTCGAAGAATGTTTCATTGAAATTGGTTATTTTTTTGGCACGATTTTGGCTAATCTAATTTTGAACATAAATTGTAGGTGACCCGCGCGTTTCATACAAACATATTCCCAAAGTCCTTTCTTTAATATGTTCAATATTTACCTTTTATGCATATAAATTATTTTGCTTATTTTAAATTTTATATTTCGATAAAATGTCGGTACCTTCATTTTTGTTAACATTTTGTAAATTATTAATAAACAAAGGATAGGTAGCCGACCATCAGTCGACCATTTCGATATCTTCGGTAACGACGCGTTTAATTTCTCTCTACATTCCCTACATAAATTGTCAATTGTCAAATTTTTTATATTTGACTAGTTTAATGAAATTTTATATTGTATCGATTAACACATTTACTGCCCAACACTCGTATCCGAGTGGGGAGGGGGCATAGTACCGGTGCCGCCCACTCGGATACGAGCGAGCGGCCCGTGTATTTTGTAGTCGTCAGTAAACCGCCGGCGTTTGAGGCAAGTTTACGTTACTTTGCGCGGCCACTCTGACAACATTCAACTTACGAAGACGCGTATTGGTTTCATTCTTACAGTGTAATTGTGACTTGTACACGCGATCGTATCAAAGCTATTTTTGCACTAAAATGGAAAGTAAGGCTGGACTGTCTGGAAGTAAATCTACGAGTAATTCTATATCAAAGCGTCGGCATAGTGATGAGTATGAGTCTGACTATAGTGATGAGGATGTGTATTCTCAAAGAGCTGATGAAGACTCTTCAAGTTCAGAGGTCTCGTCTAGTTGCGGCAGTGATGATAGTATCTTTGATACTAGACTGAGGCAGAAGATGACCAGCCGTGTACCTTCAAGGTCATCTGCCCTAAAGACGACAAGCCCTATACCATCAGCTCAACCTTCAAGGTAGTGCTTAACACTCGGATCCGAGTGGGAAGGGGCCATAGTTTTAGCTCAGATTTATGAATGTTTTCCTTAATAAATAATTATTCAAATGTTTATTATATTTTATTTACTATCTACAGCCTATTTTACTTAGGGATAATGTAAAGAATTATTGAAATCTGTGCAGTAGTTTTATTTCAACCATTGTCGTCCCTAGCGCTCGGATCCGACTGACCGGCACCGGGCGCGCTATGTGCCGAACACTCTGATCCGAAAAAGGTTATTATTTATTAACAGAATAATAATAACAATTTACTTTTATCCATATTTTTAAACATACATATATACATAATCAAAATACGCTTTAAAAAAATTTGGCTCCTGGCTAATTATTTTAATAATATCTTAGGCAGTGAATGAGTTAATAACTTATTTTATGTTAATATAATTCTATAATAACATTTGGAACAGTGATCTGGATGTATACTGAACTGCTGACCTGTAACCATTGTTATCAATAAAGTGACTATGTGACTATATAAATAATTGCCCATGTAGGTACATAAAAATAATGTCGTAGCGTAAGCAGTATACGAGATTACTACAAAATTTCACGAGTAATCAAACAGGCCAGATTAATTTCGAAATATTCTCCGTCGAAATATCTAAACATTTGCTTTTCAAACAGTTAATACTGTGATAGATGTGTTAGCGCTAAGCCGTTAGTGTAATTCCGTAATCGCGTTAATAACTCTCCAACATTATTTACTCTGTGGTTTCCTAATAGTTACACAGAAGGCTTACGCTTTACGAGTGTTTCATATTAATATAACCCATTACGGCCTTAGCTGGGCGTGGTCTTCCTAACAACTTAGGTGGTTGAGAGGGAATGGTTCATCGCTTTAGGTCTAATGACAACATTTTAAAATGAATTTTACCAAACAGAAAAGAACAAAACAACGTAAAAGTTTGTAATTATGTATATTTTTTCAGAAATAATACTTATAATATATCTTATATCTATATATCTTATCGTTACATTTACATTATATTTAAGCAGTGGCGGCCTTAGTCATTGCGAGGCCCCGGGCGGCAGATCCTTGCGAGGCCCTTGTCCGTTCCGTAAAATGTGTGTTTAGATTTGATTTGAGAATTTTTTTATTTTGACTTCATCACCTGATAGAAAGCGGACAGTGCATTCCAAGCATGGGTGAACGCCACGAGTACCTAATGCCGCGATATTCGCCCACATTACTACTGCATGTGCACATGTCATGCTTTTTCGAACCCCGCACGCCCGTGGATTTAATGAGGATTGGATTGCAATATGTCACTTTTAGTCTGTGTTAGGTTTTTAAAGGTTTTCCGATCAACATTTTTCAGATATTAAAACGCGGATTCACGTAGGTCATGTTCAAGCTGTTTTCTTTTGAGATATTATTAATCGGGTTAATAATAAAAAAATGGGCAATTCTTAAAGGTAGGTTATATATGTATACTCAGCCAAGCGGGGAAATTATGTATTTGCGAAAAAATATCTTAACTGGCGATAGTGAATATTCGTTCGTTAACACCAGAAAAAAGAAAATTCACTTCTGAGTGCAAAAAAAATTACTGTAAACCATTGAAGTACTATTACTTCGTATAGAACAGACACCCCGAATATCGAGTCGGGAAAATGCATTGCAGCCAGGTGGCTTACTTCATTCACTCACTCGCTTGTCACTCGCCTCCGCTCATTGCAGCCGCATGCCAAAATTGCTTAGTAACAAACTGAAAAATTGCCGTCTTGCGTGATAAGAACCTGTCACAATAATTGCACGTAAAAAAAACAAAAAAGAAAATGGTATTACTTATCATCAGTAAGAAAACAAAATATTAACTTAAATTAACTAAAACGAATTTATTTCAATTATTGTGTAATGTTCCCGCCATTTTTGAATGAAAAAATCATGAGGCGGGCTTACACACTTGGCAAGCTGTAAGCGTGTTAATGGACAAATAAATAAGCCCGATAAGAATGACTATAGTACCTACTCTTTGGTAAATAATAAATTTTGTGTATTACATTAATCAGTGAATTCAATTTAAATTAAATCAAACATTTGGAAGAGTTAAAGATTTGGAGTCGTTGACTGTTTGTCGTGGTTCGGCAAGTGTCTTAACAAAGTTACTCTATGGCAAGTGTGTAAATCGCCTTCTAGAGTTTGAAAAAAGAACGCGTCATCGCGGTTTCGGGACACACATTTTGTTCGAGATGTATGTTCTATGTCATTATACTTCAATGCTGTAAACTAGCATATAAAATTTAAAAGGGAGGTTTAGGGAGCGATGCCCCCTACCATGAAAAAACAGAACTCAAATGTTAGGTTATAGTTCAGTCAATAAAGTAGTTGTAGAGTGCGTGAGCGGGAACCTAAGCGATTTTTTCAGAAACTTGTTCAGGGTAGCCGTATTGGGGCGGCTTAGAATACTAACCCCAATCCCAAGCCGGAAGGGTGTCGTAAAAGGCGACTAAATCCGGCAGCTGGTGGTAGGGCCCTTCAGAGGAATTATATCGGTAATATTGATTTTAATTGTTAATTAATACCATTATTTCTTCTATTATTTCTCCAGGGGTTCGCCTGGATAGCTACCACCCTTGAGCATGAGTCAGCCGCCAAACGACTCGTCGTGTTCCGGCTGGGGGCTTGAGTTCCAGTTGTCCTCCCTTTCCCACCTTTCCCCATCCTATATGCAGTGACTCTTCAGTGTATCCCTGGGTCTTTGAATTTCTTGAGGCACCGTCGCTTGAGTTGACGTGATATGTTGGCGTGGCGGCCAGGGAGACCTGGTGAAACGGCTGACCTGCCGCAGGCCGCCCGCCGGATAGTACAGGGACCCGAACCCAGACAACACTTCTAACCTCTGGTCTGGGAGGCTGTCTCACCAGCCGGCGCATAATCCCGTCGCGTGGATGCCGTGCCGGAGTAAGAGACCGGAGTGGTACCCGGTGTCTACGCTCGGGGGGGACCAGGGGCCCTTCCGTCCGCCACGCCAGCAACTCACACTCTGCCCATGTTAGTACGGTGTCACGAAATCAAACCTTGTCCCGGGGGTCACTTTTAGATCACTGTATTCCCTACCTTTCTCCTCCTCTTTCTGCTTCTTTTAATCTATGGGCAAGGTAAAAAAGAGAATTAGGTTAAACCCAGCGGCAACCCCTGACACTCCTACCACACTAAATGTCGACATGTGCAATATCAGGGGAATTCATTCCAATCTCAATGCTGTCCACCACCATCTTGAGACAGTAAAGCCGGCCCTACTCTTTTTGACGGAAACTCAGATTTCATCACCGGGCGACACGTCTTATCTAAATTACCCTGGCTACAGGTTAGAGCATGCATTTAGACAGCGTGCCGGGGTTTGTGTGTTCGTCCGGGATGATATTTGTTATTCCCGTCTGACCTGCCTTGAAGACAAGGACCTATCACTTTTATGGACACGCGTGGACATTGCAGGTCACATCCGTGTATACGCGTGTCTTTATAGGTCCTACAGCGGAGACGTGGAGACGACTCGTCTATTTGAGCACGTCCAGAGATCGGCCGACAAGGTGCTGGAGCAGTATCCTTCGGCGGAGTTAGTGGTTTTGGGGGACTTTAACGCCCACCATACGGACTGGTTGGGGTCCAAGATCACTGACTTCGCGGGAAGGTCTGCTTTTGACTTCTCCTTGGCCTATGGGCTCACTCAGGTTGTAACTGGCTTCACCAGAGTCCCTGATGTTGTGAGCCATACTGCTTCTCTGTTAGACTTGCTGCTGACTTCTCATCCATCTAACTACCGAGTAGTGGTTAATGCTCCTCTAGGATCATCTGACCACTGCTTGGTAAGTACATCTGTACCCTTGACGCGCCAGGAGGGATCTCGACCCAACGGAAAGCGTCAAGTATGGCACTATAAGTCAGCAGACTGGGACGGACTCAGGGAATTCTTGAGTTCGTACCCTTGGAGGCAGCTCTGTTTCTCTTCGGGGGATGCGAACGTGTGCGCTGACTTGGTAGCCGATATGATACTCCTACGCTATCTCCTACGCTATTCATTCTGCATATCAATGACTTGCTGCAGCATACAAGTGGCATTCATTGCTATGCAGATGATAGTACAGGGGATGCCTACTACACAGCCCCCGCTAATGCCTCTCAGTTGCAAATGGCGGATAGCAGAATAAAACTTGTGTCTGAAGTCGAGAACTCTCTGGAGCAAGTCTCAGAATGGGGTCGACTCAATCTGGTCGAGTTCAACCCCGCGAAGACACAAGTTTGCGCGTTTACCGCTAAGAAAACCCCATTTGTCATAGCGCCTCAATTCCAGGGTACCGCGCTCACCGTGAGTAATAGTGTTGGGATTCTGGGAGTTGACATCTCGAGTGACGTACAGTATCGGCGTCATTTAGAAGCCAAGGCTAAGCTGGCCTCCAAGAAGCTCGGTGTCCTGAACCGGGCTAAGCAGTACTTCACTGCGAGGCACCTGCTTATGCTTTATAAAGCTCAAGTCAGGCCTCACATGGAGTACTGCTCACACCTCTGGGCAGGGGCTCCACAATACCAGCTTAACCCATTTGACGCCATACAGAAGCGAGCGGTCCGAGTTGTCAACGACCCACGAGTCACTCACAGGTTAGAGCACCTGAGTCTCAGAAGAGACATCAGTTCTCTCTGCGTGTTCTACCGACTTTACAACGGTGAGTGCTCCGAGGAATTGTTCGACTTGATGCCTACGTCTCTTTTTCATCATCGCACCACTCGCCGAGGATTGAAGTTCCATCCACACCGATTGGACTCGTGGAGTACTTCTACAGTCCGATTTTCACGAACTTTTTTGCCACGCACATGCAAACTGTGGAATGGTCTTCCTTCCGAGGTATTCCCGGAGCGCTATGACATGGGGTTCTTCAAAAAAGGTGTGAAAAGAGTTCTCCTTCAGGGCCGGCGTTGCATTGGCAATTCCTCTGGTGTTGCTCATGTCCATAGGCGACGGTAACCACTTACCATCAGGTGACCCGTATGCTTTTTCGTCTGCCCTTCAGGCTATATAAAAAAAAAAAAAAAAAAAAAGGGTGCTTAGCACAGACATATATCAAGAATAGACGACGCATGTACCTCGAATTGTATGAAAATCAAGCGTGTCACTTTTTTTTGACACATTGTGCTGTCACAAGAATATTTAGTGCTGAAATTCCCCATCCTAGCGATATCAATTCGAAACTGATTCGTTACCGATTCTCGACAACGATTAATGATTCTCAAAATCGATTACCGATAATAATTAGGTAAATAGAAAATCGTATGATCGTTTGTAGGCGTAGAATATGTAAAACATAAAAAATGCCTTTGGTTGGTTGTACATAATAATATACTTAGTATAGTGCTTGAATATGACCGAATAAATAGTTTTGTGTTTTATTTAACTTGATTATTTGTTAATTATAAACACAAGCTTCAAAAATGTAAAGATAAATAAAGAGATCATAAATGTTATGATTGTTTATTATTTGCTTTCAAGAAATTAAATAAATGAAAATTAAAAAAATATTTATAAACATTTCTTTTATGAAAATCAAAACATCATATGGACACATTTAAACTTACCTAAAGTTAAACGAATATTTTTTTCTAATTAAAAATTCAAAATAAAAAAACAGTACCTCAATATTCGGTATTGCGCTTGAAATCAGCCTTCGTTTCTTTTTCGAATCCGTAAAACAGTCATCATTGAAATGAATAGAACATATACGGCTATGTTTTGTTGGAAACCAATATCTATGCCCCGTCGCTATAATTCATTTTGCTTTAATATTGGGGTCACTTGAAAACCTTTAATTATAATGTTATCATGAATAAAGTCACTATACAGAAACATTAATATTGTAATGAAAAATAATTTACCTGTTAAAAACTGTCTCTATGTAAATATTATTATTCATTGGTTTTCAAAATCGATTAACATCGAGACCACACCGAGTAAATGAACAACACTATATGCTATATTTTACAGAAACACGACAATATTCACCGTACTACGAAGCTAAGCGACGATTTATAGTAACGATTGTTTTACTTTCATTGCGTGTTCCAGTAAACAAGCCGTATAAATTTTGCTACCAAAATCAGCAATGTATTGAGTAGTATGCAGTACACAGTAAGTTAGTGCTTTTCGTTGTAAAACGTGGTAGAAATGCAATAAATATGAAAAAAAATATTTTAAAATAAATTACTACACAATTTTATAAATAAATTACTTAACGATGAAAAGAAATATTTCTTTTACCTGTGCTAACTGTATTTGTAGAATTCCTACAGTTTAAAACGTTACAATTAGGCATTTTTCGTTATTACAGTTGACATCTATTGCCAATAGCAATGAAACGCCAACTAAATGACACGGCGCTCAAATAGGATTTCAAATCCTTTCTGTTACACGTGAAATGTATGAACATGCGGCATCTACTCTAGGTATACACGTCTGTGGTGCTTAGGGAGATAACATACTAAAAGTCCCCGCGTCTAGGAGGCGAGCCGGAGGGAGGGGGGGGGGGGGGGGAAAGGTTCCGATTTTAGGTTTTTCAGCAATATCTCAAAAACGGTGCGTTGTAGCGAAAAATGTTCTAAGATGAAATGAAAGCTTATAAAATTCTAAATGAAAGCTTAAAAAATTATAAATTGTTCAAGCTACTCAACACCAGAGGGCACTCCTATGCACAATTTGAACTTATCTCGTCATGTCTCGTCATACTGAGCCATCACCAATAGGGACCCATTATCACGTCATCGGCAGCCAATCGCGTGGCGACTTATGGACCCCTCCGCCCAGTCTACGCAAGTTGCAGTTAAATCGGCATCTTTCATACGCTTCTTTCACACGCATCTTACACGCAAATCCATACGCATTAAAAATTCATTCGATGCACGCAGTTTTTAAAGAATTTTGTAAATTTGTAATAATTTGCGCAATATACTCCTTGGAAGAGCTTCGAGACTTTTTCTTCTGCTATCCACATTCAACATAAATGGAAGCTTATAAAATACTTCTAAAAACAGTTGGGGATATGGAAAAAGTATACAAAATTAAAGTTATAGAAAATTTTATAAGCTTTCATTTCATCTTAGAACATTTTTTGCTACAACGCACCGTTTTTGAGATATTGCTGAAAAACCTAAAATCGGGACCTTTGTCTCCTCCCCCCTCCCTCCGGCTCGCCTCCTAGACCCCAGGACTTTTAGTATGTATCTCCCTAAGCACCCTGAATAAGTTTCTGAAGAAATCGCTTAGGTTCCCGCTCACGCACTCTATACCCTCTTTTGAGTCATACCTTGACTGGAGTATTAGGTTGAATAATTTTATTTTACGCATAAAATTGGGAGGGACCCCGCAAAATGTAGTCAGACTAAATATATGCATTTTGAATATAATATGAGTTGTCAAAATTTCAATACAAACTACACAAAGTATTTTCGAGTCACCGTTTTTAATACTTGTAGTCGCCCACAGTCTGTCCACTTAGAATTTCAGTAGTAATTAATAATAATTATTCAGTTTTTTTAACACCTTTAATGTGACCTTGAACTCGCTCGTATAAATTTACCCTTTTCCTTTGAGAGCTAGTTTTCTTTTCAAACTGCCCTATTTAAATTTTCTTCCAGAATCACGATCACGTAAATAATCATTTTATTACTTTTAATGCGCACATACATGAAACACGCTTTTGTAATTTTAATACGTAAGATTCACAAAAAACCTATTACGATCACGACAGAAAACCAGAGATAAACTAAAATGAATACTAGAGGTAGTAGGTACGACTTAGGTGCATATTGTAAAGGTTTCGGTTTTGTTATATATACAGACAGATAACAAAAAATAAACATTGTTATGTATTTTTATTGTTATTTTGCTGTACACATCGATTTATAACACACCTAATCGAAGACTGTATATCATAGTATTCCGTTCGTAGTTATGCAATTATATTTTTGTTTTGGTCTACAAAGTTTTTTTGAACTCGGATGATAGCGCGAGGCCCTTGCAAGCGCGAGGCCCCGGGCGGTGGCCCCGTTCGCCACCCCCTAAGGCCGCCACTGTATTTAAGTATGATAGGATTATATAATTGTACTTTGCTCAATAAAAAAATGCAGAGGTTGATTTTGCCATTTGATTCTACTGCATTGTAACTATACTACCTCTGTACCTGGAGTCAATGGATGCCACAAGCCACAGCTTTCAATTTCCGTTTAATTTCGGTACAACCGCGACCGGCTCTGATGATATATAATACATATCTGGTGTAAAGTACAATACACATAAAAGTGAACGTTGGAATGGCTGGTTCAGGAAAATTATTTATGTTTAAAGCAAGATTAATTTTATCTCTCTCTTTTAGTACATACAAGTGATGTTTAAGTAAATGTATGATATGTAATGATATGTATTTATTTTGGTTAGCTTGTATAGA